>JBAJHX010000051.1:18065956-18116650 GCA_037176925.1 Amniataba percoides | reverse complement strand
ATCAGGTTTTTTTTTTATCGCTACCGCTGTTCGACGGTGGAGACAAAAGTCATATGAAGTTATATAACGAAACAAATTTTATGAAGACGCATTAAAAAACAATATGAAGAGGTTTGTGCTGTGTGTTCAGTTTTGTTGTAAATTTTATATTGATTTGGAGTCACTGGGTTATAAAATCTGCAGCTATTGAGAACATTGGCATTATGTGTAAAAATATTTCCGTCAAATAATTTTATTACTTGTGTTACAATTCTGTGTTGTTTTTTATTCTCTGCTGGACGACAAACACAGATTTTCCAAAGCTTTTAGTTTTTCAGTTTTTGTTGACACCGTTAGAAAGGTAATAATTCTGCTCCATCTTTATTTCTGAGGTGGTACTGGGTGGTGTTGTTGTATTGGAGAGTTTTATATTGAAAGGTGGTTTTAATATTCTGCCCCTGGCACGTATGTAAATGGGGTGAACAAAATATTAAAACCACCTTTCAGTATAATTTATTTCAGGAAAACAGGAATGCCACCCGCTACGACCTCAATAATAAACAAAGTAGAGTTATTACCTTTCTGACAGTGTCAACAAAAATTGCAAAATTATAAGCTCCATAAAAGGAGAATTTGTGGCAGAGCTGTTGGAGTACATTAGATTTTTCAAGTGTACTTAATGTTGTGGCTGATCAGCATAAAGGTAATTAAAGATAACTGAGTTATCAAGAGGATGCTGCTAGACACACAACACAAGGACACATGATGGCAATTTTGTCATTATTTTGTCATTTTAGGGGCTAAACAATTCATCCATCAGTGCCATTAATACCTAACAGATTAATCAAAAGTAAATGGGGACATCCAAAAATCCTGTATTCAACTTCGAGAGGGTTCACAGGGAGCACATGCTCATGAGCATCACTGTTTCCCAGAGTCAACCTAAATCTGTCAGATATAATACAGAAAAAAACTACGTTCACCATTCCTTGCAAATATGATTGCAATCTGCGATGATGAAAACTAATGAGTCACCAGATGAGTCAGCTGGATCGACAGAGGGTAGACAATAGAAGAGGCTCCGGCCTTCATGAGTGTGTTGTGTCCAGTTTCAGAGCTCTCTTTTCCCGTCCCGTGGGGCGAGATCAGAGGTAAAGTGTGGGGTCCCGATCACGGCCGTCCTGTGCTGTGTGTGCACGGGTGGGCCGACAACTGCGGATCATTCAACACCCTCATCCCTCTTCTACCCAAAGGTAAGTGTTATTTAGTATGCTGCGGCTGACACTGCCTTTTATCAAGATGCTGATGTTACTGTTGTCTGTCAGCTAAAGCAAAAACAGTAGTTTAGTTTGATGTACGCTACAGTTCAAAAGTTTGGGGTCATCTGTCATATTGATGTTTTTCATCTTTCCTTCATTACTGGCTGTTTTAATGTAGATAAGAACAGCATAATTCAGGCACCAAATGTGGTAGTCACATTTGAAACAGTCTGAGCACCGAAAAAAGAAGAATGAAATGATTCAAACTTCCATTTAGTCCCCACAGTGTTGCATGGCAGGGGAGAATACCAGTCCAGTTGTTTTCCCTTAAACACTCTTTGATTTCAAGTGTGTTTTCCCTTCCCTAAAATCTTAAGTGACCATCGATCATCTCTGACTAGGCTCTAAATGTTTTGGGAACCTCTTTGAGCCATCTGCAATCTCCTCAGCAGTCAGACTGAATATGTTTGTACTGATGTGTCAGTGTGTTCAGCTGATATCCTGTGATACATGATTGATGTATGATGATCATGATTTGAAGTTTTAAAAGCATCTTTGCTAAAGCAGCACATCTGTTCATTTCAGATTGGAGTTTGTTTCTATTGAATCTATAAAGACTTTGATGTTGAACCTCCAGTTTCTTCCACCAATGACTTGTGATTTTTGACATTTATACAGAATCGTCCTCTGAGCCATCTGACTGCACTCAGTCAAGCTTGTGTGGCAGGCGAGTCCAAACGTTTAAACGGTCGTGCTGGTAGTTGTTTCTTCAAAGAAATAATGGCGTGACATTCAGAGACTCAGGTCGTTTTTTCTCTGTCTCCCTCTCAGAGTGCAGATACGTGGCGGTGGACCTGGCAGGTCACGGTCTGTCGTCACATCGTCCTGCTGGAGTTTTCTACTCTTTTCCCTCATATGTGATGGACGTACGCAGAGTCGTTGAAGGTGTGTGAGTTTTCAGGATGTTTTCAGACACTAACTCAGACCAAATGCCACTTCAGGTTCGATCTCAATATCTTTAATGCATGTACATGTCGTGTTATCGGTTGTACCTGTTAATTATTCGGATCAAATCTTAAGTAGTTACTCTACCAGTCAAAAGTTTGGGCACACCTTCTCATTCAATGTTTTTTTCTTTATTATTTTATGACATTGTAGATTAATACTGAAGACAACAAAGCTATAAAAGAACACATATGCATGTGTAACATGGTCTTTCGTAGTTTTGATGTCTCCAGTATTAATCTATAGCATAGAAAATAATTTAAAAAATAAAGAAAAACCATTAAATGAAAAGGTGTGTCCAAACTTTTGAGTGGTAGTGTATATTCATTCTTATATTAATTGATTCATTATGGAGTTACTTAGTTATGCTTAGTTAAGTTTTTAGAAATATGTGGTGTTTTGCCTCTGCAAAGCTAAAAAAACAAATTCAAGGCCCACTTACATGCCTTCTCTGGAGCTATCAACTTTAGCAAAAAAGAAAGATGACGATGCCAACTTAACTGTCTCCATGACAACCAATAAAACCCATCATCTGTTAAAAGCTTCCATTCAAATTTTGATTTTAAGTCTTATTTTTTTATGTGGTTTTGCACACATTTAATACTGTATTTATATACATATATGTATTTTGATAATAAAAAAAAAGTATGATTAATTTTTGATGTATTTCAACTAGCTCACCCAGCACCTGTGCATCTGTGTTGTAGCTACACAGCAGCCGCGATGTTGTCTTTCAGCTAAAAACAGTCTCAGTCTTCGGTTATGAGATACTGAACCTGGTTGATGATCTGTGAAATTAACTCCCACAGCTCTGCAGTGGAATAAATTCTCCATCATAGGCCACAGTATGGGTGAGTGCAGCTCCACAGCAGAATTAGAGCAATTCAAATGTGTGTGATTTGTCATTTTTATCTTTACACTTCCTTTGTTGTATTTCAGGTGGTAACGTCGCCGGACTGGTAAGTGACGGTAACAGGCTGTTTCATCTTTTTTACTATTTACACACATTACATATACCCACTGTGTATTGAGACTATGTATCTATACCATGTGTTTCCCACAGTTCAGTGCTCTGTACCCTGAGATGGTGGATGCTGTCGTGCTACTGGACTCTTACGGATTCCTACCCACAGATCAGGTACTTCCACGATTTTTACACCCCGTCCACAGTAACCAACAGGGCTCTTATTTGCCGCATCAGGCTGCAGAACAGTTTCATAAGTCCTCCCACGTGAATCCTCACCCTTTTCATCCTTATTACTAGAGAAGTAATCACTTACTTTACTCAAAATCGGACAAAGAAAACTGGCTTTCTACATTAAAGGGATTTTCAGCAAAACTAGTCATTAAAGTGTCTCTAAACCTAAATAAAAGTTGATTTTTACAACAGAGAGTTTTAATAGTAGTCACATCTTTTGGCAGGCTGTCGGGATACACCTGTTTACTGAAAAAGGTGATTGTTTTCATGGCGGGTTTGGCTGCACGTTGTTTCATGCAGTGTACAGGTCACATTAACTGAATGAGTTATATCATTGAGAATTATTGTCGTACACCACAAAGAAGTCCTAACACATCATTCCTAACCATCTTCTGTGCTAGTTTTCTGATGATATGATGATGAGACAGGTATTTAACTGCATTCAGTGTGATATTAATACTCTTAAATTTAAGTTGGTAAAGGCTGCAGCAACCCTGACTTTACTCTTTTAAACATGCAGACTTGTGGGTGTGAAGGAGAAGGAGAGAAAGTTAAAACATTTTGGGGAAAATAAAAGGATCTCCTTGAGAAGGAAACAACCTCTTGTGTGGCCCTCCAGTTAATTTGAGACCCCCGATCTTCACCAACACACTGATTGCGGTTAAATGAAAGAAATATAAAGTTTGACATTTTTGAAAGGTCTCGCGTTTTAGAAATGCTTTTAGTCACAAATGTAATTGAGTCTGCTGCAGTTTTGTCCTCTGGGTCAGCACTAAGCATTCTTATTATATTACTGCCTCGCTCCATAATACTTCACAGAGAGCCGTGCTGTTCGGTCCAATCTCGTCAGTAGCTTTGAATTGCTTCCTCTCACTGTCTGTTTTCTTGCAGAAAGAAGTGCCCAAAGTGATGCGGCAGGGGATGGATCAGATGCTTCAGTATGAGAAGACAAAAGAGAAAGCGAGCAGAGTTTACACTTATGAACAGGCAGTTGAGAGGTGTTGCTCCTACCTATTTTTTCATATTTTTTTTTAAAAAAGGCGACTAAACATCCACTCATCCAGTTAGGTTGTTTTTTCAACTCTAGTCTGAAGAGTTTTATTGTTTTCAGGCTGCTGGCTGCAAACCCCACCCTGTCTGAACAGTCTGTGCGCATCCTTTTAGAGCGAGGTCTAGTTCAAGTTGATGGAGGTGCGTCCTTATCTTCCACTTCTCTGCTTTTATGTTTCTTATGGGCGCTCTGCATAGAAACAAAAAAAACGAGTTCACTCCCTGAATAATCTTTTTAAATTCTCCTCCTCTCCTCTTGCAGGAGTGGTGTTCTCCCGAGACTTTCGTATTAATCTGGTAGGTTACTACTGAACTGCACCAGCTCATCACTTTGCCTTTTTTATTTCTTCCAAAGCTCTGTGCACACTGTTTTTTTTCTCTTTGTTTGCTTTCAGAAAAATATAGTGCGCATCACTTTGGAGCAGAGTCTGGAGATGCAGTCGAGGATTCAAGCCTCGGTTCTAGTTGTTCTGTAAGATTTTCTTCCACCTCACATTTCCCAGTTGCAATCATGAAACTCAGCACAACACATGTCAATATACATCTTTTTTTCTTTGTCTTTCCAGAGCTGAAGACGGCTTTGAGAAAATATTTGCTGAACCAGAACAAAAGAAATTTACATCAGCACTTCTCCAGGCCTATAGGGACCGAAATGTGAGTGTATTTTTACAGTCTGTTAGTATAAAATAGATACGCTTGCACCTTCATGTTTATTTTTAGCCGTTAAGCCTGTCTGTGTGTAATTGTGCCTCGTAGACAGACAGACAGACAGCTGCACAGATGCAAAAGTGGCTGCGTAGTTTTCGAGCTCAGCGTCTCAGAGGCAGCAGAAATGTTTATAGCTGAAAACCTCAACAGTGACCTACATACAGGGATGTGGTCAAGTGCTGCTGATGAGAGAGAGAGAGAGAGAGGGAGAGAGAGAGAGAACGGAGGATGTGCATCAACTAAATATCTCCAAATGAGGGTTTCTCTCCAAGTCGACTGATGAGAGAAGAATTCAGGGACTTTTTGCTGCGCTGTCAGAATACTAATGAATTTCAAAGCTGCCATGATCAATATCTCTGTGATCATAATAATAATGTGTCAAATGATGATGCGGTGCTGTGGTCCTTCACAGCGATGAATCTACAGAGAGTTATCCACTGAATCTGCAGCTCTTCTCTTCTTTATAGAGTTGTAAATTGAGTCTTAGCTCATATTTTAGCTGTTTGACCCACAATTTTATAGTTCTGGTTTGTTTCGGCCACAGCAGGGTGTGTTTTTCAGGAAAAAAAGGTTATCAGCCACTGGCTCAGCACCAAACTGCAGGTGAAGATGTCAACAAGCTGGTGAGCACAGTGCAGTGTAGAGCCAGATATTTCCCTCAGGAGTTGGTGGAGACCAAAAACAGGCATTAAAAAAAGAGTTGACTTTGGACTCGCGTTGATCAGGTGACTCGTCTGACTGTCTGCGTCTTCTTTTCTTTCAGCACACGGTGCTGACGGTCCCTGGCGATCATCACGTCCATCTGAACAATCCCGAAGTCGTCGCCGGGCACATTTCGGACTTCCTGCAGAACAAAGTGCTCTCACAGTCAGATGAACAGACGTCTAAGTTATAGCAAACAGAACAAAGGATAAAAAATGGCAGAAGTCATTTATCTCCAGATTTTTAACAGCTTTTTGATTTATTTATACTGCACTGTTTACACTCACCTTGGTGCTTAAACATCAGTCAGCCAGCTGTGTTAGCATCAACAAGATGGACTCCCGGATTATTTAAAGTATTTTAGAAGATATTAATATGGACTGTTGTTGATCTCAGTGCCAGCTTCATTGTGAGCATGTCTCACATCCAGCTGCTTTCCTTTAACTCCAGATGTTTTGTCAGAGTGTGTCAGGTGATGTTCTTAGTACGACACTGAACATCTGGTTGCCTAAACATTTGCTGAAGCATTATCTCTATCATGGCAGCGAGTTCCTGTACGACTCCTCTCAGGTTGTCTCGCGCTCTTCAGCCTCCTGAAGTCTTTTCTCGACTCGTTGCCTTCCTGCTGCACTACAGGCGTATTCGCCGGCAGCAGTTATATCGCCTTGTACTTGCAGCCTTTGAGGAATGTTTGAAATGCGCCCGTGGCACGTCAGATTTCTTAGATGTCCGCGGCCCGTTGTTAATATTTTAGCAGTTTCAGGATCAGAAGTGTGCGTCCTCATGTTTAGTCTGGAAAGTTAGTGAGCTGCGGGAAGAAAGGACGTGTGGAGTACAGATGAATGTGCTGCATGGTTTCATCGTTAGGGCATTTAATCTGAATGTGTTAATGGATTTATCTGTTGGAAATCTATAAATGTTTAGATATAATTTGATCTTTAATCATTCTGACCATCATCAGTAGAGCGATCAGAAACCTCATGATGCCTCTCTGATACACATTTCCACACCCTGGTTAAAATTTCAACGGTTTTATCATGTGATTCAGATTTAAAGTATTAATCAAGATCATTGTAATAACAACATGTGGGTGGAAATTATTAACTATTAACTAACTACTAAGTGTTTATAGGCACATAGAGGTCACATAATTTTCCAGCATGTTGGCCAGCCTAAAGGGAACAGTTGCAGATTTTATCTACCATGGATTATTAAAAAGTGCACCTTTTCTGCATTTCTTTTCCAACATTGGTGAACTGGGAGTGCAGTTGCCCCCTCTGATATCACCTGTGGCTATAAGATATTGAGTGAATGGCATCAGTAAGTGTGAAACCTCTAAGAAATGGTTGATTGATGAAGAGTAGGACCGTATATTAACTATGTGCTACATGTATGTTTACACCACCAACATACAACCCTTGTAACAATAATATGAAATATTGTGTCTCTGTTGTTTTGAACAGAATGCAAATAATGTTATGCTGCATTCACAGACCGTGTGATAGTAACCACAGTTTACCTGGGAAAAAAAAGCTTAACTTAATCAACCTTGGAAAAAAAGTTTTTTCACAATGTTGACCAGATATGTGACTGAGGAATTTGAGTTATAAATTGAAAATCAGCTAAATTGTGTGTGGAAACTAAAGATCAATAGAAAAGAATATAATAGTCTGTTTTAATTGTTGTATTATCAAACATAACTGACGGACGCACGCTTCTTCCAGCATTGATTTATCACTCCTGTGTGGGAGTGCTCTCTCCTGTTTTACTAAACGTCGCACAATATGCCATTTTGATTTTCTTTTTTATACAGTTGTTTCCTTTCATGTGCTGTCATCTTGGCCTTTTACTGTACAACATCTCACATTGTCATGTTGTCATTGTTACTGCGTGCAATGTACTGTAGATCAATGGCTCCAAAAGTGGCTACCACAGTCTGAATTGCAGGCAAAAAGTGCAATAAGATTTATTCATGTACATCTTTCACGGTTTTACCACACAAAAAGCAAAAATTTAAAAGAACCACATTTTGAAAACTTGCACTTCATTTTTAAATACACCACAACATAAGAAATGAACAATAAATGCTGAAATCAGCCTTAAAAAACTGTGTCAAATGTTAATTTATGCAGAGACACAGGCTGAAAATAAGCCCATATTGCAGTATTTTTCTCAATATTCCTGTTAACTGTTATACTTTTGTCAATTTGCATTATTTGTGCTGGTTTCCTGTTAACAATAATTACTATGACAGGATGCCATAGTTTTTAAGAAGTGTGCTGCTGAAGATAACACCATCTTTTTTTTTTTCTCATATGGAATTTAAATAAACTGTTTTCTCCTTTATCTCAATTGATCACTGAATGATGACTGTTACGAGATGATAACAGAACAATATTGTTCATTTTAAGTGCTCAGCAGGGAGGGGTGTAAGTGAGCAGGGCGGAAATATGAAGTTTAATTATGATTTGTGATATGGGATTTATGTTGGAGAATAAACAAGTCTTCCGATGACATCGTGCTGACCTGAATCATTTCTTTTGCTTCAGCTAAATTCAAGTTGGTTCTTATTTTTTATATTAGTTGCTTCCCCAATATTGCTGATTGAAAAATCACTTCCTGTGTGGGGTGGTGGAGGGGGCTCCTGAAATGGGTCGTGACAGAAAAAAAGTTTGAGAAGTTCAGTTCACCAAAGGAAGGATTTCTAGGAAGTTGAATGGTTGAAGGCCGCACAGCAGAAGAACAAGTTGCCCTACTTAACCTGTGAACAAAACGCCTCCTCTCCTTTGAGAGTCTTTTATCAGCAGCTGGAACATGATGCTGGAGTATTCTGACCTTATTCTAACGCGAACACGTATCTACGAGTGTACCTTAAGGAAAAGCTGGAGTACAAACTTCCTCCGAAAGCAACAACTACACCTCCCATGAGTCTTTACAAATCGGTATCAAAAAATTTAATGTGAGTCTCTTTTTAAGAAACTGTGAATAAAAACCTTGAAGGGATTTCTTGTTCGTAGATAATTGTGTTCATATATTTGGGCGCTGAACTAGTTTAAATCTGACTCGGAGCTGCATGTGAATGTTTGAGCTTCTTGGACGTGACTGTGAGTTTAATGTTCTTATGAGAGCGTTCAGAAATCTGAAATAAAAATCTATCTGTATACATCTGTTGGAAGCAGTGGCACTTTTAATTGCACGCTGCACTTTGGATCTGGGTCTCAACTGTATGGTTTTGTTTTTTAAAGTGTAAGTAATTATTTTTGCACATATCTACAAAAAGGAAGTTATATAACATCTGAATTTAGTGGCCCATTGTAGATTATCTGGCGACTGGAGCATAACATGGAAATAGCACAATGTGTGTTATGTAAGCTATTTAAGTTACAAAGATCACAATATATCATATAGAAATATCACATCATAGATTCATCAGGTTCATTCCCAGTAGGCTTTCAGAGACAAAGATTATTCTACTTGGTGCAAAACAAAGCTCATATTAACTAACTAGCTGAATAAATAAATATTCAAAGGGTAAAAAGCAAATACTGCAATCTGATTGTAAAAGTGTGTACAATATCAGTGTTCTATCTGTTAAGTTTACAGACTAACATTGTATTTAAAACAAAAACAAAAACATAAGAATTGCTGCAGAGAGTAGAAACTTTCCTACACTGTATGGAAACATTATTCTGGGCTGGTTGTTTGGTTCAGCATCACTTTGACTCCTGACAGACATAAAAGGACAAACACCACATTTTATGATGTGTGCAGAGTTATCCTAATGCAAACTCTAGATTACTTACAATGGCAGAAAGCCTGTAAATACTGTTTCTATTCATAAGTGAGCAGGAGCGGCTGCCTGTCAGACGTCACAGAGGGCAAACTCTCCAAGCCACGCCCCCTCCGCCCGCTGCCGGAAGTGAACTTTGTAAGTTTGACAGCAGAAAGGAAACAAGATCAGTGAGAGACTGTTTGTCTGAAGCACTGACAGGTTAAAGAAGTGACGGCTGCCATGTGTGAAGAAGGTAACAGAGTCTCTGTTTAAACACTGTTTCCTGTCAGAGGTACAGATGAGATGTAACACAGCTCTTTTCACATTGTTGTGTTTGCTTAGTTGTTGTAAACTGCTTAAACAGTTTATACAAACACAGCTGAGACAGAATCAATGAATCAATAAGCCAGCTACAGAAAATGAAGTGGAGACTGTTTTAATTATCAAAAGTCAAGCATGAAAAGTCATAAAAAGACTTTTCCTAGTTTCGGCTTCATAAATGTGAGGATTTGCTTATCTATTTTTAGAGAAAAAACGTTTTACAGTTTGATTTTTTTACAGAAATGCTGAACGTGTCATTTTGGGCTCTAATTGTGACTGTATCATTTATCTATTTTCTTACTAATCAAACTATCGACCGATTAATCGATCATCAGATGAATCCGCGATGAAAGTCTGAAATAATCTCAACTCCACCTCCACCAGACACAGCATTAAAAACGTGCTTTTACTTGACTGCATGAGTCATACAGCGATTATATATCCATATAACAGTACTTTTACATTTTCAACTTTAAATACATTTTTCTGATATTTCTAAAATACTCAACAAGTATTTTCATACGTCAGTATTAAAACTTTTTAGTACTGTGTGATAGTCGTGACTGATGGTTGTGCTGTATTACAGGTCCAGTTTCAGAGCTCTCTGTTTCTGTCCCATGGGGAGAGATCAGAGGTAAAGTCTGGGGTCCTGATCACGGTCGTCCTGTGCTGTGCCTGCACGGCTGGGCCGACAACTGCGGATCGTTCAACACCCTCATCCCCCTTCTGCCCAAAGGTAATCTATTACTGGCTTCATTTGTCTGTATTTTATCTCAAATCCTCGACCTCCTTTGAAATTGTGGGGAAATAATGTTCAAAAATCTGGAACCATAATATAAAAGTATGTGTTTGGGATCAGGAATCTCTTCCTCTGGGTGTGTTGTGAGTATTTCCCTCTTTGTTCTCCTCAGAGTGCAGATTCGTGGCGGTGGACCTGGCAGGTCACGGCCTGTCGTCACATCGCCCTCCGGGAGTCTTCTACTCATTCACTGAGTACGTGGCGGATGTACGGCGAGTTGTTGACGGTGTGTGTGTTCATAAGTTTCATGATAAATTTCCAGCTAAACCCAAATGTCGGTGTTGGTGTTTAACATGAGGTGAGACCTGTCTGAGATACTGAACCTGCCTGCTTGATGATCCGTGAAATTAACTCCCACAGCTCTGCAGCTGAACAAGTTCTCCATCATAGGCCACAGTATGGGTGAGTCCGCCATTAAAGATGAAGTTATTTTAATCTGCGTTGTGCATGTTTGCTGTCAGAGAGTCAGTTAAATCACATCTCTTTATTCACAGGTGCTGAGATCGCTGCACTGGTGAGCATCGGAGTCTCATCTCTTTTTCCTGTTTCCACACATTTTGCTGTAGTTTTTCTCGTGTGGTATCATCATGTTGTGTTTCCCACAGTTCAGTGCACTGTATCCTGAGATGGTGGACGCTCTTGTACTGCTGGACTCTTTCGGCCTCCTGCCTACAGATTCGGTACGAACCCTTTTCACAACCTACGTCGCAGTTGCGGGAAAGCTTTAATGCTTAAACGCAAGGCCAGAAAAGTCTCCAAAAGAAAAGTTTAGACTTTTTTTTTATTTAGACTTTAGACAAATATTAATACTTTTATCACATTTTTACTGTAAATGTGGATACAGTGCTTGTTATTATGTCAGCATAGTCTCCAGTTTTGCAGTATTATTACACTGTGCTTCAATTATCTTCATTTTTGTTCTTTATTTTTACCCGCATGCTGTATCTCATCACAAAAAAAGAGCTTCGCTGTGCTTCCCACTCCAGTCAGAAGTTTTGACCTCATCATTTCTGTCTCTTTTTCCTGCAGAAAGAGATCTGTAAAGTGATGAGGCAGGGCTTTGAGGAGATGGCGCAGTATGAAAAAAAGACGGAAAAGAAGAAAAGAGTTTACACCTATGAGAAGGCAGTCGAGAGGTGCTATATATTTCCAGTTGCTGGTCATTTAACTTTGACTCAATAATCAGCTGTTGGCTGATGTGTTTTGTTTCTTTCAGGCTTTTGGCTGCGAACCCGAGTCTATCTGAACAGTCTGTGAACATCCTTTTAGAGCGAGGTCTAGTTCAAGTTGAAGGAGGTACGTTTTTATCTCCTCTTCTCCTCTCAGAGAGGAATAATTTCGCCTCTCTTCCTCTCTCATCTGCTGGCAGCTGAAAGTGTTTCTCTTCTGCAGGATTTGCCTTCTCCAGAGACCTGCGAGTTAATTTTGTAAGTCACTTTTAACCCCCCCCCCCCCACATTCACCATCTCCTCTCTGTTAACTTATATTTTCTCCACCAGAGGTTCGGCAGCTCTCAGCCTGATCATGTACATGTATGTTTCATTTCGTGCTTTCAGAAGAACATACTGCGGATCAGTCTGGAGCAGAGTCTGGAGATGCAGTCGAGGATTCAAGCAGCCATCCTCGTTGTTCTGTAAGACATCACGCTGAAATGGGTGTTTGCATTACAGAGCAGACAGAGACATTTATAACAGCTGACACACAGTGGCTAACACACCATCACATCCCCGCCCCCCTGGTGTGTATTTTTAATGCATGTGAGTCACAAATCTCTCAAGTTTCTGGTATTTTGTCACATTAAACTGAATATGTTCAACATCTCCTTTTCCAGAGCAGAAGACGGCTTTGACAGAATATTGTCTGAAGCAGCTCAAAGTAAATTTACCTCAACGCTTCTCCAGCGTTTGCAGGGAGAAAACGTGAGTTTGCAGGAGGAAAAGAATGAAAAAAAACCTCCTGAAATGTTTGTTGTAATTATTTAACTGTCGTAGTGATTATTGGCTCTGTTTGTCTGCAGCTGAAATCCCCTCCCTGTTTGTCTGTTTTGTCGCAGCACACGGTGGTGACGGTACCGGGCGATCATCACGCTCATCTGAACAAGCCCGAGGGCGTCGCGCCCTTGGTGTCCAACTTCCTGCGAAGCAAAGTGCTCTCACAGGTGACCAGCCGAGGGCACAAGTTATAAGCTGCAAACACTCACAGAAAAGTCATATTGTACTGTTGTTTATAAGAGCGACTGTTTCACAAAAGTATTAAAGGTGCCATGAACTACAATCACTGCCTCCTTAAGAATTAAACCCTGTTGAAACAAGTTGTTGGGATGTAACATTAGATGTTGCTTTTTTTTTTTTTTTTTTTTTTACCGTTTTATTAACAAATCAGAGCAGCAGTGACAGACACACTCACACAGAGCAAGTGTAAGCCAATAGGATATCAGCTGAGCAGGCAAAGGTAGATTTGGATGGATGGATGGACAAACTTCATCAGTCCTTTGAGGGAAATCGTCCTGTTACAGCAGCACAATAGACGATAATAAATAATAAATTACGGTAAAATGCTAAGTTAAAAACCATACTTGCAGATCTGCAGAATATCAATAAAAAGTAGCAAAAATATATAAAATGTGAATAGAAATATAAAAATAAAGTATAAACATAAAGAGCTCAATTGCATACCTGCACAACAAATCTAGAAATGAACAGAGTAAGAAATGTCAGTGAATAATTATAAATTGATTCATTTGACAAAGGTAAGAGGTAAAAGGTAGGATTTTTTAGTTGCCACCATTAAATGCAGTGTGAGATCACCACGGCAAAATCACAGTTTTCCCTGAGTTTTAAGAGTAGACGTTTACAGGTATAATTATAAGGATTTGTTGGTAGCTGCTTATAAACACAGTCAGCCACTCCTTCTCAGACTAAAGAGTAAGAGCTTCTGCTTTTCCCGTGTGCTCAGAATTTGACAGCCTGCTGCTGTGTTCAGTGTGAAAATGATAAAATCCAGCCAGAGGAGCGGGGTCTCTCCAGGTACAAACCTCTAGTGGGACATGAGTCATAACTGAGAGGGATTATTTTGGTATGGGTTCGTACATCGTTACACTTTTAAGTGCCCTTTTACTGTAGAAGAAATTTCCATCACAACTTTACCTGCTGTCACAGAGACTTTCAGCCTCTTTATTTCCAGGTGTCCCTCAGGAAACAACTGGATCCTGATGCGTCCTCTCTCATTATTAATTTATCGTGGAGATGACTTTCTCGATGAGAGACACGCTCATTAAAGCCGTGTGTCTTTTCTGTGTGAAATAGCACCCCTGTCCATTATGCCCAGAAGTTAATCTTTTATGGCTGAATGTATTTTTAATGGTGTTGGTGGTGGAGGTCTTTGCGTCTGGGGGCCCTGCTTCGTAGTGAAATGCTGAAATTTTATGGCAACAAACTGAACATGAAAACAGCGGAACTCCTTACATGCTCTTACCAGCGCAGAAGCATTTGATTCATTTGTCAGCAAAACTCGCTGAAATAAAAACAGCAGCACATGAAGAATACATGAGGCCTGTGGTTCATTTATGAGTTCTCCCAGGAAGAGACTAAACAAGCAATCCGGCCCTTCCTTTCTTTGCTCAAGCTGGCTGAAGACAGCGAAGGATCCAGAGGAGGTGTTCACTTAAATGTTGAACTCTTCACCAGTGACTCCAGAAAAGAAAAGAGGAGAAGACACCCAGGATCTTTGGGGTTTTTTTTCTGGGAGGAAAGTTCAACATTTTGTGAAATAAACTTGTTCTTTTTCTTGCTGAAAGTTAGAAGAGGAGATTGATATCATTCTCTCGACTCTCTCCTGCCTACAGATTCAGCTTCCGGCACCTGTAAAGCTCATTCATTGTCAAAATTGGCCATTTTATCAGTCTCGATGCTAAATTAAGCTCCCTGGTCACATTTACTGTACAGACACAAGAATGGAGAGAAAATGAGCAAGTTTCCCAAAGTCTTAACCTTGAGGACTCCTGGTCTTGTACCCTGGTCAGTTAGTCTTGATGAGAAGAAGTCTAGATGAACTTTTATATTCAATTTGACACGTTACAAAGGTGTGGAAAACCCCCATGTTGCACAAGAGCCGAGATAAGCAGCACAAACCACTTAAACTCAATCCCTTAAACCCTTGAGCCTCCAGTTATTGTTCGCTTTATACGATCCATTTCCAGGCCCCCTTTGTGTGAGGCGCCGCTCAATCTGGCCTCTGGATTTTATCACCTCACGGCCTGCAAATGACACACCGTCTGCTCCAGACGTTACACCACATCTCATCATGTTGAATTCTTATTGAGCTCTCAGAGGCCTTTGATTGTCCAGATGATCTCACGTTGGGTTAGTCGATGGTTTCGAGACAGAGTTGTGGTTTGTAAAAGTAGCTGGTTGTGTTAAAATCCATTTTTTCCTCTCACAGAGGTCACTGTTGATGCATGCTTGGTTTTCACATCTCTCACTGACAATAAACTGTGATATGGTTGTTTTTTTTTCCATCATAACTTTTCCTTTAATAGTGCTTCATTAATCAGGCCCAACTTTAATCCTGAGTTTAAAAGGTGATCGTCTCTAACTTTGTCCTACAATATCTGATTGGTTGAGCATGTTGGGGCGGCACAAATCTTGAGGTACAGTCGGATAAAAGTCACCCTGCTCAAGTTTTTCTCACTGCAGAGAGAGGAATGAAAACTGTCAAAAATGTATCCTGATTGTGTGCCAGCTGTCCCAGATGTCGCCCCTCACCAGCGACAATGGGACGTGTGTTTTGGTCGTGCACCTCACTGAGCAGTGCTCTCGTGTATCTGTAACGAAACAACCCACCCGAATCCATTTCTGACAATATTCGGTACAATATTTTACCTCTGACAGAACACAGCCCGTGGCTCTGGCTCCATTGTTAGCTCTATGATTAATCCTCTTCAGGGGGGAAGGCTGCCCGCCCTGCTTCTTTTGTACAAAGGATGAAAGAGGTCAAATTAAGAAACTGAGATTCACATTAAAAGGCTCACTTAAAAAAATACAACAGAACCTGATTTCCCTTCATTGACTTTGTGGAAAATGTAGATAGCTGACTTTCAGTGAGCACTAATAATATGTGTGTGTGTGGTTTTTTTTTTTTTGCCCGTGGGTGTTTAGTTTGCTTTATGGGATTTTCTTCTTGTCTAATTGATTTTTTTTTTAAATATTAGTCATCGTTGCTGCTAACAATATTTTGTTTAATTGAACAATTCAGTATTACGCGTGTCAGAAAGAGGAGTGGGCATCAGTGTTGCTCTCAGCGGGAACCAGATTTCACTCTCTCCCAGGTGTTTTGCCCTCACAGCAGACTGCCTGACAGGCGGCCCTGAGGGAATAACAGCACAGAAAAGTAGAGAGTTGTCACCTGGCTCGTTGAGACGTAAAACCCACCTCTGCAGTGTTTGATTATTGGCCGTAAATGCAGCCTGTCATTTTGAATATCCAATAAAATCTCTGGTTTCTGTGTTGGGTTTATGTTCCAAAGGTCAGAGGTTTCACTCAGGTTTCAGGTGGTCAGTGGATAAGACCTGTTTAGATAAGATTTCTCTGCCTCTTTGCACTTTGCTTTCGCTGGATATTCAGCTCTGCAGGCACAGACACTGAGGATCATCAGACACTGAAATGTCATCTGCAGTGCAGCAAGCAGGTTGTACTTTTTAAGTCATTCGACACAGGCAGAATGGAGTTTTGACATTTCACCACCTTCAGGATTATTGAATGTAGCTGAATCTATATTAACAGCAAATATCTGTGGGATCCTTGTTTCTGAGCTGCCCTCTGAGGTGGTGTTGTTCTGTGTTACAGGTCCAGTTTCAGAGCTCTCTGTTTCTGTCCCATGGGGAGAGATCAGAGGTAAAGTCTGGGGTCCTGATCATGGCCGTCCTGTGCTGTGCCTGCACGGCTGGGCCGACAACTGCGGCTCATTCAACACCCTCATCCCTCTTCTGCCCAAAGGTAATCTATTACTGGCTGCTTTCAGTAAACAAAACTGGGTGACACTGTCATTTATAGCTCAGTTATTTTCCCATCATTTTCTAGGACATTTCCTGGAAAGATTTATGCAGTTTGACTGGGGATGTTGCCCAGTTGGTACATTTCCAATCAGTGAATTCAGGGCTGAAAAGATTCCTTAATCAATGAAACAGTCAAAGAATCAGTGGTGGAAACTAAGTAAGAACAGTTTTTCAAGCACTGTTGGTATTTTTTGGATACTTGATGTAGTTATTTTGTAGATTAACAAGTAAACAAGTTTAATAGAGATTGACTGATCCTTCAGAACTCCTTAGTTCTAGTGCATTATAATATTTTCAATAATATATCAGTCATTTATTAAAGTGGACTTGGGCTGAAATGGAGCAGTTTTTCAGATGCTTGTTATTTTGTAGATTGACAAGTAAGCAAGTTTAATACAGAGTGATGGATTCTGATTGTGATTCTGATTGGAGCAGGTTTTTTCAACAACCTCATTCACCTTTTACCTGAAAGTTATCTCTTACGGAGTGAATGAGAGTAGTTAAACTCTCAGTAGACACCTGTTGTCAGCTGATGAGGACTAAAGACCAAAGCTATGTCCCAAATCAAACTACAGATTCTTTATAGGTTTTAGTCATAAGTATAATTTCCACATGTTGATATTTGTGTACACTTACTGTTAATGAGTATACTGTGATGACTAATAGTATATATAGTTAAAGAGTCGCATTAATAGTTCAAAGGTGCTTTGGTTTACTTAAAACCATAAATGTGAGCCTGATGGTGGTGTTAAAGGAAAACTTCCTGGATCATTCCTTCTTTCTTTGTGCTTCCTCTCAGAGTGCAGATATGTGGCGGTGGACCTGGCAGGTCACGGTCTGTCCTCCCATCGTCCTCCTGGAGTTTTCTACTCTTTTCACACGTATGTGGCTGACGTAAGGAGAATCGTTGATGGTGTGTGAGATCAAGAATTTGCAGGACCTTTTTTTTTACCTTTAGCTTCACTCAGATCACTTCAGGACTCTGATGTTTCTTTGTGACATTTAAATCAGAGCTGTTACAAGGTACAGGACAAAGCAGATTTGATCAGTGGTTCTTTAAAAAATGACTTCCCACAGGTCTTCAGTGGACAAAATTCTCCATCATTGGCCACAGTATGGGTGAGTCCCACGCCATGCAAAATATACTGTAAATAATAGAGCTGATTCACACAAACTGATGGCAACTGATTCAATGTGCAGCTGAGGTATAATTATACTGTGCTTTTATAGAGAGATCAGTCACACAATGTTACAATTACAATTGCAATTCATTTTAATCATGAATTAATCATCAACTATTTTGGTAATTGATGAACTTTGTGTAGTATGCATTGCCTATTTTGCTTTTTATTGGAGAACAAAAGGAGAATATTTGGGGTTTAGAGCATTTGCTGAACAAAAAAAAGCCTTCAACATTTCTTGTTGCTTTTATTGTGCTTCATATTATAAATGATTTATTGATCAGTTTAGTTATAAATAAAGTAGTTACAGCCACAGATTCACAGCTAGACTCCATTTGAAAGTTTGTTCACTCCCTCACAGGTGGTAACATCGCCGCAATGGTAACTAAAATTCATCACACGCAACTTATCAGTGTTTTCACACAACATACAGAGTTAGGATTCTGTGTTTTCTGACTTCGTATCATATTGTCTTTTCCAAAGTTCAGCTCACTCTTCCCTGAGATGGTGGAGGCCATCGTACTGCTGGACACTTTAGGATTCATACCGACAGATCTGGTACTTTAGTTTATATTATCACAGTGCTGCCTGTGACAAACCTTTAAAGAAAATAATATTTAATGACAGCGATGTCCATTAACATTCTTACTGCCATCGTGTTATTGCTCAATTTTCTTCATGTGCCACTCATCACTTCTGTCTCTTTTTACTGCAGAAAGAAATACCCAAAGTGATGAGGCAGGGGATGGATGAGATGCTGCAGTATGAAAAAAAGACAGAGGAGAAGAAAAGAGTTTACACATACGAGAAGGCAGTCGAGAGGTACTGTAGTTTATGGCAAAGTCAGGTGAAGTAAACCTTCATTTATGTGTGATGTTTAAAAGGGAACTTTATGTGTGAAAGAAAACAAATTATGAATCATTTGTGAATCCACAGAGCTGCTCAAGTGTGAGTTATCAGTTGGCATTGAAATTGCTAAAAAATCTGGTGGTGTGGAGTTGGAAAGAGTTTTCCAGACTTCTGTTATCTCTTCATCTCCAACCAGACTGGGTGAAGTAGGCGCCATGTTTTGACAAGGAGGAAAAATTTGTGGATTAAAACACAAAGATATCTCTCCCATCACAAGTGTGATATTTTGTAGTAATGCTAAATCTGTGGAGAACACTTTGAACACTGTGCGATAGATCACACAAAAAGAGATAAGTGAAAGAAAGAAAATAATCAGATCAGCTATTGTGTTTTGTTTCTTTCAGGCTGTTGGCTGCGAACCCGACTCTGTCTGAACAGTCTGTGAACATCCTTTTAGAGCGAGGTCTAGTTCAAGTTGAAGGAGGTATGTTTTTATCTCCTCCTGTCCTCTCAGGGAGGAATAATCTCACTTTCATCCGCTGGCAGCTGAAAGTGTTTCTCTTCTGCAGGATTTGCCTTCTCCAGAGACCTGAGACTTAATTTTGTAAGTCACTTTTAACCGCCCAAACCTTCCCCCACATCCACCGCCTCCTCACAGCTTAACTTATACATTTTCCACTCTTTCGTCTTTTTAGAAAAACATAGCACGCACCAGTTTGGAGCAGAGTCTGGAGATGCAGTCGAGGATTCAAGCCTCTGTCCTGGTTGTCCTGTAAGATATTACACTGAAATACATCATTGCATTGTAATGTTTTAATTTATCGCACCTATTGCATAGTATGAGAATGACAGTCCCACGGCCCCTTGTGTGACCTAATCCAGTTATATAATCTCCCTTAATAAAAAATAATGAAAGCATGTCACAGTAAACCCGCTTAACCTCTGTTTTTATAGAGCAGACGCAGGGTTCACTGTATCAGTTCCTGAATCGGACTATCAGAAAATTTTCTCCACACTCCTCCAAGGCTTTCGTGACAGAAATGTGAGTTTGAAACTATATAAAATAATGCAAATATCTAAATAGTTTCGGGGAAAAAGTCTTTTTTATGTATATATTTTAACACTCTTGGAGAAAGGAAAAAAATACACATCATCCATATGAGGTGAAGGCTGAAACAAAACAATGTGAGTGTTTTAAAAACAGTTTCGGCCAGGTGTGTTTGTGTGTCTGACGAGACTACTGTGGCAGACAGCTGTACAGATCTAAAAGTAGCACCATAGTTCAAGCTCAACATTTCAGAATAAGCTGAATGTTTTTTATAGATGTCAACTTTTAAAGTACAATCAGAGTTCACAGACTTCATTAGATTGTTCCTTTTTTTTCAATGTCACAATTCAGCACGAATCTCCTTAAGTGGAAGCTCAGTTTTGGTATTTAAAAGAAACAAACACAAAAGAAAGTAAAATTACTAATACTAAGTACTAATACTTCTTCATTATCATTTCTCTCTCTCAGCACACGGTGGTGACGACAGCAGGCGATCATCACGTCCATTTGAATAATCCTGAAGTCGTTGCTCAGTTTGTTTCTGACTTCCTGCAGACCAAAGTGCTCTCACAGCAGCTGCCAGCATAGAGGACACACGCACGCACTTAAACACACTTACAGAAACACACACACATACACAGAGACATACACACATACTTAGACACATCGCATTGTGAAATTTCACACTTAAAGTCTCACTACACTCTTCTGGTCCCTCTCAGAGAATCTCTTTTCCATCCTTATCTCACTATTTGAACAACACTATGAAGTCCATCCACTGACCAGGAATAATCTTATTTAAACGTGCATACCTCCATTTAATCCATTATTGCTGAGGTAGCTGCTGATTAGGATTTACAGCAATTATGACATTAAAACAGTTCAGTTGTGGTTAGTTGTTTGGTTACTTCACAATGGGATTTGGGTGTTTATTATGACCCGCACATTTAAAAACAAAGTTTTCCTGGTTTAGTCAATATTTTGTAATGTTTCTGAAGTCACTGAGTGTCTGAGTTGATCTCGATAAAGACTGGTAGACTGTGAAGACGAGGATGGAAATGAGCCAAGGACCTGAATGATAATGAAAATAATATTTATCTTTCTAAATCCCAAGTTATAACGTGATTCAAAGCAGCAAATTGAAATAAATTCAATTGTAAAGCCTGATTGAATTAATTAGATTATATAAAGAAATGTACAAATAAACCAGTAATATCAGATAAAAGAAGTAAAAAGACAAGACATCCCAGTTCTGTCTCTGAAAAATTCTTTTTACAACACAGGCACCTCTTCAGATTACCCATTCATCGAACATGCTGATGAATATTTTGAAATCATCATCAAAATTAAATGAAACAGTACAAAATACCTGTATATACCCATGTACACCCAGAAAGTATATCTGGGTGTATATTAATAACATACTCAAAAAGTCTATTGCAAATGTAATTAAACCCCAACATATTACTTCTTTATGTAACTTATTCAGCTTTGATGTCGTGTGTGTGCGAAGCTGATCTGTTTAACTGAATCTGCTGCTTGTGCAGAACGAGCTAAAAATGGCAGTCATTAAAAGAGATGACACCCTCTGACAACTTTTCATTATGTAGGCCAGCCTCTCTGTCTTAGGCTTTTGTCTCAGAACCAGCAAGAAAAAAAAAAGAAAATCCTTTTTTTGTTTACCCCACCCTTTTACTCAGGGGAGTGACTCTATAAAACACTGCAGCTGCCGTCAGTCAGGGCAGATATGAGAGGTGCTGCTCACAGTAAAATGGCCCCCCTCGCTCTCTCAATGTCACATAAACTGTGTGATGGCCTCGGTGTTAAATGGAGTGGAATTGATTTTACGCAGCGTGCAGCAAGGAGGCGAACATCCAGAGGCATCTGAAGGGCTTGTCCCCCCCTCCATCCTCCCACTCCCTGAAATCCCCCCCCCCCAACCCTACAAAAAAGATTATAGTTATATAAGTTTCCCTCCCACTCCCTCCATCCTCTCAGCCATCAGCAAGAGGTGTTGTCATAGCAACCCCCCCTCCTCCCCCCCACCCCTCCCTTGAACGTCAGAGCCCAGGAGCTGGAGGATGAAGCCGCATGCAGCCTCTGTCTCTTGTGCCTCTCAGAGAGCACCTGTGATTTTTGCCGTCTCACATGCAACAGTAGGAGCTGCGGCGCCGGAGACCATCTGATGATCGAGCTGACCCTCTGCTGCTGCACCTCCGAAGCCCCAAAGAGCATCTGATTCAGCAGCGTCTGCAGGTGAGCATGGTGGCTTTTATTTACTACGGAGCACTGTTTTTAGAGAGCAACAACTGTGTGTGTGTGTGTGTGTATGTGTGTGTTTTCATATTTAAAAATTGTGTATCTTAGTCTGGCAGAAGCAGCCGCAGGAAGCGTGCTGCCTGCAGGAAGCTGCTTCTGTCTTCACTCATGTCTCTCATCCTACATGTGTGGGAGCAAAAAAAGGAAAAGGCTTTTAGATAACAGTGAGAATGACGAGATGCTGGGATGCTGCAGGAGTGTGCTCTCAGGGATTTAGACAGCAGAGTAACTCCACTCATCCACCCTTTTCCCCCAAAATCTCTCCTTCCCTTCCCCTTCCTCCGTCATGCCTCTCCTCCCTGTCTCCTCGTCCATTTTCCGTCCTTCCCTCCTCCACCCATCCCATCCCATCACCCCCCCACCCCACTATGACAGCAGTGATGTCGTGGCTGTTCCTGGACTGGTTCGTCCCCCTCTACCTGCTGGTGTCGTTTCTGGTGCTGGCAGGCTTCGGAGCGTGCCTGTACTTCCTCGAGCCCGGGCTGCAGGATGCCCACAAGTGGAGCAACAAAACAGTCCGACATCACCCGCTGGTGGCCAGCGTGAACTGCAGAGATGACGATAGCAATGCCCTGATATGATCCAGAGGGCGAGGCGGGTGGCAGGCCATCTGGACAGGGGAGGGGGAGAGGGTGGGGGTGAGGGGGTGCTGCCAGGACACCGGAGTGGGTTTGGGTGGGGGGTGTCAGAGCCAACACCTTTCGAAGATGGAGAAGGAAAGTGGAGGAGAGAGATGGAGATTATATGATAAGCGTCGTGTCCTATCATTCCAACTTTTCTCTGATCTCCAGCGTGCTCCAGAGATCAGGGAAAAGTGAAGCAGGAGAGAGACTGTTTTTTTTTTTTTTTCCCAAAATGAAGCCAAAATGCACAAAGAGGAGACGACAACATGCAGGCGACTGGAGAACGTGATGCCCTTTAGAAGAAATGTGTTTGAAACAGGATGTAAATTTCATGCCATCTTATACTTGTGCCAACTTTTACATACGTTTTGTAATTCGACAATCACTTGACATGTATCATGAGGTCTACTTATATAGTGCATTTAATTAGTGAATAAGTGAATGACATAAGTGCAATGAATCTGTCGCCAGCAGGGTGGGTTTTTAATCCTTTCTCTGGTGATGTCGGCATGGCAGCTGTTGAGAAGCATGTGGATTGTTAGTGCCTCTGTGCCAAAATGGTGTGGTAGTGACTTTTATTCAAACAATATGTACCGAATAAGTGCAACTGCTTTATTCAGGGTGCCAAGATTATCCTAGATGGACCAAGATAACAGAAAAAAACAGTATTTGGTAATGCTCAAAGTGTATATTTTTTGTTTTCATTGTTTTTACTTGACAGCATGGTGAGGAAACTGGGTGTGTAACAGCCCTCTTTTGATGATCATATGCTTTCTTTTGTTCATACAAAATAAAACTGCTTAATCCTCAAGCCTATGACTATATTCTCTGTATGTTATTTATGAAGCTGATGATAAAAGATTTGTGTGGAGAATCTGCACCAGTGGGGGGAGGTAAATAAGTACATTTACTCAACTGCTGCACTTAAGTATAATTTTAAGGCTGCCCCACATTACAGAAGAAAATATACTTTTCACTCCTCTGCATTTATCTGAAACCTTAAGTTGCTGATTTAATTAAGATTTTACACTGCAGACTAATGATAAGCTTATAAAGTACAAGACCATTCTCTTGGGGTACTTTCCCCTCCAGAACTTGTTACATGTTTAAATAAGTGTTTAAGGCCCCAAGAGGCTAAATTATATAGCAGTTCGCTAATTCAATTTAAAAAAGGAACACTAATTGTGTTATTTGTCTTTGCTTTTCCCATTTCTCATCTCACAAATTTAACTTGTGACCCTTTGACAGGGCCTGACCCCAATATGACAACCACTGGACTCAAAGGTATGACAAGTAAGGTTTTCCTGAATGTACAATGTGTTGACTCACACAAAAATAATCCCTTCCAATCATCACTTATGACCTACTAGAAGTGTGTGGCAGTGTCTGTACCTGCAGTGACCCTGCTCTCTGACTGGATTTCTGACTTTGCTGTGTGCTGGATGTTTCTGGGCAACAACCTGTGGGTGGTGTGAAGCCCCCAGCAAGGGTGTTAAAAAATGTGGTACCACGAGTCGGGGAGGACAGGCCAAACTTTGAATAACAGAATAACACATAATGCTCATTCTGCCTTTAAATACTGTAGGCCTACATGAAGTAGTTCAAATAAGGTCAAACAGCTGCAGCAGTAAAATGCTGCTTACAAAGCTGACACATAC
This sequence comes from Amniataba percoides, assembly GCA_037176925.1. Taxonomy (NCBI): domain Eukaryota; kingdom Metazoa; phylum Chordata; class Actinopteri; order Centrarchiformes; family Terapontidae; genus Amniataba; species Amniataba percoides. The sequence goes on along the minus strand of JBAJHX010000051.1, from coordinate 18,092,127 downwards.
TGATACAGACAGTGACAGAATAATAAGTACTTTGATGATTTAAGTACATTTTGCTGATAACAGTACTTTCACTAAGGTAAACATCTGAATGCTGGAATATTTCCACATTAATGTATTAGTACGTAAGTGAAGGATCTTCTTCCATCACTGATCTGCACTGTAACCAGACACACTTCTAAGACCCCATTCAGACTTCACAGACTTGGTCCCATGAACCAAACAAAATGAGCGTGGGATTGAAACAGTGCTGCCTCAGTGTCCAGGAATGGAGAGAATGGCACTTCTGTGCCCACTACTTCCTACTGCTGTGCTCCCCGTCTCACCCTCTTCGACTTATTTACTCACTCAGAGGGACAACAACAGAGAGACGGAGCTCCAAGCAGCAGGTTAGTGTCTGTTTCCCTGAATCTTTAAAAGATACATATTTTTCATAGTAAAGATTTGTTGTGTGGTGGACAGGACAGTCTTTTAGTGTCAGACTACAGTGTGGTATTTTTGAGTATGTCCTTAACATTTTTACTCTGAAACATCAGAGTGAAATATTGTACTATCAAACACTGTATAAAGATAAAACAAAAAAGCACCTACACTGTATAATGTTACAGTAAAATGTATTACTAAAAATCTAATAATAGTACATATGATTATATAACACTCACAAATCACAATATATCTGTATCATGAGTACCTTTATTAATCTAAATACATGTTTTATTTTGTTGTGTTGCCTCTGTCTCCATAAATCTGAATACTTCTTCCACCACTTTCAGACTGTGACATGTAGAAATAAATGTTTGGTATAACAATGCATTTCCCTTTCAATTTCCTGTTGATTTAATTCGACTTTTTTTCTCATACCTCAAAACAGAATGAGTGTTTTTGACCGTCTGGCACCTTTGATACCTCAAGTGTCTGCGTCCTCCAGACAAACTAATGAACATCCGTCAGTCTGTCTGTCACCTCCACCCGCCCTTTCTTCCCCTGTCATCAAAAAGAAACCCATCCAAATCCCATCGTTTGACGAGAGGGGACTCATCAGTGAAAAATACCACACAGCACAGACCAACACTGACAGGTAAATTAGGCTGCAGCTTGTATTCTCGATTCAGTTTTACGTCCTAAGTAACTGAGTTAAGATTACATTCATTCCTTTTTAAAGTTCACTTATGTCCTTTTTCTTCTTCCCTCTTTTTGTTACAGGTCTTTTGTTCCAGTTTGTTCCTCCAAAACATCTAGGCTGCCCTCTTGGAGTAAATCATCTCATTACTCACAGAGAAACTATGGTGAAAGAGCTTCAACTCTCCCAAGAACCAAGCCCAAAACATACAGCTCTCCAGCTCTCTCTGTGAGGCCCAGCATCTCCATTTGTGCTGCTATGAAGCCAAATTCCTCTCCCACTCCCTGCACTCTGAAACCAAAGCCAAGCGATTCTCTTCATCTCCCCGCCTCACAGATGAGTGATCCTTCTCCATCACTGCAGCCGAAGCCAAGCGTCTCCCCAACCCTGACTGTCCCAACACCCAGACTGAGCCCGAGTCCGACTTCTATCTGCCGTGGGATGAGTTTAGATAGCCAGGGAGGCAAGCAGCCCTCTCCTGTTGCTAAAGAGAGACGGGCTAGATCGATCACCATATCGAACACTAAATTTGATTCCGACAAACAGAGGTCTGAAAGTGAGGCGAAGCACGACATTCTCGATCAAGAAGCTTTACTGGACTTTACTCATCCCGCCTTCAGACGGGTTTATCCGGTGACGAGCAGAGAGTCTCGGCGTCAGACTGAGTCCCAGAGTCCCTGTTTGTCTCAGAGCAAAGCTGGTTTAAGTAAAAGAGAAAATACTTCAACAGATAAACCAAGTCCTCCGCCAAGGAATTTAGACATTTCTGCAGTCTCTAAAGTAAAGTCAAACCTCAAACAGCAGCAGGAATTTCTGCCAAGTGGAGCGACAGATACACAAACATCTCTTTCAGAGTCTGAAAGGATTAAATGCGCTAATGTTGTTCAGACAGACTCTCAGTTAGTGTTTGATGGAGTGCCTGCTCATTCGAGCCTTCACAGGAAATATATAGACTACCCTCAGAGGAGAAATTACACTCAAACTGCAGGATTTAGCTCCGATGACCAGCAACATGACAGAGCCTATTCTGAGAGACGCACAGCTTTACCAGTGATGTCTTTTTCCACAGAGTCTCACTTGAATCAGTCAGCTGTCTCACCGAGTACTGCGACAAGGAGAAGACAGTTTGGCCTCAGCAGTGAAACAAAAGTGGATGCAACTTTTCTGTCAGGCTCTAATCTCAGGAAACCTCAGGAAGAAAACAGTGTACGGACGGGTACAGGAAGCACATCAAAACTCTTTCAAAACATCAGCTCTCCTCAGAAACACAGATTCTGGACGAATGTTCGGAGTCAGCCCTCCCAGATGGATGTGAGGAGCATGGGAAGTCAGTGCGACAGTGTTTCAAAGGATTACAGCCGCCAGTCAAGAAGCATTGATCGCAAAATGGAGGTTCTTCAGTGTGAGCGCAGATTAAATCAACACCAGGCGTGTTTGGTGGCAGCTCACGGACAGCAGGCTTCTGTTGAGGGCATCACATCCAAAAGTGCCTTTTCAAAGCTCGACCGTACATCATACAAACATCAATCAGATAGAGAACAGTCTCCGGGGAGAAATAAAAGCCACAAAGCGGTGAACCTCAGTGACACCGGGCTGAATCAAACTGCATCGGACCATCACGGGGTGCCCACAAAGCTACCAGAACACCCCTCAGAGAAATGCGTTGCAAGCTGGCCTTCATCTGTGGCACTCTGCCCGTTTGACACAAACGGTCCTGGCATCGGTCCACAGGGGGCCTTTGACCCGCCGTCCCAGCCACAGCACAGAGACTACCAGAGGCCAGATGAGACAACCACGGCAACAGCGTCCCTTCCACCGCAACAACCGAAGTACTCTCCAGCAGGCCGAGCGCTTATCATGGAGGAAGCAGAGGACCCCTATTACGTCACCATGTATTACCCAGGTTCAGTGTATGTGGGTGAGTACAAAGATATCCAAAACCACATGGAAGACAGAACACATTCCTCAAAGCACACATGAGAGGGGCTCTCTCAGCTCTTGTTTTTAATCTATTTAAAGAGTTTTTCTATGGAGGGGGGGGGGGATCAGGGGAGGGGGGGTGGTCAGAGAGGATAGCAGAGGGATTTGAGATGTCGCTGCTTATCAGTAAAGTAACAGACGTGCTGAGGAGAGACATGACTACGTTGGTTAGCAGGCTCCTATCAAAGTGAGTGGCACACGAGGACACGGCAGCGCAGCTCCTCACAGAGGCAAACAAACACGGCTAAAACATGCAGAGAGGAAAGAAAAAGAAGGACTGAAGGAGAGCGGCTTGGAGATAAAGTGTGAGTACGGTGACGGTCTACAGCTGAAACGCTTTAAAGAGTCATTTAGTAAGAAAATATCACAGCAACACTTGCCAGTAATGTTGGGAAAAGTTCAGCCACCTCTGTAAATCATCACAGATGTTATTATGAGGCTAAACCTGATATGTTTGTATGTGAGCTTAGCAGAAAAAGAGCAGTCAGAAGAAATGCATTTTACTTTGTGTGGCAGAAATATTGATAATATTCTTGCTTCATCATCTGTCGAAACCTAAGATTTATCTTCTTGATGGGTCCATACCTCTATAATGTAGTGATTCTTAATTAGAGTCCATTCATCATCCAGGTTTCACTGGTTAAATGTATCTAACTACATAAACTCAAGCACCATACTCTGGTACAGTTTTGAGACACTTTGACTTAATTTGGGAAAGTTTACTTTCATGTGCACATATGCCACCTCTACCACGTTTTAGATGGATTGCACTTTTGTTTTGTTTGACACAGCACATTAAGATTTTACTCACAAAACAGGACAACTTTAAAATATATGACACTTTGTTGTAAATTACAGAACAGCAGGTAAAGCAGTTTAAATGAGCTCCACCAACAAGACCACCTACCATATGAAAATAATTCTTGAATGATAATGCATCATAATATTATAATATATCCGACTCTGATTGAGTGCTTTCACTTTTAAAACATTTAGTGCTTTTTTTTGCTGATGATACTTCTCTATTTTTACTAGAGTTCATTTTTAATATATAACTTTATTTAACCAGCATTTCACATTCTTGGCCCTTCAGCACATTTTATTCAGATCAAAGTGAAGTTTCATTAGTTAGTTGGTTAATTTCTGTGTCACAACAAACATCTGGTTTATGTAAATGTAAATGTAATAAATGTATAATAAACAAATGTAATAACGAGACAATGCTATTTTACAGAAAACATATATCTTTCAGTAATGATATAAAAAAATTATAAAAAGAACAACATAATAGCAAAATAAAAAATACACATCATTGTACTTATATATTGTATCTATCTGTTTATCTATCTATTGCACAATTCTCAATAAAATGACTATCTTTTTTACCAAATCCTCAAATAAATCCCCTTTTTCTCTGCCAGACTCTGCAAACTATCCAGTTTCAGCAGGAAGTGCAAACATACCAGCCCATAATGATGCTTTCTGTTGAGATAAATTACACAAAACAATACATAAAATGGATTTATTTTTAATTGCAACACAAATAAATCCATAAACGTTCTCTATAAATAGTCTGACAGAAGACTTAGAACCCCAAAAAAGTTCCTTTGAGGTAGTCACACTGCGCATGCGTGCTGCATCTCCCCACTCCCTCTCCTCGCGTCGCCGTGGTAACGGAGGAGGGGCGGTGGAGGTGGGGGGGGGTGTAACGGCCAGAGGAGGAGAGGTACCCGGACTGATCACATGACCGCTGCTCATCTTATTATCTGAAACAAAACACGTCGTTTGTCGTCGGATTAGCGGATCGCTCGGTGCGCAGGTAAGCACGTCTTCTCCTCCAGCGCAGGTGAGCCGAGCCGGACTCGGTTTGTGCGGATCCGCATCCGAGATCGGGGCCGAGGCTAGCGGCTAAATGAGCTGCCAGCTAGCTGTTCCCAGCCAGCATGACTGGAGAGAGAGAGAGAGAGAGAGACAATAGGGCCGACGGGCTGTGATGGAGCCGACCTCCTGTGGCGAGCTGAGACCAGAAAACGTGGTCACCTCAAATGTGGAGCCTCATGCGGGGCCTCCTTTTGTAATCTGATCTCAAATAAAAGGTTTTTTAATGAGGAAAACGTGCTCCCACGTCAGCAGCGCATCATCAGCTGACGTGATTTTCCCTGAAGCTCCTGATCAATGCTGCAGATCTGCTGATGTGTGACTGATGCTGCAGATGTGTGAATGATTTTTGCTGATATGAGAGTGTAAAATACGTGAAGGCAAAGGGGAGCAAAGGAGAGGAGGAGGAGGAGGTGGGGGGGATGTTGGGTGGATTGGTGGGTGTTGGGTGGGAGGGGGCAGAGCTGCATGAGTCCTGAGTGTTGCGAGTCAAAGTGACAGCCACTGCCTCGGTGACCTGCATGATCTGCGTCCACGACCGCGGCTGCACTGACTGCAAGCGTGGCAGCAGGCTGCTCCTCCATGTGTACAGCAACCTCCTCCCCTCCGCCCCCGCCCTCCTCTCCACCCTCCAGGCACGAGGTTATCAGCCCTAATGCCTGTTACTGTTACCATCTGCCCACACTGTTTGCTTCTCATCACAAAATAAAAGGAAAAACACATGTTCTCTCACTCGCCGGCAGTGGTGTCGTGCCACGATGCAGGCTGAGATTTTGGAGATTTTTAGCATCCAATCCTGAGATTTCTGCTTCCACCCTCATAAGATCGATATCATGAACGTGTTACTCCGTCACAGGTAAAAGGTTACCTAAAGGTGGAGTCTGCGATACTGGAGATCGACCCGAACTCCATTCAGAAAACAAACATTTTATAAGTTGTCTGCTTGTCGTCTTGAAGACAGACTCGTTAAAACCAAGTCAGACTTTTACTCAAGTTGACATCATGATGGTAGTTATTTGCTTATTGCGATTAAATCACAGCAAAATGTGTTTACTCTGGGGTCACACCGCTGTAGTAAGTTAGATTAATTCAGCTGATGTGTGACTCGCTAGATACAGTGAATATTTCATTGATTTTGACACCAAGTGACACTCACCAGACACAGACGGAGAGGCTGCTGTCCACAATAAACACAAAGGATCCCGCTGTTAAACTTGCTGTCATCCAACCTGTTGTCCTGTGCAGGAGCAGGAGTTGTGTGACTTTGTCAGAGTCTGTTTGTTTCCCTTTTGCAGAGATTCAGGGCTGTGAATGAACACTGCGTTATTTTTCAGCTCACTCACAGAATGGAGAGCTCTCTAGATTTTATATTGGCCTTGATGAAGAAACAGTGCTTAATGTGAGACAGATGTTATAGAAAATGCTCTCTGTGTGGCTAAATGTTCATGAAATAAATATGTGTACTAATTTGGCTGAACAAGCCCTTTAAAAATTTCCTGACACTATGTTTCTTCCATGCAGGTCAACTTAAAGGGAGGAAAGGCCTCCGGTGGCCCTACTGGCCTATTTCCTAGTGATGTCACAGCATTTTCTGTTCATGAGAAATAACATTTTAATCCTCCCCTCCTCTTCTTCTGCAGACATGTCAGACGTAGTTCCTCCAGAAGTGAGACCCAAACCGGCCGTCCCCGCCAAACCCCCGAATGTTGGGGCTCCCTCGCCCTCCAGCCCCTTCCCGCCTCAGGGCCCGGGCATCGGAGGAGGAGGGAGCGGCGTTTCTGCTCCTCCTCCGAGCGCCATCCCAGTCCCCATCGGCAGCCATGGCCCGGGCCACGGCGGCAGTCACAGTGTGGGTCATGGTGTGGGCCACGGTGCGGGCCACGGTGTCGGCCACGGGGGCGGCCACACCGCGGCACACAATGGAGGTCACGGTCATGGTGGCTCCCACAGCTCCAGTGGTGGATCCACCTTGCTGGGGTACATTGGCATCGACACGATCATCGAGCAGATGAGGAAGAAGACCATGAAGACGGGCTTTGACTTCAATATCATGGTTGTCGGTGAGTCACGGGAGCCTGTGAGGAGAATAGTTAAACAGGCCAGCGCACCTGGGAAATATCTTCAAATGTTTTGAATTTATTTTACCTCCTCTTTGTTTCAACATTTTGACCCTCCCCTCTCGTCCCACAGGTCACAGCGGTCTGGGAAAGTCAACCCTGGTGAACACCCTCTTCAAGTCGCAGGTGAGCAGGAGGAGCGCAGGGTGGGCCCGCGATGAGAAGATCCCCAAAACTGTAGAGATCAAAGCCGTGTCTCATGGTGAGTACATGGAGAGAGCTGCTGCTCTCTCTTCAGAGTCAGACATTTATAGCACCATTTAATTTGACAGGGAAAATTAACGAACTTTGACCACGTTCTTAAAAGTGCCACATAACCTACTTACTGCACATCAGTGCCAGTTTTCTTCTAACTGAGCTGCAAATGCACAAGCCAGCTCCTCTGTCTTCTGTCTTTGTGGAAGAAAATCTCTTTACTGTGGCTTTCATTGTGCTGATAGTTCCCCTCAAAAGTTATGATTGGATTTTCCACTGGATACGGTGCTCTGGAATAACTGCTGCACTTTATGTCATATAAAAGAATCAGTGTAGAAATCTGCCTGTTTTATGTATATTCAGGGTAGTTCGCTCTAAGCAGGAAAAAGGTTAATATGTTCATGTCTGTTTGCAAAATATGAAAAAATTAATGTGTGGATTAGGCTGAAATTGGTGGACAGATTACTGACTGATTCAAGGATAACTAGATTTAGATGGTAATCTGTGTCTGGGACGTCTGCTGTTAGTGTGACTGTGGTACAAAGCAGGGTTTGTTAAAAGGTGGTCAGGACAGGCAACCAAACCAAAAAAAGGCTGAGGCAGGGAGGCAAACTGGTCTTAACAAGCCGGCAGGAGCAGGTAACACGAAGGCTGCACCGCTAAAGGTGTGAGGGTGGCAACTGGGGAAGGAATCAAATGCAGACAGACGAGGCAGCAGAACAAGTATAGAGATTTATTGATTTAAAAAAACACACACACCAGGCAAGAAAGCAATTTGGACCAAATAACAAGGAAACAATACGAGTGGACTGCTATGAGTAATGAGTGACTGATGAGGGAATGAGGTGCAGGTGAGGAGTTGGGGGGGCGGGGGTGGTTTGCTGTTTTGCCACAGTGTCGACACTGAACACTTGAAACTGCATGCAACAGGCATTGAGGTTTGTTTTCGCTCGTTTGGTGGGAGTGTCAGCTGCGGTATGTAGAACTACCCCTCTCATCTCACAGCATGGTGTTTCCATTTAAATTAGAAAACATTAATAAGTGTTTTGTAATGTCTTGAATGTGTCCCAGGTGTGAAGATACCTGTGGAATTAGGGATGTGGCTGGAAAGCACATCTGCTTTGTCTGCTATGTGTTTTGTTCTAAAAGGACTGTAACTTCTGAAGATCCCTGCTGACTTTGTCTGACTCAGACTGCCTGCCTAATATTAGCCTTATGTCCCATTGGAAGCATGTTAGAAAGGGCTCTCTTAATGTCCAGAATGAACAGGGGGAAAGATTATTTTAAGCATAAACTGTTTCAGTGTCCACATGGTCACCTGAGTGTTGCTTTTTCGCAAAATTGACCACGTCAATGTAAACTCAGTTAAGGTTCCATAACTTGTGATCATTAACAGCTGCTGTTTGTTGCCCTGTGTGTATAAATATAATGTATTATATTTATCTGGGCTGCAGACAGAATTATTTCTACGTCAGCAGTGATGTCTAATATTTCTTTGGGCACAATTATCTGCGTTGGTCTTTAATTACGCATTTCCTCTATGACTAACTCCAATTTTTTTGTCAAAGGTCAGTACAGATTGTTCTTGGATCCTCTGGATCTTGATCCAAAAGGAGAGACTGTGTTTTTCTATGGACAGACTTGTTGATCTTCAGCCCAGATAATGTTTGTTCACACATATGCTGTCTTGTTTGACTTTTGTTGGACAGACTGAGCTTCTGAAAAAGCCTTATTAGTCTCACAAAGCCCCTATAAAATCTCCTACCTTCATTCTACATTCTATTATCAGGGATAGTTTCTCAAAGGGACGAGGGGTCATTCTTATTTATCTTCTCAGCCAGACTCAAAGTTACGCAGTTGTATAAAGACCTAATTTGAAGCCCAAAAAAGTTTGGTACCATTACACCAAACAAGCTCATTGCTGAGAGCTGTGTTTCCATGGTAACAGTGGTATGACCCCTGCTGACACAACAAGGTAAACAAAGCTCTAGCTTGTGGTTTGCTAACAATGTTGTCAAGTCAGGAGTGAGGATTGTTCCCCTCATGAAACATCAATGTTATTATGATATTCTTCTGAGCTCTCTGCTGGGATAAACAGCACTGAGCAGCAGCAGTCAGCCGCAGTTTCGGTGTAATAGGAGTCTGCAATAACTAGAACACAGAGCAAATCACTGCTATTTAAAGCCACGATGTGTAGCATTTGGAAGTATCTGACATTGGCGCCCCTCCCCCGGCGTTAGCATCAAATCAGTTACTGTGGCAGACAGCTCGGCGTGTTGCTCATGAAATCAGTCGGGAGCTTTTCCAGCATGAAACACGCCGTACTTTTCTCAGCGTGGCATCTGAGACTGGAAAAATGACCGAACTTATGTTGAAATCCTCGATGATTTGGCAGCACTAGGGGCAGTGACAGAGCTCAGGGTTTAGTTTAGCGTGATCACGCGCATATCGCCTGCGGTTGACAGTGACCTGACATTATTATCCACGCAGCAGACGTGCGGCATCACATGCAGATGTTGCAGAGTATCATTTATTCTCTGTTTGCCATTTCCTGCTTGAATGCTCTTTCCCTGTTTAGCCCAAACGCAACCACTCTTACTATATTATGTTGCATTTTATTCAGATATCAGAAATTTGCACATGATGATTTATTTTGTTCTTGTCTTTTTCTATGTGTTCCTCTTCGCAGTCCTCGAGGAGGGTGGGGTGAAGATGAAGCTGACAGTCGTCGACACTCCAGGCTTTGGAGACCAGATCAATAACGACAACTGGTTTGTTTTCCAACTCCCGGATCATTAAATCCTCATAAATGTTGTCCTAACTGCCTTATCTCACGCAGAACCATTTTTCACTTGTCACCGTACACAATTGTTCTGTTGGTTCAGCAGTGCTGCAACGCATTTAGTTCCCTATATATCTATAAACTATGTCGAAAATGGTGCCACTCAAGTAAAGTGTCCTTCCTCTCTTCTCTTGCTCAACTCATCTTTTCTCTCTGATACCGACTTCTTCCGCTGCATCCACAGCTGGGAGCCCATTTCCAAGTACATCAATGAGCAGTATGAGAAGTTCCTAAAGGAGGAGGTCAACATCACCAGAAAGAAACGCATCCCTGACACCAGGGTGCACTGCTGTCTCTATTTCATCTCCCCAACCGGACACTCGTGAGTTAAACTTGAGTTAATCTAGAGATTAGTGAAGCAACAGGTCAAACCTTTAACCGGATCTTTAAGGATGCGATCTAAGAAGGGATGTCTGTGAAGCCAAGAGAGAGAGCAGCGCACATGCTGCACACAGCTCTCATGTCTCTTTATCCAAAAACAGTTCAGTTCACATTAACTGAGCCCTAAATCAAGTGTACTACTTTATATTGCAGACATCGTACCCCTCTCTCTCTCTCTCTCTCTCTCTCCTTCGAGCACCTCACAATTAGCCCCTGCTGACAACTGTGAAATTGCTCTTTAATGGATAAACGGATACAGTCTTTTGTGTATTACAGCCTGTATATCCCATCCTTCTTAGCCGAGATAATTGAGACCGACAGGGTGTTTTGTGTGCAGGCAAACAAGCGCCGGGACACAACCTTTGTCCACGATAAGCCCACTTTTCAGGAGCATTCACACTGCGAGTCTTTTGTAATTGCTACAAGCCCAGGGAAAGGTAATGAGACATATGAAACATGACAAATAAAATCCCCGAGCCTTCTCCTGCTGTTTGTTGTCCTGCAGTCTTTTCACTCGCATACACAGGCCTTCTGGGTTAAAAAAAACAAAACAAAAACACAAAAACATCTCCTAAATTATCCGGCTCGCTCATTTTTGTCTTTTCTGTTTTCCGTCTGTCCATCACAGTCTCCGGCAGCTTGACGTCGAGTTCATGAAGCGCTTGAGTCACTCGGTGAACATCATTCCCGTCATTGCAAAGGCAGACACGATGACCATTGAAGAGAGACAGGAGTTCAAACAGCGAGTGAGTTTCATTATTGATCCCACTAAAACTAGTCCGATCGATTGCTCATGTCTCTATATTGGCCAATGTCCATACTATTTTCGTACACATGTAAATGTCAGTTTTTATAAATTTCAGAGATATTTTTGAGGCGTTTTAGATACAATTTGTCCTTTACAGAGCAGAGCATGGACACGTTTATTTTTCTGCTTCAAAATGTCCTGCTCAGTACGTCTTTTTGTTCCAATCAATATTTTATGTTAACAATGGATCCAATGACAAATGTGTAGTGTGAAAGGTGGCACGCTTAGTGACAAACCCACAGAGCATCTTTCATCTTTTTACTCTATAAACAAACTGTTTTGGTTTTACATCCTGTAATTTTTTGGGTTCACTGTCACTGCTTTTCAGGCAGATCAGGCAGCTGTTTTCAGTAAAAGGGCTGCAAACACTCACAGGACCCTAACCTGCTCAGCACCAAACAGCACTCAGAAATTTTATTTTTTTATGATTTATAAAAATTAGAGAGCAACTAGTTAACATGGTGAAGCATTTAGTAGCTAAAGAGTCTCAGGAGCTGGTGGAGACCAAATCAGAGCTAAAAGTGATTACACTGGTCACATCCCAAAACTTTGACAATGTGTTGGGTGATTTGCATACTCCAGTGAAGATATATCACAGATGTGTGTTTTTATTTATTTATTTTTTTTTTTCTGTAGGTAAGGAAGGAACTGGAGATGGGCGGGATTGAATTTTACCCACAGAAAGAATTTGATGAGGACATGGAGGACAAGAGCGACAACGACAAGATCAGAGTAAGTGGCTCTGTTCTTGTTTTCACAGATGTTTGTCCAATGATCTTTCCGTGCCCCTCTTCTCGCCCCGGTCTGACCGAGTCTCCCCCACACTCACGCACTGCTTCCTCCAAACAGAATGTCAGGGCACTGGGGCATGTTGTGTATTTGTTTCATCTCATAAAACCTTGTGCGCCTCCCTTTGGTACATTGAACCGTACTGAAATGTCTCTGTCCATAGGAGGCGATGCCCTTTGCTGTGGTCGGCAGCGACAAAGAATATCAAGTGAATGGCAAAAGAGTTCTGGGGAGGAAGACGGCTTGGGGGATCGTAGAAGGTAGGGGATGTTTCTTAATGAGTAACATTTTACAGTGTCTTTGCTGCAGAAAGAATATCGATGATGTAAAGGACCTGCTGTAACATTTGATTCTGATTTGATCCTCTTTTTTTTTTTTGGCCGCAGTTGAAAATCCCAACCACTGCGAGTTTGCTCAACTGAGAGATTTCCTGATCAGGTAAAATAGACTTTTAAATAGATAACTAAAATCACAATGCAGTGCAGTAAATGGGATGCAAGCAAACAGAAACTATGTAATTCGGGGGAACATTACTGTAAAAATTAATCAATTGTTTGGACTATAGAAGGTCAGAAAACAGTGATCACTATTCTTCAAGTAATTTTCAAGATGTTTCCCATAACAAAAGGCAAAAATCAAGAAAAAAAATCACATTGAAGGCTGGAGCCAGGACTGTTTTGCTTAAAAAAATTATTATTGATCAGTGACCAACTTAACTTCAAATTTAACAAGCAATTTTAAAATAAAGATGTATAAAAGTTTACTTGTAAAGGTATAGTGTGAAAATTTTAATTGGTGGAAAAATCTCTTTGGATTGTGTTGCTTCACGGGGTCAGTCATGTTTTTGCAGTTTTTTAGCACTGCAAACCAAAATATGAGGATCACTGATACATATATATATATTTTTTAAAAACAATAACACTGAAAACCTCCCTGTTTCATATAGTCAAGTAGTAACATGTCCCTTTTGTGTTTCTCAGGTCTCACCTGCAGGACTTGAAGGAGGTCACTCATAACATTCACTATGAAACGTATCGTGCCAAGAGACTGAACGAGAACGGAGGTCTGCACCCCATTTCCTCCAACGACACCCAGGAAAGCAACCTGTAGTCAGTCAGCCAGTCAAGGGAATAGTTCAGACAGAGTTAAAAAAACAACAACAGTGCAATGAAAGAGCATCGCTGCATGCTTGGAAAACATTTAAATCTGTACAAATATGTGTCATTGTTTCTGGTTCCAAGCTCCACCCATTGTCCTCTACATTTTCCTCCCTGCAGCACCCCGACCTATACATATCAAACCACTCTAGTTTCATTTCAGTCATTCCTATGAATATATGGATGACAGGACAGTCCCACCCAGAGACTTAGTGCCATTATAAAATTAACATTATATCTGCTGCCAATGCCTTGTAATTGATCATCGTCCAGGTAGTGCAAGTTTAGAAAGTGCCACGTTTTTATGTGTACAAGAGGATAATTTTTAAGTTTTAGTGTTGGGTAGAGACTGATGTCTGAATTCAGATAAATTAAATGATTTGCTTGCAACATTAGACTCATAATTCCTGCCAGCCGGCTCTGCAGTTGACTCCGTACAAATAGCTTTTTTTAAAATTCACAGCAACAACTGTTCATTTGGAGAAAGAATCCCTGCGCCTTTACCATCAGGAGGGCTTAACAAACATTACAAGCTGCGCTGCCTTTTTTCAAACCCAACCTTACGAGGAAGACAAATGAGATTCCTCTGATGTTTGTGTTTGATTTTCAATTTAAAACTAGTTTGTGTGCACAGGTGAGAGATGAGAGAAAGCCGCAACATCAGTCACATATGAAATGCAATTCTGCAGGCAGCAGTGTGCTTGTAATTAACCACCAGGTGCATGACTGTGCACACAGCAGATTCTGTGATTAACTGGAACACACAAACTGAACACTTTGAGATGATACAGCTCAGTATGCTTTGTCAAACCACAGTGTGTACAGAAGAAAGAAATCTGGTTCAATGCATTTCTGCTCTTGCATTTGCCAACTGTGTGCTTACATGACACCGGATAGTAATTCTAATCTGTGGTTTCTTATCAAATATGACTTTTTTTCCTGGATTCACATTGACTGGGTTACCTACTTTGACAGCTAAATGAACAACATGCATCCAAATTTAATCTAAAAGCCTTCAGCATGTAATTTAACCTGTATTATTAGAGTAGCAGTAATGCCATAGAAATCTAATTTCATACACAAACTTTCAGAACAAGTAATTTACAGTGTAAATGACTCTTTAAAAACCACTAGACTTTGCTTAAGTTTTTTTAATACATTAGGCTCGGTTGATTTAAAGCTTTTCTTTCACCTCAACATACCTGTTGGCCATTCTTGAAAATAATATTTTCTGAATATTTTCCTAAATAAATACAACCACTGGTGTATATCAGTATACCTGATGAGATGTGAACAGAAACATGTGACATTTTAATAATTCTGTTTTGTGTATTGTGCCATGCAAAGTTTTTGCGAACGTAATGAAACTCTGATGTGGTGACCAGTATTTGTGTTTAAATTTTAAACTCCACTTGTTCACCACTTGGTGGCAGCAGTCTGCCATGTATAAGCAGTGACTCAGTAGAGCAAGACAGACATTCCTATCACTGAGATTTTTTAGTTGAGGTTTAGTGCAGGCTTATTTCCTGTTGAGGTTTACAGAGTTGGGTCCTCCACTCCTGTTGGTAAAAAATAATATATATCTCTAGATCACGTTTACAAAAAGCTTCAATAACATCACCCAAATGGTATGCATTCAAAGTGTTGGTGTAATTATTCCAAATCAGTTTATTTATCACGTTATAACCATGTTTACCAAGTTTTCTTCAGGAACTCAATATTAATATTGTTCTGCCATGAAATGTTGGCAGCAGAGAACAAATTTGCCAAAATTACAAGTAATTCTTTTTGTTCTGAATCATAATTTTGTACAATCATAAATGTTTGTGCAGTTTTGATATGAAATGTGACGTCTGCAACAAACTGATAATAGTTGTCTGTGATTTTAGTCCAGTTAAAGGTTTCAAGCAGAAATTTGAAACAGTGTACACGTGTGCATGCTTGTGTCCATATTTCCAATCACTTCACACACATCACTGCAACTTTACATCTACTTACCAACTATTTCTGAGCATATGATGTGTACATTCAGTTGCTATATCATGAAGCGCTGCTGTCTTAACTTCTGTAACTTAACTGACAGCCCACCACCCACATATCACTCAACCCTTTGGATCAATTGAACTTCCTGATGTACATTTATTTAATAACCACTTTTCTCAAAGTTGCTGTGACACATTGAGATATAATTTTGTGTTATATTGAGTTATTTATACATTAATGTCTTATTATTGTAATTTATTCTTTATTTAATAAAAGCACATTCCCAGGTTGTTTTGAAAGAGTGTTTTTTAATGAATGTCTTCTTAATGAATGCATGATTTACATTGTAAGTATGAATATCATACCCTCAAATTAGTTATATAGAAATCAATATTTTAATTGTTATCAGCAGTAATAGAGTTAGTAGTTGTAGCCTTAGTAGTAATAGTACTTGTGGTATTGTTAAAGGGCACCTTTTTGAATCTTCATGACACTTGAGCCTCAGTTTTGCTAAAAGGAAGGTTGTAGTGGAAGAAATAAACATGAATTAAGTGTGGGTTGATATTAACTACAGTTGATAATTAAAAAGGAAAACACAGCTATTACGCTATCATTAATGAGCAAAATTTGTGATTACTGCAATGCAAACAAATAGTAGACTGTCTCGGTCTGTGTTCATCCAAATGTCTTTTTTATATTTGATAATCAATGAGTCAGAATCAGTGTAACCAATGTGAAATAAGCTGCAGTGAGGTCAATGAGCTGCTGCCGTAAATAAAATACTGTACATGTATATTATGCAGATTCATGCAGCTGTGTGGTGAATGATTTCATCAATATCAGGCTTATATGATTAAGTTAACTTTAAGAGAACCACATGGGAAGTAATTGCTGGGTAATGGGAGATTGCTTTTAATTTCTGCTATAAACGGACATGGCAAAGTGACTATTAAGCTATATATTTATTTCAGATAAGTGTAGAACCTATTAAAAGGCCTTTCTGGAAATACTCCCCCACTACCCATGCTTCTTTTGTCATGAATGTAGTAATCAGTTGTGCTTATTAGCCATAATAACGTCATGTAGTGGTCACCTGCATTACAATATACTGCATACACATATATCCATATGGGATATATATGGTTTTATACAGTAAATGTAACCTCTCCTGTCCGTATGAGTTTTAGGCTGACCACTTGAAAGACAATCCGTAGAGCTCAGTGAGAATGCCTCTCAAAAAAAGGTTCAGGAGTGGTAAAGAAAGTGACTTTTAATATCCATTATAAACTGCTTGAGTGAGCTTATTCTTGAAGAAACTGTGCTCTGCCTTTTGTGTCTTTGCAGTTCACAAGAACTTGGATACAAAAAAAAAATGTCTGTGTTAAGTTCCATTCTGGTTTAAATGGAAAGCGCTCAACTGAAAAAAAAACTTCTGTTGTGTCTGCAATGACATGATGTTGAGCAGCTTTGCAGACAATCCAGGGGATTACTGCTTCTGTAGTTATTAAATGCAGTTGGTTACTACATTCTAACAAAGATGTGTGCACTTAACCTGACAAGATAAAGGTACTAGGGATGCTGCATACTAGGAAAACCTCCAGTAGGGTTTTATATCTGTCTGAGTATTATTTTTTATTATTATTAACTCTTGTTTCTTGTTAACTTTGTGCCATTGATTGTTTCTCTGTTTTGTGGTGTGCCACAGGGTTCCATGTTGGGTCCTATACATTTCTCAACATGCATGCTTACCCTTGGGCAGATTATTAAACACCTATTTACCTTTTACTGTCACTGAGTAATGCTACTTGCTCATTATACATAATAGTCACAATATATTATTTTTCCTAACAAGAAAATACATATACAGAAGCTCTTATGAAGCATCCATACATCATCAGTGAGGGCCATGACAGGATATGCCACTGTCCTATTTTCCAGTGCGCAGCATCCTTCATACCTTCAGCTTACCAGGTTAATTCAAGTTTCCATGGTCTTGTATGTCAGAGTGCTGAAAGAGAAACTTCAGGGTGGAGAAATATCAGAATTTGTATGAACCACACTCATTTATAAGGCATTACCTTGGAGAACTTACAGCTGGATACGAGTTGGGTGAAAAATCAGGCAAAAGATAATGAAATCCAGAAAAGGGCATTATACGGTATGTCACTTTCTATGTAAGTGGTACTCATTCCTGTGTCTGTATTTCTTCCATCTCCCCATGCTTTGACCACACCTGATTAGCTAAAGTGGGGGTTCTCAGATGGTCAAGAGTTTCTTCCTTTTAGGTGACAAGCTGTTTGTAGCAGTGTTTCATCAGAGTTAGTGCCACTGTATTACATGATTAATTAAACCTGATTGATTATCACTGTGAATACTGAGCTTCTGGGTACGCATCTGCATTTTGACACTGCGTCCTGAATAGTGGGCTACCTCAATGGCAGGCCACAGTATGTCTAAGCAGATGGCTGTGCCTCTCAAGTTATAATTAGCAACACAGACACACCTCAAGGAACTGTTCTGGTGCACACTCTGCACATCAGATTTCTGTTTTACCTCTTGTTTTCTGCTTCTTACAAAAGGTTAGCTATGACTCCTCCTTTGTTGGATGCATTGACAAGGAGGAGTAAAGAGGACTCAAAGAGGGCTTCATGTAATCACTTGAAAGTCGATATCAGCAAGAACAAAGACCTGGCGGTGGACTACCAGAGCCTCTGCAGTCTCCAGAGTGAGGAAGTAGAGAGATGGATTCATACAAGAACCTTGGGATACAAATGAATAAATACCTGGGCTGGAACCAACACTGGCACCCACTTTAGAAAGGCAGACTGTTCTTCAGTTCCTGAAGACCTTTCATCAGTCAGTGATTTATTGTAATGATGATATTTTCTTACAATATAAAGAATATATGTTTTCATCGTCAAATGACAAATTGTCAGAAATGATAAGGCTGTCTTCTTGTGTGCACATATAGACAAGATAAATTAAAAAAAAGGAAAAAAAGGAAAAAACATGAATAGTCTTAGTAAGGTGTTGGCCACCAGTTGCAACCATAACAACAGTGTCCTGGCATTTACTCTACAAGTCTCTGAAAATCTACTGGAGAGATGAACACTGTTAATTAAAAACACATGCTGTCACAATCCATCTTCATGTCCCTCCCCTCCAGCCATATCTCTAGTTTCCACGACTCTTTCAGCCTCTGTCACTGCATTCTCCTTCAGTCCACCAGATGCCCTCAGACTTTCAAGTTCCTGCCACTCCAGTGTGCGCTGCAATCACCTCATTCCCTTCACCTGAGTTCAGCGCCCACTCGCTCACCTGTTTCAGATTGCCTCGTTAGCTACTTATACCAACACAGAGCCTTTATTCTTTGTAAGTTCAACACTTTGTCATGTGCTTCTGTGTTTTTGTGTTCCCTGTCGACCTGTACCTGCCTGTTTGCATGCCTGCCTGCCAGTAAGACACTTTAACAAAGTTAAACTTAAGGTTCTCTTGGTGTACACCACACATACACATGCACACTTGTGGAGACTATGGTATGGTAATGTTATGGTAAGGGTGACTCATCTGATCATCTAATTATTTTCCACAAGTTTTGAAGTACACCGATCACATCCTGCTCAGACGTTCTGCATGGAAGAGTTGCCCCTCTCTAGTGCACTTTTCCTTTAAATATCACACTGATGCATGAGCATTAGGTTCCTCAAATATGTCAAACTTAATCTGGTAATATATTTAGGTTACTTTACTGCATAATGTACCACATATATTTTAATACTATAACAAACTCTTGAGTATGATTACATAATCATACTATATAATATTGTTTTACCTGATATTTACTGGTATCATTACTGTATGTATACTATAATCTGCTGACAGATAATCTGTATAACTGAGGCATGAGTTAGCTGATCTTTTTTTCTATTATGGTCTTTCTTTTACATACTGATAATTTTTTATTTTCTAAAAGTTTCTGTTTGCCTGTAGTTGCAGCTGAATTTGTGCTTATCTCACATCTTAAAATGCAAAACAATGCAGCAATCAACAGATGGTAATAAACAGGACGTGAACTATTAAGCATCCACGTTGTTCTTATAGTAGAAGAGTCAATAAATCTGACATCTCTTTATAGAGCTCTAAGATTTGCTGAAACCTTTTTACATGTGGATAAAATGCCATCTGCTCACATTGGCCTTTGTTTAGTGTCTAAGTTATGTTTGTTTGTCTCCTGCTGTTCCTCCAAGAAAAAGGCCACAGATTGGTAAGAAAATACTCACAAGAAAGTGATGACAATGATGTGACTGCCTCAACTACTGAGAAAAAAACTGACTGTTGACATGATGACTGAATACTCATGCAGCTTTCTTATGTCCCCTATGGATCCATCTACAGTGTTCATCGCATTATCCCATAAGGAAAGCTTGATTTGCCACAATAAAATATTGTCTATATATTGTCTAAATAATATATGTAGCATACATACTATTACATTAAATAATTTCTCAATGGAGCATATCTCCTTGCATACCAATAAGTGTAATTTTTCATATACTCAGAGCGATGACACAGTATTATTCTAAATGCTTTTAAAAACCGCTTGAAGAACATATGATCACATGAAGGATTTTTTTGGTAATTTTTGTTCATTTTCTGTGTTGTAACAAACTACTAAATTTAATGGAAAATTTTTAAGCCTCACCTACTTATTACATTTACTCATTAGAAATTACACTTAATGGTCAGACGGTGGCACTATATCCATCTCTTTTCTTACACTTTTCCTTCTGTTTAATTGTACCTAATCACGCATTTTACACTGTTTATGTTGATGCCTGACTTCATGTCTGTTACACGGGCATATGATTATTTTGCTGTAGTGTATGGTTAAGACATTTGAAGTGAGTTATTTTTTTCCTTTCCTATGAATCCAATGTAGAGAAGATATCACATGCAGGATATTACGGTAGTTCATAGTCTATTTATGTTCTGCTTATACTCTAGCTGAAGGAAGGTGGTGCTTGTCAATCTGTCTGTCTCCAACACTTTGATTTAGAAATACAACTACTCACTAGAATGTGATAAAATGTGTTTGATATTCACGCTTCCTGGATGGTGATTCCTGATCTTACATCTAGTGTCTCCATCATGTCCCAATTTCTAGTACACTTTTTTCCATAACAAGGTATTCTGAGAAGTATTGGTCAGACATTCTTTAGATATTTGTGGCCTGTATAGTATTGGTTACTTCATTCCTTATGTGTGGTAAAATCCTACGAATGAAACATGAAAATCTAATGAACAAGTCATGAAGCACATTCATGCTCCCCAGAGGATGATTTAATTTCATTTTGATTACTGAATGACCTTTTTTTCTGTACCACATTCAGTCAACTATAATACAAGAGATTCATAAAAAGCAAAGAGATTGTTTGTGGTGGTTGTTGTTTTGCATGTTCCAAAAGTTATCACTGCTGTGTTCTTCCCATTTCCTTTCAAACCCTATTAATCTTTACACTGATGGGTAATTCCTGCAGTGTACTGCTGAGATAATAGCATTTGGAAACGTGTGGCGTGAGAGCATTTGAGCCTAACATCTAAGTGACTACATTTTCCATAGACTGTTTATGTGTTTTTCATTGTACACAATGAGGGGAATGATGTTAATCTTTCTGAGAGGTTAGCACAAATAATTTCCACACTTTATTAGCTTTGTGCTATCCTTAGGCTAAAGTTTTTACCTTTAATCAAACAGCATCTCTGACATGCAAATGGTCATAAAGGTGGTGGAACCTGTTCATGATCCAAGGAGACACATCCTTTTTAGTCAGCTCGTTGCCTGATCTGTTGTACCACACCGAGGCCCTAAGAACAAGCTTTACATTTTCAATCAATTATAACAATACAAGAAAAACAAAAAATGCTTTTAATCTTCTGTTGTATTCTGCTTCGTTTCCAGTGTTGCTGAGAAAGAAAAAGAGAGGAAGAGAAATGCAGGGAGAGGCTGTGTTGTCTTCTGTTTGAGGACACGGCAAGTTCAACTCATTTTCTCAATGTAGTGCTCTGCCATTAAGGCCCTGCTGAAAAACATCTTATCTTAAAATTCACGTTTTTTTCCCAAAATAGCTCAGCCTTTATAAAATCTGCTTGCAACAGAGCACAAATAATGTTCAAGGTCACTGCAGTGTCATAGAGAACAAATTGCCCACCACTGCCTTTAGATGTCACTAGACTGAGTACATCTGTCTTTATAGAGATGTAACTACAACAATCGGCTTAAATTTAGTAAATGGTGACAATGTATATAACGAGATTACTTGGTATACTTTAATCATTACATCCATTTTTTAAAATAAAACTGATCCTAATATACCCTTTTATTTTGTTTTTTCCGCAAATTCTCTCTAGCTTTATAAGGTCTGAATCCCAACTGTATTTCTTCAATTTGCCCTTGCATCACTTTTAATAGCTACACAAGCTAAATTGCTATGGCAGCAGTTCAGCACCAAGACCACATAAGTCTAAGTATATTGCTTCTGCTCACCCAACAGGAGCAGTAACACACACTATCATATATTTTTCATGTGTATTAGTTGTAATGTGGATCAGAGTGTTTGACCTCTGCAGAAGACCTACAGTGTGAGCAAAATCATGCACCCCAGAGGATGAATCATATCCACTGTGTGCACTTTATAAGCCTTGGGTCATCTTCAGGCTAAATATTTACCTTTAAATACACTTTACAAAAGCATCTGAGCCTGTTTAGGATCAGAGAGGATGCACCCGTTATGTCAAGCACCCCATTGTCTTTTCTGTTGTACCACTAGAAAGAGGACACTGATTTTTCTTCCTTCAGCTAATGGAGTTTTCATGACTTATAACGTTAATTTTGCTTTGACAACACTGACAGTATGTTTAACAAGTCAAAATATTACACTTTAATCATTAGAACTTTTCTTTAATTTACACTGACTTTTGCATTTTGCACAAATTCCCTCTAGCTTTTTCACGATACAATAATTTCTTCAATTTGATATTGTGCCTGTTTTTTGTGATAAAACCAGTTTGTTCACATCTATAATTAGCAGCAAGACATATTCTTTTAAAGCTAAATTACTATGGCAGCGGTTTGACATTTGGACCATATAAAGCTAAGTACATTTCAGAGACAGATCCATTACGGGAACAGAAAACGAAGAGATGTGTTAACCAACATGAGCAGTAACACACACTGGTTTATACTTAACATGTGCGTCAGTTGCAATGTGATTTAAACTGTGTTTTGCCTGTGTAGTAGACCCGCTGGTAATCAATAAAAACTTGTGAGCCGTGTGCAGCTGTTGCATTCACTGCTGCTGGTTGCCCGACATGAAGCAGGAAGAGTTCAGTGAGTGTACGCTGTGTTTTGGAGTTTAATATTAAATAATGGGGTGGGAAGGGGGTTCCTTCATTTTAGCTTTTTATGACTGACCATTACAAATATATTATAATAAGAAAAGGCAAATTTCCACATTGTTAAGGGGCCATGACCCACATCCCCAGTGGCGAATTTGTTCTTCCCTGCAGACATTTTACTAATGAATATTTTAGCAGTCTACCCAGGAGCTGTTTTTGAGTCTTGAGCCTGGTTGTATTTACTGCAGAATAGCATTAAATGTTTCACAGCTCTCCTCCTGTGGAGAATCCAAAACTGTTTGTTGCCATTTTAAAGGACAGTGAATAGAGATATGCTCAAAGACATACCGGTGAATGAAATGGCACAACATACCTGCCTATATGGAGGGGGTGCGTTTGGTATATCTGTCCAATTTAAGCGTCCTGTTTTCAGTCCGCAAGATGTTTGCGGGCAGAGCTAATGTTGCTGCTGTTTTTTTGTTTGTTGGAATAAGACTGTGCTCAACACTCTTTAGAGCAGCTACTTTACAGCAATGCAGTGGAGGCTGTAGTTGGCTCTACTTCAGTCAGAGAAGAGTCATGGCAGCACTTCTCTTTACTAGCTGTTACTATCATCCCATCATTTGTCATTGTCCAAATTGTTGTCCAATTTGGTATTTTGAACTATTGCGCCCCCAGCTGTCCTGGTGGGTTGTTTTTCTCAAACCTGTCACTTTTCACCATTGAGATTTTCTCGTTTTTACTGAGCGTCTAAAGACCGTCTGTATTCGATTGCCGCCTATATTCTGGCGTTAAAACAAGTGTGCCTTTATCAGTGGCCTCTCTGATGATTTGTGATATGGGGGATTAAAGGCAGTCTGTGTCATCGACACGGTCAATTTCTGTTTAGTTTATCTTTGCTCTTCACTTCCTTTGTTATTTTTTCTTCCATAAGCAGAAGACCGTGGTGGCTGGCAACATCAAGCAAATGTGA
The DNA here is from genome assembly GCA_037176925.1 of Amniataba percoides. Classification (NCBI taxonomy): domain Eukaryota; kingdom Metazoa; phylum Chordata; class Actinopteri; order Centrarchiformes; family Terapontidae; genus Amniataba; species Amniataba percoides. The sequence continues at coordinate 18,068,512 of JBAJHX010000051.1, read as the reverse complement.
GGCAAGACACGTTGCTGCCCACATCCTCTTCACTGCATATTTTCATGTGCACTTTAAATTGTCAAATCAAAACAAAAACACACATACACAAAAAAAAACTAAAACAAACACATAGAAACACAAGAAGCTTACCTGGCTCATCTGTTGCATTTTGGCCACTAACAATTTCATATTTTTAAAACGAAATTATGATTTTGAGTTTTTATATATATGTATATATATATTGTAGAGATTTACTCCATTGTGCAGATTGTTTTTGAACCACAAAGTTTGTTTTTCATCAGGTGTTGCTGACTCTGACCAGTGAAACACACACAGGCTGTATTATTGATCTTCAAGCTGTTTCATGTCATAATCTCGCTAGATGTGCTGCCTAATGGAGCCTGTAGAGTCCCATAAACAAAATAGCTCTCTCATATTGAAAAATGTAAATGCAGAGCTGCAAACGTGTAGCCTAGTTTGATCTGTTCACCCATGTAGATGGCAAAAGGGACTTGCCGAACCTCAAGGCTTCTTTCCGTTCGACTAGCCTGCAGATATGGTTTGGCATGCGGGGGTGCATGAGGGGAAGAGAAGAAAGCATAGTGGGATTGGGGTGGGGGGGCTGCAAACTCCTCCTCAAGATCACATGGATTTTGAAGTATGAACACAACCTGCAAGAACACTGGAGCACAGAGGTTTATCCATGAAGACAGGAACATTTTATCGCTTATTAAAAACATCACCATAACTCGCCCTCTGCTGGCCTCCAGAGAAACTACAAGTTTCACACACACACAAGTGAGTCAACAAAATGGCTGACCTGAATAATGCTGTAGTCTCAGGAGACTAAGAACTACAAAACACATTATAATAAAAATAATTCATTTTTAAGGACGTTAGAAATAAAAAAAAAAAAAACATCTGCCGTTGTCTTTTTCTTTCGTTTTTTTGTTGTTAAAACCCATTAAGACATAGAACACAGAAAGTATAAATAAAAAAGTAAATCATTTTATTCGTGGCTAAGTCTAAGTAAAGGTAACCACACTAGCTGTGAGAGTATTCTCCCTGAAACCACAGTGGTTGGACCGTCATTTTCTTCAAACAAAAAATAAAATTAAAACAATTAGTCAGTGACTGAGTCAAACACAAAACACACACACACTTACAATCATGTGACACATGATAGTGACACATAACCTACAATAAAGCAGCAGCCTGTAGTCCAGTTACAGACCATTTTTCAGACTGTTGTTCGTCTGACTCCTCCTCCATATGATCCCTCCCCCCCCTCAGCCATGCAGTTTGTGGTCTAAAATCACCCCCACACCTCCTCCCACCCCCTCCATGCTAATGATCTGCCCCCCCTCCGGTTGTCCCCGGTTTGCTCAACCACACTGCAGCACCCTTTACTCCACGCAGACCAGTCGACCTGGTCACAGTCATACCTACCTTACTACCGACTTCGACACCGGCCGCCGGCGGCGACGCTGAAAAAAAAAACAAAACAAAAACACACAACGGAAAAGAAAAAACAACAACTAACGGTCGGACGGCGACGGTTGGTCAGTGCGACCGTCGACCAACCGCCGCTGCCGGCTGACGTACGCACGTTCGGCGATGGTGGAGTTATTGTGCACGAAAAGAGGAGGAGTCTATTTGTGAGCGAGACGGCGGAGAGTCAGTCTGTGGAACCCGTGAGTGATCATACACTGGTGTTGTGGCACGGCTGCGCTAGGTGTTTTTTTCTTCCATCGCTCCCCTCCTATTCGTTTGTATGTTTAAACCGGTGAGTGTTACATCCTGACCGCGACGGTTAGCGCACAGCGGGGTCCGGGAGAGTTCGACGGCGGAAGGAGTAGGCGGGGACAGTCCGCTCTGCACCCGGGGCTGAAAATCGCGGGAACATCGCTTAGCGACGGCGAAGAATCGGTGAGTCGTGGTACTGCACCTAGCATGCTAGGCAAGCAGCACTCACTCCGCAATTTCATTCAGCCGGATTATGTGCGACTTGTGCTCATGAATGTATGCAAGATTTTTATGGCATGACTTATAGAGAGGATAAAGATTGGTGCGTTTGTGGCGCGTTTTGTGAGTGCGCTACTTGTTCGCGGGTGCAGAAATTCAATGTTAGCTAGCTCTTGCTCAGCGTAGCGAATGGATGTTAACGGTAACATTGTGACATTTCGATCAGGTAGTATTTTGTTTTTTTAAACGACAACTGACATTTTCCTGACATTTTGTCATTTTTTGCTGGTTTTGCAGTCACTGCAGTTGCTTTTCTACAATGATTAAAATTAATTACATTAATTCTATATTTACACTAAATGTTACATTATGGTAACATTTTACATTTACTTATTGCAACAATAGTATAACCTTTGTTTTTTAAATAAAAACGTACACTCTCTTCTTATCGCTAAGCAATGATAATTTGATTAAAGAACCCTTGCACACAAATACACAGACAAGGATATGAACAAAAAGGGAAAAAGTGACCCAGTTTAACCAGTTAACTGTCAAAACCCGCCGGCGGGTTTGTAGTAACATTCCATAACTTATTAAATCATATTTTAT
>JBAJHX010000051.1:18053722-18065856 GCA_037176925.1 Amniataba percoides | reverse complement strand
TTAAATCATATTTTATCAATTTTCATTAGCATAAATTTATCACATAAAATCGCCCCGAGGGTTAAGTGGTTAAGATGTCGCACACAACTCGTGTTGCCCATGATCTAACAGAAGGGATTAAACACTTTTGAATGCAATTCAGTCACTTTTCCATTTAACCCTGGAGACATGGTTTTGCATCTTGGATGCATTTGTACCTCATGGAAGTCTCAAAGGACCAGCCCTACCATGTTGGTGAGGCGACCATGTTGTGCTGGTGCTAAAACAAGCAGCAAGCACATTCAGTATGGCAGAGGTGATACTTTGGGGGAGGGGCAAAGATGGAGACAGATTTTGGAGAGAAGTTATCTACCCTGACATAATAAGTCATGTGGATGATAAAGAAATAATAAATGAGTTTTATCACGATAATCCTCGCCTTTTGGTAGAGCTTTAATGACAAGCTTTGGGCTTCTTTTAAATTATATCACCATTGAAGGAGGATTATAAGAGAGTGTTCCCAAGTTAAAAAAATCAACATTACATTGGAGCTTCAATGGCACAGAATACAAAAATGTGCAAAAGTGAAGAGGAAACAGCTGCACCCTCTTCATTGTGCAGTTGAACCCCCCTCTTGGCGCAAAGTGGTACAGCCCAGTAATTTTCCATGCTGCACACTGTCCTAGGATGTGGGTGTGGCTTAATGTCAGTGTCAGTAATGTAAGACTTTGGCAGTTTTTCTCTTTGCACTGTTCTGTGAGTTTCTAAATAAAAAGAGCCTCCCCGTATTTTTTTATTGAGATGAAATGATGTACAGATAAGATAACAATTGAGTGTGTGTTTTGTGAATCTGAAGGCCACCAGTCAGCCACAGTTTTGGGAATTTTGATGACTGCAGACTCTTTCCTCATATTCATGATGCTTTTAAAAACTGATTTGGTTTGTCAGGACAAAATGAGCTGCTTCAGGTTTTCTTCTACCTTGAACTTGGTACGGCCCTGTCTCACCTCCCCCACTTCACCCAGTGGCAGTGCTCACATGGTACATTTTTTTCTTCTGGAGAGGAAGCAGTCATGAAAGGCTCCACCTACATTTGTCAAACACTTTCCTGTAGATATTAGAGGTCAGTTTTTTTCTTTGCTTAGCTACTTTTGTTTATCTCTCATCCAACTCATACAATTAAAAATTTCCAATCAGTCTGCTGCAACAATTCGTAGAGCTTGCAAAGTTCGATTTTTTTCTAAATGAGAGTCTCTGTCTGGATATAGGCTGAATGTGAATGGGAGTTTACATGCCTTGCAGTTGCACTTTTCACAGTAACGGTTTATACATGTTTGCCAAATGTAAGTCAGCAGTGTGCAGCTGTTGACCCATGACCCTACCCTCAAGTCCCTGGAAACCATACCTATATAAAACCTTTTCCTCTGTATAATCAGTTTTACAAGTCAGTGGTGGATTTAACCACATAACTCATATGCAAGTATATCTTGACAAGCTTAAACAATTCAGTTTTTAAAGGGGAGAATAATACCTCTCATTTAGACTGTGCTGTGTCTCTGTCATATTGGATCTTTGGTAGATGTTAGAGAGCAAAAGATTATCCTGCCAGATGTTCTGTTACACCAACCTTGGAAGATTCAAAGGTGATCACACACTTTAGATGAGATCAAAGCCATTTCATAATACTGTAAGAGAGTTACAGTATTTATTAGCATAAGGGACTCTGTGAACATACCATGTATTAATGCAGATATTTTAGAAATGAGATATCATGTAATTATTGATTACTTAGTGTTCAGGGGTTGTTTTTGACTATATAAATCTGTGCTGAATTTACACACAGAATTGATTAGTTTTTCTGTGGTCTGTGTGTTTCTAATTTCTGCCTGAATTGTAATATCATTTTACCAACTTTAATTATGTAAATCAAGTCAAGAGTGATATCAGGTTGCAAATCTGTATTTTTCATTTTTATGACTGAAATGTCGTCTTTTGTTTTGAACTTTTTAAAGCCATAGCCATTATATCCTGCATATCCAGATCCGGTTTCAGCCAGTCACAGCCGGTTTCAACCAGTCACAGCCAGTTTCTTTGCTTCAGGCTCATATGAGAGTGATAAGAAATAAGATCTTGGTCTCAAAATACCCTGTTTGTTATTCATCATTTATATCTTGCCATGCTGGTAATTAGAAAGACTTGGAATAAATTTGTGTTTTGCATAAGCCACGATAAATTACTTAGGCCTACATATTGTGTGTCTCTTTCAAAGTAGCCATATTACATCAAATTAATCCTTATATACAGGATTTTTATTCACTACACTAGTGTATATAGCGTGTACATGTGTGACACATTGAAGGTAGAGATATGTTGGAAATAAACAGTCTTTTAAATGTATTTATTTAAAATAAAGTCTTATTAGAAATGTGCTTCTCATAACCTCCTATTAAAGCCATGATTGGTGATTTGTCAGCATTTAATGTTTTACAGAATGGTATGGACAGGAATAGATGTTCACACATATGTACTGGCTTACACATACAGTCTCCTCCCACTGCTATTATTGTGCATTATGGTACAGCGTGTTGTCCATTCATGTAGTTGTGGGAGCCTACTATCAGAGGTAAGGCAATCCTGTCTGTGCAATATTGCCGTTTTATTACTATTTAGCCCCTTTAGACATGCACCTGATTATGTAAGATGGTATGACTGAATAAGTGCACAAGATGTGGTGGCAGTCTTACAAGTTTGGGTTAAGAAAAATGTCCGAATAGTTGAAGTTAAAATTGTCAGCCATACAAAGAAAAACACCACAAAACAGATTATTGTCACTCAAATTTTTTTTTTTCTACGTAGCATCTTCTCATTCACTGCATGTGTGCTGTTGGTAGTCATAAAATATGCAGCAAATGTGTCAATCTAACAAATTATGAAAATTAAATTATGAAATTAAGAAAAATTATTAGTGGGTTCACACTGAAGAAAAAAGTGCATGTGTGCCTCATGCTTAAAGGGGTCATTAATTAAACAGCATCAGCAAAATAAGATTTAAAATCTATCATTGATGCAGTCTGTGAAAGAATGAGAAAAATGATATGCAATGTTTCTGCATATAATTAATTTACAACTCACCACAGTGTACCAGGTGCTTGATATTGCGTAAGGGTTAGATGTTTTGGGACATAAGTTAACTGGTCATAATGAAGCTGAAAAGAACATTTACGCAATGTATATGTGTGAGTTACGAAAAGGCACCACTGAAATAGTCTTCAAGGGAAATTATGTGAATGTGAAAAATTATTTGGGAATGGCCCTGTGTAGACACCAAGATTGCTACAGAATAGGTGAATCCAATTGTACCTGCAAAAATATCCCTTAATCAACCACCTGAATCCAGCCTGACCTGGATAAAGAAATGCAGTTGGTGTAAAAGACAGCTGTATATACCACACAAGGACAAAACTTGCAAAACAACTCAAAGTGTGTCTGTAAGTATTAATAGCTTACGCAGAACAGCACTTTAGCGCTTTTTGAGCTACCCACCCAAACCCAGGATATTTTCTAGTTAGCTTAACCGAACCTAGCCTGTGGAGTGACCCCTGCATCACTAGTAGTTACCGATGTGTGACCCAGTGTCTGTGTCTCAGCAATTGTATTGTGTTTGTGCCAGTTGGTTTGCCATAGGGTAGGGTGTTGCTTTGATTTCTGTTCTGATAATGTGTTATATCAGAACAGAAATCACTATTTATTGTCAAATGAGGTCATACAATGGGGATTGAGGTCAGACAATGGTATGTCTAACTCATGAAAGCCGTGTGTGTGTGAAACAACTAAATGTTTTTTTTCTGGTCTGGCAAGCAGCTAGCCAGTATTGTGTGTAAACAGCTAATATCGCTGAATTAACAAAGGTAGATGACCACAAATTATGAAATTTAAGCAAAGTCCAAAAACACAGCTAGCTAAAACACGGTATCTCAAGAGCTTCCATACTTTGGAGAGAGATGGTAAGTGCAATGGGGTTTCAGACACCACTGAGGAAAAGCTTACATTCCCTGTATTTTACCACAGCGTTATCCAAATTGAGTTGTTGGTGCTGAGGTCGATTCATGAGGTCTGGAGCCAGCAACCAACTTTTTGGCTAGTAGTTCTGCTGAAGAGTCAAATGTAAGACTGGGCTTGGTAGTTTACCAGCAACTATCATAGTAACTGTTCAAACAATGTGTAAGCAAGTAGCTATGTTGAAGAATGGTTAGACCCTTTGAATTTAACTTTGGTGGTTCAGGCCCAGTTAATGTACTAGTCTGTGTCTGAGTGTCTAGATCACAATATCATCAGTTTCCTTGAATCTAATACAACAGGTTTTAGCTGTAAGGGAGCATACTCTATTGGAACTAGGTAGTTCAGTGTGTTGTCCGAACATGTTGGTAGGAAAAGATGGCCTTGGAAGAGTGTGAACGTGATGGTGCAATGATGGAGCAGCCAGTTGCCCAAAGACAAAGGAATGCAATTGTCACGCTGCATTTGAACATTATATGGAGATAGAATGGAGCAGTTCCCTTCACTCCCCTTAAGTCAACTTCTCCTAAGGCAACTTCCTCAGATGGTTGACAGCATTCTGCACTAGTTCTAGGTTACTGGCCAGGTGTCTGAAGCAGTGGATCCTCTAGATATAAGGAGAGATTCTGCATGTTTGAGGCTGGAGGAGGTTGCGACTAGTATTGCTGCTTTTCCACTAGCACCAACTCGGCTCGGCTTGACTTGGTTTTTAGGCTTTTCCATTGCGTGTTAGTACCTTTTACCAGGTACTTTTCTAGTACTTACTTGGGGCTGGGGTTCCAAGCAAGCCGAGTCGAGCTGAAAATGTGACATCGGCAAACGGCAGGCCACTGATCGGCCAGAGTGATGTCACCAGATGAGTCAAAATTACCCCTGTTCCCCAAGTGTATAGATAAACAGGTGTGGGGAGAGGGAGTAATTCTGTTTGTATGCTTCCATGGAGTACATTATTAGAGGATTGTGTTGTCTCAAATCAAATGTGGCTGTGGTGCACAGATTTGACTATTGCAACATTTAATTACTTCTACTTCTTCATGTTCTTGATGGTGAATTGTGACCAGGCTGCGTGTTGCTTACAACAGGCCTGTTTTCACTAAACCCACTGGTTGGAGGATGTACGGTATTTCATTGTCAGTCAAATTTCAGGTCGTAGTTCACAAAATAGAATTAGCGGGCTGGCTGACACAACTCTCCGCCAGTTGGAAGCATGACCAGGAAAGCAGTGGCAATTGGTGGCAGTTCAGTAGAGCACTACTTTAGCAGCTCTACACAAGCTGGATCAAGTTTTTAAATTAAGCCTTGTAGATGTGGTGAACATTCATCAGCTGGATAGCTTGATTCTCGCCTCAGGTTTCTTCAGAAACAGATTTTGGTGGACTCTTCAGGTGAAATGAGCCAAAGTTTACATAGAATAGATTTGTCTGCAGACTTTGTCATTGTTTTCACAGGTTATAGACATCTCCTCCTCGTCTACACTAGCACGATGACAACCAAACTACAAACACTTCATTTTGCAGTACTTGTCACTGTGAACACACTTATTCCTTCAAAGCATGTGTAACAATAGACTATGCAAATGGAGACAGCATTAGTTTAACACATGAATGTGATTGGTTAGCAGACACAGTGGTTAGTGGGGCATTGGTTAAACAAACAAAAAAATTCAAGTTAAGTTTCCAGTTTGGGAAACTTTACCAATGAGAAATACAGTAATACCAATTTCTGTGTTTCTGGTGCAGCCTGGCTAACAAGTGACAGTTAACTGCTTTAAAAAGTTTGCAAATGTAACTACAAGATCAAGGTCTGGAGCTATATCTTAATTATCCGTAATTATTATAATTCTATAACACTGAAGTCACATAATACACAGAAGGGTAAAATTCTGATACATTTACCAAATGCTGCACATTAAGCGGAAAATGAAATGTACAAAAATGCTTCGCTCTTTGGTCAAAAGAGATCAATAACTTCAAGAGAACAAACCAGCTGGGAGCAAAACAGCAATATTTTTTATCTAACACAATCTATCTATCTAATTTTATCTAGGCACAATCTTAATTCAGCAGTCAGCTGTGTTCATGATAAAAAAGGGATGATAAAAGGGATCTTTTCTGCTGTAGCTGTGGAGCAGCAGCAGAAGCAGACATTTTGTGCCATAGCATTTAGTGCAAGCAATCTATCAAGGGGAAAAAGAGTAGGGGTGGGGAAAGTGTCGAGTAGGCTAGCTTGTTGACTAATCCATATCATTATGCTCAGGAAATGTTAGCACTTTGTTACACCTGTTTTTCCACACGTATTTTTTTCAAAACTACTTTCACCTGCTGTGTGTGTGCAGAGAGGGAAAACGGCATATAGCATTGGCTTTGTCATTACAGAAAAAAAAGAATATTTTTCATATGTTACAAACTTCTGGAAATGTGCCAGGTTAAGACATGAACAGATGTTAAATCTACCGACACCAAAATAAGGTTTGCTCAAATAGCTCAAGAAGAATGAGTTGGCACGGTTGGAATATCTGACAGTTCAGGAGAACTGGCAGTTAGTAAACATGATTTTCCGTTTAACAAAAGCTATCTCATTTTTAACTCTTAACTGGAGAGTTGTAATTGTGGGGAGAGCTTTGAATATCTCATGGACCTCTCTGGCTCCCTCCCTTTTTGGTGGGAACACCCCTCTGCTGCAATGGTTTAGTCCATGCTTGGCTGGAAAACTCCAGACTGGAGCACACTGCAGGTGTGGGGGAGGGGTGTTGACGTCTGTGTAAGGCTCTTCAGCCCTGACTGTGTGCTGCTAGCTATAGCTTATGCTATCTGACTTCACCTGCAGTCACTCCAAAGATGGTCTTTAGGTTATGAGAGATTTACCAGATAGAGGAGGGAGCAACTGCATGCGGATATTGCAGTTCTGCAATTAACCAAAAGTGTTATTATTAGCATTTCTTCAGGGGGTCTATTACCTTTTTATTTTCTACCTCCTTCCATTTTATTATATAGTGTGTAAATCAACATTCACTGAATTTTTTGTAGCCATGACATGAGCCTCCTTCAGCAGCGCATTGCCAAAGAATAATCACCATGTGCTTGCTTGATGCATATGGAAACTCCTAGTTTTACCCCCACACACCCCCTCCCTATTTTTCTTCCCCTTTTTCCTTCTATCCAGCTCTTGCTAGTCTCCACTCAATTTTAGAAGAAAAAAAAGAAAGCAAATCACGCGTACATTGTCTGGATACAGGTTGGCTAAGAAGCACTGCTTTTGGACTAAATCTGAACAGTTAAAATAACTGTATTGGCATTAATATTTTTGGCATGTGTCCGTCTTCCTCATGTTTTGTCCATTTGCCATTTTTGTACTTTAAATGCTAGATTAGGTTTCTCTGATTCTTACAGTGACCTAATGTAAGAGGTATCAGATTCAGTTATTTAGTTTATATTAATGAAATACTTTATAGGTGCCATAGCCTTTTAATAGATTGCAAATACTGAAAAATGAAAATTATATATGAAAGGAGTTAGAAATTTGAAGGGAAACTACCCCCATTGAATGGATGGAGTGCAGATAGACATACATGAAGGAATGTTAAAAAAAAGATCAATAATCAGCTGCTGCTTAGAATAACTCCATCTGGCTTCCTCCTTGTCAAACAACATTAAATATAAACTGTCTGATCACATGGGAAAATAATTGATTGTGCTCAGTTTTCGCCATGCCATGAGTGAGATTAATATGAAGTGCAATGTGAACAAAAGAAACCTGAGCAATTTCACTTTGTCACGATATTCAAATGTGTGATATAATATTTACTTTAATGGGTCATATCACTTCCTTTGAGATTTTTAGTACCATACACAGCCCTGAACATTGGAATCTCATCAAGACACAATAACCATACTGTGTATTTCTAGTTATTCATTTAACAGTTTTAAATCTTACTATTTATTCATACTGCTTGGGATTTTACATTTAAGTACATCCATCAAAACTCTATCTATACTTGGCTAATATGTAGACATTGTGTGTTGTTGGCCATTTTTAAATATATTTATATTTCCATCCATTTTTCAGCTACTCTCCTGTTGTATGGAGGATTGAAAACTTGGGGTCACACTCTTTTTATGTACACAGACTTGGCTAATAAGGCCACTTCAGACCTTGTACAGAGACTTGAGGGACCACAGCCTCTCTTTGCATGCATTTAGTTGAGTGGGAGGCAGGGTACCTCCTTGTGAAGCCTGCTAGTCTGTCACAGAGCTAACATCTAGACAGACAAACATATCGACACTCACACACCTCTGGGCAATTCAAGAGTTTCCAGTCTTCCTGACTTGCATGTCTTTGGACTGTGAACAAAAGCTGGAGTTCCCAGAGGAAACACAAAAGAGGGAACGAGCATGTGAACTCCATAGGGAAAGGTCCAGTGTGATTAAATCCAGAAGTTGTACATTTCCCAAGATTGAGCCCTTTCCTGATCACACAGTTACTACTTGTAACCAGGAAGTTTTTGGTTAAATCAGTTACCAAGGGAATATCAACAGAAAATAGACTGACCGAAATAATGTTTGTCAGCAGTTGAGCAGTTAAATTAATGTACAAATGATTTCAGTCAGTATAATAGTATTAGAGATCCGGTGTTCCAGAAATAACAAACAGACAGCCTTTAACAACTCACACATAAATTTAACGTAATAATGTTTTAACGTTTCCAAACAGCCAATAGAGAGAGATGCTCGGTGTAACCTAAAAATAAGTAGCCTCAAGACAATCTTGCGAAATTTGCTTTTCTGGTTTTTGGCAAAATATTTTGGTTCATTCAGCAGATGTTAAATTTGTTGGTGAGAATTATGCACACAGGAATAACTTTTAGTGACGTGATGCTGCTACATCCTGATAGGCTGCTGAGCAAAGGCTCTGACTGCTCTGTGTGGCAGCGCACAGCAGACCGGGTGGCCATTTTGAGTTTCAGTGAATCCAGATGCAGGCATGGAGGGTGGGGGAGGGGACGACTGCGCACTGTGCGCAGTAATGTTGGAATGCAGGCCCTGCTCTCAGTGGCTGACATCTTTTTTTCCCCACCCAGTATTTAGCCTCTGTAGAAAATTTCTTCACATTAGATACGTTTGGTTAATTAGAAATTAAGACCAACAGCATGCTCTGTGACTGACAACTGGGTGTCAGGTTTACTCGTATATTGGTTGAAGCACTAACGGCAGCTTGAAAGAGAAAAGCATTATTTTATCACCCAGTTATCTAGACTTGAGTTCATAAAACATTTAGCAGTATAGCTCTGAACTCATGTGAGGTGAAAAAGTAATATGTTTTGTGAACCCCTCATATTGTAGCTTGTTGTGCGTTGTTGAACAGTGAGCACAAGGCATGTGGGCTCTTCACTACAATAGTGAAACTCTAAACCAGGATTTAGAGGTGATCAAGATGACACAGATATTACATTGTTGGAAATCATTAAATCAGATGTGCTCTTTTAAAAATAAGTTTTGTTCAGTTTTCAACCCAAGGTCCGCATAATGGGGACTACAGAGATCCCTGCAGATACACAGTACTCGTTTTTTCTTTTTTTTTCTGTAGGAGGCGGAGTTTGGTACAGGATCTGCTTGTGCTTGTGCTCAGCATGCTGCTCGCAGCAGCGCTGGTGGCCATTTTGTGTTTCTGCAGTAGTAGAAAGGGGGGCTGGGCAAAGAACGCACAGAAAGGAGCTGCTTGTTCTCACAATAGGTTTTTTTTTTTAAGGAGACAGGTGAAGGTTGCAAAAAGTTCTTTGTTCTTGCACATCACATTTCCACTCATCTTCAACAATGCATTTCTGTCTATTTTGAATCTCAGCTAGGCAAATCAGAATGAACTCAAAATGAACAATTTCCTGAAGAATCCATTGTTGCAGACTTCAATGAGGAAAGTTATAAAGTAGAAAGTATATACTTTTTGTTTTTAGGTGGGTGTTTTTTTGTTCCTCTTGAGTGAGGAGCCACCCCCGCGCTTTAATGGTTCAGTCTGTTTAACAGCAGCCCTCCCTGCTGTGGGAGAGGCTGAGCGGATGGAGGCTGCTGACTGTGTCAAGCTGTGCTCTAATTTCTTGCTGTGCGCAGCTAGCATGAGACAATGAGTCTATAAAACGATAATTCTTGCTTGCAAATGTTGAGAATGTTTGACAAAAAGAAAAAAATTTACTGAGAAAATATTTCCCAATATTATTCAGAACTGTAGTCAATAATGAGAAGAAGTTATAATTTTTCTAAGTAAAATGCTCATTTGTCTTATCTCGATTTGTTTTAAAGAAATACATAAAAACAATCTTAGCTAAAAACAAACAAGCCGTAGTATCTAAATTTTTCCAAGAATATTCAACTCTACTGTAGGATAAGTTGAATACTTTATCTGTTTGCTCTTTTGTTTTGAATGCCCCACCCCCACTCTCCCCCTCTATCAGAATGGTTCAGTCCATGTTTGACTTGGAGAAGCTGTTCTAGAGAGAGAGTGTGTGTGTTTGTGTGTGTGTGTGTGTGTGTGAGAGTGAGAGAGAGGGAGAGAGACGTGGGGGAGGGTGGGTGCAGCCGCCTCTAGGTTGGCTGTGGTGCTGTGGGTGTGCAGTTTAGCGCTGGCTGTGCGCCGCTAGCTAGGCCTTGACTAAAGTGCACATTGTGCTGTTTTGTCATGTGGCTTGATTGTTTTTTTAAAAAATACGTTTACAAGTTATTTTTTGGTAGCACATAATGAAATACTGTTTGGTTTGTCATTGTTACCACAGGTACACCTTTAAGAAGACAGCGTTGCTTTAAAAAGAGGGTTTTAGATTGTTTGAGCCCAACCTTTAAATATATGTTTTCCATCATAATCTTGTTGGAAGATATTTTTGTTTGTTTGTTTGTTGTCTGTTCAACCTCTTTACTTGAAAATTGAATTGACATCAGCTCTATATCAATGTGAGATGTAAATGCTTCAGAGAATATTGCAAACTCTTTGTTTGATCCAGCTGATTTAATTTTCAGTCACAGATTACTTTTTGCTTTCAGAAGCCAGAAGTCATCAGTCAAAAATAGAGGTTCTCCAGTGCGTTTATTTTTCTGACTGTAGAAACACAGTGAAGATAAAGCAAGACTCATTGAAGAAGCAAAAGGTGTTCTGGAGGATAAACATTGAACAGCATTAAACAAATTTAACATTAAAGCAATCCTTAAAACCACTAGTGACTGATTTTTTTTTCTTTTTACTTGATGGATGAGCTTTAACGTGATCTGTAAGAGAGCTGATGTGAGATCATATTGCGTTGTGAGAAAGGCCCTCTGTAGGTCACAGCAGTGGGGTCTTTAGAGTGAGTAAAGTAGACTGAAGCTAACCAGGTGCTCAGCTTAGTTACAGCGGGTGCTCAATATTATAAGTACAGATAAATCTGTCAAAGATTCAGCATAGGGGCCAGAGGAGGCAATATACAGTTCCTTGAGATGGTTTATTTACAGTGATGTCAGGCTGTCAAATGGTGATAATAAACTGTTGTTGCATGAGAAGCCATCTTAACAATTGTAATTATGACAATTAGATGGACATTTTGGATTGAAACAAATGGTGGTGAAACCTCAGCAGAACTACAAAAAAGGTCAAGTACTGCACTTAAGTAGTGTTTCTGTGCTTTTCAGTTTTGTTCTTGATCCTTTTTTAATCATTAAACATTCTCAGCCTATGGTGTTATTGTAGATAGGAGCGCCCCCCCTGCCCTATGTCAGAATGGTTGAGTCCATCCTGGCTGTAGATTTCCATACTGAGGACTAGTTTGTGCTAGAGTTGGGGGAAGGGTGTTGCTAAGCAACAGTCTGTGCAGTGTACTTCCCCTCTGTCTGTGCGCTGCTAGCTAGGGTCAGTACAGATAGGCAGTACGGTGTACTTTAAAATGGTGTAGACCCAAGAGTTGTCTTGGATGTATTTATGGTACCTGCAGATATATCATGCACTAAAAACATATCATGAAATATATATTAAAAATTCTTTTTTTTTTGGTGTGTGTGTGTGTGTGTGTGTGTGTGGGGGGGGGGGGGGGGGGGGGGGGGGGGGTTTTTTCCTCCCCCCCCACACCAACGTCGGTTTTGAAACCC
>JBAJHX010000051.1:18000625-18053622 GCA_037176925.1 Amniataba percoides | reverse complement strand
CCCCCCCCCCCCCCCCCCCCCCCCCCCCCCCCCCCCCCCCCCCCCCCCCCCCCCCCCCCCCCCCATCACATCCTGAGTCTCGAGCACAGATTAGGGTTTGATTGATATTCATATCCATTATAGGCTCATTTGGGCCTCACACCCTTCTTAGCACATACCCCTGCAAGGTACAAGATGGACTAGTCCTAACTAGTCCCTCCTCTTTTCTTTCATGTTCTCCTGCTGGCCTCTCTGCCGTTCCCTGCTCCCACAACCAACAAATACATGGAAGGCCTCAAACCCACACATCCTGCTAAAGGTTGACATTTCTTTGCTTTTAAAGCATGTCTAACATTGCTTTCTGTCATTTTATTCTAATCTCATTGCAGCTTCACTGTCTTCTCAAGATTAGTTTGTTTTATTTGTAGAGGATGCCATGCTAGTTTCAGATGTTGCAGTTTTGGCTTATTGGATGTTTGTTTTTGTTTTTTTAAAAGGAAACATACATTTCAGCCATCATGTTCACATTAGGGAGTGACTGTAAATTTTCATTTATGTAGCTGATCAGCATCTGTGAACATTTTGTGACCTGTGACTTTGTGCGCAATACCAAGAATTCTCATGCTTTTCAAACATCATTTGTTCCCTATCACACTCACATCTTTGAGCTCAGTAAGGGAAGTTGAGTCATGCATGTTCTGTGTCATTACACACAAGGAACTCTACATGTATGTAATTCTTGCCCTGTCACTTGTGTGATATTTTCGGTCCACATTTTAATTCCACAAATATCAAGCAGGTTTCAATAATTTCTATAGCTAATAATCATTATGGTGTTTTATTTGTGTGTTTTTTTTTCTTGATGCAGTGCTATCTAGCTTCATATTGTTCCCAGAATATTGCATTAATTCAGGTAGAGTAAATTCATGTCACATTTTAAGGGTTTCAAACAGCATTCAGTCATCATCTCCACCAAGAATTAGTTGTCTAAGTATTCATTTAGTTTTCAAACAGCATCTTATTAGAGTCACAGCGCACCTGCACAGTGGTGCTTGAAATTTTATTTTAGTCTGAAGTGGCCCTACTTGCTCTGGTTGCTGACGTCCACAGCCAGTGTGGATATCTTTACTGAACGTGCTTGTTCCTTTTAATTTTTTCGTGCCATGCTGTGGTTCACTCACAGGCACCTCTCTCTGTCAAGGAATGGCTCCCAGTGTTTCAGTGGAGCACGCTGATGTGATGATGATGGTGTAGCTGGTGTAGACAGAGCACAGTGGGTTATAATGAACAAAGGACTGGGAATTGATTGGTATCCCAGTGTCAGATACTGATCCATTTGGACCAGCACCAGTGGAGCTTGTTAACCAGGGACATACCTAAGAGTAAGTGCTATCAGAGACAAATGATACCTCATTAAAAATGTGTGTCAGTTTGGATTCTGTTCACAGGCAGCCAACATGCATTCCCCAGTTGCACATTCATGTCCATGTACTATATCCAAATTAGAAATGGCTTGTACTTAAGGTCTTTGATCATCATTCAGGTTGTCTTCCAAACAGCCTTGAATAATGCAGGGCAAGTTCTCTGAAATATGGTTACACATCCGGAATTTCAACTAAAAATGTCTGAAGACAAGACAAGAGTTTTGATCCTCCTCTTAAGTGTGAGTTAGAAACTTCACGTTTCTGCCTGGCTTCACAAAGGCTTAAACTTGTTCATCCTGCTGCAAGACAGACTTCCTTGTTGCCCTGCTGTCCTGTTATCTGTAGTTGGAGAAAATTGCACGTGTAGACAGAATTACTGCCACAGCGTGAAATTTTTTATCCAGCAGCTCAATAAGCTAGTCACCTGGTGTTGAAACAGTGTGTTGCAGAAACAACAAGCGTCCATGTTGCAACTTGTGTGAAAAGATGTCTCCTGTTTTTGATGCCTGCACCTTTGTATGAAGGCCTATGTGAGAAATTGCTTCCCAATGGAGAGGACGTTAGAACAAACCTGATTCAGTCCAGCCATCATTTAAAGATTTAAAAATGAATAACTAAAATGTGCGTTGTGGAACTTGTATGATTCTGTTGTGATTTGAAACCGCAGCACGTCTGAGGTTCGACTCTAGCAGGTATCTGACAGAGCAAGTGTGATTTTTTTTTTTTTATAAAGAAAAAGATGGCTTGGAATTATTAATCTTAGAGTCAGAGTCGTGCACCTGACATATGACATGATTGCAGTGTCAGGTTCAGCAGAGGACTCATTGACGTAGCTGTAGATAGTCTTTTTTCTAAATACGGACTGATGAACAAGAGTTCCTGTTCTCTTGAATACCAGTGCAATAGATTTTGTCTGAAGAATAGCTGTAGCATGTATTATAGGAAATGGTAGTTTAAAGGTGGAGAAATAAAAATTTTGTTTATGTTTAACTTTAGCTTAAATAACATTTTTTGTCTATAGATTCTACATATTCTTTACTTTGCCGGCTTGCTGAACCTCTGAAGGCTTAAGAGAAAACCTGTGTTAAACAGGGTGGTAGTACTGCAATCTGATATATCTGAGAATCTCGTTCAGCTAGCTACAGAGAGCTCAGCCTGGCAGCAAACAGCAGTGCTGACGGCCATTTTGAGTTTCTGCACTGAATCCAGGCGCAGTAAATGAGGCCGTAGGACGGAGGGAGGGAGATATTGTGCTCTGCGCAGTGTGCAATAACACTGGAATGTGAAGTGTACCACTGATCGTGCTTGCAATTTATACCATCCTATTTGTTTAGCCTGACTTTGTTCATGATGCTTCTCACTGGTAAAATTTTAAGAAATTAAGCTGGAATATCTTCCTATTAGTCTTTTTTTTTGTACAATAAGGAGTCTGTATGCTTCGTGATATAATGGCACAGTGGGAATGGTTTACAGCTTTGTGCGTATCCACCAGCATCTCAGTGTGCTGCTCACACTTTACAGTGTAAGGTGTATACACTCAGTCCGCACCAGTCGTCGTCTTCTTGTGAATGTCGCATTTTTCCATGCACACATGACAGCCTGCTAAGTTGCTAAATACACATGGCTAAGATGTCTGTGTCAGCTGCAGTCTTGCAGGTCAGCAATGCAGTAACAGTAAAGCTAACCATCTGTACTGTGTAAAACTGATCAGACCATTACTCTCACGAGATAATATTCTAAAGGTAACTTGTGTAATAACTGGTTTTATGTGTCCTGTCCAACAGACAGATTTAACCGCATACCATGTAGCATCTACCTTTTGAATGTTTCCGCATTTGGAGGTGTATTAACAGACAGACAGAGTGATTGATTTTTAAAATGCACGTTAAGAGCTGAAAAAATAAAAAACAATGGCTACACATCCCGAAGCTCATGGGTTGTAAAGTGATTTGTATGAAAGCCTCTTTGCTGCAGTTTGAAGACTCTCGGTCCTCTGTTGTGGCAAACCATTTCCCTGCTTTGAATCAGTATCCTCTCTGTCTTTGTGTGCTTTGGCTAGCATGGAACACCTCTTATTGTTTTCTTTTAACCTGTCATCCTTCCTACAAATGCCTCATTAGTTGCTTGCTATGTTTTTTGTTATATTGTATGATCAATCTTTTAAAATCAAGCTCTGTCTTAAATATCAATGCACAGTAAGGATGGGCTGTCGATTTATCATGTCTCAATTATTAAGTCCAAACTATCTCAGATAAAAGTATTTTCACACTTTTTCCTGTCACAAAACAGGAGATTTGTGTCCAGATAGATGTGATGTAATAATATCAGTTCTTGATAACAGATGCATTTTAATGTCAGTGACATACTTGCACTTCCAGTTTGATGAAATTCGAAGAGAACCCATGAATAAATATCTGCTTTAGAAGCAAATGGCTGGGTAACGGCTCAAGGGATGAGGTAGTCTGCTTAATTCAGAGGAGCTAAATTTAGGGTTACACTTTGATTTACATGGTCTGTGGGTTTCATACATACTCGATCTTGTTTTCTTACTTTGAAGTAATACTACAAAATATACTAAAAAATACATCTCTTTCTACCCTCAGGTTGTGGAAGAATTTCGTGGTAAGTCCATGACCAGGGACCCTTCGGCTTGAAGGTGAGTTATTCGCTTTAATTAGTGTATGCACTGCATGTTACTTAATATCTCATCTCGTTTCTGTAAAATGAGAATTACACTGGATTTAAGGACAGTCCCCCACAGCACACAGCTTCAATGCATTTTCCAATAATGTTTGACTCTCATAGAAAAGGGAAGTTGAAATCATCAAATGAACCTACAAAATGAACATACATAAAGTGAATACATATCAATTATGACAACTAGCCTCAACAATGTGTCAGAACTATGTACGGGAAAGTCCTTCCTGTTTTGCATAGCCTCTTCACTGCTGCCGACACAGCCTCAATGTGCCTGTTCTGATTCGCTGAGGATTGAACCAATAGGAGAAGTGGGGGGATGGGAGCAAGGTTGGGTTGCTGCTGTTGTTAGCTTCAGTGTCATTTCTGTTCTGTGGACCGGGGCTTAGGTAAACATGAAATGCATAGGTTAATTAGGAAATTAAGGAAAAAGGAATTTGTCAGAGCAGTTAAAGCTCTCCTGACTGATTTTGAAAAAAGGCTGCCTGGCTTACTGAGCTGCTCCTGCTCCCTGTCACTTTAGGGACAGATAGAGCAATGTGTGATCAGGCAGTGAGGGTCTTTCTGATTAGGCTTGGATACTGGGTCAAATTTGTAGGAAAGAAACATGCTGTTGTGGAACCGATTGTGATTGTATGCATGTCTTTGTGGAGGAAGAATCTTCTAGAAAAGCCATAGGGCTCTATAGTGACCTCTAGTGTTTTCTCGTGGTCTCTGCAGTCTTTTCTTTATAATGCAGTGCGCTAAGTCCAAGACAGCTTCATACGTTTCAGAAGCTTCAGAAGATAACTGAGATTGTGTGCTCTTGTGGCTATCACTGTGATTTTTCAGATCTTTCCCAAATTCACGATGCCCTCTAAATGCACCTGTTCTCTTCTTGTCACGCCACAGGCAGCAATGGAAGTTGTTGTGACAGAGGAGAAGAAGAAGATTTTCCGTGCAAGGAAAACTATGAAGATCAGTGATCGACAGCAACTGGAGACCCTTCACAGCACTTTGTTGACAGCTACTCCAGGTTTGTCTGACACATCACCGCCACCTCTCATGAACGGCACGCACAAAGAGGATGGACAAAAAGTGGGGGACAAAGAGCAAAACAACATATCGGACTCAAACTCACCACGCACTACATCCCCAGCCTCTCCAACCTCTCTGAGCTCCCCTGCTCCGTCCCTGTCCTTAAATCTGTCCCCCTCCCCTGCCTCTTCACAAAGTCCAAAAGAAAAGGAGGGAACTCCCACTTCTCCCACATCACCTTTCCACTCTCTAGACTTTGAACTGAAAAAGACAGAGGATGAGGAAGAGGAGGAGAAGGAGAAGAAAGTTTCTTCGTCATCCTCAGGAAATGAGTCTGTCACACCAGCATCAACAGAATCCAAGAAAAAACAGGAAAAGGACACCAGAGTGATCCCAGAGAAGGAAAAGAAAGGGGTAAATGTTAAAAAGTGTTATTTGTGTGACCTGGAGTTATACCGGGTTTGTTCAGGTTGTTGATGTTGAAATATTGATGGACGTAGAGTCCAGAAGCATTGTAAAATTAATTAATGGTTATTTATGCTCTTCTTTAGGAGGAAAAAACCACAACAGATGATCCAGCTGTGGATTTGGCAAAGGATTCTGATAAAGGTTTGGTCCCATGTTCGCCTGTGCCACTCTCAGTATCTGATTGCACTGAACTAATGGACACAGATAGTGACCCGCCAAAGGCCAAGGAATCTGAGGCCTCTTCATCTAAAATAAAAGATGAAAAGCCTTCTTCCCCCAAAACCACCACTTCTGATTCCTCTCATCTTTGTTCTTCGTCGTCTCGTCCAACTTCCTCTTCTTGCATGGATCTGAAACAAGAAAGGGAAATTAAAGTGGACATTAAAGAAGAAAAGAATGCAAAAGAGGATGTGAAGGAAGAATCAAAAACTGAGGCAAAGATGGAGGTGGACTCAGTGAAAGTAGAGACCAAAACGGAAAAAACTGACGTTAGAAAAACCACAAAGCAATCTCGACCATCATCCACTCCACCATCTAACACAGGTATGAGAGAGTGGACATTGTGTCAGATAGCTTCAAGATGCTCCATATTGATAAAGAAATTAACCAAACATAGCAATATCAGACATATCATTCAGTTTCTGTCATTGTGCTCTAGTTAAATCAATGTAGGCCTGAAATGGAAGGCTATGAATATTGTATAGTTCAGGGTTATTACAGAAAGACTCTGCTCAGCAATCATAGGCTGTATTACATGTTAATAAGCTATCATTTAAATTACTATTCAAACAATTTATTTCTGCACACATTAAAAGCCCACTCACCCAAAACAGCTTAGTAACATAGTAAGACCCTCCCTGTCCTTGTATTGTGCAACAGCGAGACCACGAAAGGTGAACCGCGATATCGCAAGGGAACACTGTACTTAAACATCCAGGGGATAGAATGAATGAAAATCAGTTTTGTGTCTGTTTTGTCCTTCAACTGAGAGCAACTGAGACTGACCTAAAACAGATAAGTGCCTGAAGGCATATTATCTGTAACAGATTTAGGGCAATGAATGGCACACATAGGGTACTAGCCTGTGTTTGTCTTTTGTTTGTCAAATAGTGCAAGAGGAGAGGGGTTCCACCTCAGGATTGAAGCGCACTTTATCAGAGGGTTACGAAAAAGAGGAACAAACCATAAAAAGAGAGGGAAAGAGGCCCAAGATGGCGCATGAGGAGTTGGAGGCTCAACTGGAACTTAAAATTACTGCAAAAGCAGGCAGTCACCATAAACTTGAAAAGGTTTGTGTGCAACTGTTTTTTCTTTTTCTCTAAAGTGTAAGCTAACTGAATTCTGCTTTGATTTCACTGAGTACTGAAAATATCATGACCTACTGTTTTTTATTTTCCTTAATGTTCTATTCTCAGATTGTGCAAAAGCTAGTAGACGAACGGTTGAGGGTCTTGGAGCTGACCATTTTTGAGAAACATTTCGGGGAGCTGAAGGACAGAGTAGAAAAGATCGACTGTGCCACCAAACACCAAACCGCCATTAATACACTCCAAGTAAGTCGACGGTAACATTGTAATATAAAGTGCTTTTTGTTTTTGTAATGAGAGCGCATGCAGTATGATAAAATGTTCGTTAGCTGATTGGCACAGTGAAAAATTCACACCCTCATCTGAAGTCCACCTTCCTCTACCATTTGTTCAGGCCAAGATTAGCCGTCTAGCAAAAAAGTTCGGCGAGGCCAATCAGGCATCGGAGAATAAAAGGAAACAGGAGGTAATGAATGGCATTCTTTTTGTTTCATGTTAAAGTAATTGCACCTGGTATTTAAGGGATTTTGTGTAAAAATGTTCTGACAGTGCTCTGTCTGATTTCTGCAGGCACTTGCTGCTGTTACTGCTGCTGCTGCCGCTGCCAAGACCACAACCATTGCAAACAACCCTCAGCGGTAAGTGTTTCGACGCTCAGAGCAATTTCTCATCTAAATCCCTTTCAACCATACTGTATATGTTCATTTAGGAGTTAAGCAGTGAGATTAGTGGTTTGTTTGTTTTTTTTTTAATCAGATTTTTTTTTAGCGCTTCACTGCAAGGTCACAACCGTTTCATCATGTGACAGAATATTTATCTAAATTCACAGCATAAATGTATATAAACCTGTTAGCTGTTTGCACTTTGGTGTTTTGTGTGAATGTAATTTGGCCTTTGTATGAACGTGACAATACCGGACTAAATCCAGTACAACACACGGAGCCGTTCACAGCACAAGTAGTTGACATTGTCCCGGGTTGCTATCTGTAATCACTAAAGACTGAATTTAAAACAAATGGACAGAATAAAGAAACCCCACGTCCTCCAAATCCATATGTTTTGGGAAACCCTTGTTCGCTTTGTCAGGATCAACTTTTTTAAACTCTTAACTTCACTCCAAATATTTCCTAAGACTGGCTCGGAATAAACAAACGCATGGTCTGTGTTTTGCACCTGCAAAGTAACCCTGCGAGGGTCCAGGTCCTGAGTCTTGTGACGTTCTACAATGTGAAGCCTGAGCGTTTCTTCAGGCAGTGCAGAGTGTAGTTAAACTGCACCTCTCCTCCCAACAGCGTGCTGCGACGGCAGGCAGTAGAGCCGCAGCCTGTGGTGCCCAGAGAGAGAGTGGCGCCCTCTGTTGGTAAGACTCCTGTACTGCCTAACAAGAAGGAGAAGAAACAAGAGGAAGAAGAGGAAATGGAGGAGGAGGAGAACAAAGATATGTCACGTCACATTGCCATGGCAAAAAAGCTGGCAGAATACAATGAAGGAAAATGCAGAGCAGACATTAAACTCCGCACGATCACATCCCATTTGGAAAAAGTGTTGTACCATAACTGCAAGAGAAGCTCAGGGAATCCCAGGCCTGACCGCTACGCATCTTACATATTCCGCTACTTGGTCCCATATGATGTCTACTGTGACTGGGTCGCAAAGGTCAACTATGTTGGATTACTGGGCAAGGAGGCACTGCCTACGAACTTAAGAGTGACAATGAGGATGTACATTGAGCGTCGATTTCCAGTTCTCTCCTGTGACAGCTGGAGGGAGATCCGTGACGTTATCAATGAAATACTGCGAGTAAAAAGAAGACCGGAATTTTTTCGAGAATATGATGAAAGAACTGCTGTGCCATTTTGACAGTCTTATGTTGCAGGAACAGAAAGCATACTGGGACAATAGTCATTATGCATCAATGAAATGATAAAAACATTTAGTCTAAACATCACTGTCATTGCACTCTTGTCAGCATTCAGAAAAATGTACTCATATTGGCGACTTGTACATAGGAACTTGTGGAATTGGCACCACACTTGAAAAAGTTGAATTGTACTTAACATACTGGTAATGCTTTAATGAAAACTCAGACTTGTACTCCAGTTATGTGGTGGAATCTTGCCACAAGTTGTTTCCAGATCACTGTGTGAAACTGAATAAATTGAAATGTCAGTACCATTCAGTTCTCTTCCTGTTGTGGACATGAACAGCTCTAAGCATAAATAGCTCTAAGCATAAGCAATCTTTCTAAACAGGCAAGTCCGGACTTCTGTGGAGCTAAAGCAGACTCCAACAATCGCTTCTTCATCCAGCACGGCTGGTAAGTAGCAGAATTTCCTTCTTAATAGTGGGTGTTGTGTTGGTCTTTTCCTTTCGCTAGAATAATCAGAGACACCGAAATAACGGTGTCTCCTCCCAGCAGCAAAGGTTTGGGCTTTGAACCATGGCCGTCTCTCTTTCCATGTGATCACATGGTACTGTCTGGACTCTGTGGTTTCCTTCCACAGTGCAAAGAAAGGTTTCAAAAGTTTCAAATCAAGAATGACTTGACCCTCCTCCACAAGAATCGCTTGGTTGCCAAACAGTACTCACTGACATACTGAATCTGTGGCTGAAAATAGTCCCCATGATTGTTTACTCTTACTGTAGCGTCATACTGACAGTGCCCTTCAAAGTGTCTTTGTGGCACTATTTAGAAATGTATATCTTCAGTAGGACTGAATGGCATGGAGTGCTGCTGACAGATCGGAGTGATATATTGTTGGTTTTGATCTGGGATTTACTGACAGTAAAACTGGGAAATCACCAGCCTTATCCTTTCAGTTTCCCATATGTAGGTGCAAGCTTGTGATTAAATTTGTCTGTAGCATCACAGTATGTGCCTCTTGCCCACTGCATGCTAGATTGCATTTCAAGCAAAAACAAATTGATCAGTGGCGACTAATCTTACCTTTAAGTTGTTTGTGAGGAGCAGATGGGTAAAAGACAGAATCCTATGTAATTGAAAATCTCAGGGTTACCTCCTGCTTCTAAATTCTAAGATTCTAAATTCAGCCACTTTCTCTTTTTTCCCCCAGCCAATCCAGCCCTGCCAGCCACCGCTGCAGCTCCAGTCCCAACACCCACTTCCACTGCCATGGTTACACAGGCCCCCATCCTCCAGCTGATCACGTCCACCTCCAACGCTGCCTCCACCTTGGCCGCTGGCATCACCACTCAGAGTCCGACAGGCACACTGCTGCTGAAGACGGCCCCTGGGAGCGGCATGGTGGCCACGGGACAGCCACTTCTCATTCAGCTACCTTTATCAATGACTAATGGACAGGCGGGCACGCTAGTCAATATCCCCGTATCCTCTTTGTCTGCAGCCAGCTCACTGAACAAGGCCAAAACCACTGCCTCCACAGCCACTTTCATACTCAAGCCTGCTCCCGCCATCACCACAGCACCAGCCTCTGCCCCAGCTGCTGCCACTGTCCCAGCACTCCAGGCCTCCTCTGCACAGATGCCGTCTGCCCAAATCTCTCTTGCCCGTGCTGTGTACCAGGGAGGTGCTGGGGGGATAACTACGCCCAACGCAGGGGTATCCATGACCACAGCCAGGACACCGGCTCAGTCTGTCTCTGTAGCGGGAGCTATGTCTTCAGCGTCTTCACCTGCGACCTCTGGACCGGCAGCAACAGGCTCCACTGCACCAGGACCACCACAAGGAACATCTCTGACGTCAAAGACAGGTGAGGTTGTACTTTGATTAACGAGGCTGTTGTCTGTAGAGATACTTTAGCTCTGCAATCAGCAGTGTTGTCAGCTTTTCTGCCATTCAGGGTGTCCCAGAAATGCCATTATGGGATGTTAAGAGATCATATGTGGCTGTTTGTTTCATACTTTCATGTTTCACACTTAAAATATGTATTCATGTGTTTAATCAAGGAATAGTGAAACATTGCTGGCTTTTTTTCAACACTCATTTTAATCATTTATTTTCTGTCATTTCGCAGACAATCAAGCTACAGGATCCACTCCATTCAAAGCAACTGCTTCAGCACCACGACCCAAAGGCTCGGTCATCGATCTCACTGAGGACGATGATGATGTACAAGGTAAGGCTGATTTGTACCTCTTTTTTCCCCCCATAGAATGAAATACGTTTTTATTTCATGATTTGTTTTCTTTAGCTTCTGTATGTAATTGAAAAGCATTTGCCTAATTATGTTGTGTCATATATTTCTCAGTGACAGGAGTAAAGATTGCCACTGCTGCAGCTCCCTCGCCCTCTCAGCGTCCTAATCCTGTCGTCAGCATTCAAAGCAGTAAGTTACATTTTTCACATTATATTGAGGGAATGAAATTCTCTGTCTGATATTTAAATGATACATTGTCATTTTCGTCTTGTGATGTGTCTTCAGGTACAGGAGCAAGGTCGTCCCCACAAATCAGTCAGAACCCGTCAAGCAATCCTCAGTTGACAGTCCACCACCGCCCCCCACTGGTGAGATTTCAGAACTGCATCTTACAAATATTGCCAAATTACAGTTTTGCTATTCTATAAACAAACTTTTAAGTCTTGGGTACTTACTTATTTGCTTATGATATTAAATTAGAAAACTATGGCTCTTCTACCATTAATATATGAGTGATTATTGGGTATTTTTTTAATTATTAGAGAAATAGGGCTATAGTCCCATTTAGTGGCTTTTACTAGATGAACAACTCACAGCAACTATTTTTGCTTTTATAGGACTCGCCAATGAAATCCCGCCCTGTAACCACTAGTACACCAAACCGAGCTACGAACATGGCACTGCCCCCACTTCCCGCAGCACCTGCACCTCCACGCTTACCCCCTGAGGCTGAGCGCTACTCACCCCCTCAGCAGCCTCAACTGAAGCTGGTGCCAAGTCAGACTGGTATCGTACTGTCCTGGTGTGTTGCAGAAACTGATCGGACCTGTGCAGCTGTAGACAGCTATCACCTCTATGCCTTTCATCAAGACAACTCTAACAGCAATGCAGCTCAGCAGCACTGGAAGAAGATCGGAGAGGTGAAAGCCCTTCCTCTGCCCATGGCCTGTACACTGACCCAGTTCCAGTCTGGCTCCACTTATCATTTTGCTGTTCGAGCCAAAGACATCTATGGGCGCTTTGGCTCCTTCTGTGAACCACAGTGCACAAATGTCATCAGTTCCAGCTCTAGCTGAAGAGTTGATGAATGGAAACAATGTTTAGCATTTGAAAGTTTATGACTTCCTTTCATTCTTTTTGTGTTAGGAACTCAAATATTGTGTGTTGAACACTTACAGTATCTGTAAATATCTCTACGGAACAACTGGACTTCTGACTGACTTGGGTAATGAAGACGCAAACAGTTGGTTTTGTCTGATTTCTGTACGTAATGTATTTTTTGTGACTTCAGCTGTTGTATATAATTGAATTACTTTACCCTTCTTCCAAGTCAGATATTTATGTTGTTGACTCCTGTTACTCTGACTGAGATGTCTTTTGCTTTACTTGAGTATAGGTGACAGGATTATCCGTGTAAAGTCAGAATTGCACAGAAA
Source organism: Amniataba percoides (assembly GCA_037176925.1). Classification (NCBI taxonomy): domain Eukaryota; kingdom Metazoa; phylum Chordata; class Actinopteri; order Centrarchiformes; family Terapontidae; genus Amniataba; species Amniataba percoides. The sequence goes on along the minus strand of JBAJHX010000051.1, from coordinate 18,041,176 downwards.
TGTATAAATGTGTGTCAGAAACTGAATGATAACTTTTGTAAGTTTTGTCTGGCAACCAGACTTTGACAAACACAATAAAAGGTTTTATTAAAGTCTTGGCTCCCTGAATTTCTGATAAACTACGTCTTTTTATTGAGGATATATAGAGTGCCCTACAGAGACATTGGCACTTGGGTTACAAGTTGCAGATACATCTGTTACAAAAGTACCATGTTTCACTTGTTCAAATGGATATACAGTACCTTTGACCAAAGGAATGCATGAGTGAGAACCTTCAACGTAAAGTTTTCCAACTCCACCTCTAAAACGATTGTTCTTTCATCCCAGGAGAGGTTGGGGACATATCATTAATGTGGGAAATATTCAAAGCCTCCATTTCCCATTAAGTCTGGAAGTAGTGGAGCCAGAGGTTGTATAACCCTACAATAACACCAAACCTATGGACTTTCTGGTGGACACTAACACTTAAGGAGGACGTCCAGCTGAAAGAGACCAGACTGGGGACTCTTCAAGTAAGAGGCCAGAGGGATGGCAGTTATGTGGGTGTGAAAGCAAAAAAAGTTTGGTTCTGACAAACATTTAGATGACAGGAGACCGGGATAGTCCAAACTGACTTAAGCCGCACAGCTGAAACTGACTGTAGAAATGATTAGACATAGGAGGACATACAACGAAGAACAGGGGAAACCTAGCCCATCTTTGCAGAGGTGACACTGCAGCAGCAAGAAAGCAGATTTGGCCTGAGATGTTGAAATTTCTTTATACTGATAGATTTATTGTTGCTATCATATTTGCCTCTGTCCCCTGGTGTTCTGATTTTCTTGTTCCCTGTCCTTGTATTTGTCTCTTACAGTTTTGCGCACTTCCTGTTTTATTTTGTATTCTTTCTTCTCCTCACTTGTCTGCTGCTCTGCTTCCTGCTTTTGTGTGTTTGGCTTTCACCTGTTCCCCGTTAGTCACCTCACCTGTCTCCACTTCCCACACAAATCACACACTTTATATATCGGTCCCTGGCCTTTGTTTCCTTTCACAGTCTGTCTGTTTGTCCCCATTTTCCTTCCCTGCTGTGTTCACCTGCCAACCTGCCCTTCCTGTGCCTGCGTGTTTGAGCGGCCATTTGTTATCTCTAATAGGCTAAAATTGGCCTGCCAGTTTTTAGTGGTCTAATTGTTTGCCTGGTGGAGATGGAATAATGACATAATAAGTTTTTAAAGAAATATTTTAAAAACTTTTAAAAATATGTTGTGATAACTATAAATCTGGTGTCAATAATCATTGTCTCATAGCTTTTTCTAAGGTGACAATATTTGAACTAACCCTTTAATCGTGGTGGTGGCCCTCAGAGGACATTGTTAAAGTTTCTACCGGAGCAGGTCTCCTCACCGTCACTTTCACCAACCACTGAACTGGACTAACTGAAGTTTTGTGCTGTTTCCTCGAAAGTTGGATCAACACGTCTGTTTAGCTCCCAGTTGTGAAAATAGGTAAGCTATCTTAAATGTAAGCTAGCTTAAATGTGACCTAGCTTAATTGTGACTTTGTTTAGAGGGATTTAGCATTTGGCTGTTTCAGTTTAACAAACAGCAACTTCTATAACCTGAATTAGGGATTTTTTTTAGGGGGAAATGCATGTTTTTCAACTAATATATTGTCTAACGTAATTTAGGTACAGTTATGGTAACAATCAAAGTACTTAAAGAGATTAGCCTGTGTAGGTAAGTGGTGGAAAGTAATTAAACAGCCTCCATTACTCAAGCACTGGACTTAAGTACAATACAACTATAAAACAACTTTACTTCATCCCATCTCAGGGGTAAATATTGCACTTTTACTCCATTACATTCACCTTAGCTTTAGTTACTTTTCACGTTCTTTGTTTTCATAGCCCCTCTGCCCAGTACAAACCCATTATCTCCAAGTTAGGGGATTTTGATTTTTTATTTTCTAAGTTAAACTGAAGGATGGAGTTTTCCTTCATGAGCTGAGAAGAATATTTTACTTCTTAAACTAAATAAGATTTTTAAAACAGGCTATCGTCTTGCTGTAGATTAAACTACCCAATATTATAAAAATGAGTTAAAATGGTGTCAACCTTAATTATCCACAACTATAAACATACACATTAATGCAGTGATATTAATGCAGAAATATGATAATAAAACACTTAACTGCAGAAAGAGTACTTTAACATCTGATTTACAGTTACAAATGTACAGAAGAAGTTTTAGCTGCAAAATAGCATTATTTTGCATAATTTCATTGATGGCTGCAATCTGCAACCTCATCACAAGATGTAACAATCATACACACTGGTCCTTTCAACAAAATCTGGTCTGAAAGTTGAAATAATCTAGTTTTCAACAAATTGAAATTGTTGAAAGTACTCCCCTTCATTGATATTGCACCCTATCCATTCCTCAGCGCTGAATATTTGTTTTGTTTCAACCACTTCCAATTGTTGTCTCAAATGGGTATTTCTCCCTCTTCCTCCATTAAGCTCTGGCTTCATCAGGTACATCAGCTCATTCTCATATATATCATATTGCAATTTATTTTGGCTGAAATAGGAAAAAAAGTAAAGTCTGAACTAAATGACCATGTTCCCTTACATCTGGAGAGTATGATTTTTAGTCTGGGGGAACCCTGTAAACACCACAATGTTTCATTTAATACTAACATTTAGCTATGTTTACATTTGACTCTTATCAAAGAATTATAGCTATGATAGTTTATTTTTAGTCTAGAACGCAGTCACAGAGGGACAACTCCAAAGTACATGAAAATGAGCTGCGTCTTTCTTCCCACAAGATCTCCATCAGTGAGTTTGTCTGAGTTGACTTCTTTTGGGTGAGGGTGCAGAAATAAGGAGGCAGGGGGCATCATAACATCAGAGCTTTTAAACAAAATTTATTTTTTAGAAAAATGCTCTGTTTGCAGAAGCGCCATTCTTAAATTGATATTCTAAGTATCTAATCTCCAATTTAAACCTCACATTTTACCCTTTTATTTCCGTCTCTCGGTTTAACAATAGAGGGAGCCATTGCTTTCTTTATTGCAACAGTTTTGCCTGACAATTGTTGCAACGGCCCTTCTTTACTGTAGCATCCCTCTAATTCACAATCCTATAGAGGGACCCACCTCCACATCTCCATCTCTCTCTCTCTCTCTCTCTCTCTCTCTCTCTCTCTCTCTCTCTCTCTGGAGGAGGGGGAGGAGAGCCAGCGAGATCCCTCTGAGTTGTGCTCTGCGCTCCATGCCAGCCAGAGGTGTGTTTCGGCTCCACTCGTTCTCTCTCTCTCTGTCTCTCTCTCTCTCTGTATCTCTGGGTAGCAGCGCCCCACCATGCAGCCAGCCTGAGTGCCATGTCTAACAGCTGTGTTGGCAAAGGGTTACAGCTCAACTGAAGGGGAAGGTAGCGCCTTGCTTTGAGGAGGACAGAAGATAAAAGAAGACTGACCAGTTGCAGAGAGAGGGGGGACATAACTGACAGCCACCCCCCCTCCTCGCCTCACTAAACAGAGCAAAAACGGAAGGCTTTGGAGTATTCAATTTTTTCTTTCGTTTTATATTTTTCTTATTCCTCATCGCGGTGCTGGGAGGTGCTTCATCTTTTCATATAGTCTCTCTCTCCGTCATTTGCCTCCTCATCTATTTCTCCATCTACCTGGTGTATAATTTCCTCTATTTATGAGTGATAGAAGAGAGAAAGGAGGGAGGAGTTTTGTTTTCATTTTTGCCATTTCTTTCCTCCTCTCCACTCTTCCCTCCCTTTCACCAACCCATATCATACCTGTCATTCCTTCCTTGCCATCTCATTTTTTACTGCTGCCATCAGTTCATCATTCCCCATCATTCGCCTCTTATTCTGTCTCTAAAGTCTGATGTTATATGAACTTGGATGAATTTTCTTCAAAGACAACTAAAAAAAAACTCCTCATGAATGACTTTTTTTTTCCCTTTTCCTTCTCTTTTGGTCCCTCCACACCCATTTTCTTTGCATCACACTCTTGCGGGATTCTTAAATGTTACTCTAGGTAGGTTAACTATCGTTTAGTGTCTGTCTATCTGTCTGTCTGTGTGTATTTGTGTGTGCTTTACGTATACATAAAACACACATTAACACACACATGCACTCGCACACTAAACTATGCCTGTAAGGACAGTATTCAGTGAGTCGAAATTGGTCTGGTCTCGCACTGTTTGCACACCCTCCTCCTCATCTGTCCTTCTCATCACAAAGTGCGCCCATTTTTAACTGTTGTCTTTGAGAAATCTCCTTTTTTTTAATCTCTCCACGTGTCATGTCCCCTTTTCCATTCGATAGAGCGATCGATTTGTTTTGCAACCTGTTGTGAAGTAACAAGGCAAGCAAAAGTTAAGTTTAGTCCCGAGGGAGAATGAAATTAATATCTAGGCATTTTGGCATCCTTTTTTTTAAATTCTTGATCGTAATTTGGCAAAGTTGGGAATATTAGGCCTGAGCTGAACAATATTCTCTCTTTCCGTGTTATTTATTGCACCGCATTCAAAGTTTGGAGCTAATGGCCATCTCAAGTCATTAAGAGTGTATCCCATTTCATGCTTGATTTGTGCTCATTTTCATTCTGCCAGTCCATCAGCGGCCATTAGTTCATTTACAGCCTCTCCTCCCCTTCTCATACAACCTCACCAGCACACACACACATATACACACACATATAAACACACACACATATAAACACACACACACACACACACACACAATATCACACAATCCTCAAACCTAAATACGTCTCCTTCTTATCTATTATAAACGTATTCTTCAGAACTAAGTCTTCGTTCTCCTGCATCCTTTCAATTCTCCCCCATCTCTCTTCGGTTGGTCTTCACCCAGAACTGGTCATTTTTGATGCCTTACGCTCTTTTCCCCTCTCTCTTCTTCCCTCCACTTGTCTTCATTCTTTCTCAACCTCTATCAGGCAAGGGAGAGACCGTTTGGCATTAGTTGGATGTTGAACAGTGGATTAAGTAGGTAATGCCTTGCGGTGTGCAGGTTGTAGATAGAGACAGACTGATAGACAGATTAAAAATAGATAGAACTTGATATCCCATCTCATCACTACCCCCTCTCTCTCTGCTCTGTCACATTTTCCTCCTTTTTTTATGTTGTGTTGGATGATTCCTCTTTACTTCTCACTGCCACACCTTTTTTGGGAGCACTGTTTTAAAGCATTGCTACTGACTGTAAGTTTCTAGCCTATGTGCTATGTGTATATATGTGTATATATATAAATATGTCTGTATATATATATATGTATACATATCTCCATGGACATCTGCCTGAAATTGACTGTGCTCTCAGCCTTAAGGTGAAAAAACACCCAGTAGTGTAGGCCCACACCAGCCACTTTAATCTCCTTTTTCCACTCTTTCTTATGGACGGATAAAGTGGCTTAATTAATACCTCTTTCTTGATTGTTCTGAGAGTGGGATGCCATCATGAAGGAATATGAAGGACCACTCGTTTTGCTATGTCTTTGCTTTTGTGTCTCAACTCTGCTCCTCTGTAAAACATCTCCACTACAGTCTATAAATTATGTGTTACAGAAAAGAGTTAATTAGGTGAGTAGTGAATTGATACAGCCCTCACTTCCTCCTCGCAACTGAGTGTATGCACATGCATGAACAGTAAGGTGTGTGCACAGTGTGTGTGTATGTGTGTGTGATTGAATGTCTGCACGGTGGAAATGTATTCTGCATGAACTTTCCTCAGCAGGTTCTCTGTGAAGGGTATTTTTAATATTTTCCACCACATTTGCTTGCACTGTTAAACCTTTCTTCACCCCGCTGTGACTAATTGTTTGTTTATCAGGCCATGCCTTTGATCTTGATCCACTTTTTCCTCTCTATATATATATTTACTATCCAGTATCTTTAAGGATTTCACGCACCATCACTTCTGTCAGCTGTGATTTTGAGAAAGAGAGATTTCTCACTAAAGGACTATTTTTTTTTTCCAAATTCACCACAGAAAGCGGCCCCACATATTCAATTAGTTAATTAGATTAAATCCCAGTTGACTCTCTCAATTAGTCCAGTGCAGCGTGCAGGTGCATGCATTTACATGCATTTATTTGAGTCCTATTCCTCTCCTTACTGTGCATTATAGTTGGTTGAGGTTTGTTAACCAATGCTATGCTGATGCCCTCCTCCTCCTCCTCCTTTGCTTCCTCCTCCATTACATTTCTCGTTGTTTCCTGCTCGATGGATCTGCAACAGATCTCTGAAAATGAATCACAGATCTAACGTGACTCATACACCAGCTTTACTGTATCAGGCTCTTCAGCATGACCTTAATCAGCACACTGTACACTATATATGACATGCTAGGCTGTATGGCTCAGAGTGCATCATGTATTGCCTAACTGACCGGATGCTGTGTTTTTTTTCTACAACCAGATGTTGTTTTTTTAAAAATAATTTGCTAATCAGCTAAATAGCGAGTTAACAAAAATATCCTTACGATGTGTCATTGGGCAAAAGAACAATAAACTTAAGTAACTTTTAATTGTTTACATGTGAAAAGCTTATTATCATAGAGTATTTCATTATTAGTAGTATCTATTTCCTAAAATCATAAGGAACTGACCTTAACAATGTCAAATACTTAATCGTCATGAGACATTCTGCCGTCGCTTCATATTTGAAAATATCATGCGATTTCTTTACAATCCACACATGCAAACTTAAACCTTCCTCTCAAATATTCTGCATCAACAGGGTGAGAGATGGAGACCCTGTACTAAAAGTTTCAAGTTGATTTTAACTGAGCGTCTTTAAACCCAAACAGTCTAAATGATTTAGGACATCTTTTAAAAGAGTGGTGGGATGTCACCACGCTGTGAGCACACTTTAGTTTAAATATAAAGGCTTAAAAGGGCACACTCACCTCTTGGGTTTTCAGACTAATGAAGGATTTATGTTCAGAAGAGGAGTCATTAAGACTCTGTCGAGATCTTTAGATGCCGAGCGCAAAACTGTAAAGCTAATGATGAAAAAAGGTGTGTGTACCAGGGGAATGTGGGAAGGGGTCTTCTTTTTTAATTTAGACAAAATATATGTTTCGACACACTTCTTGACGTTTGTCAAGTTATAGTTAGTATAGTATAGCATAGTTATATGCCATTTAATTCTGTGATATTAATACAGATTATGATACAGTAGAAAAGACAATTTAGCCATAAAGCAATTCTTCTCATTGAATTTGAAATAAGTGCACCAACATAACCAGACACATTTAAAAAAAAACAAAGCAAAACAAAACAAAACAAAAAAAAAACACATCTCAATATCAAAATGTGCTAAAATCTCTGATAACGAACCAGATTCACATATCAGCATGTCATTTTGTGACCTACCTATACAAGCTCTGTGACCCACTTGGAGTCCCCTCCCCTACTTTAAGAAACACTGGATTAAAGCAAAAAAAAAAGTGCCGTGAGCATCTCCTGTGGGAAAAAAAATAGCACAGTCATATTACTAGGCAACAGCGCTCAACACATTCAGATTGCAGTGAAAAGGGGGCATGTAGACACAGCGGCTTGACTGAGTTAAGCCTTGACCTTGGAGGCAATTGACTTGTGTACACAGTGGCATTCAGCCTTCACCAACAACACATCCATCCAGAGCCGTGCTCTGCCATCTGACTCTGTCCTCCCCTTCCTCTCCCCTTCAGACTGAAGAAGAGTGGAGCGCAGAGCGGGACGGCAAACCACTGATCATGACTGGCTAAAGCAAGCGAAGGCGAGGAGTGAAGGAAAGCCAAAGAAGAAGGAAGGAAGGGAGGGAAGAAGAAGAAGAAGAAGAAGAGGAGGAGGAGTACGCACACACACACATACACACAAGCGCTCTACTGCTCATCTCCTCATCTCCACGGCAACTGTGTTCACACACTCGCAGACTTCTGGGAGGAGACCTCGGCGAGCTGTATCAACCAGCGTTGGAGGAAGGGGAAAGAGAATCGGATGGAGAGTGGCGAATGAAAGAGCGTCCCTTCATCACTCATCTATCATCTTTTCGTTTCGTTTAATGAGTTCGCACACTCGCTGACATCTTGAATTGACAGTCAACTTTGATATTCCTCTTAAGATCTCACTGAAAAGCATATTTCAACCAGGTTAGATCTGCTTCTCTGCAGATTTGTGTGTTGTTGGCCTTTTAATATGTAAAATCATTGTCTCCAAGCAACTCCCTGGTGTCCTCACAATCACAGTCCTCATGTTTACACCCAATGATTAATGAACAATTTCATGCTAATTACTGGAAATTTTGTAGGTATTACACTTTAAAAGCAGCCCTCTCCCCCTTTTCCCAACACCGATAACGCCCCAGCTTCGCCCACCTCCACCCCTCATTCATCCCAAGCCCACTTGTCACCTCGCAAGACCCCACTTCAGTCTTCAGAAGTGCGTGACTTCTTCTGTCTACCATCCCTTCATCCGAGGCTATGAGAGGAGGAGTTGAATCCCAGATCACTCCATCATGCCAGTTCTGAAGAGCAGAGAGGAGATCCGGGCTGGCAATGTTCAAGGTAGGCCAGCGACTCGTATAATTTGCTTGTGTTTGTGTGTCCACTTGCTGCTTATTTGCTAAGGTGAATTTCAGCTGAATTCTATTTTCAAACTTGTCTTTTAGTCTGCAATGTCAGAAAATTGTGTAAAACGTCCATCAGCGTTGCCGAGTCCAGTTGTTCAGTTTCTCTGACAGAAAGTCAGAAATTGAAAGAGTTGTCATTTAAAAAGACACTAAAGATGGAAACGCAGCAAACTGTTGTGTTCAAGAAGCTTGAAATAATAATATAATAATTATAATAATAAGACTTGGTGGCGTTTTTGCTTGATCCTCACTGGTTAAAACTGAAGAACATTAGTCCGACAATCAGTTCAGCTGTAGTCCTAACAGTATCCTTCAATCTGGAATAATTTCCTGTGTTAAATCACCACCATAATTGTTAATATCCAGTTGTGAGTGTTTTGTTTCCTGTGTTCTCCATTAACTCAAGCCTAATTTAACCAGCGAAATTGTCCTCTCTCATTTGAGGTCATGTACAATATCAGCAGAGGTGGAAATAATACTGGGTTGAATAGCTCATCTACAGATGTTTTATGTTGGATATTAGGTACAGTATTGTGTCATTTGCGGTTCTTCTTTGAGATAATACCTTCAAGGACTTGCCTCATTTTTTGTTTTAGTCAAATGTGCAGTCACTGGGCTTTATTTTTCATGAGCAGTATGTAGTAGGATCGAATTCGATTGGAAACCCATGTCAAGTCTTGATTTGTTTTCATGTTGAAGACCAGCGGAGGACAGAAATGGATGAGAGGAAAACATTCATAGAGCAAAACACAAATTGTCTTTTTTTTTCTTTGCACATTCTTTCTCGCTGTGCTTTGTGAGGGAGCCCGGTGTTGAGATAAGGGATAACAAGACAGCGGTTTCAATAAGCCCATCAAAACGACGAGTTGTGCGGCTGCACAAGGGAAAACAGGTCTAGACAATAGTAACCGTACAAAGCAAGAGAATGAGGAAGCTGGAGCCTGTTTTATTGCTGAGCTTTCAGCATCCGCTCAGGAGTTTTGCTGATAAAAAGCCACATTTAAAAGTTGGAGGGGCGTGTAGAGATAATAAAAAGAGTTGTCTAAGAGGCGGCGTGACAAAGAGCACGAGAGGAGATAAAGTGAAATCAGCTCAAAAGGAGAATGCACACATGACATTTGGAAGCACAGAATGAGCCTTCAGAGCACTTTAAAGCGCATTTGGACTTTTACAGCCATTTTCGTCATGCATATGTGTATATGTGAACATTTCTGCAACGGAATTAAATGTTCACAATCCTGCGTTCTGTAACAGTGTCCGGCTGCTGCCAATGGAGCAAGTCCAAGATTTGTCTCTTGGTGGCATCGCGGATTAGATTCTTGGCTGGATTGTTTTTAGCTTTGGGTGAGACTAGTTAATGCCCACAAATCTTAACCGAGCTTTTCCACATTTGCATCCACCGACTCAGGATCTGATGTAACTATCTAATTATGATGTGCCACTGCGCTGAAGCATGCCTTAGAAAAGGTCTCTAACCGCTAGTTACGTCCCTCCCTAACAACGCACACCGACACCGAGCAGACTCACAAATGCCGCACAGACACTTCGCTCCGCGGCTCCTGAATTCCTCCTCACCACATTTCAATCATAACTTCATCTTCTGTCTCAACAGTTGGTTTATTGGCTGCCACTGCGGGCTTGAAATGGCTGCATGTGAACTGTGTTTCTAGGGCAGATTTCTCATCTAAAAAAATAAATAAATAAAAGAAGAAAAGAGGGGAGAGAACATGACAAAGAGCGAGCAAGGGGTTAAGGCGTGGCAGACAGAAAAAGAGACAGGCAAAGATCCAGGCGCAGGCGGGTAAATCCAGAGGGAGCTTCACTGACAGTGGATGAAGGAGGCAGCTTTGTAGACAGATGTAGCTCTGAGTGCGTAAGCAACAAGGCCTAGGAGGGGCGTGTTGTTGCGGTGTCGTGAAGCTGCATGTTTTTTCGGAGAGTGGGCTGGGTAGAGGGGATTACGGGATCCGAGCGTTGGCTCCCTTGTCAGCGTGGTCCCTGTTTTGATCGGTGGAGCGTGAACAGAGCGGCGGCAGCGAAGTGCCACGAATATATGGGCGTCGAGATGTTGACGCCGGGACTCGCAGACAGGCGGCTGAGTCAGTTTTGGATGCGAGCCTCATGTGACCAGCTTTACAAATGTTGATTGAGTCGTTGAAGGATTACAGGTGCTGAGCAGCCTGGTGTTTATTGTTTACTCAGAGCCAGAGAGAGAGAAAGAGAGAGAGGGGGAGAGATGTGCAAAGTCGTTACACAATGCCTCAGAAATACCTCTGTCATCCATGCATTTTTCTGATATTTTTCATCACAAATAAATGATGCGTTATTAACTTGGTTGCCAGGTTTCCCAGCTAAAACTGCTTCTCTGTACTGCAAGTAGGCGAAGGGCACATGGGTCGTTCACTTGGCCCTTCCTGTTATACTTGTAAGTTGCAACTTGTGTAATTTTTTTACACTTTTTCTTTCTCTGTTTCCAACCTGCCTCTCGATGGGGGTTTGATCAGCCAATCAGCTTGCGTGACGTGCAGTTCTGCGCAATGCATTGCTGAGATTTGGGATGCATACGCGTCTGCTCCTCTGTGAGCCTTTGAGACCCTTCTTTGCATAGGCTAGCTCAGATGCTTATGTATATCTTTCCAGAAGCATTATGCCAGCTTAATACAACAGCACTGCAATAAATCCTACCCCGGCGAAGGGTATGATATTCTGTATTTACATAAATGAAAGGAGACTAAACACAAACAACTTCCAGTGCAGTTCAACAGCACCACAAACTACAGCCTCCAAAATGACCTCTCTCAAAACACATCACAGTTTACAAATTAATGAGTTCATTCAAATGCAACCCATGTAGCCTAATCTTAGCATATTTTGTAAAATGAATGTTGCTCTGTCCACTCACATTGCCTCCAATGAGTACTGTAACAGCACTCTACAAGGTCGGCAAACAGCTTCACTTTTATCTGTGATTTTTGCATCTGTGTTGTCGAATCCAAAGTGCTTCTTTCAGATGGGCTGATGCTGTGGTTTTCTGCTAAGCTTGGCTCATAGTTTTCTCCTGTTTTGCATTACCAAAGCGAACAACAACTGCTTAGTTTACTGAGGGCTGCACACAGAGGATGACATGGGCCGTGCATTTTGGGAATGCCCCCTGCTGGAGGGCAAATCACGGACTGTTGCGCTTCTTCTGTGCAGTGTGTATTTTGAATTTGTACGTTCAAGTCAGCTTTATTTGTACAGCTCCATTATCACAAATCGCAAATGGCCTCAAGGGGAATTACGTGTGTGCAGCGTACAACACCTCCTGTCCTTAGACCCTCGATTTGGATTTGGAAAAAAATTGCAGACATGCAGTAAGTGCAGTGAGAGTAGACCAAAAATTGTAAAATTGCCGAATGGACAATCAGAAGGACAGATGTAATCTTTCTTTTCCATCACGTTTAAATAGTAGCTTAAAAAAAGACACCGTCTAGACACAGTGTTTGATAAATCGAGCGTAAATACCATCCCTTTTTTGTCAGAGACAGAAACTCAAGATGCCTCTTCTACCTCTCGTCTTCTGTACCTAGTCATGTGTGACTGTGAGAGAGGGAGGAAGAGCTAAGAATAGAGAAAAGGGGGCCCAACACTGTGATGCCGCCTCTACCCAACTTGCTCAGCTTCTCTTCGGTGTGCTGCTCTGATATTGAAGTCAGCAGGCGCTTAGCCGTTTTTTTTCCATTGGTATCCGTTTGTGCACGCTCTGCTTAAACTGAACACAATGCACAACTGTAGCTAGGGCTGTGTAAGTCATTTTATACTTCACCGAGGTATCAGGTGCAGAAATGGAGCCACAGATCTGTCTCTCACCTTGTTCAATAATAACATGATCAGAACGTCTGGGCTGGCACATGCAGAAATTCATCAGAAACCGTCACTTTTCATGTCGAGGGGAGGCCTTTTGAAGCTCTTCAGGGATGAGAGTCAGAGAATTTGTCTTCATACGATCTCTCTGATGGATGGAGCAAAAGACAAAGATCTGCGGGCTGAGAAAAGGGTCGAGGTGCGATGTGTGGAACCAGGCGGGGAGGGTTTGATAACTTGAACGAGATTTGAGTAATATTTGATGATACTGTCCTCAAAAGGCGCACAAGAAACAGGCACCGGGATTGTGAGGAAATCATGTCACGCAGATGGCTTTCGCTAAGAGGGGGTGATAATTATGTTTTCAAAGAGGGAGCGAGGGGGATGATGAAAGAAGAGGAGGAACAAAAAATATTTGATCAAATCAGAGGAAGAAATAGGTCTGTGTGATGCTACTCATCAGCAGACTTAGTTTGCTTTAATGAGGAGGAAACGTTGACAGGTTCGGATCCGGTTGGCGGCTAATTCATTCATGTAAACAGCCACACGCCAGCAAAAATACCTGTCAGAAGTATGGCTAAAATCATTATTTTTATTTCCATCCTTATAAGGGAAAACTATTATGTTAAAATAAGACTTTGCCTCACTGATCGCTCCATTGTTTGTTGACATTTCACAGCCTTGTAGCGGTGCTGTTAGCAGGTAGTAGTTATTTGACGTCTCTAGTGGCCGTGTTTGCCAACCTATTCCGAGTGTCAATGAATCTGTCTCATTTGACCCTCCGTGGCGGCAACTTGTCAATTAATTAGCCGTGACTGGAGACAGGGAGTGGCGTTTAGAGAGCAGACATCTGTGGAGGTGAGGCGGAAATTGGTAGAGCTGTTGTTAGTGGGGTTTTTTTTTTTTTTGGTCTTGTTTTTTACTCTGGACCAGGTGATCAGTGAGATGGAGTCAAGGCCGAAAGGTAGAGCGGACCTCTCAAGGGGCGCGGGGGGTAAATTGGAAGGTGAGTAAAGAGGAAAAGAGGAGACGTAACCACGCGTCTGGGGTTCTGCTGCCACTTTTAGGCCTAAGTGGAGGGGAGTGCGCTGGCTTATCGTACTGAGATTTAGCTGTGAAGGATTAGATCTGTGCGACTGGATCTTGAAACAAATGTTCCAGGTTCTATTTGGATGAGGAGCTGGGATGATTATAAAACTAGTTTTGATGATTGTTTATTTATTTTATTATGAACTGCTTCTAGCTCCTCTGTTTTGTTATCCTCATGAATTAAATATCTTCAAGTTTTTGACAGATATCTGAAGATGTGACATTGGGCGTTGGGAAATGATGAAAGGCATTTTTACTTTTTCTGACACCTCTCTACCAGCATCAATCATATTTTTATATTTGTGGAGGTAGAATTTATGGCAGAGCTGTTGTATTAGATTGCTTTAGATTTTGCAGGTGTATCCAATAAAGTGTCCACTGAGTGTACATTTAAAAGCACAAAGATAAAAAAGCACAATAAAGCTACACAACAGAGCAGATGTGATATTGATTATTTAACAACCACTTCTTACCCACAAATTTTAAACCTCTGTTGTGTCAAAGATCAAGTGTTTCAGAAAACTGCATCTGTGCATGAGAAACCATTATTACCTGTGGAGTCCTAAACCTCCATTGTGATGACAATGGATGGTTTGTGGTCAGTGGTTTTGATGAATGATCTTGGACTTGGTGAAGAGCTGATAGCCTGGACCAGCTGCTATGCAGACACGTTGGTCCAGTCCAGACATGACTGACACAATGACACAGAACCTTTATATGAATTCTGAATGATAAATAAAAAGCTTTTTTCTTAAAACATTATGTTGAAAACAAAATAGGAAGTAAAAAAAGTCTGCCTCACCTGCAGTACCAAGAAAAACACAACAGAAAACACTAAACATTGCTTTTCACAGTTTAGGATACTGTTGCGAGTTTTAATCTTTTCACCCTTTTTTAAAAAACCTTGTAATTACAAAAAAATAGCAGTTGGTCACATGGTCAAAGTCAATAATGGCATTAGGGAGCACAGTTTCTATTTTTGATCAAAGAAAGTGACGTCAAGCTGTGCACAAAATAGGCTGGTAAAAGTGGAATATAAATAGAAAGGTGTGGTAATTATTAATAATGAATGCTCAGCCAGTCACTTTACTTGTCACACCTTTTTAAACAGCTATGTGGATTACAATGGTGCCTCGTACGCTCGCCTCACCCGATAAAGAGGAGAGTGCAAACCTGGTTTTCCAAGTAGGAAAATCATGTCGGCATCTGGCAGAGTTCAAAGATACGAACACGCACAGCCACAAATATGCAGTTAAATCCAGGTTATATCCACTTTTTAAGTTGAGTTTACATTAATGGGAGTAATTAAATACAGTCATCATGTCATCTATACATAATGATAGATAGTTTTATGTTTAAATGTACAAATCACCCATTATTCATGATATGAGACTTAGCAGTAAGACTAAGTCTGTGACTGAGTGGTATTTTCTTTGGTTTATTCTATGATATCAACCAAAATATTATAACGTATGAAATGCCTCATTTGAATTTTTTTTTTTTTTTTAAAGCCGTGCACACTAACACTGAAGATGCACAGTCGCCTGACATGTTATACGTGTCTTTGCACACCCACGAAAAAACTGGGCCACAAGTCAGAGCAGACGTTCTGTGGATGTTGCTGCAGACGGAGGGGTTTGTGCTGACTGAAAAATCATAGGAGCGTTCAGACTCACTCTAGCATACATCAACACCATCATATCAGTATATAACAGTCTGAGTATATTATTAGCATAGAGCTTAAATAAATTCAGCAAAATGACAGCCAGCCACGGAGGGCTTGCTTGCAGGCAGTGCAGCTACAGGTGCTGTGAGAGGTGTAAGGACGCCTTACGGGGGAACTGTAAAGGTCTTGGGCCGGTGTCAGGCCTCGGGTAATTATGAGGAATTATAAAACAGACAGAGTGGATAGTCGGCCTTTTATTACAACTGGTCTCCTGAGTCGTAGGCGCCACGGGCTTGCTTTAAAAATCTCGAGAGAGAGTCGTAGCTGTTGAATGCTCAGATTCTGCCACAGGAGAAGTAGTAGATACCTAATTGGTTTGGGAGATGTGGACAGAAAACTCCAGTATCGTGTTGAAGCTGTTCAGAAAGGCCAGTGAAAGAAACCTGAGAAAATACATTACAGGCTGAAAAGAACGCGTGACCGGCTCTTTATAGACCGCACCGCTTCAGATATAAAAAAGGTAACATATTGTATCAGAGTGAGTTATAGTACCCTTTTAGAAAAGGAAAAAAAAAAAAACAATATCCCCCGGCAGGGACTCTTGTGACATATTGTACATATTGCAGAGACATGGCACAGCTCTGCATGCACTGTGTAGCAATGAAACAGTGGTGGTCCAGAGCCTCTGAGGCTGTAAAGACCCCTGTATTGCTGCAGAGAGGGACACGTCACTTTGCTGCTAAATTAACTCCAGAGCAGGAGATAGAACCTTGGTGGAATAAATGGCCTCAATGAGGTAATGAAGACTTCAGGGGATAGATGGATCCAGCCTCAACCCTGCTTTTTTTTTTCTATCCCCTCTGAGTGTGTATATTTTGTTGTGCATATATGTGCTTCCCACTGTATGTATTGCACTGTTTGTTCACATGTCTGTGTGCACCTACAGCCTCCTATGTGTATGTGTGTGTGTGTGTGTGTGTGTGTGCTCTCCCTTCTGGTCAGTTTATTTGCCCCTGATGAAGAGACCGTATAATGTTATTGAGAGAGCTGAGACAGCCTCAGTACGACTGTAGAGATCCGGATTGCGTCTCATTATAAGTGCAATTAGCAGAAAGAGGATTCTTGACCAGACTAAAGTGCACTTAATGAAACACCCAAGAACCTCTTCAATAAACTGGTGATTTTTCTCAGCCGTTCGGGTCTTTCTAAGAGACGGTGGCAAAGTGACAGATTATTCAATAGAAAATACTGTATTAGAAGATTACTCAAAGGGTCTAATAATACTCCACGTTACATGCTATCATCATACACTGTGCTTTGTGCGTTATATCCCCCTCCTCTCTTTTCTCTTTTCTACACTGCTTTGCTGCTAATTCTACAACAGTGTCTCCATCGCTCTCTCTCCTTTTTTTTCCCCTCTCAGCCCACTCTGTTTCTAAATAAAAAATCTTTAAGCGTCCAAAAGAATCACCATGATTTCAAGCACAAGGCTGGTGATATTCTATGTTTTTCACCATAAAAAGACAAAAGCTAGCAATGAATTGATGCAGCCAACCAAATGTCATCTGCGTAGCCCGAACGTTTGCTGAAAGTCAAGCATCCATCTGTTGAAAATGAAACTAGGTGCATATGAGCAAATTTGATCCTATTCAGGTGGAACAAATGGGCTCATTGTAGAAAGCCACGGACAGGGTAGGAAAGTTGTGAAGTACTGAGACGCAACTAAGACTAAAAAAAGAAGAAGCCCCCTCATTGCTTTAATTTAGGACAGTTTAGTGACGCAACTGGGTGCCCCAACGAAACTTTAGCAGGGCTGAATCACTACATCGTCTGATGGAAGTTAAAATATAACTATAATAATATAATATGATAATAATTACTTTAGTTTATGGGCACTGATAAACCTTCAAACACATGGTTCTGTTACTCTAATCTGTGCACCTGGATTATAAATCATGTCTCACTGTAATGGCACAAACTCACCATAACACTACACTGCTTGGTATCTTTGAACAGCAACACAGAAACAGTAGCCTCATTGTGCTGTGACATCCACAGCATCCAGATAACAAATGTTTTAAATTATGGATTATGGAAAGGCAATATTCATATAGACATACATAATTTCTGTATACTGTAATTATCCATGATTGTCAGAGCATGCAGCAAAAAGAAGATAAATGACATTTCAAGTAGTGAGAATGAGCAGGGGAAGTCGCCAATCACGTGCCTTATTTTAAGAAATGTATCATCATTTGTCAATCTCAGAGTCAGTCTTTCAATCTCATGAATCTCTTTGATGATTCCAGTTCAGTTTAAGCCTTTTCATAGGAAAATATGCAATAAAATCTTTCAATGTGATTACTGTTGATGCCCAATCTTTTTTAAATAATAGTTTTCAACAGCAGTGTTGTATATTTTACCAGGTTTTATTGTAAAGGTATAGTGGAGAGTATTTTACATCAAACATTCAACTCGCAGTGATGGTTGACTTTGTGAGAGTGAATTGAATAATTACAGAGGATGTAAATAGAACTTGTGTTGGCTTCCACCAGGCCTGCAGGGGAGTCATTTTCGCTGCATGATTTCTGATTACCTGACTGAATACAACAATGTCACACAGCTCTGACTGACACACCAGTGCGAACGTCATCAGCAAGAAACACCAGCTTTTTGTCACAAGTGAGTCAGTACTTTGTGCCTCTTAGGGCTTTTCCCCTTACTGTCCACTCACCTGTTATATTCTTATTCTCTGCTGGAATAGTTTTAAAGGAAGAGTTTTAAAGCACTAAACACACACATGCTGTTTTAGGGGCAACATACTGTCTTCACCTTTTACTATTTTTTTCGCAGGTATTACAGAAAGACAGAGCATCCCGTCCTTCTAAAAGTCAACATAATGTAAATGGCAAAAGTAATTTTCTTTCCTCTGCTCCCTTTTATTGTATGCAAAGGTCAACTGCATCGAAATTTGAATACCAGCTTCTCGCTGTGTGTTTTCGCGGCCCCTCTGGACACTGAGATGAGTGAGACAGCTGGTGATTTTCTGCTGTGATGTTTGAGTTAGGAGTGTTGTTTAAACGGCCAGCTGGATAGAAAGTGAATGTGAATATGAAAGTGAAAGTGAATAAGACCACACATCATGTTACCTTAGCATTACTCTAAATAACACATTAACACCAGAGATAATGTCCTCATTTTGTCACTTACTTACTTTTTCATATAAAAAGGAGAAATACTTACATGAAGCATTTATCACAAGAAACATTTTAGGTGGATGTTCGGGAAAAACAGTCTCTAGTTAATAAAATAAAGTAAATTTCTGAATTATTGATGCGTTAGAGTTGCGACAGTAAACAGAAATGTCAAACATTGTCACCTGCTGTGGCTTCTCTCCAGGGAGTTTCTAAACCTTAAAATGAAATGAAAACACTCAGCTCTCAGAGATCTTTCTGTTTTACAGATATATCAAGCCACACTGTACGCACACATTGAAGTTATTGTAGTGTTTACATCTCTTTTTATAGTTTATCAAAGCACGCTGTTTAGTATTTCTTGTTATTTATTAACCATGTGTTATTCAGTGTGTGCGTTCATGGAGTACCGCTCTTACCTGTAACTGACCACGCACTGAATGTAAATGGGCTCCTTAATAGATATGCCTGTCAGCTTATGTTATCCACAATGCCTTTCCAGTGCTATACAGCGCAGCCCACCACATCAAGTCTCCAGGGATATAGCAGAGCCTGATAATGATGGCCTACGTGTTTTTTAAAAAGCGTGGCACATCCAGTTTTAATGTCTCTCAGCGCTGCTGCGGGGAGCCTCTGCAGTATGTGTGCCATGGTGTGTAATATTCAGGAGAAACATCTGACCGTTCGCACATATGCAGTACTGTGGGAACTGTCCGGGGGGACGAGCCGATCGAGGCGCACGGTTCATGGCTCGATTGATCATGTGGAATCTTTATTGGCAGATTAGAAGTCCGCAAGTGCGAGCACGCGTGCTGTTACGCGTCTCAAGCAGCTCTGGTTATTCTATTGGTGGTTTGTGCCATTTGACAGAGTCCTGTGATCAATGCTCTTTGTAAATGTTAAACATGATATGTCTGATACCTCACTCTTATTGGCATGATCCAGCTCAAACCAGAGCATGCCGTGTGCTGTATGTGAACCTGATTGTGTGTGTTTGCATCTGCTTAAGTATGGGTGTATTTGAGGACACACACACACAAGTCTTTTCATGTTGGAAAAACAGGAGCTGTATGCGCATCAGGAAGGCTCGTTTGTCGTCTGTCATCAAACGGTGCATTGACCCTCTGTGCGTACGTTCAGACCTTTTGCGCGACCAGCTCGCGTCTTTATCCGAGGGCTCGGCAGAAGGGTCGTCACGCCTGCAGTAAATTACTGGATACAAGCAAATGCACGCATGTGGGTGTTTTGTGTAACCATTCACCACCACTTATCCGTGTTTTCCCTGCAGTGCATATGTTATTGTAATTGCTGTGTAAGTGCTGTAATGGCTGCACAAGAGCACATAAATTCGTATGTCAGCTTGGATTTGTTGACGCAGTGTTAGGTGGTTTACTTTATTCTATTATGTTATGTTGAGTATATGATCCACTCTTGACACCCTCCATTTGAATGCTATTAATTTGGAGCTGTTAATGATGGAGGAGATGTTGTATGTAGGTCTGATTAGTCCAAATGTCACAGCAGCTCCTGCTCAGTCTGTTTTGCTGGCTGGATGCTCCCTCCATCGCGTTATTTCTGTTTATTTGCCTGTATCCCTTTTGGAGATCCATTTTTAATGTGAGGTACACTAAAAGGCGGAGCAGTGGATCATCTCTATCTGCAGGAGTGCATTAACTTACCGCGTGTGTGTCTATGTGGGTGTGTGCGCGCACGCGTTTGTGCGAAGGCACCATGCTATTTATTTTATGTTACAAGCGCTTTATTTTTGTCGGTGAGAGTCGGCGCAGCAATATGCGCCAGCTTAGATAAAAGTAAATTGTGTATTATTAGGAAAGGGCACGCACTGCATGTAGTGTGCACTGCATGAATTAGTGCGAGTTGTGTGTATCTTCCTGTCCATCAGGGTGTTATGTGGAGGCATATTTGAATTGTTACTATGGAAACCGAGCACTGCTGTTATAGAGAAACACATATCCGAATGGGTCTCTGTCTCTTTCTGCTCCCTCGTTTACTGTCACACTTCTTGCATTATTTTGAAAGATTTTTGCCCAATAGTTTCCCTCCGGTGCTCCCTCTCAGTGGATCCATCAGCCGTTTAGCAGAATTTCCATATTTTTTCTCTCTGTGGATAGAGACCACTTCCTTCTTCCTTCTTTAGTTTTTCTTTTTTTTCCCCTTCATATTTCTTTCACCTTCTCCCCACCCTTGACTCTTCTTTTATCATCCTGATTATCCTGTGCTAATCATGTCCTCTTTTCATCTTTCTTCTTCAGCTGTGTTGCCCTTCCACCCCTCCCTCACTGTCTCTCCCTCGCTCCCTCCTTTGGGTTTCTTATTGCTGTTCCTTCCTCCACCTCCATCTCTTTTGTGTATGTCTCTATTTATTCTCTCCCTCGCCCCACTCTTCTCTCTCCTCTTCTCTTCTCTCTGTTGCCTTCCTCCCACTCGTTTCCTCCTCCTCCTCTCTCTCTCTCTCTCTCTCTCTCTCTCTCTCTCTCTCTCTCTCTCTCTCTCTGCTCCACTATGGCGCCCCCATGGAGAATTCAGCTCGTTTACAATTACCATGTGCACCTGCAATTAAGCCTGACAAACCTCTGATAATTAGACCTTTCAGACAAACTGTTTTTCGTTTTTTTTTTTTTTATGTGGAGATCACATTTCCTCCTCTTCTGATTTTGTCCGGCTCCTTCTCTTTGTGCTCGCCTTATTTCACAGATTAGTCTTTTTTTCTCTCTGTCGCTTTGTTCCACCTTCGTCAAAATTTTAGCTCTCCTCGCAACTTTTCTCTCCGTCCTTTTTGTTTTCTCTGGACTTTTTTCAGTGCCAACTGGATCAGCTCCATAACACACGGGCGCGCTTGATAAATAAAAGATTAGCAAAGGTGCGAGCGAAGAAGAGGGACGAGCTTCTTACTCTGCCCTTCATTTATCCCTCTGCTAAAGTGCTCCTCTGCGCTTAATTTAGAATATGAGCATGAACATATACTCATTAAGATTCCTCGTCTTTATCTATGCAGAAAATATGCCTAAATTTGTACTCCTGATACACTTGTGCGTATGTTCGCTCGGTCACACACACACACACACACACACACACAGTATGAAACCACAATTTTCACATCAGGCTATGACTAATTGTGTTTCTCCGAGCCTGTCACCTCCCTCTGCTTACATCTTTCACCCCGCCTCTCTCGTCCTCTCTCACTTTCTTTCTCCTCTCCCCTCCCTCCATCATTTCTCCTCCACACTCTACTCCACTGCCCTTTGTATGGCTGCTAATAGAGGAGCAGTAAATAACAGCAATAATAGTAAATAATCGGTCTGCAGTTCTGCACTCCAAAGAGCTGTGAAGGGATCTCAGAGGGATGGAGGGGGCACCTGAAAGAAAACAGGTTTGGAGGGTAGAGGAAGGAGAAAAGCAATGAAAGTAGTGTGGGTGGGTGGGGGGAGAGAGAGAGATGGGTGAGGGGAGCTGGAGAGATATAAAAAAAAGGGGGGGAGAGAGACTCAGTTGAGCCTGGTCTGAGTGTCTAATGGTCACTTAGCCCGGCAGCTAGTCCATGAAGCTGTGAGGCTGTCAATCTGTCAAAAGTCTGGCAGTGCTGTTCTGACTCCCCGAAAACACACACACACACACACACACACACACACACACACACGCGCGCTCTCTATCTCTTTCCCGCTCCGTCTTTAATGTGTGCTGTATGGTTCCTCCAAGGAAGTCACAGCACAGTATAATGGATGTGTCGTTGTCACTTGAGTGTCTATGAGAGCTCACAGGCCTCTCTGACTGATACCCGGCTATGTGTGTCACTTAGTTTGGCAAATAAAGGGCTGCATCATCTTTATTTTTGTGAACATCCGTCTAACCAGTACTGGATTTGAAAATACTCTTTTATTAGTGTTATTCATGGGGCACAGGTCCTGAATATCTGTTCTTTGAGTGAAATGTCAGATGAGAGAAAAGAAAAGAAAAAAAGGAATAATAAAAACGAAATGAAAGAATGAATAAATTCATACACACTTGATATTGATATATTATATTAGAAAATAGAGCAGGCTGTGATTTATAAGGAGATTGAAATTTTTTGTATTTCAACCATTTCATGTCAGCTTTTGTCAAATAACAGGTTTGTGCTTTTTGTTGTGTTTCCTATTGGCAGTTTTAGATATATTTTCACAGCCACTCCAGTTAGTATACTCAGCGGATGCTCAACGCTTTTGTGACAAAAGATTACAAATTCAGAGTACAGAAAAATTTTTTTAATGATGTTCTCCATTTCTTTTTGTATCATTGTATTAAAAGAGTTTCTCCACAGTTGAGTACATTTAACTTGAGTTTTACAATAACACAGCGATATTTTCCTGTGCCTACTGGATTTCTGAGGTTTCCAATGTCAATATTTGATATTTGTTTTATAACATTGTGACAAACGTATCATCTGAGGTGAACATATAGCTATCATTTCTGTACTGCAGTGTCGCGTTATGAACCAACCAACATGCAAGCATGCGTGATTATATCTCATATCAGCAGATGATATCGACCCAGCAGATTTAAATGCTGGAGTTTTAAATTTGAGAGTCTTACACTTAATTCTTTGTGGACATAAATATTTTTTTCACTTTTTGGTCAACTCTGAAGTCTTCTACATAATTGTCTTTGTCTTCGTTCTCTCTTTTCCTCTCCAGGGACGGCATTTACACTCCTCCACAATGCTTGTCAGCCTCCACCCTTCTCCCTCCCGTCTTCAGGACAAGCGACTCGTCTTCCCCTCCTCCTCCCACCATCATCATCCCCCTCCTCCTCCCCCTCCAGACCAGCCCTCTCACCATCCGTATCCTCAGCCTCGGCTGACCCTGCCCTTCCTCTCCCTGTCCTTTTCTCTGCTCCTCCTCTCCATACTCGTCTTGCCTGTTTGCGAGTCTCGCAGGGGTGGAGGTCAGGGTACGGGGCCTGGAGGTGCCCAAGGGGGACAAGGTGGCCAGAGAGGAGGTGGCACCCAGAGGGGTGTGGTCATCCCTCCTCAGTACTCTCCTGGCTTACCGGCTCTTCCCCCAATCAATCCCAAGCTAATCAACTCGCTCAGCATCGCTGTCATCCTGGTGGGAAACTCTAGTGAAGTAACTCTGGGGGTTGGACTTGAGAAAGAGGACTTCCTCCACATCCCTTACCCCCCTAAAGTCGACGTGGTCACCATGAACGAGACCGACCCCAAGAGCATCATCAATCGTATCTGTGCACAAATGACAAGGAACTCTCTGCAAGGCGTAGTGTTTGGAGACGATACGGACCAGGAGGCCATTGCTCAGATCCTGGACTTCATCTCTGCCCAGACACACATCCCCATCCTGGGCATCAGGGGAGGCTCCTCCATGGTCATGGCTGCCAAGGTAAGAAAACTTGGTGTCTGCCAATTGGTGGAAGGGGGAACAAAAAAAGAAAAACACTGACTTGTGTGTGAAAAGTGTCCATCAATTATTTGAGCATAATCATCAGGACCAGTTACAGAGTGAATAGTGAGGCTAAGTTATTGCTCCATCATCCGGCAGTAATTACTATAATGCTCTTGGATTTGACTTCTATAGTTGGTTTCAAAACACTTTGCGTTGAGCGTATAGCACCTGGGCGGGTCTCTGGAATAAATTTAACAACCACCTTCAGGAGCCTGTGAAATCACATTAACTGCAACAGTTTGAATCACGATTCACAGACAGAGAACAAAGAGCTTAATCATGTATTTCTTTGATAATCTACTCTACTTTGGTGACAAATCCATAAAACTCATCATAATAGTTATATTTAAGATATTTAGTACGAGGTTTTTGGTTCATTTAAAATAATAAGGAAACAGAGAGGGAAATTATCATTTTTCTCTCACACTTATTTACGATGCACCAGCCTCTCACCACTCAGTGCTGCTTCTCATTCTTACCCGGCCTCTCTACTGATTGATTTTGCTGTTAATTGACCTCCTCTGTGAGCCTGACGTCACATTGAAGCTCCTGACAGCGGGTCGACTCAACTCTAAAAGGACTCACAGCGTGAAACACAGGAGTTCATAACAAGTCACAAAAACCATTGCTGTGGGATCGGGATACAAGCGAGTTGGCACAAACCGGGCTGCACAAGGAGAATCTATGATCCGAAAATGGAACAATGGCTTTGAAATGTATCCTTAAATAATGTTGTGTTAATAGGCTTAGCAGCGTTTCAGCGCCTCACAGAAGAATGATGGAATCCGTACGCCGCTGAGGTTGACTTTTTGTTTGCTTTCTGATGCAGCCTCGTGGAGAGAGTACAATAGAGATTCTCTGCAATTGCCTTGTTAGTAATTGTGATGGTGAAACATAACGGTATATTTAGTTAAGCTTAATTAATATAGGTTGGAAACATTTTTAGTTTGGCAATTTAATTCTCAACTTGAGAAGAGTTTAGCTTGAAATTAGCTTTTTTCAGAGCTTTCGTCTCTTCTACTCGAGTGTTAAGATTTATTTTTAATGAAACATTACCTGCATAATTTATCACAATGCCATATTGTGCTACAGACTGTTGAAGAGTTAAAAAAGAGCAGACAAACATCTAGTCAAACTAAAATACATTTAAATTACAGCCAGTACAGCAACTTCTTTATCCACTGGCCAGTGGCTAGTATAATATTTATGTAAGTGGACTGCTGGTTTTATCATCTATTATTGCATGAGGGTATTCTTGTGAGCTAAATATCTTAAAAACAAACTAACACGAGGCAGGAACTTGCATCTCACCCTGCCGTTTACTCCCGTAGAGTCCCGGATCTGATTAAATTTTGGAGGACCTTGCTGCATAAATCTGCATAATAATTAGACAGTGATTTCTCAAAATTACTGTAGTTAAAGTCTTCACATTAATTGCATTCACGTGTAATGTGAAGACGCATATCTTTACACACACATTTACCGACGTCACTATCAGTTTACTAAGTGCCCTAATTAGAAAAACTGGTTATGTTTGAAAAATTGCAGTGATTATGGCAACAATAAACAACTTTGGAGCATTAAACCAGACTGCTGTAATCTGGAAATCAGATCTGCTGGCTGGCACTTGTTGCTTCAAGGCTTCATCGCTGAACTTGAATAAAGACAGAATCAAATGAAAGCTCCAATTTAAAAATAATTGCGTTCATGTCCCCCAAAACAAGATGACCATCCAGCAGTCTTAAGTCCTTCGTGTGAGGTTCAGAAACACTTCCGCGGCCTTTTTCCCCTCCTCTGTTAGGTAGATGGAGGTAGAGATGATGTGAATGTGGGGAGATCAGCACTGGAGCAGTGATTCTGTAGCGGTTAATAAGGAGAGAATAAGACAATAAGTGAGAGAGAGAGATGGGGTGAAGGTTATGAAATAACACAACTCGTGTGGGTGAGAAGGAGAAAGAGGATTTTGCTCAACATATAATTACCACATTCTACAGCTGACAGAGGGCACAAACTGAGGGCGACAAGAGGGAAAGTGCAGAAAAGATGGTAACAGACATGTAAAAAGCACTTCTGAGGGAATACAGCACATGAGAGGAAAGATGGAGTCCACCTGCAAGACAGTTTTTGAGGAAATCTCTGTATCCCCCCCTCCCCGCCTCGTTCTCAGTGATTACCGCTCTCTCGTCTTGCTCTCTTTAAACCTGTACTCTTCCTCTCTTACGCATGTTCTCTGTCAGTCACACACACACACACACACACACACAATGAGGGGTTGGATGCGGCGGACACGGTTGGCATGGCAACCACTTGCTTATATATCTCTGTCTACATACTGTATAAAAGCAGAGGGATGATTATTCCTGAATCTGACAAAAAGCAGTGCTAGACGAGAAAAGGGATAATGCCCTAGTCACAGTGGGGTTGGGGTGGGGGGTGGGGGGGGGGGGGTGGTTTGAATAGATAAATGAATAGATTAAAGTGTAAAAAACAGAGGTGGTAACATGGAGAAGAGGATCAAAAATAGGCTGCTGACACTACAAAGGACGGATGAAGGGATGAATTGCATTTCCCTGTTGAGAAGTAGTGATTTTTAGTGCCACTGTAGATAGTTTTCAGTCACACATACCAAGAAAAACATCACAAAACCCTGCATCCTTACCCATAAACAAAACCTATAGAACAAACCAATATATAATACTTGAGCTGAAACAATTTGTAATTTCACTGTTATTAAGTTGATTTTTCTCATTTTACAGACAAGCGGCCAAAAGTCAGTGTTTTCAGACAAATGAGCGATTTTATAACTTACATTTTTTTACATTATATTATAACAACACTGTCTAATAGTATAATATGTTAGTAGATGGTGTATTCAGAAACGAATACAAACATGACCATAAACACAGTGAAGAATCTAATATATACCTTTTTCATATACACATGCAACACATTTCTTTTGGTAAGAAATGACCCTTTCTCAGATTCCAGCTTCTCTAATCGAAGGTTGTGCTGTTTTTCTCTACTTAATAATGCTGTAAACTAAAATACTATGACAGTCATTTTTCAGAAATGTTATTGACCAAATGATTCATCCAGAAAATAATTTGAGTATTATTAGATAAGTGGTATCAGGGGAACTAATTTCCACCTACATCACATCTAATTTCACCTCAGTCAAGCAGGATTTAAAAGAGCAGTATGGATTCTTTATGATTCTTTATCATTTTTTATTCCATTCATTTTTTAGCTATTGAATCACAGCAGTCTGATTATTTCCTGACCAACCTCAGATTGCAGGTGTACTTGTTGAGCACTGGAACTTGTGTGGCACTAGACCTGCACCTTACATACTATGGAGGCACAGATTTACACATTGTGTGTAGTTTTGTCTGTCTTTACTAGCTGATGAATCACTTTTTATTGAATTAACAGATGTCTGGAACTTACACTTATTCTCACAGTCTTCTTGGTAGTTTTATTTGACATAAAAGAATGAGAGAGACTGAAAAGCATAGAAATGAGTGACAGATATCTGAGATGGAGAGATGTGTGGGTGAGGTGGGACACGAAGCCTATAGTCACGATAGCGACTCGTATGAACTGTGTGCACATGCTTGTGTGCACATGTCCACGAAAGAGCGAGCAAGCGATTTTCCAGGCATCAATAACTCAATTCCCCTCAGGTTACCAAGTCCGTTCCTTTCCACAATTATGTCTAATCTATTGTGCTCGAAATCCTCCTGAAGTTCGTCACTGTAGGCCAAACCACTCGCTTTCTCCATATCTTGTCACTGAGCAATTGCATTTCCATTTACGCTGAACTCGGCTTTTTTTTTTCTTTAATGGTATTTGATCTTTAAACCACATTGTTCCACGTACTTCACAGTCTCACTACAGATTGTGGGGCCAAGTTAACTGACCTGAAAACTCGAAGCACTCCTGGCTTTATTTTCCTTTCCAGTACCCCATTAAAATGAATCAGTGACAGATGCAGGTAGGCCCATTATGCACCAAACAATTTGCACGCTTCCATTTAGACATTAATTCACTCCTTGCCATGTGTTGGTATTGGCATAATAGGACGACTGAGTTGGCCCCGGCCCACACTCAACTCCGGCTCCGGAGACTAATGAGGTGTTTTAGATCTATTGTTGGGACTTAAGCTGGGTGTGTTTGTGCTTTTGTGCACGAGTGTGTCCGTGCATGCGTGCGGACATGCAGGGCATACTGGTGTTCAATGATAATAGCCTTTTTGCATGTGTTTGGTGAGATTACAGCTGTTGTTTTCACTGCAAACAAGCTACCTGCTGCAGTGGCTTCCAGCATCCTGATACCATTTCTCATGAACAGTCCATTTGTATTTAAGTTGATTTTTTTTTTTTCTAATTTCCCCCAGGACTTTGTTGCACAATTCAACACCGCCTTAAATTTTTGTAACCATGCAGGGGGCTTTAATTTTTTTCCTTGTGATGAAAAACTGTCTGTCAGGTGGTCAGTAGTAAAACTCATGGATGAATGGCTGCGGCTCTCTTGTGGTGGGATTTCTCCAATCGAAAGGGAGGCAAAATACTGCGCATAAGAAGAACAAACAGCCATTGTACTGCTTCAGAAAAGAATATTTTTTTCCCCATACAGACACAGCTCTGCCTGTCAGTGAAAAACTGATTCACTACTCTGTGATTGATTACTACAATTATACACCCTCTCTATCTTAAAATAGGCATCCTTTGCGCAAAAGTGTGTGAGGGCTCCTTGTAAGACAGACAAGACGAGGGAAGTAAATTATTTTGCAGACCTGTTTTGCCACTTAGGCCTCCATTATTTGACATCAGCCGGACCAGCTGGTGGCTGTACAGTGATACGTAGGTTGTGCTAATCTGTTGCAGCTGACACGATTGTCCAGGCCAAGCGTGCACTCTGTTTTTTCATCCCATTGTTCTCATTCCCAATCTGTGGTTTTATGAGTCCCCTTCTTTCATCCTGCATGCACCATGTATCCCATTATTCTCGCTGGTTGTACATGAGGGGATAATGGACTGCCTCTGTAATGCCCCCCTTTGCAATTAGGATAAATCCCAAAAGACGAGACAAGAGAATTAAAGAACAAACTATGATAATAAATTGCACATGTGCATATTGCACCTCGCGCAGCTATTATCTGATCTGATGATCTATTCTTCACTGCTCTCACCTCTGTCACTCTCATTCTGAAATCCTGTTTAGACAGGATTCGTTTTCCAGGCAATGCGTCATTAACGCAGGACATCTGTAATGTGAAAAGCCAATTTGTCGCAGGAGGTTTCTCACAAGTGTCACACAGACCTGGAGAGCTCCATTTGTCTCGTTGTGACGGATTTAAATTTCATAACTGACGCAGAGACACATGAACAGCAAAAGTATAGTTTAAAAGAGCAAAGAAATGCCTGGACAAGACTGTCAGTTTGATCTGGTGAATCTTCCCGAACCTAAATAACACAGTAATAGCTGTCATTCTCACGTATTTCTAGTCTGCTTTTTTGATTATTTTATTGGACATATTAGGATCACTTTTATGGGTCTGAGCAGTGAATAAAATGACCAGGTTTGAATGGGACTAAAACAACAGAGATGAAGCAGTAATGATCCTTCTGCCCTTCCTCTCCCTGTAGAAATAATCCCATCCTATTAAAACTTTAAACACACTTTCTTTCTCTCTCACCTACTCTGTCCTCACGAGATAGTATGACAGTCTACTTTTGATTGATGGTCCTATTTTCCTGGCTTTTCTTGTACATTTAACCCTTTGAAAGTCCCGACAGATGGAGCCAGGGATACAGAGAAAGTGTTGGTCACTCCTGTGGCTTTTGGCGGCTAAATGTGAGTGCAGTGTGAGGACGCGAACGTCTGCTTGTTAAAGTAAAGATCTCACTCTAACCTGTGATGTCATGAAATGATAAGGCTGTAGAAGTTGTACTGCGGGTACTTTTCTTGGGATGTGTCAAGTGATTTACACATAAAACAATCCAACCAATGATACATCAAACTCAATACATTGGTATGTTGTTAATATAATACTAAAGCAACTTAAGCCTTATTCAGGTTTTATGGTTATGTTTGGATGGTTACAAAAAGAGCAAAAAAACAGAAAGGTGGGTGTCACTGGGGTCCTTTTGAGATAAATGATAACATCAGAATGCAAGGCAGGCTCGAACGACAACGTTAACATGCTGATGTTGAGTGGATATAATGGTTTACTATCCCCAGTCTAGCATTTCAGCATGGTAACTCTTGCTAATCGGCATTAAGACAAAAGTACAGCTGAGGCTAACAGGAACATAGGACATGTCAAAATTAGAAAGGTCGTGGGATCACCAATGTAAACAGGATTTGTCCTCTGGAGACCGTGCACATCTGTATTCAGTATCATAACTATCCATCCCACATTTGTTAATATGTTTTAGACAGCCTGGCGTTGCCATCGCTAGAGGAGAAACAGGACATGTTCAGTTTCAATATTCAACCTTCATCAAAGTCTTCTTATTGCCTAAACCAAACCATAAGCTGAGCTCAGGATGCAAATTCCAGTCTCGAATGTCACAAAGCAGCCTGACTGCTATTTGTACTATATATTGAGGAAAATAACTTTATGATTCATTTAAAGGAGACAACGTTGTAATTTCACATCTCACCTTTTCTCATTATGTCAGCTACACCGTCATCCACAATAAGAAGTAGTTTGACCTTTGCTCATTATCGCCTGCACAGCTCCCCTGTCTCTCCGTATGAATACAGCAGCAGGGAGCACCGTGCAGGAGGTTTAAGTTTCAAGTTTGTGAAGCTAAATATTTCATGTCAGCACTGCATCCTGAGAGCGGGCCAGAAAAATAGTTTTCAGTGCCCCCAGGATGAGACAGATTAGCCCGTTATGTTGTCTTACAATCCTGAATCAGGAATACAGGTGGAGGTCAAGGTGTGAAGCTAATACCTCTCTCCTTCCTCATCACTCTCTTTTCATCCTTTTCCCATCTCTCTCTCCCTCCTCCTTACTTTATGGCATTGTTCTCTGAAACGACCATATTTATGAATGTGGTCCCTCCCTCACTGTCCTGTGAATCCAGTCTACATTCACACAGTAACTTTTCTTTCCCCTCCGTACTCTTCTTTTTTCTTGATAAATTTCTAAATTTTAATTGTGCCCTTCAAATGGGCTGCAAATCCTCTCCTCTCCCTTTTCTCTTTCTCTCCCTCGTCTTTCTCTCTGTATAATGAGTTCGTTTTATCAGCAATGGCTGTGCCGTGCGTGGACAGGATGAGTAATTTTGGAGATCACAGGAGACTTCTCTGCATTGCACTCTGTTACAACAGGTTGTCAGAAGGCTTTGGGAGTCTCACTTGCCTTTCCCCTGCCAGCAGTAACTATCTGGCCTTTTGACATTCCAGCATATGAGGCCTAATTACCCAGCTAATCGTATTATGTAAGGTAAGAATGCCAAATTATTCAGATTAAATCAGATTAACCTTTTGTGACAACGAAGGACAGCAGTGAGCTACTTTATTTCAGATCCTCACCAGTTGATGTGTTTGAGACAAATTTAGCCACACTTTGGTTTTCTCAGAAACTGTCCGTTCAGTTTGCCAACTTATGTTTACCTTTACCTGACATGGACTTCTAGTGGCCACTTGAATTATACCAGCAGTAACTTTTATGTGCACACAGTGAATGACTTTAGCTGCTGCATTTAATGTCCTGTTTCATTGTCAACATTGATTTCTTTCAGTCATGACCATGATTGTTAACCTTAGCCGAACCACAGTTTTTCTCTAACTTTAACTGAGCAATTTTCACAGCTTAACTTAAACATAACCAAACCCTTTAGTAGCCAAATGACTTTTTGGCTACTTGGAGGCAGTGCTTGTAAATTATAAAGTTGATATGGGAAAGGTGTTGCTTATTTACAGAACCAGCACATATGGAGCTGTATTATTGTTTAACTGGTGTCATGTTTCTGGTTACATAATTCATTAAGGTCCAATATTCACTGCACTTTAACTGTTTTTGGTCTCCACCATCTGCTGATGGAAATATCTGGTTCTTTAGCTGTGAACTGCTCGTTTATGTTCGCCAGCGAGTCGCCAGCTGTTTCCGTCTGTTGTGTGACTGAGCAGGTAGGGCACAGTGGGTTTTTTAGAGCTTGTCATCTAAAAATAGGTGCCTGTTGCTGCTGAAAACAAGGTTCATGAGAGCGGTTAAACCAAAAAGTAAGGTTGCATGCTGCAAAACAACAAAGAAGACACTAATGCTTTGAATCGGGTGATCATTCTCTGAGGGTTTGTCACCACAGCTGAACCCTTTCACAATATATGTAGTCATTCAACATAACATTAATGTAAAAATATTG
Organism: Amniataba percoides; assembly: GCA_037176925.1. Lineage (NCBI taxonomy): Eukaryota > Metazoa > Chordata > Actinopteri > Centrarchiformes > Terapontidae > Amniataba > Amniataba percoides. The sequence goes on along the minus strand of JBAJHX010000051.1, from coordinate 18,008,916 downwards.
ATCATAGCCACTTAACATGCAGCAGTGACACATGAGAAAGTCTTTTAAAATAAATAATATGCTTAAAGGTAATCTCTTTTGTGAGAAACATCAGTGATGCTGCTGTTCTGTCGATTAGATTAGAAAACACTCAAATGTGTTGTTTTGGAAGCCAATGACAAATGACACATTTTGTTGTTTAGTTTAGAGGATTTGTTGTGATCGCTGACTGACAAAGAATTTGTTCTCACAGCCTTTGAAAAACAAGCATTGATAAGATTGAGTGATGGACTGGTGTGTTTGGTGTTATTCCGTTTATGTGCCAATCACAGCAGCTGTCTGTGTTGGTTTAAAATCAGACCATCAAGCGGTTGCCAGCGGGACCGAACATATCAGTGCTGACAGATGTCTCATTCATGATATCTTGGAGCCTAGGTGTTCAATAACAAAACAATACACACCAGCGACAGTACTTTATAGCATAATATTCATGCACGTTTCATTTATCACAGCGTCCAAAAACCGCATCCTCCAGGCAATGCTGCTACCTCAAAAAGTTCTACATGACCCTCCTTCACTCTTCACCATTCAGTGTCATTAGGGTTTCAAACTTAAAAACAAAACTATGTTAAATTCATTTTTTTCCAAACTGCACATCTTAGAGGGACCTCTGGTGCCATCGCCCGTGACTTTGAGCTTCATTGTGTCGTTCTTCATGTGTTTCGGGAATACACAAGAGAAAAAACAGTGAGAGATAAAAGATTTGAAGATAAGAGAGCTGGTGCAGAGACGAAATGTCACATAATGTGGTGGTTTTCATGGTTTTGCATCAGGCTGAGGAAGCGCTCTTAAATACGCAGGGAGCCAGCTGACTTGTGGGTATTTAATCCCAAGCAGGCAGAAAGGTTGAGTTTGTTCTAATTGCATGGAGCTGGGGAGGGCCGTCATTTACATTCATCAGTGAGGCTCCCATTTGTTGGGACTGCGATAAGGAAAGAGAGAGAGAAGCAGCGGAGGAAGCAGGGGAGAGGCACATTTTGGTGCAGAAGGGGAGTTTTGTTCTTACAACACAATCCCTGCACCAATCCATGTGTTTATACTGTATTTATCTATACATACGTTTCCATCCACCTCTTTTAATGCACATTTGCAGTACTCAATTGTTGAGAGTTTAAAAAATTCACCGATACATCAGCCGATTGTGATTTGTTGCATAACACATAAACATATATGAACATTTCAGATGAAAGTCCCCAGCATTTTGGCATTATACGTACTAAACATTAGGACATTTAACTTGTTAGTATTCTCTGGCGAACAAACGATGTAAGGTCAACTAAGGCTGAATTACATGTTTTGGCATTTCTGTACTGCAAACGTAATGTCTATCATATGCATCAATACCAATATATCTAATGATATTTGAAATGAGCTGCATTAAGAGCTCTAATAAAAAGTTTTTATGACTGTCTCATAAAAAGCTTTTCATTGGAGGTCTAGTAAGAAAGCCTTAGTGGAAATGCCAGAAATTTATACTAAATCAAGATACGTGCTGGAGTTCTTGAAAGAAAAATGCTATTTAGATGGATAGAAAGTGGTCATTTCAGGCTGCCGCTCACAGAAGATAAAGCATATTTGACCAGGGGTGCTCGGGTGGGTGTAACTGTGATTTTTAAAAAAAAAAAAATTTATGTCCAGATGGGTACCTGTGTTGCATGTTGCCCCCTTGCATTAAAACATGCCTCTGAAGTGACATTTTCTTGGGGGGATAATTTGGTCTTCAGCGTCTGGCACAGAGACTCTCGCACATGTAGACAGAAAGAGGCAAGGATTGAATTACTAACCCAACAATTAATGGCCAACCTACTTCACCACCTGAGCCATTGCTGAATAATTATGTAATATCTCCAGGTTATGAATATATTTGCATAAAGTTAGTCGATAAAAGAAGCACTCGTTCTCATTTTAGTTTGCCAAAATTTTAGACACGTGTGCTGCATGTTTCTGCGTGTTGACTTGGTCTGTGTGTGTGTGCCAGCGATGAAGAGCAGGAAGTAATTTCTGTCAGTGACAGCCGGCGAGTCTCTCCAGTAGCAGGGACTGACACATCCAGCTCAGTGGTCTTTATCTATGGTGAGAGTGACACCCAAAGAGTGGCACCTTCACTGGCACTCATTCACTCACTCTCTACTGAAATAAGCCTTGGCCTGATTCTCAACACTCGCGCTACGCAGCACTCAGGCCTCCTGCTGTGGTTTTACAACAGCATCCATCGACCATGACTGTACACTTGAAGCCTCAATCTGCTTAATTCCTCTCAGGTGGAAAACGTATAGTGTGTGTGTGTGTGTGTGTGTGTGTGTGTGTGTGTGTGTGTGTGTGTGTGTGTGTGTGTGTGTTCGAGGTAACTTCCATCATTCGCCCGGACACCGTTGTTATATAGCTGGTGGCCGCAGAGCCATCAAGCTGTCACTCTGCTGAGAACCGAGTCTCCAAACTGTCGCTGAGACAGCTAAACAATGACGATGATGGAGTAATAAAATGACTCCACCACATAATACCCCGCGTACTAAATATCAGTGGTTCTCAACCCTGGAGGCTAGCTTCTATATTTAGTACAAGGGATTTGAAATGCAAGTGCATGGAAAGCCTGAAACACAGTTGGCGTCAGCTGCTGCAGAGGTATTGTAACACTAAATAAGTCTTATGTTTGGATGCACTGAGGAGGAAATCAGATTTTTATTGCCATTTAAACTGATATCTTATTGCTCATCGCCTTCTGAGAGAGCTGTAGTTGACAGTCAGGTTAGCTTCTAGTACGTGCGGTAGCTGAGGCTGATTACACTGGGGCGAAGGCCAGAGGTGATGTGACACTGCAGCTGTTAGCCCCTGCAGAGCGTTAACACACACAGTCCTGTTTATTCAACACACACTGGTGAGGAGTGCCGGACTCAAAATGTTCAGCTTTACTGTATGTGCGCTGCCTGTTTCTCTCCCTCTTTCCCCGTCTGTCTTTCTCTACCTGTCTTACTTTTTTCTGTGGATTCCTCACCGTCTCTCTCCCCCTGTGTTTTACTCCCTTCTTCTCTATCTTCACACCACATCTTTTTCTTTCGTCTTTTCTCTCTAATCTCCCCCCCACTCTTTCCCTTTTTTTCCCCCCCTCCTCTGTTCTGCATCAAAGTAAGCCAACGCTCTCCGGCAAGCACCAGCTCAAAGCTTACATTCTCACCCTTCAAAGCCACCGCTTGTGTATAAGTTAAGAAAAATGAGAAGTCATTCGACAGTTTTTGCATTTTTGACATGCTGAGAGAAAATGCAAAGCGTAAACGGGGAATAATGTGATTGCGATTCATCCTCCATCGCCGACTGAGCGAGCACAATACCTGAAAATAATATTGTGTTGTGTAACCTATTATACAGCAAGTGATACACAGAATATAGAGTTGAATAGTAGATCTGCAAAAAAAGGTGCCAGAAAATAGTCCTGCTACATGTTTGAAGGGCACAGTTTTTGATAAACATCACAGGGAGATTATAAACCTAAATGTGTTTGCCACTGATACAGAAGATTTGTACAAAGAATGCTCTTGTAGGTTTCACATCTCTAAAGTCAGAAGACGTGGAAGCTGAGCGTTGTTGCAGTGAAAAAGCCAGCCTTAAATGGAAGTCATTTGTTCCTGTCCCCAAAGAGCCAGCAGCCATATTGTACCAAAAAACAGCTGAGCATATTTTAGTATGAAATGAACAAAAACAAACCTTGCGAATGTTACTTCACTGTGAATTTGGTTTGCGGTTGATGTGAATGTCACAGGTGCTCAAGATGACTTACAGAAACTCTTAAGAGCTGCACTGATTATGTTATCAACTAAAACGTATCAATCAACTCATTTATTAATCAAATCAAATCAAAATGTTGATCTTTTGGCGGCCCCTTTGGACAAAGGCGCTAGTATTTCACCTGAAATACCTCCGTTTCTGCCCGGCGCGCAGAGACAACTTCCTCAGGAGCAAAGTGGACGGCAGCTCTTGAGATGAACTTTAAGTTTGCAACTCAAATTCAGCCAAAGACAACCCAGGCACCATTTTGTCTGATTTCGTAGAGACCCCGACCTGGTTACAGGCATTAAGAATAACTATTATAAAGTAATAGAAATAGCCATTCTTCTCGCTGTTGGTCTCCTTTGTCATCGCTGTTAAACTGAGACTGTTTCATAACTATTTAAAAACTCCATCTGTTAATTAAAGTTGCCAAACATTTTCTTGTTTCAGCTTCTTGCATGTGAGGATTTGCTTCTCTTTGTCAGATTTGACAGTAAAAATTGAAAATACCACATCACCACGACTTTGGGAAAACAGTTCATTGATTTTTTTCATTCATTTTTTTTAACATTGGTGAACTAAATGATTAATCTAAACTAAAAATGGTGTCAGTTTAATTCATTAATAATGGAAACTGTTATGTTTATTGCTCTTCATTTTGAATCATCTGGTAATGTTTTTGTTAAACATTACATTGATTATGTATTGTATTACACCTCTACTCAGTGTTCAGTGTATTTTTTAATTGTCTTTCTGTTGCTGTAGTATAGTATATCTTTTTCTCTCAGTTTTATTCTTTTCATCTTTATACCCTCTTTACACCCTATACTGTGTGTATCTGAATTTTGATATCTTATTTTGTATTAGAGATGCAAATATTACTTGGTAGTTTGATAGACTAAACTTGGAGTTGTTTTGATAATTGAATAGTTGTTTTAGCTATATTTTAAAGAAAAATACATGTTTGTTGCCAGTTATGAAGCTCTTACTCTGTCTCGTTTTTTACACAACAGTAAATTGAATATCTATTGGTTTAGTACTATTAGCAGAACAAAACAAGATGTTTTAAGACATTGTAACAGGCTTTTTTTTTCTCTCGTTGACATTTATAGACAAAACAATTCAACGGGAACGGAAATAATTGTTAGCTGCCGCCCTGCATTATGTGTTACTGTGCTTAAGGGGAGGGTGTGGTGACGTTCAGGGACGTTTTGTTCTGATGGGGCAGTGCCATAACTCCATCTCTGTTGTTGTGACGAGACCTCATTATGTTGAATCATCAGCCGTCTACCACAAAGCAGCGGAGACGGTAGAGGGACATCCACACATGACTTGCACATGCAGTTCATTACAGACGTGACCCCCGCCCTCTATGCCAGTACACAGAGTACAGCAAGTAGGACTTTATATACAGTCCAGTTCTGTCAGTCCAGGTTAGCTTGTGTTGGTTATTTATAGTGTACGTGTGTGTGTGTGTGTCGATGAGTGGGTGGTCCCAGAACTGCAGACTGTCACAGTCAATGACACAATATATGGAGAATTTGGCCCCTGCAGCCTAATCTAAGGGAAGTAATTTGAAAAGCCAAGTCACAACAAAACTCAGAACTAAAGTACAGCTAATAATATTACCAAGACAATTTGTCACTTCTCCCTCCACCCCAAGGGGCCAAACCTATAATTGAGCTCCCAACATAAGTGGCCTGTAATTGAGCTATTATAATTGACCTCAGGTGTGTCAGGAGATAAAACTACGTGCAGGAACACGCCTATGTGTGCGCGGCGAACGTCGTCTCGAAGCGTGAGAGCGGATATGTTCCTATATTTGTGTGCATACAGTGCAGTAGAGTGTAAGTAGGTATTTTTTCACATTAATGGCATCTTTAGCAAGACCGTTTCTATGGAAACCGAGTTGCCACGGAAACACTGCATGTCTCTTTGAATTAGAAATGTCTTTCTCCATCCCTCACTCCTCCTTTCTCTGCGTTGTCTCTCCACTTTTTTTCCACTTCCTAGTCTTCCTCTTCCTGAACCCCCTCCCTGACTTTGACAGGCCAGCTGCTGTCAGTCAAATAGTCTCGCGCTGTTCAGGGAGATGCACACCACAAATGGAGGGAATGGGGAGGAAGATGGATCTGCATCTGTGCTCTCTAAGAAAAAAAAATGATGATGAAGGAGGGCATCTCTTTTGGAGGGTGAGGGGACTGGGGTTTTAATCAAAAGCAACATATTGAAATAGGCAGGAAGTGCTGAATGACATTCAAAAGATAATGATGACGAGGAGGATGCTGCGAACAGAAGAGCGGGAAGATTGAAGGAGGAAGGGAGGGCTACAAAGACAGAGAGGGAGAGAGATAGCTGATGAAAGGGAAGGGGAGAAGTGATTGATTTTTGCTCTCTCTGATGCTCTCTGGTATCTGTGTAACCACGGCGCCACACTTATCCGGCCTATCTGATTCAACGGTGTGCGCGATAAAGGGAGAAGAGGGGGAGATACATGCACGCAGTGATAAAAGGTTTCAGTAAAAGAGGGAAGGAAAAGTGCAACAGATTGAAAGAAACAGATAGAGACAGGAGAGAATGGAGTTATTGGTGGGGGTGAGTATACAAATGAGAACGTGGAGGAAGATTGCCCTCATTCCCCAGGTGCTGATGAATGTCTAAAAGTCAAGAGTGAAGCTTCAGGGGAAGTCGAGGGGGGTTGTGAAGCCTCCGAAAAGGGAAACGGAGTCGAGGCGCGGCGAAGAAAAAGCGCGTCATGACAAGGTTTTGAACTGCGTGTCTCTCATTGCATGCTGCGCTTGACTCCGGCCTGCACTCTCACCCTGTGTGCTTGTTCGAGAGGAAAGCAGAATTGAAAAGGCGGGGTGTATGGATGTAGGGGAGATAGACGGAGGAGGCAGGAGAGAGGGCAAACGCACGTTTTGACACCGTTAAAGGCTGACACAAAGCTCTCACACCTGTAGATGCAGTTATGCGCTGCAGCACACAGAGGAGAGCGTTTGTCCTTATTTCACTTTTACTGCCTGAGCAGATACATAATCCTAATTCTTTTTCACATTTTTTCACATTTTCCACAGTGACTTGTAACTTTGGGTCACCTCATTTGCTGATTACATTAAAAATGCTCAAACGATGGCCTTTATTCGTCTCAAATGCAGAAAGCCAACCCTAACCAGACCTCTGGCATTTCTTCCGAAGTGTTTTCAGAGTATATTTCATCATAGGTTACTTAGAAGAGACCTTCTGTTTTTCTGCCTCGGTTTTAATTTGCTGTTTATGTACTGTATTGTAAAATCAGCACTTGCTTTGTGCTTCTCTATTGTCATGACAACAACTAATGTATATTTTCACAGCACTTATTCCCTCAGTGCAACATCGGAGTCGTGTCATACTTGCCTCTCGGAGCCCTCTTTTTTTTTGATTGATTTTGGTAAAGTGTATCCATAATTCAGAAGGTTTAAGTCAAGTCAGGTTGAAATTAAATAAAATTTAGCTTGAAAAAATGACAGAGGAAGAGATATAAAAGGATTTGTGAATGGTCTCAGAGTTGAACAGATCCAGAAAGACATCGTTATAAACTATCTTCAGTTACAGAGCAGGGTATTTATATGTGTGTGGTTCATGTAGGGTAACTCGCTCACATGACTCCATGTGGGAAGTAACTGTTATCCAAACTGTTCACACTTAGAGTTTAGATGTTTTTGATTTTAATAACATCAGACCACCTGCAGCCCGATCGTTGTGACAACCTCACCTTTAGTGCTTGTGCAGAGCACAAGCAGAAGGGTACGTCTCGCCTTCGGCTTCTAAAGGAAAAGTAAGAGTGCAACTTATAATACGTGTCCCAGTGAATGAATTTCAGAAAACGGACACAGTAGCAGGACCCGGGTATGCACAGGTATCACTTGAGTGGTCGCCATGTGAAAGGTGCCAAATTAAAGTGACATTTCACTGATATCACATGTCATATGACATTTCACTGATATCACAGCTTATGAACCACAAAATCTGAGTGAAATCTCAGCTTCTGCTTGTAGATAAACTTGTAATAGAAAGCCTGGCTTACTGGGTTATAAGACAGGGACTTGAAACAGAAATGCAGTTTCAAATAAAACAATGTTGTTTGCTGCATTTTGGGAAATGTAGGATTCAGTGTTTTTGGTGCTGGGGACTGTGAGGATATCTCAACCTCTACTGCTTCTGCCCTCACAGAAAGCCTGCAAGTGTGAAAAACAGATTAAAATGATTGAACCAAGTGTAAAATCAACAGAAAATGTGTCTCTGTTGACTTTAAGGATTTATCTGAAGGCAAAACAAGGATTTATCAATATTCAATCTAATTGTCCGCATTTAGGCTCAGCTATAATGCTCTTTCGTTTTCTCTTTCTCTCTGCATCCTCCTCCCTTCCTCTCTCACTCTCTCTCACACACACACACACACACACACACACACACACACACACACACACACACACACACACACACACACA
>JBAJHX010000051.1:17984630-17996597 GCA_037176925.1 Amniataba percoides | reverse complement strand
TTTATAACTTAGTTGTGCGTCTCTATAGAGGGTAATGTTCATATGGTGGTGCAAGTAGAGCTGTTTATTTTGTTTTTCGACAGAGCTGTTTATTTTATTTTTATTAAAAAATCTGAAGTCTGATGTCTGTAGGCTACATTGTTGCAAATTCCTAGAAATAGAAGTCAATTCATGATACGCTTATCTCTTTAATTAAAAAATGCTTAATATATAGTGTAATAAGTAACTTAAGTAAATAAATCAATAATTAATCCGACACTATAAAAAGCACACTGGAGGCTTTGGTATCGGTATCGGTATCGGCGAGACTGATTTAAAAAATCGGTGATCGGCGATCGGCTCCAAAAACCCTGATCGGAGCACCTCTAATTAGTACCTAAATTCCTGGAAAAAAACGTAATTATTTTCTAGATTTCCCTCCTCTCTCACGTCTAAACACTACCTCTGTATCTGGACTCTGTTGTATCAGAATAATTCAAGCTGCGCTAATGAAAGACAAAGAACATCAGCCACAATTACGTTACAAGAGGCAAACCATTGACTAAATGTGTTTATTGCTGGGTTAGATTAATCCATTATGTTCACACACAGAGAACAGAATTAGCAAAAGACATATGAACGAATGATCGTGAATTAAAGAAAAATATATCAATTTTACACACCAGCAGCATTTAATTAGCAGAGTCAGACTTTCATCACAAGGAATACTACTTAAAAACAATGATTATGAATTAATACGTTATATTTATACTGTGCCGTCATTCACCATAATTCATCTGCTCGGCAGCAGCCTTGTATCCAAAGGATGGTTCTGTATGGGAAGCAGTGCCATCATCATCGCTCCACTGGCTGCTGTGGGAGTGAATCATATTTCAACGCTTCTGAAATCATTTCCTCGACAAAAATAGCGAGAGTAGTTCAATCAGGGCATTATGGGATGTTTAAAAAGAAGTGTACTGAATGAAGCCAGGGAAGAGACATGGAAACAGGGTCGTTGATAATTAAACAGCCAAATATGAGATTAATTAACGCACTGTGTGTGTTTGATTAGAAATCTGATGATGAAGCATTTTGGGCTCAAACTGAGCAGGATTGACGGCAGCGGCAGCGGTGGCGGCGCTCAGACTGTGAGGAGGAGAGATAGACAGGAGGGAGGCAGATGAAAGGTGGAGAAAGACGAGTGTGATGAAGTGGAAAAAGCTGAGTGTTGGGGGGAACGATGTGTACGCTGCCACTTTTGCGTGTGTTTTTATGTGTGTGTGTGTGTGTTTGTTTGTGTGTGTGTGTTTGTGAGCCCCTGTCTCTGAGTTCTGAGGGTTTGCCTGTTTTCTCAAGCGAGACTCCTCTCTATCTCTTTCAGCCTTAACTGCCACCCCCACCCCCCCTCTCTTTCGCTCTCCCTCTCTTTCTGCTTTGTCTGCCTCTCTCTCCCTTCTTGTTCCTCTCTCGCTCAGTCTCTCTACCCTCCAATCCTCTCCCACCAGGGCTTGTTGAGCAGTGGGCCGATATGTCGCTCTTCCTCTGCAAATCTAATTGGAGACAGGCTTTCATTGGCATGACATGGAGATGAGTTGCCAAATCCTTTCAGCCCTCCTGCTCGAGGCACGCTCCCCTCAGCTCTCGTACAGTATACGGCGCACTGACGCAGTAACTGCAGCAGAGGCAGGCTGCGGATCCAAAGAAGTGTCCGTGACAATCTGAGCGAAATCAAACGCGCCCGACGCTCACTGTCTTAATGGGTTTAAATCATGGCCCCTGACGCCTCACTGGCACATGTTTCATTTAAACATGACAGCGAGAAGGAGAGAGATCAGCACTGTGGGGATCGATCTGTGCAAAAATAGAAAAAACTTTGTGGTTTATTTACACGGGTGACTGTGTGCATTAACATACTGTGTATTTCCGCCATCCGCCCGGGCCTCCAGTGAGTTCACAGAGAGAGTGTGGAGTCACCGTGTTAACTGGAGGTTATTCTCACATGTTAGGCTGCACTACAGCACCTCGGGGAGCGGAGACACGGAGGTTTGTGTTACTAAGCTAGCTCTCTGGTGCCATATCTGCACAAAGGTTGAATAAGGCCTCCTGAGTGATTCACTCCTCTACCAGCCTTTTGTTTTGTTTTGGTTTTTTTTTTGGGAGGGGGGGATAATTCACACAGCTAACTGTTGCAGATTCAGTGCCACTACATCTAGACTATTTTGAGACTCCTGCGCTGAGGCTGAAAACACCAAAGCAGTGTTTGATGTGACTCAGGATGAGAAAGAAACAGCGGGAAGATGCAAGAGGGGATGTGTGATTAGTGATACAAAGAAACAAAGATTAAACTGACAGTAATGCATTAAGTGGTCATGACCTGCCATGGGAGAGGAAAAAAAGGAGATTTGAAAGTACATCAGTGGAATATGAGAGTCTTTGTCATGAAATTACATGATTTTTATAATTAAAATGCTCACGATACAACCTGTACCCTGTCATCTTAGCATAACAAACACGACAAATCAAAAAGAACAAAAGAGACCAAAAGCAGCCTATCAAACTAATCTCCCTCAATTTCTGTAGGAGTTAAAAGCCTATATGCTTTATTGATAAAATGAGTTGACTGATGGAGAGGAATTGCATCTTAAACTCAAAGTAAAAAAATTCCCATTGATCATTTAATTCAGACTGCTAAGGCTAACCTGATGAAACAATGATACCATTGATGTTTTTTCCATTTCCCATCAATTTTATATTTAGCAGGCTCTTTATCAAAAATTTGGCCAATGTGACTTGCCAAGCACGTTATTTGTCCTACTGTCAAAGGTTTTTCTCTTGTAAAAGTAAAAACAACAGGGTTATAAAAAATGTGATCTTCTTTTTATCAGAATTATAAAACTAACTAGCTCTACCCTGCAACACAAGAACAGTGATTCTTTATTTACACATCTTTTATACGGCCAACCAGCTGTTGAGGATGCTGACTGAAATAAACCAATGCATTTGGAGAAATGACGTTTTTGACTGCATAGTTACGTTCGCAAGCTGCCTGCCGCCAACCCAGAAACAATTAAATCATACAAACATGGATTTAGAATTAAAAACTGTTTAAACTGTCAAAAACTTTTAAAACATAAGAACAGGATGTAGACAGGTAACGCACATAAAATATATACTTTTAAAAGCTCATATGTAAGGATTTAAACTGATAGTGAACAGTAGTAAAAGTAATTTCAAGGTACAACACATCTGATTCCAGCTTTTGTTGAGATTTATTTAAGTTTTTTTCCTTTTATATAACAACTAGAGAGACATTCATACCCGTCCAACCTGCACCCCTTCCAGTCATTTTCAAGTCTTGTCTAACCAAACCTGACAGCACAAATTACAAAATGTAACTCACCTCACAGACAGTAACCTGCAACTTACAGAAAGGAGACACAAAAAAACAGGGCTTGAAAATTAGGTGACAAACCCCTTTCTTGGGCTCACGGTTGAGTAGTGCATGATGTGAAACGACAGGCAGGAAAGCAGGCAGACGGGGAGGGGGGCAGCTCCAGTAATGACACACACAGACTGCGCCCTGCAGGACACTTCACACTTCCGTGATATGAACTAATGGAGCTGCAGGACATTATGTAAAAACAGAGGACAGAGGGGGAAAAGATAGGGCGAGGACGCGGGGCCGAGAAGAAAAAAGAAAAGGAGGAGGGAAGAAATGGACACTAATGCCGTGTGAATAAAGGACAGAAATGAAACAGGGGTGATTAGGATATGAAAGAGAAAGGAGAATGAGATGATGATTAACTGTAATCTAAGAAGGAGAAAATGAAGTAAGTAGTGCCCTCGTGATCCCTCTGAATGGCAGGTTTTGGTCTCACAAGTGATTACACCTCTCTGAGCCCACTTTTAGAGAGGAAGAATCAGGAGACGGCGATAACGAGACAAAGGGGGAGTTTAGGGGGTTGAGGGAGAAATGGATACCGAGTGAGTAAGTAAGTGAGAGGAAATGAGAAACAAAGACCCAGAACAGCAGAGCAACGCCGTGTTGGACAAGAGAGGCCGTATCTTCACAACACCGTAGATCTGCAGATATTTACACAACTACCTCAAGTAGTATTTGGACGCAGAGATAGTTTTGGTTTGATTTGTTAAATTTGCCTGTCAAATATTTGCTGCCACTCAAACATAAATTAGGTGAATTTCAGTTGTGGTGCTCAAAACAAAAAAACTAAATCTGATTTTATTATTAACATTTATGATTAATTATTAACATACACCAAAACTGCCTCTGACAATAATGACCAGATACCAAAAAGAAGTTCCCATATTTATTGTATTTGCTTGGATTTTAATGAACTATTCAATTATATATAAAATCCCATATGAAAGTCTGCTCTTCTCTGCCAGGAATCCAATGCCAGTGGAGTAATGCAAAAAATCACAAAGTGGTCAAACTTAAACCTGAATGTAATATTGGGAACAGCTCATAAAATAACCACCACATGTTAGTCTGTAACTGTAGATACATGCTCGTAAGATCAGCTCATTGTCAAGTTTACACCATCATGGTCACTGTGGACAATAAATAATAAAGTAAAGTAACAAATGTCACCAGCTTCAAGTAGATTATATTTATACAGTTCAATGTCGCAAATCACAGTTGTACAGTCTGTACAGCACATGACTCCCTCTGTCCTCAGACACACTTCACACAGCTTCTTTAAGTGGATGCTGAACAGATGGAAAGAGGGATGGTGAACGTGGTCAAAGGAAATAACGGGATCCGCAGATGGAATAACAACGTTAGGGTGAATTACATGTAGCGCTCGCTTAAACAGTTCATTTGAAACTCGGCACGTTGAAGCTGAAATGCTCCAACGTTGATGGATTTTGATGGAAGTGTGAGGTTAGAGGTGAGTGGTGCATTAGCTGTCGTTCATGCGTGAGAACACCTTCATTACCTTTCTGAGTGTATTTACTGCCAGTGTAGGTGAAACGTCAGGTTTCAGCCCGAGCACACACGCGCGCCCTCCTCCCTCTTTTCCACCGCTGCCAATCCCTCCACCATCACTTGACACTGCGGTGTTATTACCTCATTACAAGGAAAAGTAGGTAACAGATCCTATCTGTCCCTGTGGGTAAAAAAATAAAAAATGGAGGAAGGGGGTGTTGGGCTTTGATGTGGAGTGGAGGTAGTGCACCTAACTCGAGGTTTGCTCATCCTCCAGCATGACTAACATGTATGACCGATTGCACACGGGGATGGATACGCATAGTTCACGTATGTGTATGAGTGCACATGAACATGAAATTTCAAAAGTTGCAGTGGTGCATGCAAGTGTAAGTCGTTAATGGAGAAAATGTAAACAATCAATGAAGAGTGAATTATTGAAGCATTGAATTTTAAGTCAAAGTTCAAGACAAGTGAAGCAAGAAAAAGAAACAATTGATCAAAAAGCATTTGCTGCAGTCCTCACTAATCCTGCTGTGAGATGTAGATGTCGCATAGATTTTAATCATCTTCTTTATCTAGTAAATGGACTTAAGAGAGACATGAACCGACTGTAGGCAGTGAAACAACTAGCCTGGTAAAAAAAAAAAAATCCTGCCCACCTTAAATGCTCACTAATGTGCCTTGTGTGTTTGACCCATGCACAAACAGAATACGGCCCATGACTCCATACCAAAATCTGCGTCTGCAGGGCTTCTGATTTATTAAAAAATTATGAATATGTTATATATGTATGAATATGTGCGCTTAGCGGTGTTACTAGATGTATTTGATGATCATCAGGGATAATTTTTAAATTACCTTATATTTGGTTTATGACTGGAATTTTAATGCTTCTTACCAAACTTTACAATGTGTTGGCATTGTCGCTGTGAACATACTGCATGTTGATGACGGCACTGAGCTCAAAGAGCTGCTGTGCCTGTTCATAGCCTCACAGCATGGCTGGAGACTCCTCACTTATGACAGAGCTGGGCCAGCTGCTTGTCGGTTTCCAGTCTTTATGCTAAGCTGGGCTAAACGCATCCTGCAGCTCTGTATTTATCACAGGAATGTGAGAGTGGTGTCGATCTTTTCCTCTTGTTGAAGTATTCCTTTGACATTTACTTGACTTCTTGAGCAACAAAGACTGTGAAACAGTTGAAGAGCAGCCAGTGTTTGAGAATTACCCAACACCTTTAGTCATCTCAGCCACCTTTCAGCAGTATGTTTCACTCAGAGAGAACCTCTGGCATGATGCTGTTTTCATTACAGCCCCTCTTCTATGTCGCCTGCAGTCACTGACGTTCCTCAATAATCCATCTTGACTTCTGTGTCCCGATGAGTTGCTTGGCAGTTTTACATGGCTGACTGACCTTGACTAATCTCTGGCACCAGACATCAGCCTCCTGGAGCTCCAAGAGCTTTTCCTACTTTGCCTCTTCTTCATCTCCCCTTGAGAAAAATGTTTTGATAGAGATGTCTGTTCACACATTTGTACTCTACATTCAATATCATTGAACCAGGTGGCCACATTACCTGTTGTGCTCTCTGCAGCATACTAACTAATAGCTGTGAAAGAGTGAGCGAGTCACCTTGTCTGTGTTTGAATATTCATATCTAGTGGAAACACCTTTTTGACATTGCACAGGAGTAAAATCACCTCATTAAAACATCCTAAATACAGTAGATAAATGAAAAAAACTACTGTTATACTATTACGTACCCTATCGCGTGATGACGGAATAAACACACAACGCCGAGCTATAAACGGGACTATATTTGTTCCTGAGGCTCGCGGTAGCTGGACGCGCTCCATAATCATTCGTGCCCTACCTTCCTGTTCCCTCTCATGCTGTATGATTCATGACCTTGTTTGCTGATTGGCTGCGTGTCTCTGGTTTCCAGGACGACAACTCCATGTTTTTCCAGTTTGGTCCGTCCATCGAGCAGCAGGCCTCCGTCATGTTGAACATCATGGAGGAGTATGACTGGTACATCTTCTCCATAGTCACCACATACTACCCTGGCTACCAGGACTTTGTCAACAAGGTAAATAAGCACGTACACATGGAATATACACTATGTATCTACGGGTATATAGCAGAACTGTAGGTGTTAATGCCACTTATTGCAACATTAACACCCAGGCAAATGCGCCACATTTATACATGATGTGCAATTTGGCAATAAGTTGAGGTCGAAGATTGCAAAGAATATTATCTGCTAAGATAAATGTATTCTCCAGAAGCAGCAGGATACTTATTACTTATACAGCTAATGGCAGTAAACTTTTTCAAGCATGTATTCAAATGAGAGATTCACTTTCGCTCTGGGTCCCAGGCACATTAGGTGTTATTACTTTTGTCTTTTGGGGACCCATTAGAGGAGGCCTGACGAATGCTGTAGTTTTCGCACTGTCTCCTAATCCTTTGATAAGATGTGAGTCTCATCTTTTTTATTTTTTAAAATGATTTAATTACTATTATTTCATTGTTTATTTAGCTTGGACTATGTATAATAGATAAAATGAACAAAAGCAACTATTTCTGAGTATATGATTGTCTGGTTTTAAGCCATAATTTCAAGCATTTGAAAATGATAAGGTTGGCGCAGTCTGATATAAATGGGGGAGCAAGTCCCATTTTCTGATTGCTTTAATGGAAAAGGCAGATTGGCCGAACATGTCTTTTTGAATGCAGCCACTCAGTGAGACTTCAGCCTTCTTATCTCCAGGACTGAGAACAGACTCTTTAAAGGGGCTGGTATGAGATCCTGAATAACTTTGAACATCAGACACACGTCTGAAAAGAATAAAAAGTTATTGAAAGTCAGCTAATCGTACTTCTCAATATCATGCAGCAGTGGCAGCGTCTGTACTTTGAACTAAGTTAAAGTAACAGTCGGGTTTGAAAGAAAAATACATATATAAATCATTTAAATGGTTACATGGATGTTTAGTGGCCATATTTCTCCGAGCATTTCTCAGTAGTCACATTAGCTCTTTGTTGTATGTATATAATGTTTAGAGTCTAAAACACTCTGGTATACTTTACTGTCTTTTATATGTCTGCAAAATATTCCTGAAATAAATAACACAGAGCACCAGTGAATTAAACAGTGAGAACCACTTCATATTTGTTATTACCAACAACATGATTCTCATTCTTTGCTAGTGTCCTCTCAAGCGAATATCAAGTATACATTTAAGATTCAAGGTCTCCTTTTCTTCCTTTTATTCAGAATGAAATGTATGTAATGCTGCCTCTTCTACCAGTTATTCAGCTTGAATACCTCCCATCACATTGCCTCCATTAAAGATATGCTAGTGCCATATATCCCTAACAAACAATTGAAATATTTTATAATATAGTATATATTTAAAAAAGTAAACTAATATATAAAAAAATCTTTCATCTCAATGCACATATATAATTATGTTAAAATAGTGTCCTGCTGCACATGAACTATTAACCCTGTTTCAATAGTTCCAATTGTGTATTCTGATGACATAGAAAATAAAACAGGCCCTATCAGTATGAGAATTTCTTGTGTCTGTATCAGGATCTAGCTTTCAGATTTGGGAAAGGAGATTACCTAATCGCTCTTGCTAGATCTGGAAAGAAAATAAAAATCGACCACTGCGTCCTACTCCCGGGAGACGTGTAAAGACAGAACAGTTTTGCAATCTGGGAGCTGGAGGAGGAGACATCTCAGTCAATTTTGTTCCAGTATCTCTTCTTAACAACTCAAATGTGTGCAGCCTACACTTTTTTAACATCACACCTCCCTTTCCTCTCCAGGTCCGCAGCACCATCGAGAACAGCTTTGTGGGCTGGGAGCTAGAAGAAGTCCTCCTACTGGATATGTCAGTGGACGACGGAGACTCCAAGATCCAAAATCAGCTGAAGAAGCTGCAGAGTCCCGTTATTCTGCTCTACTGCACAAAGGAGGAGGCTTCCACCATCTTCGAGGTGGCCCATTCGGTGGGCCTTACAGGTTACGGCTTCACCTGGATCGTGCCCTCGCTGGTGGCTGGAGATGCAGACAATGTTCCCTCTGTCTTCCCTACCGGTACACCAAACACCAGACTTAGCCAGACTACAAATAGACATCTTAGTCCATCTGTTGCACAAAGCCAACTACTTCTTGTTTATTTTAAGCTGGACTGAGTGAATTAACAATATTTTTTAAATTGTCTAACTTGCATCAGACTGAGCTGAGAGCAAAATTAAAATTGGCCCAACACTAACCATAAAGACAAATCTGTAATACCTTTCTGAATAGCAGCCCCAGATCAGTAGGGGGGAGGTTTATCTTTTCAGGGTTTAAGTGGAGATCTCATCTGCTCAAAGTATCGTACCATCGCTGTCTGAAAAAAATACAAGCTAATTATTGTTTTACAGAGAAAGCTCATTATGTGCCACGTGTCAAATTTGAAACATTAAGTCACCATTGCCAAATTAATTATGATGCTTTGTTTTTAATCATAGTGTAAACAAATAACCAGTAGACCCCCCCCCCAAACTCTTTATCTCTGTTAACCAGTTAACAACCCACAAATTATGAGCCATCTTATATTACTGTCATTTAGTGCTGATCTGCTCTGCATTAATCTGCAGGTGTCACTGACCGTTACGATGGAAACGCTGCTTCTATTTTAAAGTTATTCTTTGTGTTGGGTTGATAACAATTTCATGTTTTTCTGCTTGATATAATTTACTCAGTTCGTGAAAGAGTCAAAGATTTAGAGGTCAGAGCTCGAGGGACCAAACTCATTTCAGGAACACCACTGACTGCTTTAGTGTTTTTGGGAAAAACACTGAAATCTGTACTACATTATTATGTGATTTCAAAATACTTTGCATTGAAATGTGGGCACAAATGACAGATGGGAGTGTTTGCATATATGCAAATGTTCTCCTGGTGTATTTGGACTACGCTGTGCCTGTCAGTGCCAGGGTGCATACTGATTTCTGTTAACCTCAGGTAAGTGACTTCATCATCTGTGTGGGAGTCATTTTGGTCATATTTGATCATTTTATGCCAACGTATTACATGATACATCACATAGATATGATGTAAACATGGACTGAAAAGCTTTACTTTCATAATGTGGCTATCAGTTCTAATAATAGTCTGAGCTTTGCCCCATTGGAGTCCATCATTAAGAGAATTCCCAGTGACGTTGTTGATGGGAATCAGGTCAGACAGGAAAGAGACCCCTTTGTCATTTTGCAGTGACTCTTCCTATCACCTTTCCCCTGACCAGACATGTTTAAAGCACTTTTTTAAGCTCCTATTCTTGTTTTTCCATTTTAATACATTTTAATGTTTTGAAAAACTGAACTGAAAAACAGCACTGAGACAGCCTGAAATGGCAGGTCTGGCTTTTTTTCCAATAGATTTACAGTGCAGGTTCCAAATGTGAACACATCCATCCGAAGCAGCCACAGAAAATGACCCAAAAAATACAGTTGTTTATGGGTGTAAGAAATGGATGCTGACAGATAGCCAGTAGTTCCTCATGCTTGGAAAGCCAAGCAGAACAAAATGAGCTGAGGGATGACCATGATCTCGACAGCTTTTTTTTTTTTTTTCAACCTGTGTGAGCTTTTTAGTTTTTTAAAAATAGCAAAGTCATATACTCCACTTCGGCTTGGAAAAAATTAAAATATTGTAGGTATGATTGCACTCCTAATTCTGTCTCAGTGTTTTGCCACTTTTCAGCCTCCTCTAAAATGCTTTCATTTTGGTATATCTTTTCCCCCTCCGGCTATTTTTTCTTGCACTCTGCCTCTGCTTGCCCATTTGTATCCTCCCTCTCTTCCTCACACTTTTCTGTCTCTCACCCCCCCTCCCTTTAATCTTTCTCCATATTTTGTTCTTCTTTTTCCTCCCATTATGGAAATACATCCCTTCTTCTCACCTCACTCCATCTCTCTCTCTCTCTCTGTCCCTTTCTATCTCTCTCTTTCTCTCTCTCTCTCTCTTTCCCAGGGCTTATCTCTGTGTCATATGACGAATGGGACTACAATATCGAGGCCAGGGTACGTGATGCAGTGGCTGTCATTGCCACGGCGACCTCCACCATGATGCTGGACCGGGGGCCTCACACCCTGCTGAAGTCTAGCTGCCTGGGGACACCTGACAAAAAGGGCTCCAACACCGGCCACTCCAAGGAAATACTGAAGTGAGTCAGTGTGAGGTGCTCGGGTGGTCAAAGCGGGGCCGAGGGGCGGGGACGGACAAATTCAAATATTGTTACGACAGAAAATGCGTAAGCAAAATCATGACCCCAAAAAGGATTTCTTCCAGTCATACATTACCAGCTGTAACTCTGCACAGCATGCTGACGTAGTGCACGAAACTTTTTGAACTTAAAAAAATTGCTTAAAAAAACTTTTTCCTACCCTTGTTATTTCGTGAGTGTTTTCATGTTAGAACAATTCCTGTTCAGGACAGGACCATCCACCCTGAAACAGCTAAGATGCTGTAATATTAGAGTGAATATAGCAGTCATGTCCCCCCTTTATTTGATTTATGGATGTTTACACTCCAGCAGCTCCAGCCAAACTTGGATAAGACACTGCTCCGTCTACCAAAGCTCATCAGTGATTCCTCATTAAGGATCTTTTTGTCTTGTAGCAGTGAGGCAACTGAAAATATGAACAGTAATGCATAAGTCTAACCACTTTGTTGCTCATCCAAGATTTCTTTTTTATAGTAAGCCTTCCCACCATCCAATCGAATTGTATTCATTATGCTGTAGTGTAATAGTAGGGCTAAGGCCATGTACAGGCAGACAGCAGCGCTGTGTAAGAAAGAGCAGCCCCCTCGTTCATTTGAGTGACAGCTGGCTCTACATGAAACACACAAACAATGCTGCAGTTTATTAGAAAGCTGGTGATGTTTGTAGCTTTAGCCTGGGTCTTTAGTATAATATATCTCTCATATATATATACATACATACATACATACATACATACATACATACA
>JBAJHX010000051.1:17970751-17983053 GCA_037176925.1 Amniataba percoides | reverse complement strand
TGTGTGTGTGTGTGTGTGTGTGTGTGTGTGTGTGTGAAAAAGAGAGCGAGAGTGTGTATTTTCCAACCAGCCATTCAATTTTTCTCCATTCGACTGAGCAAAGGTAGAGAATTTGGATCGGTGGATTTTGGTGGTGACCCAAGCCCTTACCCCCAGAGACAGAGACAATAATAAGGCCATATGTCTCTGCGTGGTCCCGTATAGCTGCGGGCCACAGTGGGCTGCATGCACGCTGGATAAGCATGCCATCCTGTCAGCGCTGATGGACGGAGATGGGAGGCCCCAGTGAGTCACGCTCTCAAATTTGTTTAGGGGCTGCTTGACCTTATGGGGCATGCACGAACACACACACACACAGACTCGTACATACTCACACACACATGAACACATGCATTCACCTCAAGCACTCGCACGCTCTCAACACAAATAAGAAAACACACACGGAGCTCTAGAGGCCAATCCATTGTTTTCTGCCAGACGGAGAGGACAGGAACACTGGGATAATGAGAAAATGTGCTCCAAGTGGTTTTGGATGAGGCGCTAAGGGGCTTATTTGTGTGTGGATGTAGCCGGGAGAGGGATGTTTTTTTATTAGCTGTTTGACTCTGTGCGTGCGTGCGTGTGGTCTCTTGCGTTCAGATTCATTCTCAAATCCCTGCGCTGATACAAAATGCCGCACTGGTAGATATGATGTAAGAGATGATTAATATTTTGTCGTGAGTTCGCTTCCATGCGACCTGACAGACATTTGTCTTCATGTCTGCGGGCTGACTGTACGTGCTCAGTCCGAGCCTTTCCAGTAGGGATCAGTGAAAAACCTTTTCCCCAGGCCATTTGACCCCTGCGCTGCCTCTCATGCATGTAAGGCGAGTTACTGTGTTACTCTCATCCTGTTTCACCTTTTTAAAGTCGTTTTTCCCGTAGTGGGAGAGCAGTATTATTGCGCCTCTTAATGGGCACAATAAATGTTGCTGTCTAATAAATCCTGGCTCTGTTTATTAGAAGGCAAGCCGGTCATTGCATTGTTCTTTTGGGCGTGTGGTGAACAAATGACTGTCTCTTTTCATAGACCTCGTCTTGTCATTGAAGTGGGTCAGAAATTTACACGTCTGTGTCGTGTCGTTCAGTCCCTTTTTCTTTTCTTTCGCTAACCTCTTTTCCTCCGAGGCCTGTGTCTGGACTTTATGGATACCTCGCGTTTTGTTCCCGCCTTTCGCCGCTTTGTTCGTCTTTCTTGTCCGTCTCTCGCTCTGTGATGCTCCTACAGCAGTCCATTCCCACTGAAAAGCACTTTCAATTAAATGAAGCTCAAACATTGATTCAGAGAAGCGATGATGGCTCTCACCCACCCCCCGTCTCTCTCTCTCTCTTTTTCTTCCTTTGTCAGAAACTCTTGATCCTTTTTCTCCACATATAAATACATTGTACGGGGGGAGGATTAGTGTATTTAAGGACAGGATTACTCATATTGATTACTTACATTTTGCCCATTCAACTCCCTATCCTGTCCCTATTTATGACTAATTCCTTTGAAGGACAATAAAATAGCTCAGAAATAACTGATCAATTTTTTTCATATGGCCTTTTACTTGTTGGTCCGTTCACTAATTGTGTCATTGAACACGTTGCACATCTGTTCCGCTGTATGTGCTGCTCATGACACGTTCAGTGACATGTGTATGTGTGTTTATTACACGTTTTGCTTTGTTTATTGTATCATGAGTATTTTTAGATACAGAAATATGCTTTTTGATGATAACAATTTATTCCAGCAGACACCCAATAACTTTCATTTTGACTGAAGCAACACAGAAACACTGTACAGACTGAAAAATTACAAGATTCTCTGCTGTCCTTTTTTCATTCAATAAAGACTATATAGTGAGGCTGATACCATTAAAAATCTCTTTAGATTTTTACGCAAGCACATAACATAAATATATTTTTGGCATTTTTGTAATTGTTACTTATCGACCAACATGAACATTGAAGCGATACATAAGCTAATATTGGCTCAACTCAGCCAATTAATCAGACAGGACAGTTAGCTGTAGTAAAACAATAAGAAACGAAGAGTTAGCTCTTCATTTAGTAGTGTTAAATTCACTACAAGGGAGCACTGAATGAAAAAATCTCCCTGTATGTACCATTACACTGCTAAACATACAATCTGTGATTTTCATTTGGGATGAGTGTTTCCATTTACTTTTATGTTTTCTTTCTTTTACTTGACCTCATCAATTTGTATTTCAGTCGATTTGGGAATCTCGCACCTCATTGTATTTGCATATGGATTATGCTGGTAGTGATAGAGGAATAAAAGAATTAGTTTTTCATGTCAGGAAAGTGTGCGAGTTTTATTCTCAGCATAACACTTCAGCATCTTGAGGCTGCTTTGCAATCTGGTATGTTGAGGCTGTTCTCAGGGGAGAAATCTTTATTATCTTTTATGATGTTTTTCTTCCTTTAAGATCATTAAACATCATAAATCATCATTTTTTAGTTTAAAAAACCCCATTTAATTTGGGGAGAATGACACCAAATGATATGCATGACATGACATGTTCATTGTCTAAATTGTCTAAAATGATAAATTATGTACAAAAGTGAGTCACATGAACAAACAACAAACACAACTGATGTGGACTTTTCTTTCCCTGTAGCACTGCTGTTTGTGTCTTATAAAATTATCTAAATAATTATGCATTAATTTGATATATATTTGCATTTTGGTACTTTGAGCCTACATTTTTTCCAAGTTGCAAAATCTAACCAGCTATAAATTTATGCAGTTACACAAGGCTGTAACTGTATATTCAAGCAAGTCTAGGATAAAAATATTGGTCTGTGGTGTGGTGTGTGGGCAAAGTCCCATAAAATATGAATTAATGTCTTGTATAATGACAAAAATAAGAAGAAGTTGTGCAAAATATAACAACATTTTACCAAAAAATGAGCATTTCACCCATCAGACCCTCATGAGCAGAATTTCTAATTCCAGGCATCAGCAATAACCAATCAGGAGAAACATCGTTGGACTTTGTCTATTGCATTGAAGTGTGCTTTGACAAAGTGCCAGACGTAACATGAGCTCATCAGAGAAATTATGAGAAAAACCTTTTTGTACCAAATCACCTGCTTTTCTCAGCTAATATCATTTTTAGTAGGGACTGCTCATGTGCTCGTAGGAATATGCTCCTGTTAGGATTTTTTCTGAGATTACAGACGATGGTTAGACAAAAGCACTCATCAGTATTTGAGATTCGCAGACTGCGGAAGGTCAGCGTCCTTCGCTGTAAAGCCCTTGTTCACATTTTAAATGAAGGAGCGCTCTCTCTGATTCAGTGCTCAATCTCTCCAGGCTCCACAGGTAGCTGTCTGATGTCTCCTGCTCAACGGGGGTCCTCATGGGCCCAGATCACATGAAGCTCCTGTGGACTCACTTATTAAAGGCTGCAGCTCAAAGAGATTCAGGGCCTTATATCTTTTCTTATGTGTAGTCTACTTCGCTCTGTGTATGTTTACTCCATCAGAGCTCTGCTGCCAGCAATAAATGACTTCATAGATAAACTATTTATTTTTGGGGGTAAAAATGTATATGTGCAAATGACTTATAATTAATTTTCACTTCCAAAAAACGTATTGTTAATTCAGATTCATCCAACAGATTTTAGTTTCTGGCCACTTTAGAAGCATTTTGACCTCAGATTTGATCAAACTCAGTCATGAAATCTGATTATCAGACACACAAATGTTCAATTGTGACACCAACAATCACACTGATCACATAAGTTATTAGAAAGAGTTATTACAGATTTATGATTTAGTACAAATTGGGTTTTTAAGAGTTGTGGGTTTTTGCTCAGGTGCAGTTTGATTATACCTGCAATTGTGCAGTCTTTTTTTCAGTTTTACTGGAATATTGAGAAAATATTTGAGTGCCATTAATATAAAACTACCGATTAGAAAACACTGTAGTGAAATAATTATAGGTTGAGGTGATTTTAATTATGTGATGATGCTCTCCCATTGTTAACATGAGCTGAAGTTAACATTTCAGTATTTTTATACTGAATTGGCTAATTGGCTTTCTTAGTAACTCGCTGCTAAATCCTCTTATGTTTATTTACTGTAAACTGTAGAATATTGTTGGTTTTAATTGTACTGTAATCACACACAGCCCTCTCGTGAAAAACTACTCTGCCTTAACATAATTCACCATATTCTGTGGCTGCACATTGTCTCGTCATGCAGGACTCTTAATATGAGTGCACATTTCATCAGTAACCGGTAACTCTTCAGAGACAGGTCTTCTGCAGTCAGCCCAGATTATGAGTCATCCATCCAAACCTGATACAGTATGTGTGTGCGTGCCTGCATGCACCACAGACGTCCATACGCACATGCACAGCAGGAATATGTATTTTTGCATCTCTGCATTGCAGCGACAGAGAATTTGTGACCCAGTGCAGCTTCACTTGGAGATAAAAGAAAGTCGTATCAAATGGCTCTGAAATACGTTTGAAGAGATTTCAGGGGAAGAAAATGGGGCGGTGGTGGGGGAAAGAGGGATCGTGTCCATGCCATTGATGATTCAGTGTCTCTGTAACTAAAAAATAAATTCCCCTCACAGCCAGTGATTAGTCGGGAAACAGTTGGTGAGCAAGGCGCACACAAGCGCTGCATATGGCTGTGATGAAGCCGCATGAGGTTCTGTTAGTAGCTCATCCCAGTAGTTTAGGTTTTTATTTTTTTTTTCATCTGCTTCTTCTTCTTCTTCCAGCAGAGTCAGAGGGGAATTCTGACATGAGAGGGGATCAAACGGCACATAAAAGCTACATCAATAGTACAGGGATACAAAATGATAAACAGAGCAGCCTCCTCTGCTGTAAACTCACAGCGTGCATCAGTCTTTGTGAAGGCACAGGTTAATGTACGGGCAGATGAATCCTATTGATGTGTGGTTCGACGCGCCGCTCTGAGGTGAGATGGAGAGATTGATCTGAAAGTGAAAGACAGCGTGAGGGGAAGTGGGTAAACACTCAGGTTTAGACAGAAAAAAATACCGCTTTCTCTTTCTCCCTTTCAACCAGCCTCTCTCGGGTGAGATTACTGTTCCCATGGCAACGCAGCTGATTGCATGAAAATTGCTGTGGTTGTGGGTGCCATGGCAACGCATTACATTACTTTATACTGGTGTTGAGAACCCCGCTGCGTCTCCGATGTTGCGTTCTCTGCGTGTACTTACACATGTCACACCATCTCGATGACACACTCAGAGGCCGCTGCTGGTCACATGGGTCACCAGGGTGACAATAAGTCGGACCTCCTGAGCTTTCACACACACCCTTGATCTTTTAGGGTCCCTATTCAAACTGAGATTATGTTTAGAGGGCTAATCCCATGTTACATGCGCATTACAGCACTTTTCGTGTGCTAGCCAGCCAGTTTGCAGCAATAGGCATTTCACGGAGGATTGAGTCATATTATTGACTTGCTCAAAGCATGTAGCCTACTTAGGTGTGTGTGTATGTGTATGTGTGTGTGTGAGAGAGAGAGGTGGGATATAAATATAGTCAAAGACATTACAGATAGAGGTACTGAATGTTCTAGTAGGAGGTACTTGCGATAAAATCTTGGGTAAGTTTCAGGCTCATTGCTCATCTGTTGTCTGCGTTTTTTTATTCACTCGTGAATGGATTTATTGTCTTTTTTTCACACTGTTGACTTGCTTGGAGATGATGGTGGGTAAAATGTGCACTGCACCTCCTTTTAAAAAGTCTGCACACACACACACGCACACACACACACAGCCCCTCACTCCTTGCATTCAGACAAGATATTTATTTCTCTGGTGGATTGTTTCAGAGGCAGAGCGTCTCCATGGTGATGGCAGCCCACAGATCAGGACGAGGAAGAGTGAGGCAAGGAGGCAGCAGAGAGAGTGAGAGAGAGAGAGATGATTCCAGCTTATCTGCCACTGCTGTTCACTTGTTGACACACATATATGCCGATGTGTATTCACACAGACGGCTGATACACTCTCTGCCGCTTCCTCTCTCTTCCACATTTTCCTCCTGGTTTCTTGTTGCTCTCTTCGCCCTCCCTGCTCTCACCGAGTCTCACATTCTCCTTCTACTCCGTTCTTGGTCTATCGGGTACCATATGTCTGACCAAGCTGCAAACTGGGTCATATTTTTACACTAACGAAGCAACGTTTTCACCACTCACTCAATTTTGTTGTTGATTTATGGACACTCAACATCTGTTATCTATTATAATTGACTAAAGCAGAGAACATCAGCATTAGAAGCAGCATCCTTGCTTTTAGTTAATATACAATTACAACCATGAAGTTGGATTTAGATATACTGTATATTCACTAATTGTATGTGCCAGTATTTGTATGTCTGCATTACTTTATTTAAGCAGAAAATCACCTTGAAGATAGCTGGAGCACATAAAACATTAAGGTTACCACTACTGCTGCTAAAATCTTCACTATCACTACTACTTCTAGTGATAATAATAAAACACAAAACAAAACAATTCATTCAATTTAAAAAAATTAATCAAATCACAATTGCATGTTATTTACATTTATACACACAAACATACATATAAATATGCACACACACATACACTGTTAAAATTATATTACAAGAAAGTCATTCAAGTAAAATGGGTTTGCAGAGGCAACTTAAACATGTTTTAAAAATGCATTTAAATAAATGTATGTTAAGTCACTAACACTCATGTATCACCAAATGAGTAACACAATGGTGGCTGAGCCTGTGGTGCACAGATGAAGGCTTTGCATTCACAATATTTTGACCTGTATGTCAGTGGTGTCTTTTCTGGAAAAGTGCACTGTTTCTTCTGGTCTCTGCTAATATGGTGAGTAAATTGTTACTACGGCTGAATGAACAAAGAATGAGTGACTGTAGACAGTGAAACTAGAAACTGAAACTGAAATGAAGTCCAATTACTGCTTATTGCTATAGGAAAGACAACAAAATGAACATCTTTATGATCACACCTTTAGAAGAAGATGTTGGTTGTTGCTGTGTTTTAATAACGAACGCTCTGTCCTAAACATCTCTAAGGAAGCAACCAGGAGCATACTGCATTATCAGTATAATAAGATAAACATATATAATAATAAACATAAAAAATATAAAATGTTGAAGAGACTTAATGGAGCAAAAGTGTCCAGAATCATACTGCAGATCCAGTAGGTATCAGATATTATACATAGCTGACTCCTGAACCCTGTACCAACACATTTCATGAAAGAACATTACTAGTATTTCACTGCCAAGTACATGAACTGAATATTTGACAGCACTGAGTCATCACAAATGCCAGTCATGTGCACTTTGTGATTTAAATGTTTTGCCTCAATATTTCAGTGTCCAAGACATTTGAGAAGTATTTATAAAACTGGGTCCTTGATTTAATGCGTGCTTTCTCCCACCTCCCCTCCCACTGTTTTTAACTGCGAGTGTATTAACTTCATGACGACTGTAGATGAGTTATCAGCCTCTCGTACTGTGATAGCAGTGCTGTTAGGTCCTTAGAGCTGCAT
This sequence comes from Amniataba percoides, assembly GCA_037176925.1. Lineage (NCBI taxonomy): Eukaryota > Metazoa > Chordata > Actinopteri > Centrarchiformes > Terapontidae > Amniataba > Amniataba percoides. The sequence goes on along the minus strand of JBAJHX010000051.1, from coordinate 17,975,465 downwards.
CAGTCAATATTTTTATATTACCAATTGAAGAAATGAGAATGTGATGTTAATGATATGAAAGGGGTTTGTTTGTACATGATCTTAATTGTTTTGTATGAGCCGTTTAATTCCGTGTCTCAGCTCTCATGATTCTCGTTTCCAGCAGCATGCATAAGCTTTCACTGGAGAGGCTCTAAAAAAGTGCTGCACTACTCACTACCTGGTGAGCACCAAATAGCAGACAGACAGACAGACAAATAGCTGGGGCAACACAGTGGGGCATTTAGCAGCTGAAGAGCCAGGTATTTCCCTCAGGATGTGGTGGAGAGCAAAACAGGGCACCAGGAGAGTGAATACGGCACTGGCGTTCACCAGATGGCCAGAAATGTGACTGTAAATGAATGGTAATGTGTGTCTGCTGGATGTGTAAAGAAGCAGCTGTTTGCCAACACATAACCACGACACCCTCAGCGATTAATATGTCAATGTTGTGTTTACAGCATGTGCAGCCCATAAGATAAAAAAAAGCCAATGAATGCAGTTTTAAAAGAAATCCTCAGTCTTGGTATACCTTAAATTTACAGCATATTAAATTGAAAAATTGATCAATTCGCCACAAGTTCAAATGGGCTGGTTGATTTTATAAAGAGGAGCTGTTGTTAAGAAATACTGTTGAAAGTCTAAACTCTGCACATTTTACTGTCAGACCCAGAACATTCATATTTCTAACTCGAGGCTGAATTCTTGTTGTCAGGTACCTCATGAATGTGACGTTTGAGGGCCGAAACCTTTCATTTAGCGAAGAGGGTCACCAGATGTTCCCCAAACTGGTCATCATTCTTCTCGACAAAGACCGACAATGGGACAGGGTGAATATCTCCTCCTCTCCTCTTCTTCTCTTCCCTTTAATCTGTCCTCTGCCTTCTTTCCCCGGTTTGTATTTTCCACCCTCTGTGATGTGTCTGTCGCTCCAAAGCACCTGTTACAGTAGCCTGTAGATCACACAGTCCTCCTCCCACTCGCTCATCAGGTTGGCAAGTGGGAGAGAGGCTCTTTGACCATGAGGTACCATGTGTGGCCTCGCTTTGAGCTGTACTCGGCGGCGGAGGAGCGGGAGGACCACCTGTCCATCGTGACTCTGGAGGAGGCGCCATTTGTCATTGTGGAGGACGTGGACCCGCTCAGTGGGACCTGCATGAGGAACACCGTGCCGTGCCGCAAACAGCTCAAACTCAGGTGAGGATTTAGAGTTAGACTTGAACTTTAAAAATAAAAAAATGAATGATTTGATTTTTGTATTCTTAAGACACATTTTTTCTCACAGAAGTAAAAAAAAAAAACGGATTTGTTTTTACTGTGTGAATCCAGAGGGTCTAAAAGTAGAACACTTTTTTTCTGAATGAAATTTATTGGTTCATAAACCAATATGGCTGCTAAAGGGATTACTTAAAACTTTTCTTGGGATTCTGTGTAACCTTCTGCATACATTTAAAGTTGTTTGTCACACGTCACCAGTAGTTATTTTAAAATAAACTGCATCTGCAGTTTAGCAGAATTTCAAACAAACTGAATCTAAACAAAGAATGAATTCTCACACACATGGATTATTGTACATTTTCCTCAAATTGGACCTTTTTTAAAATGTATTTGTCTACATCTTATAATGATTCTCCTTCTTTCTCTTCACTGGTTTGAAAAACTGTAACCGTTTTCATTATCTCACAGTCCCTCTGTGTCCTGCGATTACCTGCACTTGCTTCACTACCGCTAACTAGATCACTGTCTTGCTTTCTGTCACTGTTTTCCTCCTTCCCCTGCCTCTTCACCCTGACCCTCTCTTGCTATCCACTTCTCCTTGGTGTGTGATAATGAATTTTCTTCAATGGCCTCCTTTTCTATCACTGGCCTACCTGAAATCTCCTGAGGGTGTCCTACATCTTCTGGCTCAGTGGTGTTTTTATTGACTGATCTTTCACCTGGTTCTTTCTCCTATTCCCCTATTCGCCTTTTCTCCATCCCTCTGTCTGTCTGTCTGTCTGTCTGTCTGTCTGTCTGTCTTCAAAGACATCCTCTCATACAACCTGTAAGAGAAAGGCAGCCACAGAGCATGTGCAGGATTTCTCTCCAGCTATGGTGAAATATGTGGACACAGCCTTAGTGTCGGATAGATAAACCCCTTTGTCTCCTGTGTTATTCAGGGCATTTTATCTCAGTAGTCATGATTTTTTTCATTCGTGTGCTGATTTAATTTAATTGTTTAGTTTCAGAAAACAGTGAAAAAGCTTGATACGATGTCCAAAATCTCAAAGGTCCTTAATTAACCGTCATGTATGGCAGAAACAGCAGCATACTCCCACATTAGAGAAGCTTCAAGCAGTTAATGTCTGGCATATTTTGCTTTAAAAAATTACTGAAACGATTAATCCATAATCCAAAAGTGGCCAATTCATTTTCCCTCAATCAGCATTTATACATTTCTTGTGTTTTTTTATGCTGTTATAAACAACTAAACAATCAGGAGGATTATTTTGCTGCAATGAAAATATCTCTGAACTTTTATTTCATTTCATCCCTACTGCTGTCAGCTCATTTCTGAATCTGCTATTTTGATATCTCTGAACTCAAATAAACATCAATCGCAGATTTCGCAAACTTTTTTTCTCACTTGTTTTCTCATCTTTCCTTCCTTTCCTTCCTCTCTCTCTCTCTGTACCACCTACCAGCAATCAGACAGGTGATTCAGGCATTTACATCAAGCGCTGCTGCAAAGGTTTCTGTATCGACATCCTGAAGAAGATCGCCAAGACAGTCAAGTTCACGTACGACCTCTACCTGGTCACCAACGGCAAACACGGCAAGAAGGTCAACGGGACGTGGAACGGCATGGTTGGAGAGGTGAGGAAGTTTTTCTTTAGTGTACACATAAACTCTCACTCTGGTTCATTTCTGTGTAGTGGACGGTTACATGTCAGGTTATACAGAAGAAGAAGAAAAGTGGATCTTGTTCTGATAAGCCCAGCCCAGCAGCAGAAAGAAGCAGCGGCTTTGCGTCGGCTGTAAAGGGCTTTAAAGTGACTGTTTGGAGGATTTCATGCAGACCTTCTGGAAGATCAACTTATCATGGATTTCACAGCTGGCAGAGCTCTGGAGGCTTCACCGTACAACCATTATTGAACCAGCAGAGTGTCTATATGGAGCATTATACTTCAAATTACTTCCATCAGAACCAGGATAGCGCACCATGATATTCACAATTGCTACAAGTCATTTTATTAATTGGTAGCCACTGTCGCTAGTGGCTTACAGGATCTTAAACTATTTTCTTAAAAGCTCAGGTTATTCAGCATGCCTCCCTGAAGATGTGCAACAACACTCTTTATAATGAGTCAGTGGAAACAGACATAAATTTCTCTACTTCGAGTGGCAGGAATCGGATTAGATGTCTTTTATTTTGCAGAGTGAGAAACGTCATCGGGTTGAGTATAGAGAAGAATTTGAGGTGATTATCAAGCTTCTCTCTCTGCTCGCAGTCGTTTGTGTGGCTCGATCGAAGCCATTTAAAAATGTGTGATGCAATTATTTGTAACATTGGCAGTACAAGCATATATACTAAATCATCAAGACTGTGGGCTTTGGAAACCTTTGTGGATGTAAAGCACAAAATGTGAAATTAATCAGTAAATATTGACGAGCTGTGGATACTATTGGTAAGCTGCAACATTTTTTGGTCATAAATCTGTGTTTTTTGTAAGAATATACAGTCATTGATTAAATTTGCAGTCTGCAACTGGCTAAAAAATACAACAAATATGGATTCATATGTTTTAAATTCTGTCTTCATTCATTCAATGTTCATTCATTCATGTTGTTTTTTCACTCTTTTGCTTTGCTCATCACTTTTGCTGCTCTTATTTTGCTCACATTTTCACTGTTAAGCACTTAGTAATTTACTTTTCTTTACAGTATGAATACAGAGCACAGAATAAATAGCTTTTCCCTAATTTAAAAATCAGTTAAACAAGGAAGTAAACATGTAATTTAATAAAAATATCAACCCTACTACAAGCGGGCAGAGTGTTTTGGTGCCCATAGGAATATATTTTTATGAGGAGGCTAATTATATTGTCTGAATGTCTTTTTCTTTTTGTTAGTTTCTGTCTGAATCTGTCAGCCACTGAGCACTTCTTCCCCACAACCTGGCCTGGGGGGGAGCTGTGATCAGCCCTGCAGAACCTCAGGAGGAAGACAACGAGGCTCCTAATCAGAGACAGAGAATGAAAAAAAAAAAATACAGAGAAAGAGAAAGCGATAGGAAGAGAGAAGGAGCGAGGGAGAAGGCAGCCTCGGGCAAAGACCCACTTCCCTCCTGCACACGTTACACATTAGACACCCAGCACAATGCAGCCTTTACAAATCGATGTGATGTCCAACTTGATTGATTGCGGAAAAGAACGAGCAACGAGCGTTGTAATTATCTTACCAACATATTTGAGTTCAGATGTGCAGGATAATATAGACTTACAGTATCTGAAGTCCACCTACTGTAGACCGTGTTGTGAAATTCCTGAAATATATGTACGCATAAAGTCAGGCTATGCAAATGTGCACGCATGCATGGATGCATTAGTCCATCCCCTCCAATGCCTAAGTAAGCAGCTAATGATGTAATTTGAATAGGGAAAGCAGGACAACAGATGCAGAAAACAGAATGAGAGAGAGAGAGAGAGAGAGAGAG
>JBAJHX010000051.1:17945542-17970651 GCA_037176925.1 Amniataba percoides | reverse complement strand
GACCCAGTGCGGCAATAATCCCCTTCTCTGCTGATAAAAATACTGTGTCAAACACTTGGCAGAGATGATGGCTCGTCTGTGAACTGTGGCTTCTCCCGCCGATCTGTTTTTCAATGTTGAGCGTCGCACGCCCGCTGACCCTCTGTGTTTCCCTCCTGTCCGACCCGCAGGTGGTGTTGAAGAACGCCCACATGGCGGTGGGTTCGCTCACCATCAACGAGGAGAGGTCAGAGGTCATTGACTTCTCGGTACCATTCATTGAAACCGGGATCAGTGTCATGGTCTCCCGTAGCAACGGAACCGTCTCCCCCTCTGCCTTTCTCGGTGAGGAGAAACACACCTGGTGCTTTTGGCAGGTTCACAACACAATCAAGACACTCTCATATCGTGTAATCAATGCACAGTCACAGGAAGACATTTGAGTAGTTCATTTACAAAACAAGGACATTGTTTACTTGTGTTGATCGGTGTACTTTGGCAGCATGAAACATAAAAGGTTTGGTTACATGGGAACATGAAATGCAGCTGAACCTCAGTTTAAAGTCTGTATTTTTCTGGGAAAAATCTCTAAAAACCAAAATATGTGTACTTACATGTGAACAATGTCCTGTCAAAGTATCAAGGTTTATTCTTGACCAGCAATTGACAAAAAAATCTCCAGGTCCGTTTACCACAGTGGCTTTTTCTGGAGCCTTCAATCAATTCAACAGGTCGTCATGAAATTGTCCACTCCGAACACTTTGAGGACCTTTCCTTGCTTTAAAAAAGTGTTTTAAAGTTGTAATCTTTGAGATTGCAGTCAAATTTTATTTGGCAACACCTGTTGTTACCATAGTAACGGTGATTGCAGTTTAATGCTACAGGTTTCCCAAATTCTGCTCGTTGAGCAGTTTGATCGGCTGATGAAGATCATGTGATCGAATGGAAAGCGCCGGAGCAGCCTTTTAATGCACATAATAGTGGGACTGTAGCGCCGTGGTGTTTGTCACAAACTATTTTGTGTGTGAAAATTGCAAATCAGAGTGCAAGTGGTCCAGCATGTGCCCATTTCAATGAGTGCATCTGTCCATTCACACCTACCTACCATCCTCTCTGTTTTTCTCAGGAGAAGTACTCGTTAGTGTTCACACAAACGGCGAATAAAATCCATCACTGTGCAACAATGAGCGCGCGGCACAAACCATCTGAATACAAATAATCATGTTGATACCAGGGGGTGATTTTATCATTTTCTTTAATTTGGTTTAATGAACTTCCTCTCTCTTGTTTTCCCACAACCCTTCCTCTCTTCCCTTTCCTCTTCCTCTGCACCTTCCTCCACACCTCACCCACTCCCGTCTCTCCCTCTCTGTGTTTTAGAGCCCTTCAGCGCCGATGTCTGGGTGATGATGTTTGTGATGTTGCTGATCGTGTCGGCCGTGGCTGTGTTTGTGTTTGAATACTTCAGCCCGGTGGGTTACAATCGCTGCCTGGCAGATGGGCGAGGTGAGAGGACTGCACACACACACACACACATCACATGAGCTCAGACCCAGCCAGTCGATGCAAAAAGGTGACAATGAGGTACATTTTCAGGCGCTCTCATGTGCTAAAAAAGAGGACTTGGTTACCGGGTTTTGTTACCTTAAATGCACCATTCAATCACAGCCCTCCATGTGCTAAATTACTTTGACAGTCCCTTCTGAATGAGTGCGACTGGAGCGCAGGGACTTTCTACTCGAAGTCTTGGAGTACTTATCTACATCTACAGTCACTTAAGCGCTTCCACTAATGAAAAGGATCATTGACAAGAAGCAGATAGGTGATCTTAAGTATTCTTAGACTCGCTGTGTGAACAAAGACTCCGCTCTTCCCGCATCTCTTCTTTTTTTTTTTTCTTCATTGTGCTTCAAATATTACACACCGCAACATCTAGGGTTGTAAAACCAATGAATGCACTTAAGTAGATCTATTACCATACATTGAAAATATGTGTCAGGTTTAATGGTGTCTGACAGTATGGAATAACACTACGCTGTTGAATCAAATTCGGTTCCAGCAGGCCGTTCAAATCAATTTGCCCATCAAAATCAATGGTTCAGATTCAATGTATTTTTTTTCTCCAGGTTTTATACACCCAGCTCTGTTTGACTCTCAGGATTGCATTAGCCTGTCTCACGACGGCAGCCACTCAAGATAAAATCAGAGAAGTTATATTGCTGCTCACAGCCTTTTTATCAGAGACCAGAGGGGATAAGAGTAATGGTGTTTGGTTTGGAGCTTTCTGCCGTAGTGTTTTCTGAATGTCTTCTCTCACAGCGACAGTGTGTGGTGTGTGTGGTTTAATCGTCAGGTTATGTAAGGCTGTTGTCCTAAACTGCCGCTCCAGCTCGAGCATAATTGTAGCCTGCTACGTGCCCATCTCCCTCCTCCCACCCTCTCTTTTTCACCCTGTCTCTGATGCCACTGAGCTACAGTAGGTAGTGTTTCCAACCTGCCACCTTGTCATAGTGCCATATAGAGGTAGGTGGAACGGAGCCAGCCTGTAACAGTAACAGCGGGTTGTCACGGCAGCGGCGCCACGAGCGGATGTGGACCGTACAGCACGTCCTGCCATCGCTGACAAACTAAAGGATGGGAATAAATCCAGTCTTTGTCGCCGCCATCCATTAAGCGCCTCCCACATCGGCGCTCATGAGTAAATGGAAATAAAGTGAGGTGGTACCTGTGATCTATGAAACTTCTTTAATCTGTCTGTGTCTCCTCTCTCCTCTCTTGTTATGTCACTCCCAGAGCCCGGCGGCCCCTCCTTCACCATCGGTAAGGCCGTCTGGCTGCTCTGGGGTCTGGTTTTCAACAACTCCGTCCCCGTGCAGAATCCCAAAGGCACCACCAGTAAGATCATGGTGTCGGTGTGGGCCTTCTTCGCTGTCATCTTCCTGGCCTCCTACACTGCCAACCTGGCTGCCTTCATGATCCAGGAGGAGTATGTCGACCAGGTGTCGGGCCTGTCAGACAAAAAGGTGTGAATTCACGGCAATGTGAGGGGTTGTGGGGTGGAGGAGCAGGTGTGTGAGAGTATGCAACGTGGGGCGTTATGGGACCGGGTGTGGATAGAGTTTTGTAGTTTGAGTGAACTGCAAATGGTGATTATTTTCATTTCTTATTATTCATTTTATTTAGTCTACATCTACACAGGGTAGGTTAGCTGAGCGTACATGTTTTTTTTCTTTTAACAGAAGAAAAGAAATTTCAATTAATCGATAAATCGTTCGCTTCAGTGGTTCCCGACCTGCCCGACAGACCACCACAGCGCTATTAGACGAGTAACCCGCAATTGACACCAGCCATCATGTTTTAAATGTGCTCATTTAAATTGATTTGAAAGTCATTTTTAAGTGTCATTGAACACTGTTAGATATAAAAGTGTATAATGTTACAATATTTTTTCACACAATTGGCTTTTAATTGGAGTGGCATAACAGACATGTTTCAAACATTTATCCAGCACTTTTATCCAAACGCCTGCTCAGTCAGCTGGATTATTGATTATCGGCACAATAAAAAAATTAAGGATTAGCCTCAGACCAATTTGTAATTCTATTCAGTGTGCTTATTTTCCTCCTAAACACGAATATGAAGATGTGTTTTTAATGAAATCATTATTCCATTTTTTTTTCAAATAATCTGAAGTTATTCTCTTAGTTTAAGTTTAGTTTAGCCTGTTAAGAGGAAGTAAGAGAAGTTTTTAAATTGCCTGTTTTATTTGACCAACAGTGCAAAACTCAAACTGCTCAGTTTGGAAAGAAATTAAATAAAAACATCAGGAAATCCTGAGATTTGAGAAATGTTTGTCATGTTTGCTAAATAGATTATTTGATAGATTAAATAATGATCATTATTGTTGCATTTGTGCTGTTACATGAGATCAAAGAGTGCAGAGAGACTTGATTTATCAACAGATTTAGAGCCTAAACAATTAATAGAAATAGAGGAAATGACTCAGTTGCTATTCTGATAAGAGATTCAATCCTTTTTCAAGCAGCAGTGCCAAATTTTACTCAGCTGCAGCCAGTTAATACTGAGGATCTGCTGCTTCCTTTGTCTTGTCCATAACATTTTTAGACCAAACAATGGATCGATTAATTGGGAAATATGTATCTTGATTAATCGGTAATGAAAATGATCATTAGTTGCAGCTACAGACAAGTTGTTCCAGCACTTGTACGCTTCCAGCCTGAATGGTGGATCTTTATTTTGGAACTGGTGTACCCACCTCCCCCATGTTTGTCTGTCTATTGAGCACAACTCGAAGCATTTAGTTAATTTTGAGCCTCCAAAAGCGTAGTCCTGTGCTCCTGCTCAACAGTGCATTAAAGGCTATTTGATGCGGCTCAGTGCCTTTTCCATGCTAACGAGCACTCCTCTGTCATTTTCTCTGTGTGGTTTCTTTTCCGGAAAACCCCCCCACCACAGTTCCAGAAGCCCAACGAATTCTCGCCGCCGTTCCGGTTTGGCACGGTGCCCAACGGGAGTACAGAGCGCAACATCCGCAACAACTACCGGGACATGCACACTTACATGACCAGCTTCCACCAGAAGAATGTAGATGAAGCGCTGTACAGTCTGAAGACCGGGTGAGGAGGAGAGAGAAAGAGGGGAGGATGGAGAGACAGATGAAGGGGGAGGGGGTGAGGAAGGAGGGAGGTTGAAAGGATCTCAGCAGGGAGAAAAAGAGGCAGCGTTATGGAGCTGTGAGGTTCTGCACTGATGCAATACAGAGAAAAGATGATCAAGGAAGAGGGAGAGGGAGACAGAGGGAAGAGGGAGCTTTCTGGGCAATGTGGGTGGGCAGCCAGTGGATCTGCCCGCCGCTGGTGCCCAGAATAGCAGCGTGGCCTGTGGTTGCTGTGAAAGCTAACTAACGTTCACTCCCGCTGCCTCTCAAAGCTAGCGAGCATCTTCCTCTCCTGTTTGCTCTTTCTCTCAGCCTTTTTTCCGATGTCTTCGTCAGCCGCTGCCAGAAAATTAAGAATGCAAAGCGGTGATGTACCTCTGCTGTTCGGCGAGAGTTTGAGCTGAATGACCGGAGAGGCCTGTAGAGCCCTCGGGCGCCGTTTGATGGTGGTTTGGCACCAAGCTGGAGACTGTCATGTCCATTTACAGATCGCTCAGGCTTGATATGGATAGACGAGAAAAGGATAGACGAGGGTATGATGGTACGACACACAGATCACGTGATAAACAATAACAATCATTATCACCTTCAGCTCGAGTATTAACTCTTGAAATAAGTTCAGCTCAAAGGTCAATTTACCCGTTTCTTGAGTTTTCAACCACATCTCAGTCAGTGGTTGGAGTCACTCAGTTGTCATAGAGATCGTTCGGGTTTCCACGTGTGACTGAGTTTCCGTACTTGGGTCACATGATCTAAACATCTAAACCGTCTCCATGACAGCTGAGCGACTCCATCGTCAGAGGATGACCACGAGATGTGGTTGAATGCTTCAGAAAGAACTATTTGGGTTTTGTGATGAGAATTATTTTATTTTTCATTACATGCATGCCTTCAAAATATCTTTTCAAGATGTTAGCAAAGGTGGTATATGATGGTGATGGTGATGGTGATTGTATCAACATCACTTCCCACCTTCTTTCCTATATTTACTTTCAGATATTTGAGTTCGAAATATCTATATTCTCACAATGAAAACATTTTTTTTAGTGTCCTTAGCTTGCACATTGCCTTTTCCTGAATATCCCTCAATGCAATGTTTTGCCTGGTAACACATTATTTCATGGAGCCATACATTTCTAATAATTTCCTTGAAAAGTTCCCTTGAAAGAGCAACACAATTTGCCATTAATTATAGCTGAAATAGAGAAAGACTTTAGCTGTTACACTTTCAATTAATTAATTCCAATTAAATGCCAAGCTAGCTTGTCCTGGAGTGGTTTTAGTCAGCGCACAGCAGGTCGGCTGAACGTGCAGAAATGTGCACAGGCAGATATACAGTTCGACATGAAAGCAGAATACAGTTTCCAATAATACATAAATGATAAATGAAGATTTACTCGGAGCTGTGCTTACAGTATTTTTAGACATGAAACAAGATCTAAACTAGCTAATGCTCATTTTTCTCTATAATTAGTCCCAAATTACATTATACATACATACAATTATATCATAATTATATTGGGATAACAAACTCACAGAATTAAGTGTTATTCTTTGCTTTGATGTGTAAATTAAACCTCCACAGCTGGTTTAATAAATACTCTAAATTCACTGTACTGTTGATTTGGAATAGCGATGACTAAGAGAGTGGTTTTGGAGATTCACTGTCACTTTGTCGGAGGCTCCGTCACGCAATTTACACATTTATCCTTCCTCCGTGGGGCCCTTCAGCAAACTGGACGCCTTCATCTATGATGCTGCAGTGCTGAACTACATGGCAGGCAGAGACGAAGGATGTAAGCTGGTCACCATCGGCAGCGGCAAGGTGTTCGCCTCCACCGGCTACGGCATCGCCATCCAGAAAGACTCGGGCTGGAAACGTGCCGTGGATCTAGCCATCCTCATGCTGTTTGGAGATGGTGAGGACTTTTTTTTATTTAAATGAAGATTCAATATTTTGTTATTGTCACGAGAAAGAAGAAGCCTTACAAAAATCGCAGAGCCAAATAAACTGGTTTTATAGTGAAAAAATATATTTACTTTAGTACATATTTCAGGAAGTTGTACTAACTTTATTATTTTCCATCAATACTTTAACTCTATTTCAGAGTAAATATTGTAGTTTTCATTCCACTACATTTATCTGCTTATCAGCTTTAGTTACTTTTTAAATTACAGTTTTTTTATACCCTTTCTGTCCAGTGAAATCCATTTATCTTCACATTTGGTGAATCTGAATTTGAAATTTTATGCAAAACTGAAATTTTCCTTTATGAATTGAAAAAAAGTCTCCTCTATATAAAATATTTAGTAATATAAAAATTTAATTTAATTTAATTTAAAATATAAAATGTTTAAAAAATATATGATTACTTATGCTAATCTCACAGACCATGATGTAACCAACAGTATACAAAGTACAGTATAAAACTGGCAACATGCAACATGCAAATTCATGTAGCAATAATGTTAATTCAGTAACATCTGACATTAAGTAAAACACTGACAGGGAGCATACTTTTACTTTTCATATTTAAAGTATGTTCTGCCTGTAATTCTTTCTGACTTCTCCTTGAGCAAGGTTTGCAATGTAGGACTTTTCAGTGTGGTGTTTGTATTTTTAGTTTAGTAAAGAATATAAATAGTTTATTCACCACTTTTTAAATCAGCATTGTAGACTTTATTGATAGATTTCATCTGTTGCTTTTTATATAACAACAGTGACCCAACACATGACAAAGATTTTACATCTGCTGTTGTCGCAGTTGCTTCATATTCATACATTTTTGTAGATATTGATTTCAGTTATTTGTTTTGTAATATCCTTACAGTGAATAAGCAATAGATAGGACCTAAACATAATTTCATCATAAGGTGGTGTAATGTTGTCTTTTTTATTCAGTGTGAACTAAATTTAACTTCGGTTTTGAATCCCCAAGTTATACTCTCATAAAGTCAGACTCATCGAAGGACTCGCGAGGAGGTCGGCGCTTGTTATGGTGACAACCCAAGAACCTGCAGGTGGATCCCGGCAGCCAGTGAGGCTGTCGAGCTGCAGGATGAGGCCTCCTGAGCCGGGCTGGCACAGCTCAGTCCTTAATCAACAGTGAGAGGGACCAGCAGGCCTGAGAGGCTGCAGCTGCTGCAGTTGTACAAGTGAAAGCTCGAGTGTGAAAGGAGTTTGTTTGTTTGGTAACTCGGCACACTGCACAGGCTGTTCTTGGCAGGGACAGGAAATATTGACCTTAACTGAAGATGGGTAGAAGGAGCTCTGTGGACGGTCGTGAAAAGCTGAAGTCTCTGGATGTTGTTTTTGACATATTTCTTTCACGTCATGTGAATTTGGACTGACAGACCGTTGTGGTAGACGTTAAACTGGGAAATCTGAAATATATTTTGATTTATACGGTTTAACGCCTCAACTAGCACAGTTACTCAGATTTGTTATTTACAGGGTTTGAGTTTGAGAGCTTTCTGGTATGAACCACGCGCTCACGTGTACAATCTGCTTTCATGTGTTTTTAATCTTGGTCCACAAATTCAGTATTGCTGTGTTTGAGATATTAAAAGTAAAATCCCTCTCTGATTTAGACTAGTGTAGAGTTCAAAGAGGCTCTCTGTGATAGCTAGTGAGCCACCTTGGAAGAAGAAGCAGACATAAAAACGATTTTGAAATGCACATGAATAATTTAAACCCTTTACCACCTCCAGTAGCTGTTAAGTGATGCGCAGGGAGCTCAGGACCAGACATGTGTTACTGTAGTGCTGTGACACCAGCTCATCAAACAGTATGGTGACTGCGTACCTCTGACTAACCCAGCACTTCATCGTGTGAAGCGGGATCATCCGGCACTTGTGATACTGTATGTGCCCCGCAGAGCGACAGCCTCAATTTGTAGGTCAGGTTTTGTTTTGAGCCCCAGCTGTTGTTGTTGTGTGTTTTGGGTAGTGACCGAGAGGAGCCAGCAGGGTGTCTGGCGTCGCTCTGAGAGAATGACTAGGGCAGTGATCCACGAGGGCCTCGGTATCGAGCCGCTGCTCCGCCGTGATGAGAGGATTGAGCCAGTTGAGTTGTTTTGTGGACACGGCTAGGAAGCCTGCGTGGCACGTCTGTTTGAACGTAGTCAGGCCTCAAATGACACAAGGAGGCAGGATAATGACACAAATGACACACAGTTATGAACCAACACTCTGAGGTGCCACTGCATTGATTCAAAATTATGCTTTGAATTAAACAACAACTTTATTTTATTGAAATTGTTTTCCGAAAAAATCTCATCACAAGTCCCATTTATTTGTTTTTTTCAAAGTTTTCTTCTGTGAAAAATAGATTGATTTTGATGAAAAATTATTTGATTAAAACTCCTCACTTCACACACAATCACATGACACTGACTGTTGCCATGAAAACTGCACAGACCACATTCATTGAAAAATGCCACAGGATGTGTTTGGAGGCTTCAGAAAAACCAAGTTAGTTGACCTTGAGATGTTTTTTTTTCGCCAAACTTCTATTTTCAAGGTCAAGGACGAAGCCCCAAGCTCAAAATATTTAAACTGCTTTATTTATTTTCATCTTGGCTTAGTCTAGTATGGAAATGTGATAAAAATACACATTTGAGCAGGCTTTGGTCTTGGTATATACTAATGACTGAATCCAAAATACATGACCGACTTTTGATGTAGGCCTTTGACTCTATAAAAGTAGAGGTTAATAACTGTCACTTCAAAAACAAGCTGTGGCTAAGGGGCTTTTTTCATTTTCTGTCATTTTATAAACAAGTCAGTTACATTTATATAGCCCAACATCACAATTCACAATTTTGGGTAAAGAGGCTTTACAGTCTGCACAACTTATGACACACTCTGCCTTAGATTCTTAAGTAAGGAAAAAATGCCCCCCAAAAGAAAGGGGGGTTAAAAGAAGGAGAGGAGGGATCCCTATCCCACGACTACCAGACATGCAGTACTTTGTCATGTGTACAAAATAAACCTACCTCTTCTCCACCGTGGAGATACAGAATGCGGACAGGCCGCACACACACAGAAGAGACAAGCAGCAACACAGATAGGGGAGTCAAGCACAGTGCGAGACATGACAGCATGCAAAGTAGGACGACAGGGGGTGAAGAGGATAGATGCTACAGGCCTAATGATGAACCAGTTAATTGAGAAAATAATCGGCTGTTGCAGCGCTTGAACAAAAAAATGTGTCTCTGCTGCTTTGCTTGCCCTTTACCAGGTGCTATAAATTGATAGAAAACAGATGAATGGATGTTGTAAAGCGCATTTGTTGCTGACTGTCAAGATCGTTTTCAGTCTCCCTGCAAGAAAGGTAATGAATGTATTCAAATACTTTCGTGCACTGTGTGCTTCCTTCATTTTTGACAGGGGACATGTTGCTGCTTGTAGAGAAGGACTGAAGCTGGGAAACGGGGAGGCAGAACAAAAGATTTAAAAATGCATCACCAGCCTTGGTTTTGACAGCACTTTTACATGTTGTATCTGAGGAAAAAGCTTTTGTGTAAAAGAAAACGATTGTCCCTCGCCTTTGGAGAGAATACACCTACTGTAACACTCCACCTCCAGAGATAGTACGCTCCATACTGCTCACCACCTGCCAGATCACATATTGTACAGCACGTTCACACACACACACACACACACACACACACACACGCACTCACACACACACACACACTGCCTTTGACGCTCTATCATTTTCCATCACGGTGTGTGTGATGGATGAAGAGGCCAGTGCAGAGAGAGTGTTCTCCCTGGATCAGATCTTTATGAGCCAAATGGACTCAGACCTTGACATACGCTGTTGAGTGATGTACTCTAAAGCACTGGTGTGTGCATGTATGTGTGTGTACAGAGGATGTCTGTTTGTGACATGTGACTATGTACTCGTGTGTGTGTTCTCCCAAGATCATACGACATGTCTGTGCAGATTTACGAAATGGAAGTTAAGTCTTATTGTTCTGTCGACTGCTAGGTCGAGGCCGACACATCAGACATTACCTCTCATTACTTCATGTGGACTGTGAGGCTGTCAGCGCACATATGTTGGTCCAGGTTAAGAAATGAGACTCACCGATGTTTGGTCATATCTGTCGCGTCCTGTTAGAGTCCAGATATGAACATGATGTAAGTCACAGAAGCAGAGGATTGGCGATGGCCTACTAACAGGAGACTGAGGGCCGAACAGATACAGGAAGAGGTGGAAAGTGGGATGAAAATGTTGAAGATGGAGGAGCAGAGGGGAACACGAGAGGATTAGAAAGCAGAGAATAATTAGAACACTATAGATTTCAATCACACAGAAGATTCTGCTTATTGATCCAATTCTTAATCAATCCCTCAAGTGGTTGAATGGGTTCATATCGCTGGGTCGAAAACAAGCTCATACAGATGTAAAAGCATAGAGCGAGCATCCAGGAGAGGGTTTATCCTGCCCGCAAGTCATTTTCATTGATCTCTGGCAGCTGATAAGAAGAATCAATGTCAGTGTCCTAGTTCCCATCGCCGGCCTGAAGATGTTCAGAGGGATTTTTGTTATACCTCGAAATGAATCTAAAAAGTGTCTTTCTTCTCTTGTTTTGTTTAGTCTTGTTTGTCAAAATCTGCAAATATAGCTGGGTTATCTTACATCACTTTAACTCTGCTTATTTATAAAAAAAAAAGACATTACAAATCAAGTTTTTCTTTTTCACTGAAGACATTTTGTCAGTAGAAAAGGTGGAGGTGATGTTTATCAGATTAACAATAGTATAACAATAGTACTTTCATTTTTATCCTTTGAAATGCAGTTGTCAGTTACTCTTCACATTTTCTCATTCAAGAAATAATCTCACAGTTACAGTAACTATTTCTGAGTTAGCTCTGTACTCAATGAGCAGATTGATACCACTCTCACATGCATTAAGTCTAGAGCTGTAGGCAATTATCTCAAGTTAGCTTAGGTTAGCATAAAGACTGGAAGTAGGAAGGAACAATATAATATATGTTATGTATTATTTGTTTACTCTGTGCACAAATAGAAATGGAAACAATGGGAGTTACATGCAATAAGTTTGGGTGTACAACGACCATGGTCAGTGACTAGAGACATCACAGTGAGGCTGCAGGGTTTGGTACAATTGTGCAGAGACTCCTACCAAAAGCTCTCCAGTACTATATCTGGCAACCTGCACTGTAACTGGAGATGCTGCACAAAAGTCCTGGATTCACTTTTTGACAACAAACAGCATGAAACTCACCCAAAAAGAAAAATGTGTTTGTGCATGGTTTGAACAAACATTTTAATTTGTGATCTAGGCTGATATTTTAACTTTCACATATCCTGGTTAGCTGTTTCCCCCGGCCTTCAATTTTTATGCTAAGCTAAGCTAAACTGATTGCCTTTTGGCTACAAATCCATCAGTGGTACTGATTTTCTAATGTAACCTTTCACCATTGTCACAAAATGTTGCACTATTGTGATTGTGATGTGACCAAGACACCTCAAGCGTGACTTCCAGATTTGATATGTTTTCATTTTCTGCTCCTCAGCATAAAGGATAACTGCACTTTGTTATCTCTTACTGAGTTCCACTTCGGTAAGAAAGTCGGAGAGTAACGTTTTTAACAACTGTATAAGACAAACCCAAATTCTCATCTGAACAAACATCCGTATGCAAAGCGGTGTTATGCAAGCATTGGGAAAATATATACCCTCTTGATCTCACACAGACACACACAGGAAACAGACCACTGGTGCAGATCAAACAAATCTCTCTGGACGTGTCCTCCCCCCTTAGCAGTCCCTCCAGGGATGTGGAACTGAGGGGGACACTTTTTAGGGCGGAAACGCTCATCACATGACCACACATACTTCCTCCCTGAGGACTGTCAAGTCCCAGCAGGCAGTTGTTTTTTTTTTCCACAACAAGGAAGGGATAGCCTTGCGTAAGCAATCCTTAATGAGGATGATCCTCAGAGGGCCGTTCAGTCAAAATAATGCAACCTGACATTTGTTGCACGTACACAAGACCTGAGCTGTTTTTGGCTTCCGAAAAATGTGTTCTCTCTTTTTTTTTTTACTCACACTTATACGTTCAGACACCTACAGGCAAACAGGTCACACAAATATACACACAAACACCACCACGTCGATACAGCAACCTGTGTGTGTGTGTATCTCTCCTTCCTCTAGGTGAGATGGAGGAGCTGGAGGCCCTGTGGCTGACGGGCATCTGCCACAATGAGAAGAATGAGGTGATGAGCAGTCAGCTGGACGTGGACAACATGGCGGGGGTCTTCTACATGCTCGGGGCTGCCATGGTTCTGTCATTAATCACCTTCATCTGTGAACATTTGTTCTACTGGCAGCTGCGCTTCTGCTTCATGGGCGTTTGCTCCGGAAAGCCCGGGTTCACCTTCTCCATTAGCAGAGTGAGTGCGCTCGTGTTTTATTTTAGGTCTGACCTTTGTCCTCCTGACAGAAAGATCACACGAGTGCTTGTTTTAAAACTACGGGCTGCTGTTG
This sequence comes from Amniataba percoides, assembly GCA_037176925.1. Classification (NCBI taxonomy): domain Eukaryota; kingdom Metazoa; phylum Chordata; class Actinopteri; order Centrarchiformes; family Terapontidae; genus Amniataba; species Amniataba percoides. The sequence continues at coordinate 17,957,464 of JBAJHX010000051.1, read as the reverse complement.
AGGTGTATTGAGTCAGTCAGGGGGATATGATGACTCACCTGACTTACCTGTGGCTTTTTCAGCTCAGGCAGTCGTTAAACAACAAAACACAAATTGAGAGCAGACTACCTTTCGACCTTGATCTTAATCGTACAGCTATTCGAAAATGTACATTTTCCCGACCCACTGAGAGTCATTATTGCACAGTATTCAAATATATGATAATTAAGTATAGCTAGAGAAGATTTCTTGAAAGTGGATTTTATCAGAAGGTACTGATGGAGGACTGGGTTCGTCATCCAGCAACCATTAACACTATCTCAGTAATCTTTTTGACTCCACAGAGGTCAAGAGTGAACATCCAAAATTTGAATACTAAAGCATTATCAGTGATATTATGATAATTTATCAGATCAGATCAGATAAATAACAGCAGGGTGTAATGGTTCACGTATTCTTCAGTACACCCTGTGACCCAATGTAGTATATCTCATTACTTCACTACTGTCAGCTCTAGCATGTAGTCAAGCTAAAAAAAAAAGATTATCACAAACTGTATTCTGACACTGTTCAGCTGACGTTGCGTCTGTCTGTGGAAACACTTCAAACGCGTCAATTATTGGAACAAGACAAGAACAGACTGGAAGGCAAGTCCTTCACTCGACATTTCAGTCAGTCTGTTGTGCTGCAGTATTTGAGTGCCTTAAGAATTAGACTATAAACTGTGGCCAGTGAGCCTCTGTTGAATGTTATTTTCTACATACTTTTTTTTCTCTGCTTCACCAAAAACATATACAATTGGTGACCTCAACCTCAGGTACGTGGTAAACAGTTTGTACCGTTACTCCCCTATAACACAGGGAGCTTTTTAGTGAACTCTTTACAGGCTCTTCACGCCTTACAGGTAGTGAAAAACAACCAAACTTTAATGTGCACAAGTCGCCTGGATTGCCATAACAATAAGCTAAACAATAAGCAAGAAGCTGTTACAGCAAGTACAAATACTCATAAGACCGCGGCTATCGATATGTTGACTGACAGCCAGACCGAGCAGCCCTCAGTCCCTGACAGGGTTAACAACAGTTTCTGAGAGACTCCACCGTTTATCAGCTTAATGTTGCTGAAATAAAAGCTACTTACTATGCTGCACATTCTCAGCCGGTGACCTGAAGGTGTGTTTGTGGATGTCGAAGAGCTCATCTCAGCGTGGTTATGACTCTGTTCAAATGGGTCACTTAACAAGGTGCTTCGGTGTTATTGATGTAGGCAGTTAAGGTCCATATAAAAAAATCACTTGAGGTGTAATTCATTTGCATAATGTTACCTTTTAAGAAAGGACAGGGGGGAGGGTGTTGTTGTGGTTGCATGCAAATTGTTTCAGTTATTATTTGCCTGAGAAAAGGACACCAGTGTTTATGTGTTTGGTACTGAGGCTGAAGGTGTTTCTAATTGTAATTTGGTCATTTATTGTACACCTACTCACACTGACCTGAAAGAACCGAAAAAACAGATCACTTCAGAAACACACACTGTTTTTTTGCTTTTCTTTTTTTTTGTAGAATTTGCACCAGTTTCCCTCTACTTTTGAGGCTTCTAAAACTAATATTTTAATGCAAACTATAAGGTTCAGACTCTGAGCTCTAATGTGCTTGACACTGATTTTACTTGTTGCATTAGAACATCCCTTTTAAGTACATACACGAACTCAAGAGTGGTTCTACAGCAGATATTTTATATCTTTCTGTGCATTTCCCTGCCTGGTTTATCTCTCAAGCTGTGATGCGAAAAAAAAAATAAATATAGTGCAGCGTTCAAGAAAATTGCAGTCCTTACACAGAATATATAAAGTGTAAGGACGGACAAGTGATGAGCCAACAAAAGGCCAATAAAATACAGAGGAAGAAAAAGAGATCAGTTAGAGCGAGTGGTGATAGAGAATAAAAACCAGTAGCAGGACAAAGGCAGAGTAAAAAGGAACAGACACAGTGGTGTGCCAGTAACCTGTGTTCCATTACCTTTCACAGCAGCTGTAGTAGCGATAGATGTAGAGAGATAAAGACAGACAATCCCATTGGAGCGGCTGCCGCTCAGCCGAGCACCCGGAAACAGAGATAAAACAGACACAAAGAGAGAACGGAGGCATGAAAGGAAAAAGGGTTGACGATTCAGATTCACGAATGTAGCTCGGCGATGGGGAAAGTGACTAAGAGACAGACAGAAAGTGTTTCTGACAAGTTGACGCCTTTGAGGAATGTTGGCCTGCGCGCCGGCTGGTGGGTAGTGCGTCCTCGACCTTTCAGATTTGGCTGTCGCCTCGACCGAAGACTCCCTCAGCCCCCTTTTAAACAAGCTTGTTGACTCTACTGGTGAAAGGCTTTCTCCCCTCTTTTCCTAACAAACCAAAACAAACAAACACACTAGTGGATAATAACATTTTATAAACAATACCTGCATCTCTAATATCAATAGAAGGACAAACTTTCATAAAGTGATTAAGTTCTTTGACTTTGTCATGAAACAAAAAGACTAAACTGATCCTGTGGCAACATGTCAGCTGAATTTATTTATGACATTGATTAAACCTTTTGATTGGTGGTCAAAACCATGAGCTTACAGCACCCCTTGTGTTATCAATCAATTCTTTGATCTGCTCAGTCAGTTCTCGGTGTCTGAGTGCGGAGCAGCAGCTATGAAGGTCTGCGCTGTTCCCCCGAGAAGACTCATTTATGAACTTAGCCCCTATTACTGTTTAATAGTGTGTAAACAGGAGGGTGGTCAGAGCGAACATGGCAATGTATTAACCTCTCTGTGCCTCTGTCTGTCTGCCTCTGTTTGCCTCTCTCTGTGTGTCCATCTGTCTGTCTGTCTATCTGTGTATATGTCCGGTGTCCGACTTCCTCTCAACATTAATCCCCGTTTGCTTCTTGATTCCTCCCTGCTGCCACACAACTTTACTTTACTTACATTGTTTTCTTCTTCCCTTACCACTCTTCACTCTTATTCTTTCTTCCTCCCGTGGCCTGTCTCACCCTCTCTTTCTTTCTCTCCACCTCCCTTTTCTTGTAATTTTCACACTCCAGGGTATCTACAGCTGCATCCATGGGGTACAAATCGAGGAAAACAAGTCAACCATAGACTCACCCTCGGCCACCATGAAGAAGAACATGAACAACACCCACTCCAACATCCTGCGGTTGCTCCGCACTGCCAAGGACATGACCGCCGTCCCGGGCATTAATGGCTCTCCACACGCCGCTCTGGAGTACAGCCACAGCGGTCGTGACTCTGCTATCTATGATATCCAGGAGCACCGGCGTAGCCTGGTGGGTCACCCCGTAGACTGCAAGTCTGCGCCGCCTTACCTGCCAGAGGACAACATGTTCAGTGACTACATCAGCGAGGTGGAGAGGACTTTTGGCAACTTGCCCCTGAAGGACAGCAACCTGTACCAGGACCATTACCTGCACCACCACCCGGCCTCGGCTCTGGGTATGTCCGGCCCCCCGCCCAATAGGCCGCGTAGCTTAGGCAGCGCTAGCTCGTTGGAGGGGGGCATGTTCGATTGCGACAGTTTAGGGGGAGGGGTAGCGCCCATCTTCACCACCCAGCCCCGCCCCTCCATGACTCACAGGAATACCAATAAATTTGACCTGATTGCCGGCCACACCCCTGCGGATTCCAACCAGGGTGGGTTCAAGGGAAGCAATGTGTACGGGAGGTTTTCTTTCAAAGGAGGCGCATCCAGCACGGGGCTCATCGGGGGTCATGACAGGTACTGTGGTGGGGGTGGGGGAGGCTCGGGGGGTGACGATGGGAACATTCGCTCTGATGTTTCGGATATCTCCACGCACACCGTCACCTACGGCAACCTGGAGGGCAACAAACAGCGGCGTAAGCAGTACAGGGACAGCCTGAAAAAGAGGCCTGCTTCGGCCAAGTGCAGACGGGAGCAGGACGAGATAGAGCTGAGCGGCTTCAGGAGGAGACCCCACCACCACACCGTCCACCACCACTTCCCCCACGGGCCCCAGGCACACCGCACGGTCTCACCTCCCCTGGAGCGGAAGAGGGGAGGAGGAGGGGGTAATTCTTCACCTTACTTATTCCGCAAAGACAAAGAAAACCTGAGGGATTTCTATGCGGACCAGTTCCGCTCCAAGGAGGGCAAGGCCAAGTGGGAGCAAGAGGGTGGAAGTGGAGGAAGCGGTGTGGGCGGTGGTAGCGGTGGTGGTATCTGTAAAAGCTTAGTTCCTGTAGAAGACTTCCTCAAAGGTAAAGGCAAGAAGACGGAGTGCAAAGGTGGGCTTGGATCAGTGTCAGCAGGGCAGCAGGCCCACACCTGCTGGGAGAAGGGGGTATCTGGGATAGGCGGTGGGGGCATAGCAGGGGGTGACTGGGAGTGTCGTAACTGCCACAGTGTGTGTCACCACAGTGGCGGCGTAGGAGGAGGAGGCACGTGCCCAGCTAGCGGGGTTGGGGGTAGCAGCAGTCGCCCCAGCTCCGCTAGCTGCAAACGCTGCGACTCCTGTAAGATCCAGCCAAGCAACCTTTACAACATCAGTGAGGATAACAACATGGTGTTCGCTGCAGGGAAGGGTAGCGCAGGACCCAGCCAGACACAAACTCAGGCACAGCGCAGGAAGATGGGGCCGGGCGGGAGGGTGTTACGGAGGCAGCACTCATATGATACGTTTGTGGACCTGCAGAGGGAGGGGGCAGGCCGCATGGGAGGGCTTGGCGGGAGCACTGGGGGACAGTTTCCCCAGCCCAGAAGTGTGAGCTTGAAAGACAAAGACCGCTTCATGGAGGGCCCCAGCCCTTACGCTCACATGTTTGAGAGGTACTCAGGTGACAGGGAGTCCTCCATGTTTGGAGGAATAGGCGGAGATAGGGCGAAAGGAGGCTCCTCCTTCAGTTTGTTCCGTGGAGGCGAAGGTGGGTTGCATCAGCGGTCGGTGGGGGAGAGAGACCTGAGGGACAGAGATAGAGCTATGATGGGAGGTGGGGGCTGTGGTGGTGGTGGTGGTGGTGGTAGCAGAGGGGCCGGGACTTACTCCTTGTCTAAATCTCTCTACCCAGATAAGGTGAACCAGAACCCCTTCATCCCAACCTTCGGCGACGACCAGTGTCTATTACACGGTGCCAAACCGTACTACGTCAAAAAGCCACAGACGCAGCAACAGCAGCAGCAGCAGCAACTTCTCAACAACAACCGAGGAGGAGGGGACTTCCGCGGCTCCATGGGAGCGACTTCCTATTTGCCCGCGTCCGCCACAGCTGGGGTGATGTCCAATGTGGCCCCCAGGTTCCCCAAAGAGCTGTGTCTTGGTGGGGTGGGGGGGCCCATGGGGAACCACCACGGGGCCAGCAAGCTGCTGCCCGGGGGCAGGGACACGTTAGGTTTGGGGCAGGGCCAGAGACCCTTCAACGGTGCCAGCAATGGACACGTTTATGAAAAGCTCTCCAGCATTGAGTCAGATGTCTGAGGGTGAAGACGGAGGAAGAAAGAGAGAAGGTGAAGTGGGTGAAGAGAAGAGGGGGAGAAAGAGGGGAGAAGGGAAACAGCAGCACGGGCTGATGACCTCTCAGTGTGAAGAGAAGGAGACACGATACTGTGTGTGTTGTTCTCACTCCACTAAATGGAAAGAATTTGGACGATGCACAGAGGCCACTGCAGGCTAAGCTGTGGTGAAGTCCGGCGGGAGACAAGTTTTTAATGAGAAGAGAGGATTCTGGTGCTGCTCCGACGCTCAGAGAGTGAGGGATAGGGAAGGAGGGAGGAAGGGAGGGAGGGGAAAAAGTGAAATAAAATCTCCAGTCTCTGCTCTCTTCACATGCTCATTGTCTTTCCCTCCCTCCTGCAGTTCCTTAACACCAAAACAAACATTTTGTTTAGCAACGGAAATACAATCATGAATGAGAAATCAACACTTCTGTTGAAGTCACAGGGTAAACTAATAATAATTGTATTGATAATGTTGATAATATTATTGAATATTATTCCAGTGTTTAATGATGATCGGTTTGGATTGTTTTTCAATTTTATTTATTTAAATAGTTCATGTTACATATTTGTATGATGTTAATTCTTTCTTAGCTTACCAATATTACAGGACACGGGTGGACCAGTTGCCAGGACGGATCTTTTTTTTTTTTGGGGTTCCTGTAATTTGGACTCTTCTTTGCTATTAATTCTTCATGTTTGATTTTTTTATACTTTTCTTACTTTTGAGTGCTGTGAAGTGTATGTGAAAGGCATGACTTGCTGAGTACATTAGTACTTATAAATTTGCAAAGAAGGTCTTTTTTTTCAGCTGCAGAAGCAACATCATCATACTGATTTGCCGTTTCCTCTCGTTTTTTCTGCTTGGCAGTACCAAATGGGTCTCACATTTTGAGCTGGATGTGCCTTAAAGGATTAATACTGATTTTCTACACATACGATCTGCTCTGTTGGTAGACAGATCTACCTGCAAACGATTAGTCAGCTGATCTGAGAGTGAAAACACACCTGAAAAAGTCTGATATGAGTTTTGTGAGCATAACCAGCGTTTCACAGATGTTATAACACACAGATGTTGCTGCAGTAGAGGAAGCTTAATTTCCTATGTAGGCCCCCAACAATAAAAGCAACCAATAGCTGGATTATAAGGGTTAAAACCACAGTGCCATGATAAATAAACATTCCTGTTCCCTGCCAAAAGTCATATATGACATAACTGCTCCTTTATGTGAAGAAATAAGATTTATAATCAAATGTAATATTTAAATTTCTTCATAAAGTCCACATCTGATCTAACTGCAAGTTAATTTCCTTTTAATCATTTACTAAGAGGCTCAACAAGCCTCATTGCTCCTCACCTCCTCAAACCCCAGTGTTCATTCCTGCACATCAGATGACCCAGGAACCAACTATCCTTTAAACACATGTAAATCACATCTAATGTCCGCTTGTTGCCCTCGACGCGTCTCATTGGGTCTCGACTCAATTGGCCGTGACAGTTTTTGCTGTTCAGGACAGGGACATAATGGACTCTGTTGCCGGGATGAGCAGCCCAGCACGTTAATTATTTCATGATTATGGCTGTAAGCCCTGCCTGTTGCATTAGATGGTCACATCTGAATCTTAAGGACAAGTGTTGAACATTTTCACTCTGCCGGTGCGAAGGACCACAGCAGGCTCCTGATTTCAACCACAGGCATACAGTCCCAAATAATCTCATGATTTAGACTTAACATAAATCATAACTCACTTAACTATTAATCATTACTTACTTTATTTAGTGTTGAGTGTCTGTAGCTGATAGTAAATAGAGTAAATATTGCACTCACTATACAGCTACCGATTAACGTCAAACACAGAATAATGTTAAAGGAACAGTTTTTTGGTGAAATATGTTTATTTGCTTTCCTTCCAAGAGTTAGATGAGAGGATTGATGCCACTTTTGTGTCTGCATGATGAATGTCTGTTAGTTTTACTTAGAATAAAGGCTGGAAACACAAGGAAACAGCCAATCAGCCAAGAAATAGTTTGGAACAAAACCTCCCCAAAAAAAGTGTTTTGTAATTTTTTTTGTACAAATCTAACAAACAAGATATAATGTGTTATTCTGTGAGTTTCAGAGTAGCCGGAGGGTGGATTTTGTTTCCTTTAAAAAGAGAAAAGGCTTGCTGTTTCCTACTATTTACAGTCTTTATACTAAACTAAGCTTACCGGCTGCTGGTTTCATATTCATATCAAGAGATATAAGAGTGCTATTGATCTTCTCATCTGTCTCAGCAAGAAAAATATTTCCCAAAATGTCAAACTATACCTTCAAGCTGTTTTCTTACAGACGAACAGAGAAGTATTCACTCTCGGTACACTTAGCCATCATTCCTCACACCATGTTGCTGAAATGTCTCACTAAACAGAACATAAAAAGTAATTTCAGCATGTAATGTAACCTTGATTTCTCCCTCAACAGACCATAATCTGTTTCACATGCTGAGATTTTGATGAAGGAGAGAATTTGCCCTCAAGTCCAAGGTCCTGTGTGTCAGCCAAGGACAAGGATAAAAGAGAAAGTAAACAGCGCCCTAAAAGCAGATGGTATGTTTCGTAAAAAGCATCGCCTTTGTTACTGATGATCTGGGAGTTCTTTAGCTCAAAAGGGGGATCTGCTCTAAGACATAAAAACAAACATTTAAAACGCCTTTTCTTTCATTTACAAACTCTCTACCATTCAAAGTTACAATTTAAGACAAATACTCTCCATTTCCAGTTGTTTCCTCTCACTTAAACTTGAATTTAAGACGTTTTTGCCAAACCAAATTTTAAAACCTAAGCACAATCTGACTGAATGGGTCCAGTATTTAGTTTGTTGTACATCCCAGTCAAAACTTCAGAAGGCTTTCCTTCTCTTGGTTGACAAGTCAGTATGTATGATACTAGGAGGTCTCTAGTGTTTGTGAGGACTTGCATGTAAACACTTTTTCTTTATTTCTGTTTTTATTCTTAACTTTTAGCCCAGAAGAAAAATGGGTGTTTTTGAACAATATTTGGACTTTTATCGATTTCATTGGTACTGATGATCCATGTAGTACTGTAGGTGTGTGTGCGTGTGTGTGTGCTTGTTTGTGCAAGAGAAGACACCAATCTAACAGTCAAAATTTTGGTTATACTTTACTGAACATGGCTAAATCGATTACAAATTTCACTAGGATAGAAAACACTTTTCTTATTGTTAGTGTTATACAAAGATCAGTTTTCTTGATAGTTTGTGTAAATGCTTTTAAACAAGGTTGAGGTCTTGGTTCACACATTCATTGTCACTGAAGAAGCCTTCTTCATCTCAACTACTTTTCCTAATTTTTGTTTCCCTTTTGAATCTCTTGGTATGTTTCATTATTTCTGTTATTGTATGTGCCTGAATACATACGCTTGATTACCTCTGTGTGTGCTCATATGGAAGAGAGACAGAGTGTGTGAGAGATAACTGTTTGTTGTACATGTACTATAAAACTATATGTAAATACTTTACCTCACGCTCATGGACTTTTGATAAAAACTGTACAAAACGGCAGAGAATAGATCTATTTGGGATAAATCTTTGATTCGTAGGTCCCCTTGCAAAATGGCTTTTGTAACGACTTCAGGCCAGGAAGTGTGCAATCGTTTATTATTACACAGACAGTGTGCACATTTAATAAGTCGAGGTTTGTTGATGCGTTTTGATTTTCTCTTGGATCTGGTCAAAGACCAGCTAAGAGGGTTTGTTTTCTCAAAGGAAAAATTGTAAAGCACCATCATTCATTGGTACACAGAAAGCACAATAGATTAGCTATTGCATTTTTACAAGGAAGTCTCTCTTTTCTTTTTCCCTCTTTGACTAATCTTCTCTTTTTGTGTTGGGTTTTTTTCTGCCACAGAAGACCGAACAACTCCACCCCTGAGCTGTACAGATTGTGAAAAATGTACATACGACAAAAATCTAGTTCACCCTCGCATTTTTTGTATGGAGAGAAATTACTTGTGTGAAGAGAGTATTTCAAATTTGATTGAATATTTAGTAATATTGAAAATGAGATTAAACACAGTCAATGTGAAAATAAGTGCTGAGAAATATTATTCTTCTGTCTCTTTGGAATAAAAGTGTTGAGTATTAATAAAAAAGGAGAAATCTCTAATTTATTTGTCTTGTTCTTGTTATTTTCTCCCCCACAGTGCTTTTTTTTATCATCTGCTGTATCCACATGTTGGCAGGAGGAACTCCATCTCGTTTTTATTTGACATTCAAAGGGACACATGTTATAACAGATCATGTTATTTTGCCCCATAGGTCATCAGCTGAGTGTCATCCTCTGCTCTTTGTCTCCCGCTCTGTGAAACTGATGCGATGCGCCATGTCGACACCAAGTGTTTTTTAGTAGACGAGAGAAAATAAATAAAGAAGGCTTGAGAATAAAAGGTGGAGCGAGAGGGAGAGAAAATATTGAGGGAAGGATGAAGTGATGCAAAGTGAACCGAGCAGCAGAGATCAAAGCCCCCTTAAAAAAAAAAATCCTCACTCCCCCTCTCTCCTCAGACTCTCTCTTTACTCTGAAAGCCTTGTCCAGAAACAGGAGTTATTTAAAGAAACCTGCAGGTTGGAAAACGCGCCAAAGTCTTGTGTATAGATTTGGTGGGAAGGATTTGAACATCTGCAGTCTGGGATGCTGACAGAAAAAAAAAAAAAAAAAAAAAGAACGAGGTGAGGCGGTAGAAATAATCTTTTAATCAGTTTTTATCTCCTGCTTCTTCACTATTTTCCCCTCTCTGCCTCTCTCTCACATCTGTTCTGCTTACTTCTCCACACACCGACCTCGGGATGCATTGCAACACATGTAACTACTTCTTGACAATTAACTGTTACCTAGCAACTGGCTCTTTTTCCAGAGATGGGGAGGGATGAAGGGTGAGGAGGAGGAAGGAGGTGTGTGTGTGTGTGTGGGGGGGGGTGGGGGGGGGTGTAGAAAGAGAGACAGAGAGAGATTTATACAGTATTCCCACAGCATCTTAACTGGATTGGATGCAACAATGCATTGACAATACAATACCAAAATGGAAAGTACAGCCTGAGCTTAACGCCCACACAGAGCAGTAGAGGAGAGAAGAAGAAGAGGAGGAAGGGAGGAGGAGGAGGAGGAAGGGTGGTTGATGTACAGATTACAGTATGATTAAAAAAGAAAAAGGCGGGGGGTGAAGCGCATGCATGGGGTAAACAAAAGAGGGATTGACAAATGGAGAGTGTGCAAATGCAGGTTTTTTGGGGAAAAAAAGGAGGAACATGCAGCGCTGCAGTGTGTGGCGTGGATGACAAGTGGAGTTGTAGAAGAGAGGCGGAGAGAGAAACCGGTTGCTGTAGAAACACTTGGCAAAGTTTTAATGAAGGCATAAAGTTTGGATGCCCACAACACACACACACATGCACAGGATCACCATACGCAAACAAACAGTATAATTATGTTAGCAGATAATAGGCACCCCCTGCTGGGCCCACAAGGACCATTCCTGACTTCAGCTGAGGGAGAAAAAAAAACAAGAAGAAGATCAAGCCTCCATGAATCAGTTGTAATGTCACATCTGATTACGGCAGCGGGCGAGCACTGACACCCTGTGGCAAAAACAAGGCATCCTCCGGTTACTGTGTGTAGCTGGGACGAGAGTTTGTCAGATACTTCCCTGTCAGTTCATGTATCACTGCACTTTGAGGCACAGAGTTAAAGAAACAAGTGATGAAAGATGCAACTGCAAAATCTCATTGACGTTTTAGGCACACATGTGGAGGTTGAGTTTTCTTCTTGTCCTGAAATTTGTATGTTTTTTCTCAATATATGCTGTAATATAGTTTTTTTAAAGGGCACTCCTCACATAAAGTTGGGGGGGTCACAATAGATATGTTAATTTAAAACGATTTGAAGTGTTGTTGAGGCTTACATAATCCAAAAGACTTTTAGTTTCCAGTGTGGTTCAAACTTAAAATAGACTGTAAATCCTACATTTCCCATAATGCAACTCAGTGGCGCATTTCAATGGACTGCCTCTGACTGGTAAATGAGTTTCCAGCTCGAGTTTTGTATCACAGAATGAAAGCTACACGTACCTCTGTGGCCTCTTGGCAACTTCTCTATCTGTTGTTCTGCTTTTTTGCTGTTTGTATATGAAGACCCAGAGTTTGATAGCATATGAAGAAAGAAATAACCATCTATAACCAACTCAGTCAAATACATATAACCATCAAAGCAATAAGCCACTGACCTTTCTATTATTATTCTTTATTATTTTATAAAAAAGACTTTGTAATGTCACTTTTCATCACAAAGTGTTTTGTCTGTCAAACATGCAAAACAGAGTACAGCAAGTTATGTGAATTATATATTAGATTAATTCTGAACATTTATGTGCCAGCTGTGCCATAAAT
>JBAJHX010000051.1:17922155-17941348 GCA_037176925.1 Amniataba percoides | reverse complement strand
TTTTTTTTTCTCTCTCTCTCTCTCTCTCTCTCTCTCTCTCTCTCTCTCTCTCTCTCTCTCTCTCTCTCTCTCTCTCTGATGCTCTCTCCACCTTTGGCAGCTGTGATATAATTCAGAGGAGAGTGTGGCGGGTCCAGTGCTGAGCCACTTTTTTGAAAAACTTTCTTTACACACTGATACACGCCCACCTCCCACTTTCCTTCACACACGTACACACACACACACACACACACACTGTAACATCCAGCTGCTGCCAGATGTGCGGCACATCCTTGTCTTTCAGATAAGTCTCCAGATCTACCCTGTTTTTGTCTTGATTAAACTTTCTAGGTAGGTATATTTGTGCGAGAGGCTGTCTTCTCTCTCTGCTGCAGGAGTGTCTTGAGAAAAACTTCCACAAAGATTGAGTTATGGATCTTTTTCATGTGTTTCTGCGTCCCACTGTCTACCCTTTACCCTCACAAAAAGCAGCTAGCAGGCTCGACACAGAGTATTTGTTAAGCTTAAGCTGTCACCTAAAAGAATGCAGGATGCTTTTTTTACTTGAAAGAGAGAAGCTGAGAATATTTACTCTGTTGATCGTGTTTATGAGAGCAGCACGTTTTCTTTTTACTATACTTGCTGCTACTTTATTCTTCTTCTCCACCACACTTAAGAGTTAACAACTGAGCTTTTTACTCCTTTGTATTGATGCATGTATTTGACAGGAAGAGTTAGTTCTGCAGATTAAGATTTATATACCAACACATGATCAGTGTATAAAAAGTACCAAAAGTACCAAAGTAACTGGATCATTGTTGTTGATGAATTAGCAGGTAAAGTGAACTTGTGAAATGTAGAACTGTGATGATTAGTCAGTTGACCAACATTACTAATGAATAAGGAATTAATCATCATTTTCTAAGCAAGATTGCTAAATATTTGCTGGCTATCAAATATAATATATCAGTTTATTATATCAGTTATATCAGTATATTTAATATATGGAGGTTTTGTTTTATTTATGATGAAAGTAGTTTTTAGCCCTACTCTAATGTTTATTGTTGTAGTAGGTTGGATGCTGCTGCTTCTCTTTACTTTATATGCTTTCTATCTTTATCTACATCACTGCTTTGTATTTTAAAGGCTGCACATATTTTGTATTTCAGATATTTTTTATAAAAAGTAAGCTGTGAAATACATGTGGTGGAGTAAAAAGTTCAGTATTTCCCTCTGAGATGCAGTTTCGATTTAGTAGAAAGCAGCAGGAATTGAAAATGCCTAAATTAAGTTCCTCAAACTAGTGGTATTTTTAAGTTTACCAAATATTTTAGTAAACTTATTATTTTCCACTTTACTCCACTATGTTTTCAAGTACATAACTTGTTTTTTTTTCTGCTCCATCTACAGAGCACAACACTGGCTATCCCTCCATTTAATCTGGTTAAAAACAACAGTCTGTTAATCTGCCAATCTGTCTGTAGAATAAAGGATTTGTACACTAAACTCCCCAGGAAAGAAGGGAGATAAGGAGCGCAAGAGACGGGATATGAAATGGAGTCAATTATTCTTTATTGACTGGCATCCAGATGTTATTCCAGCTCTCTCTCTCTCTCTCTCTCTGTCTGTTTTCATGCCGTGGCTGTGGTGAGGTCAGAGTTGGCCAACAACACAACCGGAGAGGGAGAGAAAATGGTGCAAAAGTGCATAGCGGAGGAAGGGAGAAAGGAAAACAGACAGACAGACAGACAGATGGGGTTAAATGAAAACAACCGGCGCACTTCAACATCTGCACACCTCTCCTGGCAGCCTCCGAGAGCGATTCGACAGAGTTACTGCTGTGAAGAAGTCACCGCACCTTCCACAGCTGGTTCACATTAACAACAGGCGATTTGTCACCTTCAGCTGAATTCCTCACACACACACTTTCTCTTTCTCCCTCCCTGCGTGAGTCTTTCTCGTCTCCTGTCTTTTAAAAACCACATGACGTGCCGTGTGTGCACTCGTGGCTCGCACTGTTATTCCTCCAACAGTATCTCGCCGTGGAGGAGAGCCAACATTGCACTTCGCTCCACATCTTGGGGCCTGACGTAAGAAAATAACACAACCAGAAATACTCCCTTTTTACACAATACAATAGAGCGAGTTAGGAGGCCATCTTTGTGCAGTTTTATTCTACTTGTGGGTGTGTCCGCTGCTTCCAGGTTTTAATGTCAATAGTCATGTCTCAAACAGAGTTCTGGTTTTTCATCAGTGTCCTGACCCCTCGTGTCAGTGGTCTCTGTGAGTCAGTGTCCAGAAAAAGAGAACAGTTTTGAGGAAGTAACTTCAACTGAAACAGGAAATAAAGCGCAAGAAAACTGTGAAACACTCCGTAGATATGTGGACAAAACCTCAGCAAAGAAGACCATAAACAGCTTCAAAAAATCTTTAAAGACATGGAAACATTTTGGCTTTTTTCCTTTGTGTCAACCTGGATATTTGCCTTTTTCTTCCCCTCTGAATGCTCAGAAATGGACACACCAAGTAAGCCATTCAAACTATATTTTGACAAATGCTTAGATTAAAGGGTAACACTTTGTGGTTGTTAGATAGATGTCTCTGTGGTATCAGAGGAATAACAGCAAACTACTAATTATTTTCATTACCAGTCCAATGTTATAATTCATTCATTTTTTAGGTCAGATAGCCTGTCTGTCTTTCTGTCTGTCCGTTTGTCTGTTCTTCAATTATCTTGGCAACCGTTCATCCAATCAACCTCACACGTGGCAGGTGTATTGCTGAGGACACACAAAAGTGTTGTGTCGAGTTGTTTGGACGAGCTAATCCACACACTAGAGAAGATGGAAAACGGAGAATGTTTTTGCTTTATAATTCACTTCAATGATAAATAATTTATTATCAATCTAAAATGAACCTCCGTATTTTGTCCCCTCACAGAACTGAAGCTGAATGGCAAGGTCTTTGTGGCTTTCGCAGACGAAAGGCTCAAGATTAAGTATGATCTCTACCTAACAGCGAACCGCAGCAGAGAAGTCTTGACGTGCTCAGATCCTGACAACGAAGAGATATACAAGTGCAATATCTCTGAGACGGCAGGCCTGCACCAAAATCTGATACTGGAGCTGAACAACCTGAAGAAATCAGGAGAATACTCCTGCAAGTATAAAGAAGCAAAAGCATACTGGTTTCTCAGAGTGAGAGGTGAGTATGAAGAAGTATAGAATGAGACTTGAAACTGAGGATGACTGAAACAGATTTAATATGTTTCCTCAGTTCTGCCTTTGTATGATCTTTCATTTGGAGGTAATAAAGTGAGAGCTAAAGTTGATATTGTCAGGAATACAGGCTTTCCGGCCATTTTGAGACTTATGTCACTTCTGTACTTCAGCTGATACTGTAGCTGTCAGAAAATCTTAATGACTGTCACAGAACAAGACAGTTTTTCGAATTCTGCTGAAGTTAATGACTGACTGAAAATGCATGAACACAAAAATGGCAAAGAAAAGTTGATGCTGTGATGAAACAAGAAGTATACATGCAGGCATGTGGATATCAGGGTACCAGTATCAGTATCAGTAACAGTGTGCATCCTTGAACATGCAGTCAACTAAGTTCCAGTCGAATAAAAGATGCATCTCATGTGTTGGTCTACAGATTATACAAATCGTGTCTGTTGACTGTCAATGTGGTATTAACCAACATTCATCTGACTATCTGTAGATTGTGTCAGCATCTTTTAAGTTGATCAGCTCAAAAATGAATCAGGCTAACACTGAACCTAACTGTAGCTCAAATTATCAGTGTGTCTGTTACTTCAAATAAGTGGATGGATGTGACTTTCTAATGTTTTCAGCTGTTTATCACTTAAATTTGATAGTCCTAAGACATGTCTGTTAATGCTTTAAGGAAAAATGCCCACAGATAGTCTGCTGATGGTCAACAGTGGATTACTTGACAATCAACAGATAAGCAGCTGATCTTTAGTTTATCATGAACTAATTTTTGATCTCATCTTAACTTGATGGTCTACAGATTTAGTGGCTTGGGACAATCAAAAGAAAAGTGTTTGCATCTTTCTTGCTTTTTTTCCCTTTGATATTTTTTTTCTTATCCTCAGACCCCTCAGAAGGCCCCAACCCACAGGTTGAGAAACACTTTACATCTGAAAATCCATTAGTGAACTCATACTGATTCTGACAATGTATTCAGTTTATCCCACTTGATTTTGAATATATTCAGTCTGTGTATTATTTGCTGGATAGATGAGGAATTTGTCAGCTGTCCAGTTATGATGCATTCCTGGCACAGACTTATGCTGAATGGTGTGTGTTTTCCAGTTGATGGCTACAAGGACAGCGTCATGTGGGATTACACAGAAACCAGGATACTCGCCGTCTTCATTGCTGTGCTGCTGGTTTTCAGTGTTGTGGGCTCAGTGTATGTCTTCAGAGGACAATGGGTAAGAGGTGGCCTGTAGTCAACATACAGCGTGTTTCATGGTGAAAAAACTGAGGCGTTGCAATGCTGCAGATGATGCTGAGTTTAATTAAGAAAATGCATTTTGCATAACCAGATCAAATTTGAAGAATATTAAAAAAAAAAAAAATAGTTGCAGCCCCAAATCATGTCTCAATCGAGCATCAGATCATCTTAGCACTGGAGTTATTGAAGTAAAATGTAAAAAGAACATTTAATAAAAGATGTTTTCAGTAAGAATCCTGCTTTTCTTCTTTTAAGAGTGAAGATGGTCAGCTGACCCAGAATAAAATGTTCCCTTTATTAGTAAGATCATCTAAAAAGTTGTGGACCAGTAACTAAGTAACATGTTAAGTTTAAAGGACTATTTTTTATAAAATGTAGACAACCTCTTTGAGATACTGAATACCACTCATCTGCACACCAATTAATTCCTCTTCTTTCAGCTTTCCATATCAACTATACAACAGTAATAAAGTCTGATCTCTGAGTCTCTGAGTCTGATCTCCAGCACAGGAACTATTTTGTTTTACTCAACAACACATGGCCCAACACACTCATTATTACCTAATCCTGTGTTGCTGTCACAGCTCGAGTCTAAATAGACAGATAAATATCTCCTGTTATCCAGCCAGATTAGTCACAAGAACCAAATTAGAGAAAATCCTCAGATGCCTCAGTCTGATGTGTGTCTTTTTTGTTCTTGTTGTCATTTTTAGAAAGAGTGCATCACTGGATGCGGTGACACCACCAGAAAAAGAAAGAAGAACCGAGAACAAAGGAAGGAGACGCAGATGCAGCAAGATAATGTGGATGCAATAATAGATCCGTCTACTTCTTTCTATGCTGTAAGAAACTTTCTAGTCGTCAGTAATTACACAATTTTCACTTGAATTTGATTCTATCACTTTTTTTTTTGTCCTCCATCTTGCCTTCATCGATATACTCACTTTTATATTTCTCTGAAGCTGATACAATAAATTATCTCAGAGTCTAGAACCCCGGCCCAGGTCCATTTATGATGTGCTCGACCACTCGGCTGCCAACAGAGAGCCAGAGCAAAGCGAAGCTAAGCCCAAGAAAAAGCAACCCCAGAAACCGGTGAGTGCCAACTTCTACTCTGCTATCAGTGAAAAACAACGAAACCTGCACTTGTTGACCCATCTTCTACTCTCTCCGCAGAAGGCGCAAACAAAACAACAGCAGCAGGAAGAAACATTTGAGTCTGTCTATGAGAATTTCTGACTCACACGCAGAGTCATTTCAACAGATTGTGCCGTCTGTTTCATTGGCTGAGATAATCTCAGTTTGCTGTGTCATTTTCATCTGCATGTTCATTCAAATTATTATCAGTTAAATGTAATTGTACTCAGAGTATAAAAACTAAAGTATAATGTTTTATACTGTTGTATTATTATTATGTATGCATTGACATGTAACCAACATTTTAATATTTAACTGTTTTATCTACTGCTGAGAGGTTTCATTTACTAGATTACAATGCATTGTGGATTTTGAAAATGTGAATCTGTAGAGTATCTATTGCTGTCAACAAATGGATTCTTCTTTTGTTATATTTGATCTTTTTCTTTCACGTATATTGTATTTAAAAAGAAACATGCTCAGTTTAAATATAAATATCACCGTTTGATGCATTGCACCAGATCATACCTATAAACTAATTTGCATTTGTATAAATCCACTGGCAGGTCAAAACAAAGAAATAGAGCCATAACAAATTATACTACTAAGTTATACAGAAAACACACAAAACACAGCTTTGCATAATAGATAAATATATCACAAATGTATGCTCACAAGATAAAAGAAAGTCGTGGATTCATGGTTAGTGAATACAAAGCTGAGCAGCAACAGAAAAAAAATATTATTTTTCAGCAAGATCATCTATAATATACATATGTTTGTGTGTGTGTGTGTGTATCCGATGTAATATTTAAGCATATGATCAATAAAATCAATTCGGGTGTCACCTTCTGTATTAAGCATCGCCCCTTTTTGTACATCAACCAATATAATTGCGAGTTGTTGAAGCTACGAGCCAATGACAGCGCTGCTTTGAGAGGGACTTCCGGGTTTGGTTTGTTGTGTCTCTGTGTTCATCATGGCCGCAGAAGGAGATTTTCTGGCGAGATACCGAGCTGTGTCAAACAAGCTAAAAAAGTAAGGCTTTGACTAACATTAGTGCAGGTTCAAAGAGGTCTTTATATCAGGATTAGGGCGACTTTATGTGCCAGTAATTTCTTTTAAGAGTTCTACAGCCAATGCTAAAAAGCTAAGCTAGGTTAAGCTAGCCTGTCACTATCAAACCGCTATCTGTATTTCTGTGCACGTAATGTGGTTTATAATGCAAGTGTTATGTAAATCTAAAGACTGGAATTAATTAGTTTGGGTTCATATAAAAGGTGTTTTTCGTTTTCGACAGTCAACTAACGTTAATTTAGCCACAAACGAAAAGACTGACGGTCAGCTCTATCTCTGCAGCTGAACAGATCGATACTTTTCTGATCAAATAATTGAGTTTAGTTTGAGTTTTGACAGCTGGCTGACTTTTTTTTAATTGCAGACGTTTTCTCCGGAAGCCCAATGTAGCAGAGGCGAGTGAGCAGTTTGGTAAGTCACTGAGTAATCTCATTTATCTTTATAGTACATTTAACGTAAACAATATTCAACCATTATTAATCTAAATTTGCTTCATAGTCCTGACTAGATATACAATATTCACCCAATATCTGTGGGTTTGTTGTTTTTATAATTCTAACTCGTGTCCTTATGATCTGAATCTTATTGATACTGGATATTATACATTATTTTTAAGAATACACGTCTTATTTGAATCAGTAGATCAAGTGCACGTGATTGAAGTTATGCTGCACTTCACAAAATCCAAACATAGAAAAGTCCCTACGTGTTTCACTTTATTAAGGATTGAAATTTGTCAAACACAACTTTCCACATGAAAGACCAAACAAATTATTGGGATTATAAATTTGTAATAAACATTACACAAATATACAGGACAAGAAGGAGTGTGCTGTCAACGATCTTAACAAAAAAGAAAAAATAAGAAGCAGATTAAATCAAATACATAAACATTAAAGGAAAACTAAACCCCTTGTTACTGAACAAATTGTTGTGCATGTCTGTCTTTATTCTTTTTATATATTAAGTGTGACCAGTGTAAATGGGAAACTAGTAGTGTAAATATTGGTATTCATATCTGTTGATTTATAGTGTCTGGTCAGGTTGAAGTAATTCATTAAACTGACCATATTTTGTAGATCTTACCTTTCTTATCTTTGCCACCCTCCTGTTGTGTTTCAGGTCAGTTAGCCAAGGAGCTGAAGCAGCAGGACTGCCTTCAGTATGCCGCCTTCTGTAACCTGGCTATGGCTCGGTGAGGAATCATTTATGTGTATTCATACCTTCTGAACCATCTCAGTGTCATAACAGTCTTTATGCTACAACACACAGTGGAGTCTTTACACACCAAGGGCCTCCCAGTTAATGTCATGGATTATCTTAAAAAGTATAACGTGAAAAAACTTTGTTAGGCCAAAAATGAAAGAAATTCTTTTGTTTTTTTTTACCCAAACACAGAATGTTAAATTTTAAAATAGGAACATTTTGACTGATGTTCAATTTCTTGCCACTAACTTTTGACTCTGTGTCATAGTAATATATTTCTGTCATATCTAGATGTTATTTGGTCCTGCTTAAAAGACCACTGATCCTACTAATTCTTACTTTGGATATTAAAAACACACATTTAAAGTTATTATGACTGTTTATTTCCCCAGTAAGGATTATTTTAATATCTCTGATTCTCTAATGAGAAAGCATTATTTCACTTATATATTCTTACATAATCATTTGTATTTTAAGAAACTAAAGATAATCAGTGATTGTTACATACAAAAACTTATGTCCAGCTTTATTCCATCTGTTCTGTGTTTGGCCACAGTGAGATCCATAATGAAATGGTTTCCTCAGTTGGGTGTGGCAGAGCTTTACTTGCACAAAGTGCTGACCTCAACCCCATCCGTCATCTCTGAGCAAATGCCATCTGTGAGCCAGGCCTTATCATTCAGCATCAGTGATCGACCTCGATAATGTTCTTTTGGATAAATAGGAGCAAATGTCTTGAGCTAAGTTTCTTTGTGGAAAACTTTTCCCAGAGGAGTGGAGACTGTTAGAGTAACGTGTTAACTTTGGAATGAGATGTTCAGGAATCGCATGAGGATGTAATATCCAGGTGTTGATATAGTTTCAGCTTTGTGTAAAATATGTATAAATGTCATTTATGAATTTGTGGTTGGAATTTTTGCCATAGTGTTTTCAACTAAGTAAGTACTGATTGGTCCAAACAGACATGTTAAAGATTTAGTAACCAAATCATTCATGTCCCATACAATAAACCACCACAAGGTGACAGAGGTGTTGGTAATTAGCCCAGAGGGAGCCTGTATCACTCACAGAGATGACATGTTTACTGTTGATGGTGCATCTGTTGTTGTTACACATCCTGAATGTCTCGACTGCAGGTGCGAGCAGACTCTTTTTAATGCCCCGGGAGAGGCCCTGGCATTAACCGACGCTGCTCGCCTCTTTCTTTCATCGGAGAAGGAGAACAGGGCCCTGCAGGCGCCGGGCTTTGACGAGCACCTTCAGGCTGCACTCAACTGCTACAGTTTTGCCATCAAGGTACAGTGTGGTTCCTAAATCATAACATTTTTAGTGATTCAAGTAGCCCTCCTGAAAAAATCATGAAAGTAGTTGCACTTCTAATCTAATATCGCATCCTGTAGGCAGATTTTGTGTTATATATAAAGAGATTAAGATGCAGAATTGACTGTGGAGTACATTTGTGTATTGTTGCCACGTTTCTATAAAGACAGTGAAATAATGAAGATGTTGAAATGGGTTACAGGTGTACATCGAGATGAACCAGCCTGTGATGGCCGCCAGCCTGTGTTTAGAACTTGGCAATGCGCTCAAGGTAAAAGTCTGGAGCTAAAACATAAAGTATCTTGATCTTTGATTTTTTTCTTTTTATTGATATGCAGCTGACAGTCTTAACCCTTCCCGTGGTTTCAATAGGAGATGAACAGACCAGGAGAGGCCATCGTTCATTATCAGAGGGCTGCAGAGTTACAGACACAGACGCCAATCGAAGCTCTGCTGTCAATGGGAGAAATGGCCACGTGTAAAATTCTCACCCGTGAGTTCAGCCTGTGGAGTAAACTCTAATTTTATCTTTTATTTGTTGATGTCTTGTGGATTTATGTGTGCAAATTATTTAACCTGCGTCGCCTTTCACGTGTGTTTTTGCAGGCGACTATGACGGTGCTTTGTCGGTGTTCACAGAGATGCAGCTGATGTGCCAGGAAAGAGGACTTCAACTGCCGGGCACCAGCACCCCTGTTGGTGAGCTACAGACCGCTCAAAATAATCTTCAGTTTGAATAGATCAGCTATGATACAGTTTTAAAAATGGAGGCTGGATGAAGAGATGGAAGAGACCTTTATCAATGCTGAGTAAAGAAAAAACAACCAGAGTATTTTAAAGCAGTGCCTCACTTTCTGCTTTAATATTGTTGTTGCATATTATGTTATCACATCAGCGGCCATCATTTGTCTTCTGTCTGTGTTTCGTGTTCATGAAAAAAGGTGCATTTCTGGACATTGTGGCAAAATGTGAGATCTCCAGAGTGCTACTGCTAATGTTGCTCGAGGTAAGCCTGTTGATTTTATATGTGACGAGGCAATATCAAGATGTTTGTAACCTTTTTTTATTACTTCTACACACTTCATTATAGTTCTATTTGTATTATGTTTCTATTTAAATTCAATTTTATATTCTACTTTATATACCTACAGTACTGTATTCTAAACTAAATTCCTGTATTTTGAACTTTTGCACTATTTTATATTGTTTTATGTAGGGAGCTTGAGGTTTAAGACTTTCATTGCCAATGACTGCTTTCCTGTAACTGCTGTGCGTGACAGAAAATTCTTGAGTCTTGATACTGTGAAACTACCTATCACAACAAGAACAGGTAGTCTTGTTGAAACACTGTGTATCCCTTAGAAAGTATTTTTACCACAAATACACAGCAGTGTGAACACCTGCCAATACTTGAGTGTCAAACAGATGAACAGAACAGTTAAATAAGCATTAAAAGCACAAAAACACCTCCACATCAGCACCACAACACAAAATGTTGCATTACTGATGCCAAGAGTATTAACATTATATCACAGTATTGATTATTTATCTGACATCTGTACTTAACTCAGTGGTACAGCAGCGCTTTAATTGTTCACTCTTGCTGTTTTCCTGTGCAGCCTCCGCCTCAGAAGTTGTTACCAGAACATGCCCAGACCCTGGAGAGATACGCATGGGAGTCTTTTGACCCCCACAGCCAAGGTGAATGCACTTCAATGTCGAACTGTTATCAGAGGAAACACATCTATATTATATATGTTCCTTTTTTCACTGGGAATGGACAAAGTGTGCCATGAATTCTGTCAGTGGCATTTATTTGGAGAGTAAACGTGGATCTCGTCCTCTTTTCCAGTGACCTTCCTGCCTGAGAATGTTTTCCTGCTGCTGCAGTCAGTAGTGGTGAGTGTCACCATCCACATACATGCACATACATGTAATTCACAGGATTTCCTGATCCTTCCTGCCTCGGACAGAACAAATGATGAGTGTTTGTGGCCTTCGCATGACAGCGATGAATGTGCTGGAGTTTTGTTTTTCCTTTGCAGCATTTGCAGTTGTGTCAGTCTTAACAGACCTTAACCAATGTTTTTTATTTGTAGTTGGTTATCAATGTTTATTTGTGACTTAAATGCCTTTTTTATTGAAAGATAGATTCTGTAAAGCAACTTGTTCTGGGCAAACAGGCTGAAGTTATAAGAGAGCATAAACATTGACAAGACTGAGATCTTGTCAAGGTCATCAGAATGTGCAGTTATGGTTTTATTTGTGCATTTTATAACAGCAAATCTGTTCTGCAGATGGCGTGTCAGGAGAAAGACACAGAGTCCCTCAAGTCTCTTCAGACTGAGCTATGGTGAGCGTTCAGAAATGTTCATTTCATGTGTCGTGATGCTTCAGCAGCAGTTTTAATGCTTCTCAGTCTGAATTCTCCATATTGATTATGTGTTTGTGTTTTTCCCCCCTCAGGCCGTTTCTCAGTGCAGAGCAGAATCACCTCCTCCACCTGGTGGTGCAGGAGCGCATCACGCCGTCTGGCCAAGGCATCTAGTCCAGTTTTTACTCACTTCCTTTGGGAACAATACTTTATATAGTGGAACATTCCTGTTTCTGACTGGGTCTGTTGTAAGGCCTGAAGAAGTCTTGTTTTCAAAACTCAATGTTGTAACTTGCACGCAGTTCAAAACTTTGCCCTTATTAAGTCAAGTGACTCCGATTTAGAAATGTGAACATCTGACGGCATCTCGTAGAACGGTATGCTGTCCTTTATTGTCCTGATTGTTGGGATTTTAACTTGAAACTAAATGTAGGTGAATTTTAATGAAATCGTGTGCTCTTATTTGAGTGAAGGCTACAGAACCGGACACATTCGTCCATATTTATTATAAATAGTTTTGGATTTAGTTGCATTTACAGCAGTTTAATAGATCAAACAAGATGGCTTTGTGATATAATTTGTTTTATTAATAAATGATATGGCTTAATTCCAATGTAATTACAGACAAAAGCTCCTATTGCATAGTTATGAAATATGGTGAAATTAAACACCATTGTCCTCCATCCCTGGTTCACTTTATGTTCACTTGTACAAGTTGCATGTACTTTTCTTATGATAGCAGCCAACTACAGACAAAAAAAATCAAACATGGTTAAAAAAAAAACACTCAATACAAAATGTTACAAAAATATATTGGTTATAATATACATAGATAAAAAAGGATACACTATACTTCAGTTGTAAAATAATGATACATGATTAAAACTACTAGTACTGTAAATTAAGGCTTGTCTTTCCTGATTGTTCAAGTACTGCAACAGGAATGTTGTAGTTTTGCCAACATGCCGTACCTTCACAGATACAGTATTTTTTCACTCCTCGACTCTGGAAACCTGCAGTAGTAACTCGTTAGCCTCACAATGTGATTATACAGGATGATAAGTAACTTTCATTTTTAAAACAACGACATCTTAAAAAAGGGCTTTTGCTTACCTTTCTTCTCCCAAATGGTCCACTTTGTTAAAGACATAAAGAATTAAGGGAATAGTTTGAGACATAATTCTCTATCTCTCACACTGAGTTAGATGAAAAGATACCACCCTTATGTCTGAATGGCTGTCTTTATTCTAGCTTGGCAAAAACAAAGCAAAGGGCTCTATTCGAAATACGCCTGTGTAGATTCTCGGTCATCTTAGTCGTGGTTCTTGAATAACTGACTCAACTCTCATCCCAAAGGCCTCTTCAGTTCTGGAACTGAACAAAACTTTCAAGTGAGAAGTGAGAAATTCAAGCGAGTCCAGACGACTTTTTTCTACCTCTCGGAAAAAAAAAGTTGTGACAAAGTAACTAAATCCACCAAATTGCACAAAACCTCAGGAAACAGCGTTCATGACTCCTCACGAAATCACAATGTGTCACTTTTTCATGCGGTGGTTTAAACAAACTAAATCCAACACGTTCATTAGTGACCTTCAGAGGTGGCAGGCCAGGCTAGCCTTTATCCTGTTTCTAGTCTTTATGCTAAGCTAAGCTAACTGGGTGTACATCATAAATGATGAACACATGTAAGGGTGCTATTAATCCTATTAACTATTCCTTTACAGTGCTACTGAGCATGTACTGAGTTCTCCAAACCTACATGTAAATATTAACAGAGATCACTGATTTATTAATCATTTTACAGTTATAAGTGTAACCCTCCTAATGAATAAAATATTGCCCTGTCTTTAATCCAATAGAAACAGTCAAAAATAGTCAAGTTGTAGTCAAGCCCTTCATGTAATGTAAGCCTGGGTTCCATTTCAATTTATAATATTCAAAATATAAACAAATGGCTCTTCTCAGCAATTGAACATTATTCCACTCCGCTTTTTTTTTTTTTTTTTTACCTTTCTCCAAATTTTAAAACCAATCCTCATCTTTCATTTCCCAAATGCAAACTGGGATCCCAGGGTGGCATCGCTCCTCTTCTCCCCTCACTCGCTCTTCTTCCGCAGGATGAGGTAGGTGATCGCTAAGAGCAAAGCGAGGACGAAAGAGACCCAGGCCAGGATGTAGGAGTGTCCATACCCGCCCTCCGTTTCTTTGACGTGAAGCTCGGCCGTGTAGATGGAGGCTGCTATCATTATACACAGGCCTGCGAGATGAGAAAAAGGGGATGGTGTTGTCAAATACAACCAGACAAGGTAATTAAGAACTAATTATTTTTCCTATTATGAGAAAAGGTGCATGAACAAGGACGGAGTAGCAGTCGCAGTGAAATGAGAAACATGACAGTTTCACCTTGCTCATTTTCCGACGATGTAAACTCACGACAGTACGTATTAAAATCCCATTTCTTGTGCTTTGTGCGATCTTTACGTACCCTCAGCAGAGCCAAAGGTAATCCAAAACTGACCCTCTTTATTCAATTGCAACGTGACAATAGAGCACCGACCTTCTGTTACATGAAAAAGTCAAGTTTGACAAAAAGAAAATTTGGTCACAACATGAGATCTTTAACACTTGATAACATTTATTGTACTGATAAAACATGTAAATTTTGTGGCATGAGTGTGATTTAACCCTTCAGTACTTTCTTAAGTCAGTCATGATAGACTGAAAGCTCTTCCTACGTTCTTAATATTCTGCCCATGTTGGTCCAATAATTAGCACAGCTGAAGTCATTTTTCAGACTGTCCTCGTCTCAGCTGCTGAAAAACGAATACTTGTTTTCCTTCTTTCTGTGATAATAAACTGAGTGCCTTTTGGGCTTTTGACTGATGATTGGACAAAATAAGCAATTTAAATGTGTCACCTGTGCTCTAAGAAACAGTGACGGACCCGCTTCACAAACAAGTCCTCACAGGTCTCTGAACAATCACTCCCCCCCACCCCACTGCACAAACAGCCCTTTGAAAGTTAGGATTTCTGGTTCCAGTGATATTTATTCCTGCCCCAACCTCCTGACCAACAAATGCTTCTCAGAAATACATCACATTTACAGGAGTGACGAGCTCTGAAAAAGTCATCTCAGTGTGACATTTACCAGATAGGCTGAAGTTTGAGAAGATTAATCCGACGACACCGAAGGTCGTATTTTATTGCAGTGCTGTTTAATCTGAGATTTTTTAGATTAACAGGGTTTTTTGCAGACTCCTGGGCTTGGATGGCACACGGGTGAAAATTCAAGGCCTTCTGCACCTGTAGTCGTATTGGTTTTAACACTATCATGCAGAAACATGGTACATGCTGCTGCTGAGCTCTGCCTCCATAGACTTTGGCTCTCGACACTGTCAGGGACACGCCTCAGATCATTTGTTTGTGTTGTGGAAGGTAGCTCATTTTAAAAAAGTCATACTGTTGGAAGCTTTGATGTTTTTTCCCCTCAGTCTTATTAAAGAAAATGATTCACAGTTGCACAGAAATTCAGGTGTAAAAACACTGAGGTTTGTCAGGCATTTCGCACACATCCTCCAAAAGCACTGTGCATGTCTCTGCAACAAGACGCCAGTAAATAAATCCACGTTTCTTACAGCTGCTGGTCAGGCTTTTGACTGCAGGCTACTTACAGGCAATTAGCTGTAAAATGCCGGTGAAGGTGAACCTCTGGCCTTTGGGCAGGGTGAAGAGCTGAGCCACGAACACAAACAGGGCCAGGATGGCAAAAACGCAGGCGAGCACTGATGTGGCCTGAACCGTCTGGAGAAACTCTGAAGCTGCAGGACGACAAAACAGACACAGTCAGTGAACACAACACTGCACATACGAGGCAGTGAAGCATTTTATCTGCATTACAAGTGCTGTTTTAATATAATTAACATTCATACAATGATTATTCACAATATATGAGCATAGTATAGAATTATACAGTAATTATATTCTGATTTCTGGTGGCTACTGATCATTTTTGAGCATCTTTAACACATATCTCCAGTCAGATGAAGTCAATCTCATTCATTAAAACATTCGTCGACTTTACCGTCTTCGCTGACTTTCACGTTGGTGTAATGCCAGACGGAGTTTGCCAGCTCCCATCTGCCCCACAAGTCAGTTGACACTGTGTTGGTGACCCACCAGGCCTGAGGACACAGAGGAAGGGAAGAATAAAAACGCGCGTCGAGAGTATCGAAGCACATATCGAGATGGAGTCAAAAAGTAATAATCAGTGAATGTTTTTCAGTTTCACCCTGTCGACAAATGTTCAAACTTGTCGTGTCCTCGCTGTCTTGTCGAGCACCAATGTTGACAGACCTGTTCAGTTTTTTTTTAATATCCTGTCATGGTTTGATGAGAGTATAAAGAGGCGTGTAGGTTATCAACACTGTGGGTGGCAAACTATCAAAAATGCACCATTTGACGTAGTCGACTGTTTTGCAAATAGTTTAATGACACGCATATCTATCTCTCTCTATATATATATATATACATATATATTATCTGTATATTCATCAAAAAGCCCACTGACCTGAGCTCTTCTCCCCCCACAGACACCACGTCTCTGTATCTGTGCATCACATTAATGCACATCTTCCTCTGCATGTTTCTATTTTAATGATTTCTTGACTTTTGCAGTACTACATTTTTAATCTTGTTCTTTTCTGTGCATGTGTTATTATTCACCACTAAATCAAGGCCATCTCTGGGTGTGCATGTGTGTGTGTGTGTGTGTGTCAACTTCTTTGGCAATAACCCTGATTGTGAATATGACAGAGAAATACATACTGATTGAAGGCTTTAGCTGACACACACACACACACTCAGGATTGTTCTTATCCTGAGCTCAGGCTGCTGTAAATGCTAAAATAAAAGCCCCTGACATCCACTCACATTGTCGATGGTGGCCACCAGCAGCAGGATGATGGTGGTGATGTGAACGAGGACGATTCCAGCCAGCATCAACATCGTGGCCTTCTGAGAAACTGATAATAGGGAAGAGGGAGAGGCGGAAGGATGCGCACTATTATTTATTGTCTCACACACGCACACACACACACATACACACGCGGGCTTATGTAACGCGGGTTTGTACACGAGGGAGCACACACACACACAAATAAATGTAGCTGTCCCGAATACACACTGCCTGAAAGAGAAAGAAAAAACACACACTGTCACAAGGGGGGGGGGCAGATTCATACAAACCCAAACTTGCCTCACAACATTTTTCAGCCACACACACACACACACACACATATCTGCTGTCTAACACGCCACAGCTTCCTTCTGATAGTATCACAGATTCAAACTTTTTTTCCCCCTGTTGTTAGACGCCACCACAAAAATGTTCCCATCCCCAAAAGAGAAAAGAGAAAAAAACTCATCCTTCACACTCCTTTTCTCCCTCACACTTCCCTCCCTTCCACGACTTTTCCCGTGGACAAGAAAGACGCATTTGTTTAGACGATGTTCCCAAAAAATGGGTGCTGCTCCGTTACACACACACACACACACACACACACACACACACGGGGCCTGCGCCACAGTCAACAACTTTGAAAAGAGCGCGAGAACACGACGGCAGAAAACCACAAAACACACACACTCCTCCAATTTACAACCCCACCCCCCCAAAATGAAAACACTTCTGACTTTTCCATCTTATTTTACGTCCTTTTCAAAATCTTTTTTCTTTCCTGTTTTTTTCTTTCCTGGTCACATCCGCACATTTCTTCCAGTCTGTCCAGAGCTCAAGATAACTTCTCTGCCCTCCAAAAAAAAACCAAACAAAAAAAAAAACGCACACACATATACCATTAAGATCCTTTCACTGTGAATAATCCACAAGATTGAGCCTCAGCAGTGTAATCTGCGCGGATTAACGTTACCTGAGAGCGCTGTGACGCACGGCCCGGGAAAGATTTGGGAATGTGAGACTCTGAGGACCCACCCAGCTCTGAAAACGCTGCACACACATCACTCTGTTTTCTCTCCCCATTCCCTCTCTTTCCTCCCACCAAGCCCCACCCCTTTTTTTGCCTCTTCCCCCCATCAATGAAACATCCTGACGGCTTTTAAAATCCAAACTGTGCTTAAAGAGGAGGAAAGAGGAGGAAAGTCAAAAACTATGCATTGCCACGTGGATTTTTTTTTACACCTCTGCCTGCTGTTGTTGTTGTTTCTCCTCTTTTTCTTGCTCTCAACAGGCGTCTTCAGATTGACTTTTTTTGCTTCGGTCTCTCACCTGTGTGTCCCATTTTCCTGACACCTCGGCCACAGCAGCAGTTTCTGCCCCCCGCTCTCTTGAATATGAAATACCATTTTAGACATGCGTAAACACATCTTGCAGAGCAGCCAAGTGAGCCTCTTACTTGTGCTTTGAATCGCTTGTCGCAGGTTCATTATGCACTTCATGACTTCTCTGAAGACGCAGTACACTTGTCTCTCTGGTGGCAGGGGAATAAAATCCAAACGACTGATGCAGATGCATCTTCGATTGTTGCAAGAAGGTGAAATTAAAATCAGTGTAAATCAATGAAAGGCCTTCAGTAGTCAGTCTCACATGTGGAGTGTGTCACCAGCAGACGAGCAGGAACATGAAGGATCCTCACTCTGGTTCTCACAGGCAGGAACCGTGAACAGTCGTAATCCTACAATGGGACACCCTGTCGTCTAAATCTGGCATTCACAGAAATAACAAAAAGTCAGAGGCCGCTAAATGTTGTCCCACTTTACTGTCCCTCGGCCCTCGACACACGCCGGCCTCTACTGTCGCTCCGGAAAAAAGCTCCATTTATCCACTGAAACGTCAAGCTGGGGTGGAGGTGAATATGATTTTAGCCTGGAAGGAGGGCTAAGACAAAGAGACAGATATTAGTTTAGAAAAGTAACCAGCACGAGGGTAAAACACATCACCAGGAAAGAAAATCATAAGTTAAAATAAGATAGAGAAGGAAAAATTAACATTAAGTGTCTCTAGTAAAGTCAGGGGCGACCTCCAGACCTGTTGGCGTTGATTTTCCGCGTCTCTGAACTCCACTGGACGGCCTTCATTTGGTGTTCTCATGAAATTAAAACTCATGAAATGTTTTTAATGAAATCTTGAAATCTAATGTATAATCTTGATTTAGAAAAATATTCCCCTCTGAATTGCAGAGGAGAACAGTACAGTGGCATAAAATGGAAATACTCATGTAAAATTCAAGTACTTCCAAACTGTACTCAAGCACAGCACTTGGGTAAATGTGCGCAGTCATTTTCCACCAGTGAGAGCACGTAATAAGCCTCATACATAGTCAGGATGCAGCCCACGTCGTTTGTTTTTTAAAACCCATTTTGGCAGATGACGCTCACGCTCATCTCCCACAGGGACACACATAAAACACAGACACAGAAAGAAGAGGTTAGAAATGCACAATGTCACATAAAGTTGGCTCAGCTGTATTAAAATGTGAGAGATACACAGATTTGCCACACTTTTGGTAGAAAAACATATATTCGTGTGGATGGATAGATAGATAGATAGATAGATAGATAGATAGATAGATAGATAGATAGATAGATAGATAGATAGATA
>JBAJHX010000051.1:17910477-17921940 GCA_037176925.1 Amniataba percoides | reverse complement strand
AGATAGATAGATAGATAGATAGATAGATAGATAGATAGATAGATAGATAGATAGATAGATAGATAGACAGATAAAAATATAATATACAGATGTTAAATAAAAAAAGGAAAGAGGTGAGAATAAAAACCCATTAATGTAGATTATCAAAGGTGGTCGCCAGAAGCAGGAAGAAGTACGTTAACATTTCTCTTCTAATTTTTTTCTTTCTCTTCTGTATGTCGCTTTGGACAAAAGCGTCTGCCAAATGAAATAGTAGAATTGTATTAACAGGCCTCAGCTAATCTGGGTTTTATGTCCCCTCAGGTTCTGGTCTCTCTGTGATGACCACATGGACTGAGGAAGTTCTGATCTTCGCACTACAATAGTTGCTTTGTCCTCCTGGATGTGGGATGAGGATAGATACCATAACTGCATTCCCCTACTGACCACTCCTTTAATTTGTTGACAGTACAGATAAACTGCAGGTTAAATGGAGAAGCATCAGGATTAGGAATCATACTCAGGTCATCAGTGGACGGTACAATAACATGAGTAAGAATCAAATACCTCGTTGACGTGGCTCACTGCCGAAAGCAGAGGCGGTACAGTACGTACAGCTACTGTGATTTAAGTCAAACAGGAAGAGGAATGTATTTTTTGTGTGGCTTGGCAAAGGTCTGCACTGAACTCTCTCCTCTCCTACAGCTGTTTGTAAAGCATCATCAGTGTATTTCCAGAAACTTTTCTCGTGTGTTTTCACTGTAATTTGTATTGTGGGAAAACATTAACATTACTTTGAAAATGGATAATACTGGACCAACCATGAATACATGCCAAAACAACTAATATGTTTCAAATTTTGATTCATGCCGTTCAAATCGAGCGAGAAGATGTGCAACCCCTGCAGCAATCATTGTTTGGATCAGGAAAGGCAATGGTGGAAAGAACTAATACTCTATATTTATGCAGAGGTTATCAAATCAAAGTTACAAAATGCTTCACAACGCAAGCAAAGACTAAAACAAACATAACATAGAAACACATGAAAACAGCAATAAAAGAATCAAGCAGGCTACTACATGAGCCACATAAGAAATTATGGATGGCAAAACCCACAAACAGAATAAACACTCCCGTCAGATTAGATCAGAGAAGGCAGTCTAAAGGCAGATAAAAGTACATTTTAAGTTTAGATTTAAGTTACTGAGCCTTGGGGATCTTATTTCAAAAGCTCTCTCCCCCTTAGTCCTCAGCTGAAAGTCTGGAACAGATAAAAAGCCACTGGAAGTGCAAACAGTGTCAGACAGGGAAAAATATGTGATTCATCCCATCTTTCTACTGAGAGATCACACCATTTACTATCTGTCTATTAAATAATGAAAATACCTTTTAATACCTTAAAACATACTGGAAGTCAGTGTGGAGAGGAGAAAACTGGGGTATTTGGATGTTTTTTTAGTAAAAGTAAAATGCCACACTGTAAAAATATGCCATTACAAGTAAGTAAGTGAAAGTATATATAGATATAAATATATAAAGTGTGGCTCTGTCACCCCGTCAGCACTGCACAGAACTTGTGAGAGACGTTTTTGCTCTAAAAGAAATATTTGGTTCAATAAAAATCGAATCAAAAGTAACTTCAAGATATTTTTTTATTGTGCAGCAGACAAAAAAATGTTTTCACCACTGTTGTTAAAATCAGCTTTGACAATTCAGGAAATACTTTCAGAGCAGCAGCAAATGTTGTTTCAAAGACTGCAGAAGAAAATCAGATGCTTAGCTGAGAGGCCCAAACTGGGAGAAAGTCTAGTATCCATGGATCAGACGTATCGGGAGCAAATATCTCTTTTAGAGTGAATATATTTCTCACAAGTTCTGTGTTACATAACCTCTTGCGACTCTGACTGGGCGCTGATAGGGCCATTAGTGTAAGTCTGTGTTTTTATTATAGCACCGCTGAGATGAAAATCATTTGAGAGGGGTATTACTGTCAGAGGGTGTAGGAATGGACTGGAGGGAAGTGTTTTCTCCTGGCAATAAGTTTGAATAGAAGTCATGATTGAAACCATTACATCTGACCCCTGATGGTTTGTCATTTCCTCACAGTGAATGGTGAGTGGGTGCTTAGCGGTGCTGGTTCCCCTCGTACGTCACTTCTGAATCACTGGAGTTTTCTATTCCCATCACAACATGTGGGCCTCTGCGGAGAGTACAATCTAACATCCACTGTGCAGTGGGTGTCCGTTGGAAAGACATTATACAGAAGTAGCTGCCGCTGAAAAGACCTGATTTAAAATAGAGACATTTTTCAGGAATATATGCTGCAAATAATCTTATTTCTGACTTTTCTGTTCAGGCTACAAAATGTACATTCAGTCTTGAGAGAGTCCTTCTGTAGATATCTCAACATTTTCACTCCTTTTCTACAAAAGCTTACATGTTTTTTCTTCTTTTTTTTTTTAGATGTCAGTGTCAGTGTTTATCTTTTGGTTCACCACTTTGGTCTGGACTAAAATATCTACAGCTACTTCCTGATGATTTAGCCTAATGACTTTGGTGATCCCCTGACTTTTCCTCACTTGTGGTTCTAAGTGAAACGTGTCAACAGCTGGATGGATTGCAATGAAGTTTGGTTAAGACATTCATCCTCCTGATGGGATGAATTTTTATGACTAACTACTTAATTTCAGTTGCACCAAAATCTTTGGTTTCTTACTAATCACTTGCAAAATAAATCATATTCTTGCGATTAGGTTCAAGCATATAACGGGTGAAGTTTCTCTTCTCTGACAGCTGAAGCCACAATGTGCTGAGGTTGTTTCGCAGCACACATCTTCACACAACAAACGTCTTTGTGCTGCAGTGCACTCCCCCGGCTCTCAGCTCTGCCCGACACCTTTTGAACTGTCAGTGTACATTCCCATAACATCCAGTCGATTACCACAGCCGTCACTGCAGCGTTAAAGCTCCAAAAGTCTGAGCTTCTCAGATTAACTCCAGAGGCTCGCGTTGCCTCAGGACACTCTTACAGCTAGACTGTGCTCATGCAGCCTATTTCAAATCTGCACATATCACCATGACGCACACCTGCAGCTCTATCCCGTCACCTTTCATCCTCCACCTCATAGTTAATCAATGACTGACACTTTTAACTAATTTCTTCCTCTTCCAAACCCTTATGTAGTACAGTGTTTCGCAACCTCGGCCGATCCCACATGGTCATAATCGCAGTTTTTTTTTTCCTCTCATGTGAACATTCTCAATATTTTATAGGACCTTTTATAGGGCCTAAAATGGCTCAGTCTTTGGATGAAATAGAAACAAGGCACAAGTGGCAGACCTCTGTGATTGGTGATGAGGGGATGTTAAGTAGAAGCTGCTCTGTTTAAAGGGGCTACAGGCTAAAAAAGTTGAAAACCAGGACTGGGACTAAACTTAAAATCAAAGCAGCCACATTTTCTTTGCACAAACCCACTCACCCTGCAAGACCTGTGGATCTGAAGACACATTTTCACCTCTCATCAAGCTGGAAAACACCAAATGGAGTCTATGACTGAAAACAGGTTGACTGCTGATTTTCAATAAAATATTGTATGACGGTTTGTGTCTTGACATTCTCGGTTGTATTATACAATATGTTCTTGAGACTGGCGGCAGCAGCAGCGGCACAAAACTACAACATTTTTGAACAGATTAAACATTAAGTACACACAAATGTGATCGAGAACAATGAGTTATACTTTTCCAAAGCTTGTAAGTTTTCAGTTTTTGTTGACAATGTCAGAAAGATCATTATTCTAGTTTATTTTTTATCATTTAGATGGTAGTGATTGGTGTTTATGGAGTAGAATGCATTATATTAAAAGGTGGTTTTAATATTTTGTTCACCACATTTACACACATGAGAGGGGCAGGATCGCATGAGACTGTACAGGTGTGCTTAATGCTGTTGCTAAATGGTGTTGATCAGACATACAGAGATACATATTGACACACATAAGCACAGGTAATAATTATTACCAACTTGGCAAAACCAACATCCAACAATATGATATTTTTTAATGAGCCTAATTGACTTAATACAACTGTCAAATTAGCATTTGAGTAAAAATATTGTTTAATAAATACATAGATCAATCAAAAGATAGATCATTTAAAAAAATAAATAATGCATTAAATTTGACATGGTCACACACCACATTTCCATAGTTAAAACAAATATATTGGCCTCACTTTCTGTGACAGTGTTATGAGATTTATGTATCCTAAATATAAGTGAACATGTTATCAGGACCTTGATGAGCATCCACTTAAATAGAAATGACTTAATATGTTTGCACAGTGAAAAATGAGCATAATGCCACCATGATGATCATCTCATGAATGATTCAGGCCAACTGTGTGAGCTTATTAATAGCTGATTTTCATTGGTCGCCGCTTAATGAGTCTTAATTGATCTCCCTCGTGCTCAGGTGACGCATCCGGTGCGCGCGTGAGCTAAAAAAGGAAAAAGAAAAAAAAAGTATCAACAATCCGGCGATGTCCGACAAACAGAGACGAAAAGCAACTTTGTTTCTAGGCGTGTTCGCCGTTTCTCTGTATACATTTCAACCTGCCCTGTCGGTGAGTCTGAAGAACAATTTAACGACCGACGCCCAGCAGCAGACCCGGATCCGGGCCCAGCGGCTCCCTCGCGACCCGGACCGGGCAGAGTCCGCCCGGCAGAGTCAGCGGCTCCAACCCGGACAGCAGCTCCCGGACTTCAGAGGACCGAAGCGAGGTGACACCGACCTGACCTGGACTGCTGGTGAAGTCCGGAGACAGCCGCTCTCCCCCCCCTCTGAAAAAGAAGATGGATACCAAGCAGACTTCACAGGTTAAAGCAACTCACTGTGTTTCACACAGCTTTTACAGGAAGTGTGACCAGGATGTGTGTGTGTGTGTGTGTGTGTGTGTGTGTTTCAGAAAAGTGAAGTTTATTAGGAGGTTTTGTCGCTCCAGAAAAAAGGTCATATAAATAAAGTACCTCAAGTGATGTCATTTGAGTCAGCGGTGATTGAGGACCACGGTTTTGAAAATATAATAAAATAAAAATAATCTGAAGGGTTAAAAAAAGATGTGAGTTTTTTTTTCTCTTGTTTCGTTTTAGGGTAAGGTAGCTTTTCATCTCTTCTTAGCACTGCTGCTGTCAGGTGTGGTGCATTATGAGTAATGTAGGCACCATCAGACAGGAATTCCTGGATACAGAAAAATACGTCCATGCTAAACCCATTTTTTGAAATCCACCAATCGCATGCAGCAGCAGAAGGTGAACTAACCTGATATATTTTATTTGCGCTTTGTTTTCTATGGTTTCAGGTTTTCCTGGACTCCAGGGGGAAGTTTTGGGCCTCTCATTTGACTCCAGTCCACATTTCTCTGATTGGGTGGCTATGAGGCCTTTGGTGCAGTGTGACGATAACGTCATGACCTTCACTGCCTCTGGAGAAGGACTCACACAGCTGTTAGTGTCCAGAGGTGAGATATAGGTGATACTTCTCATGAAGGTGGCAGAGGTGTTTGGACTGCTGCTGTCTGAATGTAGTTTAACTCAGGATTATAGAATATGGAAATGTAGGGATGGGTGGCAACGCG
Organism: Amniataba percoides; assembly: GCA_037176925.1. Lineage (NCBI taxonomy): Eukaryota > Metazoa > Chordata > Actinopteri > Centrarchiformes > Terapontidae > Amniataba > Amniataba percoides. The sequence continues at coordinate 17,916,327 of JBAJHX010000051.1, read as the reverse complement.
TTGCTTGCACGTCTTGCAAGAAAATTGTGCAGAGGGCACAGAGTTTCATTTCAACTTGCAGGGAGAGTGAATGTAATGCATATTTTCAAAGGTTCAATATGCATGAGCCCCTATTTTTTTTTTTTATGCTGGAGATCATTATTCCAGCAGCAGCAAAGAGCTTTCTGCTCAAGCAATTCGAAATTTACATGAAACTTGTGGAACACATGGAAACCTGTAGTCTACTACTGATCTTTCTTTAAAAGAAATCCTTATTTTCCATCTTTACAAAGCTGCTTTTTCCCTGTTATTTTACTACAAATATCTGAAAATAATGAGATATTTCTGTTACAAGATTCGCACAGCACAAAATGACATTTTTTGTCTGACACTCAAAAGAATTCAAAATCCATTGATGACTATCAGTAAGCGCTCGGATTTTAGAAGTTGTGACCAGTAAATATTTGTCCTTTAATCCTACCTAATTTTTTTTTTTCCAAAATGAGCTGTTCAATATTTTGTCTTTATAGAGGGAGCCTCTCCCATCTCGCCTTTCCAGTTACCTCCATACTGTGGTTACTCAGTGAGGACGTCATGGAGCGACCTGGAGATGGTGGTGCCTTATGATGCATGTTACATTTCACAAGAGGTATCAGCAGCACTCCCCTTCATTGTATCTCTACCACTTGTTATCCCTGTGTCCTTTTGTTCATATGCCCCTCTGTTCTTTTCTTTTTCTTTCCGTCAGAATGGTAGTTATGTGCTGCCCATGTTGTGGTGGGGAAGCCCACTCAAGCTGTCCTGCCCGGTTCAGATATCGACTCCTGCCCCCTCAGTCTTCTGCTCCCCCTTCGGCATGGCGGTGAAGATAGATGGGCAGGAGGAGGATGTAGCCGTGCTGGGAGTCATAAGTATGCTTTCTTGTTTGTGCGATTAGTGCTGATTTGGCTCAGAAACTAATGATTTGTTTTTTAATAATTGTATTTTTTTATTTTTATGTGTCAGTTAGTACAAGAGAATCTACAATAATATAATTTTAGGCATATAAAGCCATTTTATTATATTATATTCTGTATCTTGTATTGTATTCCTGGTGGCATAGAGAGGAAGTTAGGCCTTCACTTTTGGAAGTATACTGGTCATGCTTTATCTTAAAAGCCTATAGTTTCCTAATACATTTTTCAAGACAATTCTTTGAAAAAATACAGTATGTAATCTTATTTTGTGTGTATAAAAACAGACAAAGCTCCAAGACAGTTTCTGAATAATTTCCTGAGGAATTTCAAGATATACGCAAATGTGCACTTGCAAAAAAAGTGTAAAAATTCAGATAATGAATAGCATGTATAAATATTTGGCATTTTTATGCTTTATTTATTCAGTTGGTGGTTAAATTGTTTGGTCTGTAAGATTGATTTGAATTCAGCAGTTCTTTCAAAGACAAACACATCTAAGTTAACTTTAAGTGCTTCTGTCTTTCTCTGTAATTAGTACTATCATACAGCTCTTTTCAGCACATGTACTTAGAAATTGTGGACTGGTAAAATAAAGAGTTAGCTTTTGCTTTCCCAATATGAAGGTCTGCATGCTGTTTCAAACCCCTCTGTGCGATGACAGGGATTATTTTGTCAACCTAAAAATAGTCTTATTGAGATATACTGAGTCTACAAAATGCTATAATCAGCCTAAACATGTGTATGGATTTAACTTCAGAATGTAAACTCACCCAAGGTTATTAAAATCCCCAAATTCCCAGAAGAAAATACCTCAATCGTGGCTGCAGCCATCAATGTTTATCGACTGAATGAGACTGCACAAACATGTGTAATCCTCTTTACAGTGGATGGCGGTTGGGGTCCGTTTGTGTCTGAAGACTGTGCGTACCGTGTCCAGTCCAACCCCGGGGAGCTCGCCTTCTTCGTCTCCTACAGTTCTCCATGTATCACTAGTGGAGTACGTTATTTAACCCGAGTCTATTACTCTGACTGCTGACTTGCACCCACATTTTTATGCGACGCATTGTTTTTACAGGATGGTCATCACCTCGAGTTTCTAGTAGACGATCAGGGCTACATCCTCTCCTGTCCACTCAATCCTCAGTTTCCCCACGTCCCCTCTCCTCCTCTGGCTCCTGGTGACCCCCAGGTTCCCTCTGTCCCAGATCCTGTTCACCCCGTGCCCGCTTCCATTCCCCCTCCTCAGCCTCCAACCCAGGAGCAGATTGTTCAGTTTCCTGAGTACCCCCAGCTTCCCCAGGTCTACCCTCCTGGCCCACAACTTGTCCGCCCCCCTCAACCCACACCTGGCAGTCCTCCTGGACCACAACCCCAGCAGGAGCAGCACTTTGTCATCCCCATGCAGCCCAACAAGCTACCCTACTCTCCTGGAGAGCACCCAAAATACCCTTCCCCTCCTTACCAGCCTCCCGTACAAGCTCCATCCTTCCCACATCTTGGTGTGAAAGAGGATAGTTCTTCCCATCAAGTGTCTGAGTTACCTGTTGCCCCTCAATATCCATTCGGTGTGTTTTATCCTTATGTGCCGTTCTACCACCCTGAAGTGACACCAGCTCCCACTCCTGCAGCTGGAAAAACTACCACTTTTCCAGCCACCCAACCACACAAACCTCCAGAAAGTCCTTATTACTCACAGCATCATCTTCAAATGCCTTACTACCCTGCTTACTACCCCACTGACACTCCAGTGACCCAAACACCTACTCCTCTCCCTCCCAGCCCTCTGACTCCTCCTCCCTCTCCACCAAAACAACCCGAGGGGCTTCAGTACCCAGTCGGTCAGTTTTATCCACCCGGCATTTTTAACTCTTACTATCAGTATGGACAGTTTCCCTCCTTAAAACCTGGTCTGGATGAGCCTTCTTCCAGTTTACACCCGACCACAGATCTAACATCTCCTACCCCCTTAACCACCACAAAACAACCTGACAGTCACAGCTACCCCTTTGGCCAGTTTTACTTCCCGCCTTCCCAAGAGACGCCTCAAGCTATTCCTCAGGAGCCTCAGGGACCAGTGGTCCCACAAGTCACCCACCTCCCTTACATTCACACCATTTGCAGCTACGATTCGGATCATTATTACCCCCATTACCATCCTCTCTACCCGCCATACTACCACCCACACCACCCCCCTTTGCCCCAGTATCCACAGACTCCACCACCAGTGACAACCCAAAAGCCTCTAACCACCACCAAGACCACGACTACAGCTCCCACCCCTTCCCCAGCTGCGCCCACCCCACAAAGCCCCCATCTTCACTGTCTGAAGGGGAGGATGGTCGTCTTCCTGCCTTTTGCTCACCCACACTCCATCCAGGTCAGAGGTCAGTGTTTGTTTAAACATAAGATCCCTTTGTGTTGGTAAGAAGTTTGACTTTTCATGTTTTCAAAAGGACGGTTGTGGAAAAATCCTCCAAATGTCTTTCTTCAACAAAAGCTCTCACCAAGGCCTCATGTAAATATATATTTTCATTATGCCAAGCTAGTGGCATGCTCCAGGGTTGGCGATGCCAGTCTCACAATAGCTGTTTGATGGATTCAGATGAAAATCTGTACAGACAGTCAGAGTCCCAGATAATGAATTCTAATGGCTTGAAAGTAACTTCTCCTCTAGCGCCATCATAAGGTCAGAATTTAGCTCTAAAATCAGCATTTAGCTTTAAGCACAGCCTCGAGACTCCTAATCTTGTTATGTTCCATGAAATGTGTTTTGATGAATCTTAGATGCTATGCAGGAAAAAGCTATATGATAAATGTGGTGTCTATTTACACATTTTATACATTTGTATTCTCTTTCCCAGTGTTCAGGTAGAAATGAATGTGTAAAAAAATATTTGACCTGTAATGGCACAAACAGAATCTAAAAGTTCTCATGGTGACTGTATTGACTTTTTTTATTTTATCCAATCATCTAAGAGAAAAACTACATTTATGTCTATGATATATTGTTGCTGGTCCGAGATGAGAACACATACTGGTATCTTCAGTTTGCTGTCTTTCTCAGAGACACCCCTTCATACATAGATCAGGTTTACTTCTAAAATTAAAGTATACTAATTTTATTACAGATATCAACACTCTAACCATCTTTGTTTCTAACATCAGACCAAACGAAGAAGTGGCTGTTCCTCTCCAGTGTGTCTCCACTGTGTAGGTATATGCTGCATATGGCTCCGGGCTCCGGGCTAATCCTTCAGTCTCCTCAGCCTGCCTGCTACAGCCAGCTACGGGTGAGACCTTATAAAGCCTCGTCACTGCCTGCCTGTGTCATCTTGAGTATTATAATTACGTTACTTTAATCATGTCCCTGTTTTTTAAAGAAATGATAAGTTGTGTTTGATGTGGTTTAGTTATCTGATGACAGGATTAACTTGTGGGAATGCTCATTTAAAAATAATCTTTTATCTTTACTCTTTTAAATCCCCATGAAATGCCACTGTGAAAACCTTTTTTAAATCTGGATATACAGCAACATAAATGTTGGTGCTTGGATGCTCAGTTTTAAAGAAGCCCTTGAACACCATAAAGTCTTAGTGAGAGGTGTGTAGGATCAGAAACTCTCGATCTGGAAACCAGCACACAGTCTGTAGCTTTTACTCACTTTACATGCACTGTTTGGCCCTTTTTGATGTGAGTCTGAGGACTGAAGTTTATGAAGTTTGGTCCATATAAAAATAAACAGTCAATACAAATCGACTCTTAGTTATACAATGACTGTGGCTGAGTATGATGCAACAACTGTAGCCCTGCAGACATTATCTTAAATTAGAATGACATGATATGTGTATATACAGTGTAACATACTTACGATGACATTTTGTTTGTGGCGGTAATTTTAGCAGATCACATTATACTGGAAAGTGTTTCCTATATATTTACAATAATTTATAATGAACGGGTGGATAAAATACTCGAAATGCCTTTATGCAGTCCAATACTGTGACGCTACAAAGTACAAACTGGTTTTGGATTGCTGACTGATGGTTTGTACCACTTGGCTTGTCACTGCAACGATTTATTACACCAGTCCTGCTTGTGTATATAGAGCACAGACGAGAAGTTTTTCCCAGTCAGCAGCTCATTTTTACGATTAATCCCATATGGACTGTATGCAGCATTTGCTCTGCGTGCAACTGTGCTGGGTGGGGTTTTTATGTTCTGTGCAACCCAACTGGTAACAGCTTAGTTTTGTGTTTTTCTGTTTTGGTTGTTTTTTTTTTTTGTGAGTTGAGCTCAACTTGAATTCTCTATTTTTAAATCCAGTAGCTGCAAACCATGTGTGGTGCTTCATGCTGACTTCATTGATCCATTTCTCTTTTTTTAGACGCCCACAACCATTTCTTTACCTTTGAGGTTCTGGGACCTTTCCCTTGCACAGTACAGGACTCTGGACCTGCAGTGTCCGTACACCCCTGAGACTCCTCCACCAGTCACCCCCTCAGTGTCTCCAACACCACCCAGCACCACCAAGGGCAAGACTGACCCGCCTGTTGTCCCAAAGCCGAAAGTCTTCTGCTCCTCTCATCAGATGACGGTGGAGCTCCCCTCTGGTCCCATCTCTGGAATTGTTGTTAAAGGTGTGTGTGTGCTCGTGTGTGTGTGTGTGTGTGTGTATATGTTCCAGGTGCATATGGTTGCCATCAGCTCTGCATGAGTTGAATTGTAACATGGTTCAGGGGAGCCGCTCTGGTGTACAGTTGAATGGAGGATGGGTGGGGGTATGTTTTTTTTTTTTTTTTTTTTTTTTTTTTTTTCTTTTTTTTGGTCGGACAACCCTCCAACCCCCCTCCTTCCCCCCCTGAGGATTTCAACTTTTCCCTTTTCAAACCCCCAAAAAACACCTTGTCTTTTCCAA
>JBAJHX010000051.1:17866889-17900510 GCA_037176925.1 Amniataba percoides | reverse complement strand
CACTGATCCTGAGATCCTTATCTAAGGCAAAGGATTTATACAGCACACATACACACACACACACACACACACACACACACACACACATGCACTGGTCTGATGCAGATTAAGATTATAAAGTCGCAGTTTTTGCTATTTTATTTCATCACGGACAAGTAGTTGCTCCCAGAGTAGCTTTTTTTTCAGCATCTCATATATAAAGACTTCCTGCTTTTCTTTCTCTTTTTTTTATAAAAGCTTTCTGGGTTTTGCAGTGTCGATGGGACAAAATAAGACATTTGCACACTTTGAGAGGGGACGATGAACACTTTGTAGGCTAAATGATTGACTGAGGAAATAATGAATCGATAATGAGAATAATAATTGCTAGTTGCAGCCCTAAATGTGTCTTTCGTGGCTCCAAAAGCTATACCACGTGTCAATTTCTAAGCTTAGCCTTGATCTTTTTAAAACCTATTTTTGAAAGAAATTCTACCATCCACTCTATTTTTCCACTGTGGTCTGTGCCTCACTCACAACAACAATCGCCCTCCCAGTGTGTGTATATAAAACACTGTGACGTGTTTTTATTCCCTGAACCCGTGACACTATTAATATTCCAGCAGCAAATTGGGTTGAGTGACATTCAATTTTCCTACTTTTAAAATCGGAGCACTTGGCTTTCAAAGAAATGTGTATTAAAAATGCACACAAGCACTTCTGTAAAGCTAATCTTCAGGGGAGGGTAAAGGATGGAAAATATTACAGCAAACAGTGCCCCGGCTCTCATAAAGCACCCCGTCTCCCTTCCTCCAGCCTTTCCATCTTTTTTATTATTCTTTTTTTAAAACCATTTATTGCCTGGCATCACGGCAGGCGCTGAACTCTGACCTGTAACTGAAGCCAACACAATGGGGTGTGGTTGTGGCAAAGAGCAATCCATTTGCACCGCTGCAGCCTAATAATGGGATCTTTCCTATTTGGCCATCGACTCTGCTGTTTTTCTCATTAGGGCATGATGTCATCACAGTGCGGGGGTGGAAATGCTCTGTCAAGTCGGATCTGCAAAGTTTTAGCAGAGCAGCAATGCATGTATAAATCAGTGCAGCGTGCAGTACATGACTGAATGCTCAGCTAACGGGGGCGAATGAAGCTCGCCGGGCGCAGTCAGCAGTGTGAGTTCAAATGTTCACCGCTGCTCGCTGAATTTAGCTGCTGTCTTCCTGCCGATGATACTGTCTCCATCTGATAGTGTGGATTTTGAATGAACGGCCCATCAAACAGTGTCTTCCCTATAATAATAAAAAAAATAAAAAATTCAGTCTATTTTGCATTCTGGTGCTGCTCTGGAGAAGTCCTGCATTTTTCAGGATGAAGGGGGTTTCATAACAACACCCTCGCATCTCCAGCCCGAATTTTGGGAACTGTTGAGAGGAGGTTGTCCGCTTCAATATCCATCCGGCGTGCTGCTGAATGGCCCATGTTTTGTTGTCACTCTGCGTAGGAACCGGGGCTCTCTCTAACCTAATAAGGTCTTGCCTGGGGTGACAGCGCCGAGGACAAATGACTTGACTCAGACATTAATGTAGGTGGATCACCCCTCTGTACTTTCATCTCAGCCCCGACACTGAAATAGAATGAAAACGTCAGCAAGAAAAATGTACTCTTGCTGCGGGTTGAGAATATTTATTTAGTTTTTGGGCCCCCGTTTTTCTGTGATAAATTGCCAGCAGAGGTCTGTTGACTGAATTATTTTTGAGAGAGACGATCAGGAAGAAGCCTGCGTGCTCTGGTGCTCTGCTTTGGGGCAGATTTGATGTGCTTAAAGTCCAGTTATCCTCTCATATCAATGGGAGTTAAGTGATCTGTTTCTCTTAAAGTATTTCTGGTGTTGATTTTGATGCTGTTTTTAGAAATATTTATGCATCTTTCTTTAGAAGTTGTGCTCTGAGCTCTGCATTAATTTGTGTTTTTGCTAAATCTGTGCTCTGATGGTCTTTTATCTCACTGTTAGATAATAGGATAATAAATATATTTCAATTGGATATTATTGTCTATGCCCGCATGCTGTATACAGGATATGAGCGTATATATAATATGAAATGATAAAAATAGTGATTGTCATTAAAAATGACAAAACATTGTTAGAAGTGAAATGATGAGCTGATGAAAATTTTGAGAACCTTCACCTGTGTTGGTAACTGATTAATTATTTAGAAATTAATTCAGAAATTTTAAACCACAGATGCCAACATTTGCATTTATTTGCTTTCTAATTTGATGTTTTGCTACTTTTTTAACATTCATTAGAAGTACATTTTATTTGGGATTTGAGCTGTTGATCAGACAAGAACGGACAAGTCGTGAGCTTGGGCTGAAATATGGTCAGTACATAGTTCTCCGTGCACTGTACTCAATACATTTTTATAATAGCCCCTTTAATAAACACCTCTCATAATAAAATGTAATAAATCCCAGCAGGAAATCTCAGAAATGAACAGTGGCCAAAATTTTCTACCAAAAATGGGCATTACTATTGGCCCCAAAAGTCCAGTATGAGGCTCTAGTTTCCATGAAATGATGCTGCAATGAAATAATGATGTCCAGTAATCATGATGGGCAATTATGTTGTGCAGTAAATAATTACATGCACATACTAATCTTCTCCAATCAGATGTGAAATAAATTGGGGGATAAAAATTACAGTTTTATCTTCAGATGCAGATCAGTTCCGTGGCCATCGGTCTGATTATGTTGCATGTGTTTTGCAGGCCGATAGCGCTATATGATTATTGTTATTATGCCAGAGCAGCCAACGTGGCTTCCAAAATTCACAGCGGCTGCGGCCAACATCCCCTCGAAAAAGCATGTGTAGGTTTACTGTGGAGAGTCAGAGGGATGGGAAGTACATTGAGGGAAAATAAACTTCAGATCATCTGGCCGAATGTTTGGAGGCTTAGCACATAAGTGCTCTGTGGATAAAATGGATTCACATCCTCCTGAGTGTATGCGGTGCCCTGCTTTGCAGTTAGGTAGGAAGACTCTCAGAGCAGTGAAATGTAGTTCCTCTTCTACTCCTCCTCAGAAGAGCAGCAGTCCCAAGGCACGATAGGAATAGACACGAGTCTTGTGACCAAATTAGACATCACACACACTCACAAAACAGTCACACACACATACACACACACACACACACCTACCACCACCTGTAGTTTTTGGATAGGAGTAGCAGGGTTCATGTGTAAAAGGGATTACAGTCGCCTCAAGAAAAGATGGCGTGAAGGTGAAACTCGGAGGAATCTGAGCTCCTCATCCCTCGCTTGTTTTCACATTTTATTATTACAGAGCCGGTCCTGTTCCCAGCCCGCCCCCCCTGAGCTCGTCTGTCCTCCCCCCTCCTCCCCTCTTCGCCATCTGCTGACTTCAAGTCATTTTGTTACTTTCTCCTGATTGCTCACCCGGTCTTCCCCCTGCAGTCTCTTCTCTTGTTTTATCCTCCCCCACCCCTGCACAGAAACCACCACCCCCAAACAAAACGCAGCTTCATTTGTCACCAACAAGAGAAATCGACGCATTAAGAACAAAATCTTTTTGTTTTTCGCGTAATGTGCGAGTGACTGTGGTGTTGAGAGTGAGATGATACACACTCGTCTTGAGCAGCTCCCCCCTTTTACTCCCAGTTCCTTAAGGAAATTAAGCACATGACTCTGCCCATGTATGACTCATTGTCTTTGCTCCCTCCATCTCTCCTCTCTCTTTTTTCTCCTTTGCTGTCCATTTCCCGTTGTATTTCCAGCTCTGGTTCCTCCCTCAGCCTCCTGCGATATGAATTCCAGATGTGTGTATTTTAACATCACCTCCCCCTTCACTCTGACACAGCATACCACCCCATAAATCTCTTTTGTTCCTTTTTTTTTTTGGGCTGTGTTTTGATCCTTTCCCACTCTAGACCTCCAGTGCATTGCGTTTTAGAGTTTGTCCTCGCTGTAAAATAAGGTTTATACTTTATTCATGTTATTCAAGCCTCTAAGAGGTGATTCATTATTTAGAGCTTCTACCTCCCAAAGCCAGTTCACTAAGTACATTTTTGGCTCTGAGATAGACTCACACCAACCACATTTTTCGATCGCAAAAGGCGCTTCCTTCTCCCCCCCTCACCTCTTGAACAAGTCCCCCACATTTGGAAACATTGTGCTTAGTTTTTAGTGAAATGGCCCCATGAGGTCCGGAGTTAGTTGGCTACAGTATTAATCAGGCGAACCCAAGCTGTGAAGCGCGCAGAGCAAAGTGTTCCCCTTGGGGACAGAGCAGATGAGGGACATTGGTTCCAGATGAAAGGAAGATTGGGGAGTAGAGCGGGGAGGGGGGGAGGCGGAAAGAGGAGGGAGGAGCTGAGTTGTTTTCTAATCTAGTGATATGAAGCCAGAGACAGGCAAATCTGTTTTCCCCCTTCAAAGCGTGTTGTAATTGCTGTGAAAATCTCCCTTTTTAATGGAATACATTAGCATAAAAGCTGGAACAAGGCGTTATGAGTACGAATAAAGTGAGTTACAAACTATTTTCGGGAGCAGAGACGTGGTTCCTGTTTAATATTTGGCTCCAAACAAAATGAGTTCCTTTTTAATGCGTCTTGTTTAGCTGTGATTACTCACCAGATGTTTGATGTATCCGTCTTTTGCTTTTTGTGCTGCCAGAACATTTGAGAGGAATGTGTTGGAGATTGCATCAGGGCTCATGATGCCATTTCACACCAATGGGCTTCATGCTCGCTGACACTCCTGACCTATTTATGATTTAAGAGCTGCGGTGACACTCGTTCTTTCTGCCCCGTCTTTCATCTCCCATTCGCATGATCTCACTCGCCCCCGTTATCACGTCTTTACAAGCAGACAAAAGATCTGCTGGGTGGAAAACTCTGGAGGAGATAGCAGGAGTGTGTCACCGGCGGAGTTAATTTGATTAAGGAGTCAGCACTGCCGCAGATCTGTCAAATATAAAGAGATCACAGGAATAAAAAATAAATGGAACTGCATTCATGAGGAAAAAAAAAATTAAATCAAGTGACTCGTCTTGTGTCTCGTCTTGCTTTGCAAATTACTGACCATGTATCTGCTCTTGTTTTCTTTCAGAACAACGACCCCTTGACCCTTGGTTACCATGGCTACCCGTCTCATAGTCAGGTAAGGACACAATTTAATCTCAAACTCTCAAAAAAAAAATCACATCATATATTATATTCCAGCACCCTGTCTTGTAATATCTGTCTGCTACGTGGATACAATGTTCATGTAGCAGTAATATGGCACATTGGAGCTCTCTAAACCACAAGGTGGGGGTGTAGATTATAATTTATCAGTCGTGTAGAAGAAGATGTGCCTCCATACCCTTCACTCTTTCAGTTTTACCCTCCCACTGCTTTTGTTTCTATTCTCAACAATCAGCAGAGTTATCATCAACTTATTTTTTTTTTCTTTTAGTGCTGCTAAACATGCAGATATTGTAGTTTTTCTGTCCTCGCACCCCCATGTAGGTGGAACTGACTGCATTGTGTGGTGTGTGTGTGTGTGGTTGTGTGCGTGTATGGCCACAGTCTGTTTATTCTTATTTGTATTAGCCTGGTGATTGTGTTATTAGATTGCTCAGTTTATGTGGTTAATCCTTAGATCATCCTCCCTTCATCCACTCATCCTCTCATGCTCTGCCCATAATCCCCTCATCCCTCGCTCTCCGCGATGCCCAGCAACCTCTGTCTGCTTATCGGCACTTTATCTGTCTTAAGCTTTCACTTGCACGCTCTTAATTGCTTCAGTTTGAGAGTTTTTCTTTCCCGACTGTCTGTTGTACTGTTTACCGGATATTGCCAAAGCCTGGAAGCCAATTAGCCCATTTTCATTTCGCTGTAAGATGACACAGCTTTGAACCACTTGCTTCTTAATGATAATGCCGGAGGAATAATCATAAAGGCTGAAGTGTTACCTTGTGTGAGCAGTCTGTTGTTGGGATGTTAAGAAGTCAGTCAAGGACTACTTGAGGGACTTGGAAGTGTGAACTGGCCTCTGACCAGGAAAGAAAAAAAAGGCAGAGGGGAAGAAAACAATGCCGGGCAGCGGAGGCTCCCACAACACTGAGGTGCTAAACTGTCAACAGCAGTGTGAGAATGATGTGATCAAAGACTCCTGAAAGGAAGAGCCTGGAGAGCAGCAGAAGCCAGACGTGTGAAGAAAGCCCTTTTCAGACATGGAATATGAAAGTTTGCTGGCTTACCCAGCTGTTAAAGTAATGTTTTTTGGGGCTTTATTCAGATATAAGAGGATGTGTACACAGTATGCAATGTTATTTTCACCTGGAGAGTGAAAGGTATTGGTGGCACTGCAGGACAACAACTGCAAATTGCAAAAATAAGATGATTTTTTTTCCATTGACATCTGGTTAAAGACTATCATGAGTATGAAGGATGCCTGCACTCACTTCTCACATTAATAGCTTGTGTTCGCCAGCATGAATTCAGTTAAAAATGACAAGACTCTCATTTAACTTCTATTTGCTCACATGTTGTGTGGAAAGCATTTGTCTGGGTCATGCAGTCGACACGAAAGTGCTTTTTCTTTTTCTCCTAATGTGACCAGAGAAGAATGGTGTCATTTGTGAAATTGTCTCATTCATAGCACTTTGTGATTTATCAAAAGGATTTCATTATTTTTGTGCATAGGAAACAATAAGTAACACTCTTACGAAGTCAGGATCTCTCCTTGGTGCATACTTAAACCTCACGTCAAACCCTTTATAGTCACCATTTTAGTATAAATATTTGATTATTTACTTTCTGTAGCTGCTTCGAGCAATTAGGAACATATACTTATAGTAGTTGTCATTGTTCTTGGTGCTGTCCGCCTTTGCTTTGCTACATTATATTGCTTACCCACGCACATGGGATTCACAGGAAACGACGCATGTATTTATTGGATCTGTGCTTCAGACAAATGCTGGTGTACGAGTTCAGTATTACCATGTAGGAAGACGCTGTTGGCTGTCCTCTTTAGTGTTTTCTCAAATAATGTGACTTGATGAATCTTTTCAGCCCACCTTTTTTTTTATACATATACACACACACACGCATATATATTTTTTGCCTTTGCTATAAAGAGAGAAGCAAGTCGTTGCATTTCTAATGGAATAGCTGCTCGAGGCATGTTTCCCCGTCTCCAGTGGTTGATACACGTGCCATTTACTGCATCTGAGAAAAATATCTGGCTCTTAGGCTGCCGAATCCGCCATTATATTCACCAGCTTGTCTCTACCTTTGTCTGTCTGCGGTTTGATGCTGGTCAGGTAGTGTGCAGCCGTTTTTAGAGTGTTGCTGGAAACGAAGAGCTGTGGGCTATAAAACCGAAACAAAGAGCTGAAAGGCGCTAAGATACTCTGTGGAGCTGAGGGTGGACTGAAGAGCAGTGTGATACATTTTCCACTATGATATATCCCGTTCTATACTGTTATTTAACTCATTGTTAATATAAATATTAATTGGTGCAGCTTTAAGGCATGTAACTTTAATTTGATGGTATTCAGACTTGAGTTGTGTTGGAAGTGTTATGAAAATGTTAATACAGTCGACCCAGTGAGAGCGCAGTCGTGACTTTTCCAGAAAAGGAACGTGGGCGCATATTTAAACATGAGACAAACATGTAAAATTGGCACTTTTATGTAAGTTAACAAGGTGCATGTCTGAAAGGGGGCTTGAGAGAGAGAGAGAGAGAGAGAGAGAGAGAGAGAGATAGAGACAAGGAAAGTCTTTGCTTCCTCTCCCAGTGGTGCCAGCAGCCCCAGTTAACTCACCTACATGGAGAAAGAGAACAGAAGAAGAGAGAGAGAGAGAAGGGAGGGACTGCGACATGAGAGGGAAGCGGAGGGGAGGGGAAAGTTTGCAGGTGTGACAGAGGCAGTGAAGTATAGGAGGTGGGAGGCGTCAGGCTATCTGGGTGAGAGAGGAGGAGAGGAGGAGGACCGGAGGAGAGACAGAAGAGATGAGCAGGCAAGGGCACAGCAGCAAAACAGAAGGCTGGGGGTAGAGGGAAAGCAAGGAGCGAGTGGGAGAGGGAAAGAAAAGAGTGAGTGGGAGAGAGAGAGAGAGAGAGAGAGAGAGAGAGAGAGGGGAAAAGAAAAGAAAGCAAGCGAGGGAGAGTGACAGGGACAGAGGCCAGGAAAGGAGGAGGAGGAGGAGGGAGGTGGGGAGGTTGGTTGGGGGGGGGTTGGCATGGCAGACAGAGCAAGCGGGGGCAGAGAGAGGGAGATTTTGAATCTGTGAGACAGACAAGAGAGACTGAGCTGGTGAGGTGACACAGAGGCTCGGAGAGAGGGAGAGAGTGCGAGGCAGCGTGAGAAGAGGAAAGGAGAGAGAGAGAGAGGAGCGGCGACAGTTTGAGTTGTTGCACAGAATACGATGATGGGACTGTACTATCCTTCCGTGTTGTCGGTGAGTGTTTATCTCCGTATCTTTTCATATCCTCTGTGTACCGCGTTCGCTCTGTCGCTTCTCCGAGGCTCGGGCTCCACTGTACGTGAAACGGCTTCAGAGCGAGCGTCGCTGTCATTGAGCATGAAATGTTAATTAACTACTAACAGATGAGGACTCTACTTGACCCTTTTTTACTAGAGTGGTCCAGTCAGGGCATTTCAGACTCTCGTTTGGACTCGGCGGCCAGCTTTCGCAGTAAGGGATATAAACACTGAAACAAGTGTAGTAGGCGTAGATGACAGTGAGATACAAGCCGGAGATCGTATCGTTGCAATTATGATTCGCTATGGTGAAATGCACAGGCGGCGGTGTATTAGTGTACGCTGTTGTTGTGGCATCTGTTCCCCTGCCCAGAGCTAGAAGCGCACGCAATCTGAACATCAAGAGCCGCCACTGCCAGAAACTGTGCTGTGCCATGTATTATGTATGCTCAGAAGAATCTTATGTGAACATACTTTACAGCGTGTTAGCTCGTACAGCTGGATGTAGCAGTTTTAAAAAATGCTGTTCCTGCGGAGAAGTCTGTAGACATTTCTAAGGCAAAAGAGTGAAACAGTGGAGGAATAGGGGGAGAAGAGGTAAGTAAAAAAGTCTTTCTTCTTTATTGCCTCTGCAGCTGTCTCTGTACATCGCTCAAGCCTGTGAGCGAAAGGGACAGGTGTCCCCAGAACAGTTGTCTGTCTTTTTTTTTTTTCCCTGTTACTCTCCCTTCCTCCCTTCTCCCTTCTGCATCTCTTCTGTTCAGCTAACAACACCTCCTCACTGTAATTTCTGTGTCACACATTTCACAAACACACAGAAGCTCAAGCACACAGTGGGCTGCAAAGTTGGTGCATGAAGTGTCACGTTCATATCATTTCATTTGGTGTGAATCAGGCTCTCCGTGTGTGTGTGTGTGTCTTTGCTCGCGTGTGTGTGCTTCTCTTTCAGCTGTACCTTGGATTCCTGCTCTCTTTACTGTTTGACCTCTTTTCTCCCTCCTCTTGCTCTCCCCGGGGCCCTGGCAGCTGTTATCTCAATGTTTTCCTCCAAGAGCCCCTGGAAGAGGGGGGGATGGGTTGGAAAAGAGAGAGGGAGAGAATGGGAGCAGGAGAATAGAAAATTGATTTTTAAGGTGACGGGACACCCCCTGGCTGTTAGCAGGGAAGCCCGCGGACGAGGAAGCTGAAATTATGCGTAGATGGACAAATGAGAGGAGCTGAAAGAGATGGAGAGCGATGCAGAGATTTGACAATATTGTAGGTCAACTGGAGGGAGTTAGTTTGCACGGTGACGCAATTTCAGCCCGTAGAGCTGACTTTGCACTTCCATGTGTGCGCTAGTAAGAGTTGCTTCATGACAGGGGGTCATTTATTAGCTCTTTTACAGCATTTCCCTATGCTCATATGTTTTGCCCTCACTGCGACAGATTCGCAGTAGCAGGTCGGGTGCAAAAGACCTGAAATATTTTCTCAAGCCCCACCTAAGCATGTGCCCTAAGGCGAGGGAGAGACGCCTACCTGCTGCAAAATTATACACACGCTGCCACACTTGCATAAACTAAAAGCAGGTCGAGAGGTTTCAGCTCCCCTCCTCCACCTCCCACCCTCTTCCCAAATCTTGTTATTGATTCTTTGCAGGGTTAACAATGATAGCCGTTAAATGATCCCAATGAGCCATGTTGCCGTGGCAACTTGCATGAGTCATTCATTTTGTACAGATTATTAGATGGTTCGAGGCGCGAGGAAAACGTCGACGGGAGAGCCATGTGAGGTAAACACCTTTTTGCACTATGCCGCTAAAAAAAGGGATGGTTATGAAATTGCCCAAACCACGAGTTGCCGTAACCTTTTTTTTCCTCCCTCTTTGGCAGCTATTTGCATCTCTAATGGCTCTGAAAGCACTCATGCGTGGCTTTTTTAAAAAGAACCTGTCTTTGAAATGGATAGGGGTTGTCCTCGCTGACTCTTTGGATGGTGCAGTTGACAGAGACAACACTGTCCTAAGGCGGGTTTGTGTACATTTTCAAAACCTTACTGGACAAGCAGATGAGTGTTTTATTGTTACCTGAGCTCTAAACAAGACAAACTCGTTTCATGGTTATCCCTTATGTATTGGAAGAGGCGTGCACATGTTGTGTAAATAGCATGTCTGTCTGCGAGTTTGTGTGTTCACCTGCACATATGTTTATCTGGGTGGCGTGTGTTTTTAATGAGGACTAAATGCGGACAAATAATGTCATCATCTTTTTGTTTTGGAGTGTTTGTCTTTGATAAAACGCTGCTGCGGAGACGAACAGACTATTGACACAGCCAGTGGGCAGATGACAGGGAAAGCCAGTGATCATGTTTGTATCCCTGCCTGCGCACATACATGTTGGAGGGGAGTCTCCCAGAAATGGCGTGCGAGGAAGGGGAGTCATACGTGAGACCCTACAAGGTAAAAGGATGGGGGTGTATTAGGGAGGGGTTTGTTTGACAAGCAGACATGTTACCCTATAAGGAGATGGTAGAAGAGTGTGGGAGGAGGAGCCCGGGCATCGCTGTTATCCTGTTGCTATGAAGCAAACGGTCTTGATTGACATGCGTGGGGGGCGGGACGTATGTGAGGGTCCCGTCTGGATTTTATGAAGCGTAAAGAAGCGAAGCACACAGCAGAGAGAGAGAGTGGGAGGAAAGGGAGAGCAGCAGCAGCAGCAAGAGGAGCAGAGAAGAAGAGCAGGAGGGGGAGGAGGAAGAGTGATGGTGGTGGAGGAGGAGGGGTTGACGCGGGATGGAATAATTTAACAAGAGGGTGTCTCCTGGCTCATCGGTATGCCACAGACGCGGCGTAAACGTTTCTCCAGCTGTTTGCAGCCTGGGTAACATCAGCACCGCGTCGAGAGCCAAGATCTGAGCTGAGCACAACTTCCCCAGTTAATGCCATTATTGAGCCAAAATGTGAGGCACTGCTAACAGCACGAATCACATTTTCCATCATCAAGTTTGTTGAATTAGGCTATAGACTAATGGCTGGAGGCCCGAGAAAGTAAGATACTGAAATGTCATTATTCATGTGAAATGACCCAGTGTTGCCCTAGTTAGCTCTTAGCCATGTTCCTCCTTCCTTCTCCTTTCCTCTCATCTCCTCTCCTCTTCCTCTTCCTCCTCCCTCCAAGTCGCGTAGTGAGACTGCTGCAGACGAGCACATTTTATAACATGCCTCCTCAGACACACTTGCTGTTGCTAACTGACCCGAAAGTAAGCCAGCCACAGCTACCGCTCTGAGTCACTGCCTTTGCCCGGCCAACGCATACACTTACACAACCCTTAATGCCTCACGCCTTAACGCCAGGGGAGCGGACGCGCAAATGCACACACGCTGACATGCACACGGCATGTACACAAGCCGAACGTACACAAAACCTGAGTGCCAGTGCAAATGCACCCGCTTACAGTTTGTCTGCCTACGGGGCAGTGTTTCTCCTCGAATTGACCAAGAAGGCCCTCCCTCTTTCTCTTTGTGTTTCCCCCTCTTATCCTGCTATCTATGCGCATTTATTCAGTAGGTGCTTTTATCCTGACGGGAAGCACAAAGGCCACTCGCAGTCAGCGGAAGGCCCATAACTTGACGCTTTGAGAGAGAAAGAGAAGGGGGAGAAAAAAGGCAACACACAGACACACACTATTTTTGTAGATACCAGGCTATCAGGTAGATAGCGGGATGTGGAGATGAGGCTAAAATGGATCTTCTCTGAAAAGGCCAATCGTCGAACACAAATACAAGGTTGTTTTTGGCTCGTATTCCCGCTTCTATTTTGGTCTGGCAGAAGGAGCCGCAACAGCCGGGGTTGTCCATTCTCCCGCTGGGCTGTAGTCTGTTTTCTGTGCGTGAGCGACAACAATGAGGAGGATGTTATGATTGATAGGGATGTAATCTGATCGGCAGTATAGACTGCGGAAGTAATATATAGTGCTGCTGCCAAGATACGAAAACCTCGATTCCTAAGTGTGCAAATCCTAAACACTATCATTCTGTGTGAGTTGCATCACAACTTGTCAAGTCCAAGACTGACTCATCTGTAGTTGAGTGAGTTGTGCCATGAGTCATCAATGTTGGGACTCGAGTGCGACAACACAGCAGCCGTGATGAACATTTTAATAGAGTAGGAGGGTAGTTTTCCCAATAAATTTGATGAAAGGTAGATTTCTTTTGCACTTTGTAGTCAACCATCCACTGTTATGGCATGGGGGATCCCTGGTTAAAGTTTCCCAGGGTTTCCTCAAGCACTGTCAATCCTTTTCATTTCACCCAGTGGTCCAGTTCCAGGTTTATTTTCCTAAGGAGGGCAATTAATTTTACAGTTAGCAGCACACATAATACACATGATAGCTGTCGATGCCATGTTTGTGGTTCTGCCAGTATACTGCTCATTAGATGGTGAAAAAATTTCAATTTGCACCAAAGTGGTGGATAGGCGGTCATCCAGAGAGCCGCGTTGCCAATATGAAAAGCAATTTATTTCCTTAATAAGTCTATATGTTCAGAAACTCAGAGCTGCACAGTATTAGCAGTGTATTGTCCTCTTTCTACTTTACTTCACCCATTTCAGCTCTTGACCCAACCTGAGTGATCAACTTTCCCTTTCTAGAAAGACACAGGAGCAGGTCTAGTTTCCTTATTTCTTTGTCATCCAGCTCTTACCTGGTGACCCAAAATAACTTCCTCCTCCCCGTGATCATTTTTACCTCCACAAAATGCAGTTAATCAAGGATGGGCTGATGCAAGACAGAGCGCTCCAGTGTAACATTTAACATCTGATGTATTTTGTCTCCTGCAGTTAAAGGCCTGATCTAAACAGCCTTGTTTTCGCTCTCCCTTTCTGTCTCTCTCAATATAATAAATTCAGGATGTCTCATCAGAGAATTTCAGCTCATGTTCACATTATTACCATCAGTGATGTAACTGTGTCTGTCTTTTTTTTTTTTTTACAACAAAGAGGAAGCACTTCACATATTAACACTTTCCAGTGTAGTTTTAAGCTTTTGTTTATTAATTAGAGAATAAAATCACAAGTTCTATTAACACAAATAAAAAGGAAAGCTGGAGTACTCTATGGAAACACCTTGAAACCAGCATCTGTTTTGCATGATTTTAAATGGAATTTCTTGCTGCAAAAATCAGACCCGAGATTTGACAGACTTAAATGTCTATTTACTTACACATTCATGTTATATAATCAAAATCTTGCAGTGCATAATGACTTTAACAGATATTTTGCAAACCAAGGTACATGGCGGTCATGCTGCTGCATGAAAGCGAGGCAGGACAGGAAGGCAAGGACATGAGGGATGTTATCATTTAGCGAAATCTTAATTTGGATGCTTGTGGACAAGATTGGAAGAGGTTCATACAGCTGCAGGGTTTAGAGGAGCGGACACAGCTGCCATCTGAAAATGTGAATGAAGTTAAACTTGGACTGTGTGGTCAGTAATCTGGTGGCTGTATCGCTCGAGTGCGAGGCACTGGAGATGGAGAACGTGATTTCTATTCTGGCTGAGGTGGAGACTCTTCACCTGGCAGTAGGGGGGCTGTTCAAAGATTTGAGGTATGAAAGGAGGATGTGCAGAGTGAAGAGGATGCTGTTGAGATTAATGATAAGCATGTGTTTGCTGCATGTTGTCAGAGAGAGGAGGGGAAAAGTTGAGTTCAAAGAATTTCTCTTAAGGCATTTGATACTAGTTCCTTTGCTTTTACATCAGCAGGAAGAAAACGATTAGGCCAGCAGGTTAAGTAAAGGATTTTCAGGAATATATATAACATATATGTGAGAAGGATGCTGTAAGATGTTGACTAGTAATTTGGCTTTTGAGCCACATTTGCAGATACACCCAAATAAAAATATCTTAAAACATTATTCATTTCAATTAGATTTATGTTTCATCAATTTCATGATAGTCTGACAAATATTAATGTAATATTTTCTTTGCGAGGTCTGACACATGTTATATGGCTCATTCAAAGATTAAATATGATTTGTAGTTATAAAGGAAGCTAGGATTGGTATATAACTAGTGACACATTTATTTCATTTGGTATATTAAAGCCCTCAGTCATGTTGATTGTGAGGATTCACTGAGCTTCGGCTGGTACAAGTCAAATAAGGGCCGACATTTTACATCTACTAATGAATGGGTTAAGCAACTGTCAAATGCATTTACTTTTCAAACACTATTTTTAAAAGTAGTCCTGGCCTTCAAGTCAATTAGTGAATTATTTCCACCTGACAAGATTGATTTAAAGAAAAAAGTTAAATAGATGCACTTTCAAAGCAAAGATATAATTAATTTGATGTTAATTGAACATGTACTCATCCCAGCGACAGGATGTCAAAAGATGTCTGACCCCTCTGTCTGTAAAAAGCTTACTGTGGTAACGATTTATTTTGAGTGTTCAATATAACCTCAGAAAGCCCGGGTTGTATTTACTGTTTACCAGACGACGCCCCCGCCCCTCCTCTGACTCGATGCTGCCCGGCTGTAGCTGCTCTTGTGTCACAATATCGACGTGATCCGTGTCGACCGTGTGCATCCCCGGTTTGTCACTGAGTCGAGGGGCCCGGCAACCGTGTCACAGGTGTGACGCTGAGAAAGGTCAAAAGCTGGGAGACAGATGGCACACGCGCGCACAGACACACACACACTCACTCACAAACACACACATACACACTCATACTCATACATGCACACCCTCCCACACACTTTTAACACTCCCAAAGGGACAGAGATCTATTGTGCAACTCAGATGGGCATCGCTGCAGCCTGTCACTCACTCACTCACTCACTCACTCTCACACACACACACACACACACACACACACACACACACACACACACACACACACACACACTCAGAGTAACTGTAGCTAAGCAGATGTCTTGGAAGCACGGAGTCTCTTAAGTGGTGATATCCATTTTGGTGTTGGAAAAAAAAAGACACCGAATATTACTTTTACTAATAAATTATTATTAGCACTGCCTGCTTTTAGTGGTAGTGCTATTACTACTACTGTTCATAATAATAATGGACAGAAGTAGGAGGAGAACGGGAAGATGAACAAGAACAAGGAGATCAAAAAGACTGTCAGACACGGCGGCTTCTGCTTCTTCAGTTGTTCTTTTCTAAGATATCTTAAAGTCAGACAGTGACTGCCTGTCTCCGTCTTGATAAAGGTTATTGGACTGCGTAGACACCGGGGACAACAATGGAAATGAGCCCAGGACTTAATCTTTCTGTCCCTGGCAAAGTCTTATATGTTCTATTTTTATTAGCAATGCAAGCTGCCATGAAATTCGGTACACAGCTTTGTGCCCCACTGGTGGTGCCCTCACTTTGTACATATGCAGTCGCCAGGTCACAAGTTTTTCATTTATCCAACAACAACTTTCTGTTTTGGTCAGATATCTGCAAAACTCCCAGAACATGCAGTATGGCTGTAGTCATCAATATGTTATTATGTGTTGTCAATAAGCCAAACCAAAAAGGATTTTCTCACACTCGTTACAGTCTTGGATTGATCGGTCATCCAGCGCAGTTATTCGCAAGCTATAAAAAGATCTCAAAGACGGACGGTTTATCTTTTGCAGCCATGTATCAAAGGCTGACCATACCTCTCCCATCAGTCATCACCTTTTATCGTCCATCCCTCCGTTTCTCTCCCGTCCCTGCTGTCTCCCGCTGCTCTCTAACTGTTACCATTTAGGGAATCCATGCCCCGCTGCTAACAGCCAGGAATGTGTGTGTGTGTTGCGTTATTGCCTGCGTGGTGTTTGTTTCACCGCACGTTTGTGGACGCCTGCATTGTCCTCCCACGCGCTCCTAACGTCGGCGTGACGTTCGGTAATTTTCTGGGGGTAATAATGTGCACAAATACTTGGGCAGGCCTCCGTACTAACAGTTGGTCTCCGTGTGAGCGTGTAGGTGTGTGGGTGTCTGCGTGTCAAAGGTGGTTTGTGTGCAGAGGCGTTTGTGAGTGTGTGTGCGGGCGTTAGACACTCACCATTGTACAACACTCTGAGCATGGAGGCATCTGACCCTCAATAATAGATGTGGCTGCAGTGAATATTTAATGGGTGGGGATGTGTGTGTGTGTGTGGGGGGGGGGGGGGTCGCAGATACATGCACGCATTTAGACTGACACACACATACACGGGGAAATGGAAATATAATATCCACTCTTGTATGACTTTTAGACTGATGCTCTGGGGAAAGTGGTCTCTGTGTGGTCGGGGTGATGCTCTCAGTAAAAGATACCGTGGAAGTTCGCCAGCCGGCTACTTTAGCTTTCACTCCATCCTCACCCTTCTCCTCTCTTTCTTCCAACAGGGCTCTCAGGATAGTGCTGGCGGTCAGGAGGGACTCGTACCACCACCTTTCTCCGCGTTTCCTCCACCTCCACCGCCGCCCCCCCAGAACGGCCTGGCCCTGGATTACGGGGGCAGCCTGTACGCAGCGGGGGCCGTGCAGGGCCCCGTGGAAGCCGGCGGAGCGGCGAACAGCGCTGCCAACGCTGCCAACAGCCTCAGCATTCAAGTGAGTGCCAGCCTCGTCCTCTGTGTGCAGCCCACATCAGGTCTTTGCGTTGAAAGGGTGCCGAGAGCAAGAGTGTGGAGGAATATGTGGTGTAGATTAAAAAGAAAAATTATAGTAAATCTGACTTTCTTCTCGTGATACCAATTCTGAGACCCACAATCGGTGCACTGACTGACGCCAGATCTGATGCCACCATCCCTTTTTCACCAGATTAAAGAACTGGCCCAATTTTTCCTAATCTGTGTTTAAAGTAACATGAAGCTGTGACTACACATTTCTAATCTAAGAGCAATTTTTCAACCTGTTTCACCTCACAGACGCCCCCTTTCACAAATTTAAAAAATTGAACCCTGAAGAGCCGTACTAACATTAGCTCAGAGAGACCTCGACTGACAGCTAAAGCACTATAACCACTAGTTGTAATAGCAGAAATATTTCTACTACTTTAATATTTCTGCTACTACTCTCCGTTTCATACTCTGTCTATCCTACACAATGTCTACACTGCTGACAAATCATTGCTCACACTCAGTTTATTAGGTACACTTGACTAAAGCTAATACAGTCTGGTGCAACAGTCTTGCAGTAAATCCAACATTCATGAACACTGAAATGTTCAATTTTTGTTTAATCAGTTTTACAGAAGGGTTGATTCGACTTAATGTGATCTGACATTTTTGAAAGATGTAGTTTGTGGAGTTACAGAACCCTATTGTGTTATTCCTAGGCTTTTCTTTTGCAACCGAGAGTAGTCTAAATGACAGAAAACTCCTTTGTATGATAAAGTTGAATTTAGTTCCAGCTTTTAAATGTGTCTATCTTTATATCATTTTAAATATAATATTTTTTGGCCTTGGATTGATTGTTGGGACAAAACAGACAATTAGAGGTCATTCTGAGAAATCATGTTGGTGTTCTCCTCAACTTTATTACATTTTCTAGACAAAATATCAGTTTATGACTCTAAAAAATAACAGGCACATTAATAGATAATGAAAGTAATCATGAGGCAGGATTACAGCCTCAACAGTGAAGATATGATGACGAATTTCTACCATCTCATGGTATGTGTGAGTGTGTCTGTTCGTGTGTATCGTCTTTGCCCACGAGAGATCACTTTTTGGCTTTCTCTCTCCTTATCTCTTCTGTGTCTCTTCCTTTCCTCCCTGCCCATCTGTCCGTCTGTCCCAGCAGTCAGATGGGTCCTCCCAGATTGACGGTCAGTCAGGGGTTGGCTCGGGAGGAGGAGGTGGAGGGACCGCTGGGGGTGATTCGGATGACAAGGGGACCCCTAAACGCCTCCACGTGTCCAACATCCCCTTCCGCTTCAGAGACCCCGACCTACGACAGATGTTTGGGGTACGTAGAGTGGAATATTCCTCCTTTTTTATGTTTGTCTGATCACGTAAAAATAACCCACAAGGTTAGCAATGGATTAAAGGCGCAATTAGAAAAATAATGACTCAAAGGACCAGTTCATTGACGTCAGCACCGTGTTCACAAATTACTTTTTCTTTTTCTCAAGTGGGGTTTTAAATGAAAACTAGGTTCTGTCATATCTGTTTTGTCTGTAAAAGGAACGGTTGTGTTTTGTTTGACTAAAAGGAACCAAAAGTTTTACTTGGAGTGTCATTCTGTTAAAAGGTCCTTTTTTTTTGCAAGAGGAAAGTCTCTAAAATGTGGTGCAGAGAAAAGAGCAGAGGCGAGGGGGAAGATATGGTGGAAGGAAAGCCTAGCAGAGCTGGCTCCGTGCCAGCTCATCATGGTTGAACAGTGCTGACACCCCGTGGCAAGACGCAGCACATGACTAACATTCCTTATTCAGCTTCTTCATTTTCTTCTCCTGTTTTTTTAATTATTATTTTCCAGCAATTTGGCAAAATCCTTGACGTCGAGATCATTTTCAATGAGAGGGGATCTAAGGTAGGAAACTGGAAAACGTCACGTCATTTCTAAAAAAATGCATTAACAAAAATGAGCTCAGCCGAAGCTTAGCAGCTATTTTCAACCTTCTCGGTCTCCCCCTCCTCTTCTTTTTCCACCCCCCCCTCCTCTCCTCTGTTTGCAGGGCTTTGGTTTTGTAACGTTCGAGTCGAGTGCAGATGCGGAGAGGGCCCGAGAGAAGCTTCACGGTACGCTGGTGGAAGGACGTAAAATCGAGGTAACTCACCGCCCTCACCGCACCCCCTTCTTTTTTTGAAACGGTGACCATTTTCTCCTCTGTTTCCCCTCCATGTCCGACAAAGAGAATGAGTTTGTTCTGGTCGTTTCTGCCCCAGAGGTTTCCGGATGGCTGTATGTGTTCAACTCTTAACCCCTCTGGCTTCACTATAGCATGGTGCAGTGGTGCCGCGCACACAGACGTCTCTCTTGACGGCACTTCCTGTCGATGTTTTACGCTGTTGTTGCTGTTTCTCGTCGTTGATGTCGTGGGCTGTCCATTGCACCTTGATCTTCTTAAAGCTGTGTGGTTTGCAAAGCATGCTGGGTGGAGTGGCTACACAACAGGCATGGCCGGCGAGATGTCACTACACGACACGGTTGCTGACGATATCCGCTTCTGTCACAGCATGTAGGATCTTTTCTTTTTAATTATTATTATTATTTTTGGTTTTCCTGCACCTTTTCCATCACCATCATCACTTCTTCCATGATCATGATGAGCGGCCATTTTTGGTTTATGGTTGTTTCTGACTGGAAGGGCAGTTAACAGCCTCTCAGTTATTTTTCCTCTGAAAAAAAGTGCTTGTTGGTGTCCATAAGAGGCTACTGTATGTTGCATGGATGGATCCTAAGG
Organism: Amniataba percoides; assembly: GCA_037176925.1. Lineage (NCBI taxonomy): Eukaryota > Metazoa > Chordata > Actinopteri > Centrarchiformes > Terapontidae > Amniataba > Amniataba percoides. Next base: position 17,880,672 of record JBAJHX010000051.1, on the reverse strand, counting down.
TCAGGTGTCGTCTTGGAGTTTTTCACTCTTTCAGTTAATACCACGCAGGTGCCTCTGGGTAGCAGTTTTTTCATTTTATTTATTTTTTTTTTACGTTTGATGTGTTAAGAGACTGCTGCATGTTGGGGGCATTTTCAGGGAGCGGTTTTTGGGAATGAGACTGCCGCAAGAAGTGTGGTGTCATTTCTGATGCTTCAAAAAGCTGACTGTTTAATTTCAGACGTGCAAGATGGATGGTAGAAAAAAAAAACTCATTTTGTTTACACACACACTTCACATCCACCACTCCTGAAAAAGAACACCAGATCTCATGAAAGTGCATTTTGTTATGACATCGTCTTTTTGAAATTAAAAAAAAGAAAATTATTTGTCAGCATGAGCTCAGATTTCAGTTGCAAATGGCCTTGGAGATCAAGCACACCATGCTTTCGCCATTTGCTCTGGCTCTTGATTTTAAATCACGCTTTCCTTTTTTATTTTTATTTTTACTTGCTACTAAAGCTCCTCTGCATGGTCTCGAATGTCCTGCACTCCTCTCTTGTCTCTGTGTGTGGGTGTGCAGAATTAAAAATATGGAGGGCGGAGAGAGAATGAACATGTGACGAGAATGCAATAGATAGCTATAGTTCCCTCTCCTTTCCTTTCCTTTCCTTTTTTCCCTTTTTAATTGGTTCTCCTCCATCTCTCTCCACTCTTTTTCACCAGGCCAGTCTGTCTTGTCTATCTCTCCCACTTTGTGTGTACCCATATGCAACTGCATTTCTGCTGTCCGTCCCTCTCCCCATATCTCTGTCCATTTCCCTGTCCTGTGACATAGTCAGGTAGAAGAGATTTAAGTTTGATTTTGAGTGATTCTTTTTTAATATAATCTGGGCAATAATAACAGGTAGTTTCCCTCCCAAATTAGATTTTCATTTGACATTTTCTGTTATATTTGTTTGCTCTTTTATCAACCTTAATGATCTGTGTTTGTAGTGGGTTTTAATCAGTAGAGGCTAGATTGTTGTCAAACGGCTGATACTTGTAGGTGACTGTTGACACGTGACCTGTTACATCACTTCCTCTCTGCCACAGGGTGGGGGTTGCTTTTCATTACCTCGTTTTGTTTGTTTTCTTTTTTTATTCTTTTTTTTTTCCTTTTTTGGTTCATCATTTCTTTCTTACATATATTTTCTCTATTTCCCTGATGATTTTTGTATGTTGTTGTTGTTGTCAGTCTCCACGGTAACTGCTCGCGTGTCCTCACGCCGTTTCCCTGGCAACGGTAAGTTGTGTACACATGGCATCATCTTTGAATGAACCCCTCCCCCCACCCCATCCGTCAAAATTAAAGTAAAATGCACCCAACACCCAAATGAAGGACTCCTTTACTGAAGGGAGCTCGATTGATTGATTGATTGATTGACAGAACCTGATTGGCTAATCCTGTGATTGATTGATTGATTGATTGGGGAGGTGGTGAATGAAACGATTACGAGATTAGCCATTGACCGCATGGCATTACAAAGGCCACTTGTATAACTGAATGTACTGCATCTATCTGCAAGTGCAACAACTATGACTACCACTTCTTATGCATTCATTCCAATCACCTCTCTAACTGCATTCAGCATTTAATTCCAGAGCTGTATCCTGCATGGTTTACTCTCTTTCTCGTCATCTGTATGACGTCATATAGTACTATGTCATCTCTCTGTGTCATGTGTCAGCCAATAGCTGCATTTTTGCACCTTTAGTGGGACAGCATGCTAAAGCATGAGTGCTACGTTAGCTTTTCAGGAGAGAGGATACTAGTTGTCTGTATATTATGGTGTACTGTAGTACTTGATTATCACCTTCTGTGCCACTTTATAGACTGCAGACAGTTGTAGAGGTATGACTGTTTGGACTTAACATTTAATTTAAATATATACAGTATCTACTTTGTGTATATATACATATATGTGGATTAATAGTGTGTGCCCAAAAGAGGATGCAAGCTTTTTTTACTTAAAAGCAAAACTGCTCCTCATATATGAGTGCACTTTAAGCATTTAAGCCTTTTTAAAAAAAAAAAGAAAAAGAAAAAGGAAGCTAAATCTGCCATGAAATAATATGTAGACCCCAGGACAGCAAACTTAAACGTTTGTGCCACTGATTTAAAGTAACAGCAGCTTTTCTTTGTTCTGATTTGTGTTAAGAGGTGTCCCTTTTGATCAGTTTGGTTCTGGATGGTGTGTGTTGGTGGTTGTGTGCTTCGAGGTCTTTCTGGTGTGCGACACTGACCTGGAATGCCTGGCAGTGTTTCACAACCATGGTTTGATTTGATTTGATTTTTTTTATTTTATTTTTTTGAGGAATGATATTTGCATCCCCCATCCTCTCTGTCTTTATCTAGACTTCTCTCTCTCTATGTATCCGTCCTTGCTCCATTTATCATTTCTCCATTGTTGCTCATGTACAGTTAGATCCAATGTAGGCAAACGGTCAGATGTATTTTGTATGTGTGTGTCGCATCTTGTTGTTTCTGTTTGTTCATTAGAGGAATTGCACATTTGGATGGATTGTTCACTCTCTCTGCCTCTCTCTTCTCCACATCATGTATGTGTTTTTCTGTGTCTTTTCATGTGGACTGGCTCCTCCTCCTGCATCCCTCTATATCTCACTCTTCTGTCGTTCTCTCTCCCTCCCCTCCCTCCCTTTTCTGTATGATGTGTATTTGATTGGGAGGGCTGCCAACCTTTTTTGATTGGTCTTTTGCTGCATCTGATGCTTGCTGATTGGCTAGTTTTGCTCACCTCTGGTGATGTGATGCGCTCTTGATTGGCTGCGTGTAATTTGTGTATGAACTCTTCGATTGATGTTTTTGCATTGTGTTCAACTGATGAATCTGCTGCTTAATTCACCTTCTTTTTCCCTCCTTTTTTAAAAGGTAGCAATATAATGGTCTTGGATTTCTTTTTGAATGCTTTTGTTCTGAAATATTTTGTGGTTTTCTTTGTTCTGTGTGCCAATGGTTGCATTGTTTGTGTGCAAAACTGCCTGACTACTCACCAGGATCCTTGTTTTCAATGTCTTTCTCCTTCAAAAGAAGCGCATGCATCAAATACCATCGCTGCTCATCAACAGAATTAACCTCTGTCATAAGTAAAAAAAAAAAAAAAAGTTTAATGTGTAATGACACCTCACACTCAAAGCACAAGTTAAATATTGTCATGTACAAAGCATCTCCTATTCAGTTTAAGAACATTTAAAATACAAACTATAATGTGATTGGACTCCGCATCATTTTGATAATTCTTCAGTTCTTGTATATCTGTTAAACTGGGTTGACTTTGCCCCCTGACCACTTTTCCTGGTGTCCAGGTCAATAATGCCACAGCTAGAGTGATGACGAACAAGAAGATGACCACCCCTTACTCTAACGGGGAGGGCCTGGCAACTCTGCCATACGGTAATGCACTTTGAACTCAACAGCTGCTTCTTGCTTTTTTGTTTTCTATATGGTCACCAAGCAGGCAATAAAGCAAAAATGAACATCCTCTCATAGATGAAATTATTGATTCCCATTTATAATTTATCTAGCGCAGTGTCAGAGTCAGAATGGGATTTGTTGCCAAGTAGGTTTTGACATGCACAGTTAACCAGGGTATTCTGGTGCATGGCAATAAACATAGTAAAAGAAAAAAAACATTTCCTGTAGTATGAATATTATGTAGAAATGTATACAAAAACATGATAAATATGTTGATATATACATATATTATTTTTATAAAAAGAGCTGTACAGTGTTCAAATTGAACCAAGGAAAGTGCACATGCATGAAGAATATGCAATGTGGCATTTTCTGTAAAAAGGTATTCACCTGATTAACCACTGCAGTGTTATATGTTATATCTGACAAAATGATTTTTTGGGTCATTATTTTAAACAACAGAATTTTATTAAATTCTGACAGTATATATGCATTGCCATGATAATGCAACTCTACAAGAAATAAATACATAATGATACTAAATTGTTGTGCAAGAGGCCACAAATGGACAGAAATCTGTGAGATCCCTGTAAACTCTCGCTTTAAATGTACATTAATAGTATTTGTTTTTTTTTATTGTAGCCGGATGGAAGTTGAGTCCCATGGTCGGAGCCATGTACAGTCCTGAGCTCTACACAGGTACGACAACACCGATTAGCTTTAAACTTCACAAGACTGAAAAGATGCACAGAAAATACTGTAATCTTGAAAATATGTAAGAATCTGTCTCACTCTCTCTCTCTCTCTCTCTCTCTCTCTCTCCCTCTCTCTCTCTTTCTCAGTACCAGGGTTTCCGTATCCAGCAGCAGCGGCAGCAGCTGCCTCCACTGCTGCGACCTTTCGAGGCGCTCATCTTCGGGGTCGCGCCCGGCCTGTCTACAGCGCGGTCAGGGCAGCTGTGCCACAACCTGCCATCCCCACCTACCCAGGGTAAACACACACACAAACATGAATAAAAACCAATAAACTGCTACTGAAGAAAAGACTATCTTCTTAAATGCATGTCTTCACTCATTTGAAAATAGTGCTTAATAATTGTGCATGTTGTGTGAATATATGTATAGTGAGAGATTGACATTGATGGTTTGCTGAGCTGAAATACCATTTCCTTGTACCCAAAACAGATAATGATATATTTAAAGATCAAATTGAGTAGTATTTTCTTTTAACAGAAGTTTTCAGTGGCTAAAGTAACAATTGTATCACTCTAAAGTCTGTGCTTTTTATACAAAGAGGTGGTATTTTGTCTTGCATGTTGCACGGTGTGTAATAATCTCACCCTTCTTTCTCTTCTCTCTTTCACAATCTGTTTGGCACCGTCTTCTCACCTCTCTCTCTCTTCTCCACGCCACTCATGTTTGTTGTTTTCTGCAATGCCCACATGGTGGCGCATCACACCATTTTTTTTGTTTTCTTTTGTTTTGTTTCGATTTTCCACGACCACTCCTCTGTACTCCTTTCTTCCTCGTCTTTTTCCCTTTATCTTTCTCTTTCGCTCTCTCTCTCTGTCTCTCTCTTTCTCTCTCTCTCAGTGTGATGGCCTATCAAGATGGCTTTTACGGTGCAGCTGATCTCTATGTAAGTATACCTCTCTCTCCTCTGCTGCCTCACTCCTCACCTACGTTTCCCCCCCTCTTGCCTGTGGGTTTTTTTCAAGTGTGACACAGCACGGACCAAACCCATAGAGATGTGTACTTCTGGGTGTTTTTAATTCATCACATCTAGACATTTCATGTTATACCCACTTAATCTTGAATTACCTTTTTCTTTAAAAAAAAAAAAGCTCATAATGTACAATCTCATATGAAATGCTCTTTCATTAATGCACATATAAAAATAGCTCTCAGCAGTCTAGCTCACACACTTCCATTAAAGTGTCCATTCACGAGTAGACTCCTCTAGGGTTTGTCTCGGTGCATTTGTGAGATAGTTTGTACCAATGTGATTATGAGTGTGTGTCTGTGCGTGTTTGTGTGTGTGTGTGTGTGTGTATGTGTGTGTGTGAGAGAGAGACCAGGTTGACAATAGCTGTTTCTGTTCTCTCTGTAGACTAGTGTTTCAGGACATTAGTGGCAGATTGCCCCAGGTAGGGTTTACACACTCTGTGTGAGAGCCAGTGTGCATCCTCCTCGTCTCCAATGACTGCGTGCTGCTAGACATTATTGACCATCTGAGATTGAAATGCCTTCTCTGTCTTCTTCTACTAACTCACTGGATTCTGACATGGGTGGAGTTGCGGAAGGGGGAGAAAAGAATTAAGTTGAAATCTGGATTCGTGAAAGGAAATACAACATTAAAACCTCCATTTACACAACACATGCAGGAGAGGTGGCTGTTCATTTTAGGGTACAGTATTAAAGGTCAATACTTGAACAGTGGGGTCTCTTTCTTTAACTAAAATCTGCACTTTTGGTAAAGTTTGTAGGTTTGTTTCTTATTCCTTGTCCTCAGAGTGAAAACAACAGCATTTTCTCTTATTTTTATTGCATAAATTTCCTTGTAACCTGATGTCACCAGATGAATGCCCCACAGCAAAATTCATTTCTGAATTCGAGAAATTTCATTATGTTCTGGAGGCATGAAAACAAATGAACATTTTATGATATTATTTCACACTTTCATCGCATACTTCTGTTCCATAATCACAACGGGGGAGGCGAATAATTGTTCAAAAAGTGGGATAATTGAGGGAAAAACACAGATGATGGCTTCTTTCAAGCTTAAACTCTCTTTGTTTATTCACCTGAGAACTTTTTTTATTGTAGACAAACTTTAGGTATCACATGCATCAGTGAAAATTATCATGTGTCAGCAACACGACATGAATAATGAGACTAAAAGGGATGTAGGACAGTTTCTATCAGTCAATTCAGACCCCTTCCAGGAATCTCCCTATCTGTTTCACCTGTGGCATGCTAACTGAATCAATGTCGGCATGCAGACATACTTACAAGGCTGACTCCTCCCCCTCAGTCCCCTCTATTTCTTCTGTTCTTTTCTTCACCATCTGTAACCCCCCTTTTTCTCTTCTTCTCACTCTGTACATTCTGTTTTTTCTCCTTCCTCGTTCAGTAATTAAAATCTTTTACGCTCACCTCCAAGTGTCAAATGGCGCTTTCTTTTTCCTCCTCTTCGATTCCCTTTATTACAGTATACTCTGTTCTTTCCTTGCTCTCTGACTCTTCCTCTACATCACCTCCTCTTGATCCCCCTGTACATGTCATTCTCTTTCACCTCTTCATTTTATTCCTCCTCCTCTTTCTTCCCCACCTCCTCAGTCCAGCCTTCCTCCCATAGCAGCAACTTGTGTGGTCCTGAATGCGGGGACTTGGTCGTGACTGATCCTTTAGGGTAGAATGCAGCGGTGTGTGTTTGTTTTGTTTTGTTTCTTTTTTATAGGGATGTTTGGCCTAATACACTGTACGTTCTGAGTTTGGGAAAGCATGCCGTGTCTGTCAGTGATTGGTCGCTGGCCACGTGAGCGTGGTGTGTGTGCGTGTGCCCTTATTTTAATCCGACTGGCTGACTGTCTTCTTACACCTGTAGTTTTTTTGTTTTGTTTTTTTTTCGTGTGTACTGTCTGTTCATCAGCTGTCCATCCAAACATAAATAATGACACGATCATCTTGCCACCCCTTCCCCTTTCTTTAACTGTGTGTTTTTGGTAGGGGAACCGGGGTGGGGCACAGTTATGGGTATGGACTCTCTCTCCCTCCATGTCCAACTCTCAGTGGGAACGATAACACACTTGTAAAACGCACACAATGTACAATCAAAGGGTTTTTTTTCCACGTTAGTCATGGAGGGAGAGACCCACACAGAGCCTGAGCTACATCCTTGCGAATGCTTTACTGCACCAGATTAGCCAGTTTTGCTGACTGTCTGCTTGTTAATCTTTCGCTCTCTTCTCAGCAGTTTCTCTCACAATGTAACCCTTTAGAGTCACTGCTAGTCTGTTAGTGTTCAGAGGACACACAGCAAACTTTTAACAAGAATTTATTCTTGTTTCTGTTTCGTCCCACCTCTCCCTCCATCGTATCTCTCTCCTCCATCACACACGATGTCCCCTACCCTCTTGCTGTCCTCCATCTATCTCTCCCCCCTCACAGGGTGGCTATGCAGCGTATCGTTACGCCCAGCCGGCTGCGGTAGCGACTCCTGCGGCAGCGGCAGCTGCAGCGGCAGCTTACAGTGACAGGTGAGTGGGCTGTCCGCCACATGGTGAGGCCTCCTCTGACAGACCAACACCTGCAGAACTCGGTGACGTGTCTGAGCTGTTCGCTGCACGCTTGCGGCACTGTCATCACTGTCAGTAGGTAGTCAGTCAAGACGTTTTATTTCAGTATCACAGTAACCTGTGTAAGAAGAAGCAACACAGATGCAGGATGTATACAGGGACATTTGCAAATCAGGCAAAAATGTTCTTTGAGGCATAAGATGTAAGATGGAGTCCTTTTTTGTACTGCATAGGAAGCCAATAAAAACATGCCAGTAGAGTAATACAGTTACTCTGTTTGGTGTCATAAGAAATCAAGATGTGTCAGTTTAAACAAGCTGCAACCAGAATGAAAAAGACTAATTACAACATGATGAATGACATTAGTCTCCAGGATGAGAAATCTCTTAACTCTCTAGAGAGGGAGGTGAACATTTCATCCTGGAGTTACATTGTATGAGTCACTTTGTGCTATGAGCTGAATTTTCTTTCAAACAAAATGTAATACCTCACGTTTGATGCATTTTTTGTTTTCTGATAGCTACGGACGAGTTTACACAGCAGACCCCTACCATGCTGCGCTTGCCCCGGCTGCCTACGGTGTCGGAGCCATGGTAAGTCCCGCACCATGATGTTAAGCATTCAGAGGAATAGGAAAGTGGTTTATTTATTGTCAGCAATTTGAATGAACAGAGCCCACCAACAATATTTAAATCAATCTTTGAGCACTTTAACAAAAAACAAACCTGGAATTTAGCTTTTTAAAGGAGGTTTATGCAGCCATGACCAGGGTAGCTAATGGAGGAGCATGTCAGCCATTTCAACAGTGTGGCTCATTAATGTCTTTTTAATGGACAACAATGGAGGTCTGTAGTGCAGAGGGATGAGAAGTATCAGGGTTTATCTCCACAGACTGTTCCTGCCAGTACAATGGATTCATCGTTTTGTTTTTACCGATTTTATTGATAACAAGATAAATAAACAATATAATCAAACTAGATTTTATGAATAATGTCATTTTAAAAGATTTTGTTGACCAAATATTCTTTTTTTTTCCCCACAGGCCACACTGTACAGGGGAGGCTACAGTAGATTTGCCCCTTACTAAAGACACTACATTTCCCAGGAGCTCCTCTCTTCCATTGAATTACTCTGAAAGAGCTCCCTCTGTTGTCGTGGAGGTGGACTGCACCCAGTTTTAAAGCGTGGAGTTGACCACAACAAAGATATTTCAGACCCCACCCCAGAGCAGTCCCCACGTTTTCTTATATACGCTACTACAGAAATAGAGGAATGCTGTATTAAAGACTGATGGATGGCCTTTACATTTTAAAAAAAAAGAAGAAAAAAATACTAAAGACTTTAAATGGCCACCCTCCCAATTGCACGGCTGTATTATAGTCCCCCCCTCTTCTAATTCCCTCGGCACTCAGCAGCACAAGACTCGGGATGGAGCCCAGATGTTCTTCCAAAGGCTGTGCGTGGATAACTGACATTTTAAATAGCTGTCAACCGTGTGTGAGAAAGAGCCGAGCGCTGTGTGGCCCGCACAGACGCAACATTTAAAGGAAACGGAGAGGGAAAGGAGCCATCAGAGTGTCCACAAAGCGTCGGAGCGCTAGGAATCAGAGAGGTGCATCGAAAGAGCGCCTTAAAAACATTTGGAGCCAGAGCGATGAGTCACTAAAATGATTTTAAAAAAACCCACCCACTGATGGATTTTATAATTCCTCCTTAATGTGGGTGGATAGTGATGAGAGAGGATTTCCTTCCATGCTGTGTTCTGGTAGAGGGAGACTGAACGCGGCAGCACGGAGAGATGATGCGATGGCCTATAACGCAACGGAAATCACGTCCGAAAGCTGAAGGAAGGAGGGTTATTAGAGCGGTTCCTTACCTCAAGTTTTCTGAGTATGTGGAAATGGTGAACCTTTAAACTTAAAATTGTTATGATATGCAAAGAAATTAGTTTAGAGAAAAAAGTTACCAAATTATTATTATTATTATTGTAATTATTATTATGAATATTATTATTATTAAAACATGATTTTGTTATAGTCAGCAGCCACTGCTGTTCTGAGACATGTAGATCCAACAGTGAACCTCGGGGGTACAATCATAAAACGAGCATCTGCATTAGAAATATTCCACTTTTTTCTTCGACCATATGACACAACTGTAGTCTCACAGCATTTTCTCACGCACAGGATCTCACTACAGTCTGTATACGACCACCACTGAACACTACGAAGAAAAGTTTGACACTACACGTTTGCCTCTTGAATTGATTTTAGCTTTAGATCCAAACTGAGTCATCCGCCCACAACCCCGAGGTTCAAGTACTTGTTGATCCTTTAATGTAGAGATTTATTATTTGGATTTTCCCCTCATGCTCCATCTTTTATAGAGCAACAGTCCAACATTGAACGAGTCTTCCTGAAACATACTTTAGTTGGTAATTGTGTTCGAGACGCTGCCAGCGGCAATTTTACTGAGCAAGAGAGAGATTCTGTCGGTGACTTACTAGAAAATATTTAAATGCAAAACACCATACTATTGTGCATATTTCTATACCGTTGTATTCTATATTTCCAAAACGTGGCTTTTTTTGGCTTTTGTTTTTGTTCCAAAGATTTGTAGAAAGCACATTTTTCTGCCGTATGTATAAATATATTATCTTTGTTATTCTTATTATCATAATCCTTGATAATCCTATTGCTGTCTTTATTTACAACTTTTTCATTTTCCGTTCGTCTTTTTTTATATCCGTCAACCGTTATTTCTTCTCAAGTAAGGTGAGGTTAAAAACTTTGTTTTATTTTGGTTTTTTTTTTTCCATTTTGTTTTGTTTTATGGTAAAGATCTTGAGCCGAGAGTGTACCTGAGTGGTGTCAAACTAAAGGTATGCGTGTAACACTACCAAATCTTTGTCCTCTTAGTTAAGTATTCAGTCAATCCAGGTTACCACTTCATTTCTTACTGTTTGTGTTTTGGGTTGATTTATAGGATCAGCTAGCATGATATTTGATTATATTTCAACATATACAGAAACGGCTGGATTTGTTCTCCATTTGTGTGTCGATATCTTACAGCTGACTGAGACATTTGGAGTGAATGAACATGAATGAGACCTGTAGTGCTTCTTTCTTTTGAGTTTTCTGTTGATTTGATTCTCTTTTTTGTGTCTTTTTGTTTGAGCAGACTCCTTACATTTCAGTGGTTAAAATCTGTCAGCTTGGCCATCGTGCGTGGTCGCTCCAGGTTTGTTTGGAAAATATCCAGTTAAATGTCTGAAAGTGTTATCTCTCATACAGAAGCAGATTAATATTCTGATATGGTGAAAAACAAAATGTCATTGTGGGATATGAAGTTGTGCGTTAAATGGGGCAGTTATGGTTTTTGTTTTCTTTGTTTTTTTTTTATCCGTTAACTAATTTCAAATCTACCTTTATGTTTTCCATTTCTCACTCACTTGGAAAAACATGCAGGTCAATAAGATGTTTTATTTTTTCCTATTAAATGTGCTGCTGTTTGATTTTGTCATGATATTAAACATTTCTTTTCTTTTTTTGTTTTAAATCTCTCCAAGTTCCTATAGAATGTGCTCTGGACAAAATAGGGGAAGGAAAAAAAAAAACCTAGCCAAAGATGCTAACTAACGGTCCCCAGCACGTTCTGGTCCCCAACTTTAGAAGTGCTACACAAAGACCACAAAGATGGACTTAACGAAGCCACTGACGGCATGGACAAACCAGCATGAGCGCTACTCGTCAAGTTTAAAAAAAAAAAAAACGTTTTGCATGATTCTTGTGTCTTTTCATATTTGACTCCTGAGCAGCCGAGCCCAGTTGCGATCTTTCTTCTTTACCACTAAAACTCTGTAGAACGACAGGCAGCTAGCAGTCCCGACGCTAGTTAACACAACAAAGAGCACAGTGCTGTTTGGCAAAAAGGCCTGCTGACAAACAAAATGGCTGCCGCACAAACCGATAATGTGGCATCTTCATTTTCCTGTCATGGTTTTCTTGCCACTGTATTATAGAAAACTATGTGGCCATTCTTCATAGTTGCTATGGTTTCCAGTTCTCTCCCTTTGTCATGTCTATACCCCTTGACTGCCATTATGTTTTTTTGTTATTGAATGTCCATATAAAATGTTTTATATAAAAATGTTTTGTTGTGATCAAGCTCTCAGGTTGTTTTCTTTTGGTATTCTGTTTATTTAGTAAAGTGAAGGAGTGTTATTTTGGATTTTCTCACCTTATTCACACACAGACAGCGCCGGTGCACGAGCGGTGACTTCCGTACACAGAATACTTACATATCATCTTTTAAGCCAGTAGAAAATAGCTGCATATTTTACACAACTAGCACCTCGATTAAGAACATTGTTATTAATCTGGAGTCTTGTCTCTGGTTATGTAACTTCAATATTCCACTTTTACCTCTGTTTTGTTCTCCACCAACTGCACTGAGAGAAATTTCTTTCTTTTCTTTAGAAGCCAAATGCTTCATGTTTTCAGGTTATTTGCTAACTTCTATTATTTGACACTGAACAGGTAGTTTAAAGGGAGCATGTGTATGTTCCCCAGATCTATAGTCTGTTAACACAACCCGTCTATTCTGATCAAATGTTACCCATTTAAAGAAAGAATTGTTTTTAAACCCTAACATGAAACCCACTGAACTAGTTTTCACCAAAGGAAGCATTAAGCCGTGACCTTTGGTGAGTCCATGAGTCCAACTATTCTGTAAGTGCACTCAAGTGTAGGTCTATTTAGAGCCTTAATAAGCCTTGATCTTAATAAGTCTACTGTAAAAGAACTACAAATGAGTCCTTTCACATCACACGGTCATGACTGAGTCTGCATACGTGCTGCTATGTTTCAGCAGCTTTAATGTTTACCATATCCACCATCTATAATGTATAAGCACAGTAACATTTGCCAGCCTGCAGACTTAAATAATGCAAATATGTGTGTTGGTATTTGATACAGGTTTTCTCCAAGTATTTTGTTCAGAATCAATTATAAATTCCCATAAAAGTACACTGTGCTCTTAAAAGAAGACAACATTGCTTTGGGGAAAATATTTATTGACACTTCTACTCAACTTTCATTCCTATTTGGAAGTGTGCACAAATTTACATTCATTCTTCATAAAAATAAAAATATATATTTCATAAACCACTGTACATTAAGAATAGCTCCAAAGAGGGGGGAGGATCATGGAGTGGAAAAGGCAGGAGAAAGGAGCAAAGGTTTTGTGGTGATGTAGCATAAAAACAGCGAGCAAACCTGCTTTACAACAGATTTAGTCCATTGTCTCTCAGAAATGCAAAAACCGAGTGCAAAGTCAGGTGAGGGGGTGGGGGCTGGGGGGGATTTTGGAGCTATTGATTGAAGCATAAAGACCTCAGTGAAGCATATATAAATAAATCATTATAATATATATATTTTTTTAAATAACATTTGCCAATTTTGCCACAGTTTGGGTGACCTTTGGGGTGTTAATTTCTGTGCAATATTTGCCCTCATGCACCTAACACAACAATCAGACATCAGGTCAGGTATCTTGGAAGGTGAAGGATAGTGGAGGGGGGGCAAGAGAGGAGGCAGGAAAAGCAGCGCAGGGAGGTAAGCTGGTTGTAGTGAAGACATCTCGGGGCTTCTAGACGATTCCGTACTTCGCCAGGTCGCTGAGCTCCATGTCGCCGAAGGCTTCCCATGGGCACACCACTGTGATGTCTGTACCGAGACCCTCCATGCCGGGGATGTCGTCTCCGAATCTGAGAAACACAAACCCACCTTTATTTCCTCTGAATATTTCAATATTATCAGCAGAAGGCACTTAAAGTACCAACAATACTGATTTAGCAGAGAAATGGTCACTAACAGTGTTTTATTACTGTTGTAGCTGGTCCAGGTGGAGCAAATTTTTATAACTGTATAATGTTAAACTGCATTTCAGTACAGTGGTTACCAAGCTAAGGTTCAGGCCCCTCTGAAGGATTGCTTTTCAGATTAAGATTCTCAAGATAGGAGTCAAAAAGT
>JBAJHX010000051.1:17837758-17866789 GCA_037176925.1 Amniataba percoides | reverse complement strand
GGTTACCAAGCTAAGGTTCAGGCCCCTCTGAAGGATTGCTTTTCAGATTAAGATTCTCAAGATAGGAGTCAAAAAGTCAAAAAGTACTTTTCTCTAATCTTATAAATCTTAATCTCCAAAGTAACTTAAGATTTCAGATAAATGTAATAAAATAAAAAAACAAAAAAACAAAACCATATTTCGCTGTTAAATGTAGTGTTTTTGAGGTGTAAAGTAGCAGAAAATGGACACACTGAAGCCAAAGTACCTCCACTACTTAAGCGTAGTAGTTGATGAAAAGTACTTAAATGAATCCATCTCACCCCTTCTGGCCGGGTTTGGGCGCCTTGCTCTTGAAGGTGCGAGCGGTCCTCTGCTTGAACTTGGGAGGCGCCTTCTTGTCGGCGGGAGCTGCAACGGCTGCGTCTGCCATCTCTTACGTGCTGAGAGAAAAAAAAATAAATTAGAGTCACTCAGTCAGTTAGTGTTGAAGTTTGAGACCCCTCCTCCTCCACCTCCACCTCCACCTCCCTCTCCTCCCCCTCTTCCTCCTCTAAGCCCCTGCTGGATGATATAACACCTCCAGGTTAGGTCAAATTATAGCCTAAAACTTTCATACAGCTCCTTAAGACCCACTTACACAAACAGCTTCCTCTATTTTTAACACTTTGGCTTTAAAGATTACTCTTGGCCAAGTTACAGACTGAAATCTTGAGACCAGAATATCTTTAAGTTCACCTAATTCCATGGTTGGTCAGAAGTCAACACACATACTTCATCGTGGTTATAATAAACCCTCTAAGTGTAAGCAGAGTAAGTCTGCCTGTCCTGGACAACTAATTTTCAATCTGCTTTAATCCGACTTTTCTCTCACCTTAGTTATACTTCTTCTTACAGCAAAGCTCAGTAAAGCTCTGGACTTTATCAGAGATGTGCTTTGACCTCACAGATGGTATTTCTGAACACGCAAACAAATCTAATTTGTCTATAAGTCTAATTTTGAATCTGCCAAAAAGTCTTGGTTAACTGTTTAGTTCTTAAATTTCACACTAACATATTTTATACTTTGGAATTTAATTAGAGTAAGTCTCTGCTTTTGATTAGCACAGCAAACAATGTGAGAATTCACTGTGTACAAATATTCAGTAAAATATTTGTGTGTGACGTTGTTTGAATGATGGACTGCACAACTAAAAGCATCTGTGTTATCTCTGTGTGAAAAATAGAAAGAAAGACATTTTTTTAAAGATCAGAGATCTAAATATCTTTTTTGGCCAAACTTGCAGCTCAGTTATAATCTCACATAAAGCAACAGAGATTAGGAGTGATTAAGGGAGGACAACAAGGCACAAAAAGATAAAAGTGGAGTAAAGACAGCCTCACAACTCATCAGTCAGGCAGGTTTGTGTCTTTTGTTGAAATTATTCTCATTCTTTTGTCTATTTTCACTTGTTGCTGCCACTTTTTTCATTACCACTTATTTCATGTTACTTTTTCCAATTAAGGGTTTTTATTCTGTTGCTAACATCTGACCTGTCTTTTTGCTGTGCTGAGGACAGTTCCCTCTCAGAATAATACTCATATTAATAAAGACTTAATAAAGATTCAGACATATTTCACATACTTCATACTTTGTAAAGGACATACCTTTTTGGCAATATTCAAACCCAGTGAGCTAAACAGCAACACCAGACATGATGCAAATGACAAAAGTCAAATCAAACTTTACATTTATTTGAATAAAATGGTGTTACAACTTGTTGTCTTTTAGAACATGTTTTAAACTTGATTAAGAGGAGCAGCTTCTGAGAAGTTAGTGCCCAAATTAGGGGCCTCCATAAGGTGAAAAGTAAATAATTTACTGCAGTTTTACTTTAACAGTTCTTCAAGACAGTATGTAGGAAGTGTCTTATAAAAAAGAGGAAGTAAAAGACAAGGAGATAAAATGAGGATGCAAACTGCACAAATGACTAAATTTAAAGTTATATTATGGAGACAAAGTAAAAGAGAATTTTTGATCTGCACTATGTGCACTAATTCAACTTTGGGGAGACGTCTTAGGCCGATAAAAACAGAAGCACAGATACTTAAGACTGCAAAATCATTTGTCCTCATACAGCTGAAAGATCTCATCCCTGACATGTGCAGCTCTCATCTCTCTGCATCTTCAGCACGTTTCCTGCTCTCTCATGTGCACTCTAACCTTAATCCTGGTCAGAACTGAAAGTTAGCCAAATCTGGCAGAATGAAGATGAATGAAGAGCAGAGTTTTTTCTCTTACCTGTTTTTGCAGGTGGACCCCGGCTGGTGTCTCTCTCTGGTCAGTTTGTTTCTGGTGTTTCTGGTCCCCGTCCTTCTGTCCTCTTATATACACCCCACGACTAATCCCCTTGACATGCACATCCTTCACTTTCTGTTATGTTTTTTTTTACACCCCGCCCCCTAGCTGACGTCTTTATTAGATTATGTTTTAGATTAAGTAGGGGGCGAGGAGGTCCAGTGTGTCTGGCCATGTGAAAATGTCTACCACCTTACATAATGCATCTCTAAGAAAAACATAATTGGATTTTCTGAAAAATATGAGTTGTTTTGAGACCTGTTTTTGAATATATGAATAGTCTTTCCCAAGTGGGTTTCTGTTGAAAAGTAATTAAATGTTATTAAATTATATTATATTATCCTGAATAAATCCAGGTCACTGTTTTACCACACATGCATTTTTTTGTAAAAGCCCTTCCTTGTCATTAAAAGCAATAATTACACATAAAAATATCAGTTCAAGGACCACTTAATAGAATTTCCAGATTTTTCTCCCACATCTCACAGTCTTATTAAGCCAATAAAACAATAAGAAACTGCTGGAAAAAGATAGAAAATAAAAATAGGTAATTTAAGTGAATATTTCTTTGTCAAATAACATAAAATATAAACTAAAAATAAAAGATTTAGGGATGAAGGCAGTTGTTTTCTTTTAACCTTTTACTACCCTCTCACAGTTTTTCATGTCACATTTGATAATCCTTCAGTTTGGTTGCCAGTTTCTGTCTCAGCCCTGTCCCCCTTTTACCTGGGTTCCCAGCCATGAGTTGAGGGGATTAAGAGCTGAATGGTTAAGTGTTCCTTATTTATCACTAAGTGATTGATCACCTCGGCTCAGGGCATCGCTGCTGTTACATCACCTGCTCCAGATCCTCGTGTGTGCTGCGTCAGGACACGTTTGTTTACAAATCAGGTGAGAGCACATCTCAGTCTTTGGCCATTTTTACGGTTGCTGCTGCTTTTGTGTTTAGTTACTCTGTCAGTCCTCAAAGCCTCAAAGTACAGAAGCTTAAGATTATTTTATGTGCAATAAAGACTCCATGTAATATTCACAGTCAATGGAGTGCATGTATGAATCTGTGAGATCAGATAGTATATCAGGTATGTGGGTGCTACATGTGGATTTATTAAATGTAGTAATAGTTGTGGGTTGCTGCACAGTAAAATAAAAGAAAGAAAGGAAGCTGTCAAAAACAGAAAGGTTAGACACTTTATCACAAATGTTTTATTTATAAAAGGCTTCAGAGCAGCTGGTGATTGGAACCTTTTTCTATGTTCTTCAAGCCTCTGGGTGCCTGCACTTGTGCACATTTAGCATAACATGTTTGATCATTTTCATGCATTCAGTAGCTCCCTTTCTTTTGTCTTTGCAGCTTATCATCACCAACCTGTTTTTGGAGGGCTTTTTCTAAATTTTTTTTGTCGTGTTTCATGGCGAAAAGAAAAGGGATGCACAGTAGATACATTATTCCTGTGACTAATCCAAAATGAATCATATTTTCTACAAGAAAACTGTTGACCTTTGCGTGACTATAAACGTTTTCGTGACGTCAGAGAGGTACAGTCTGTGTGAGGAACAGGCTGATGTATGTGGTGGGCTGTGACACACAGACAATGAATACATTTCAGCTGTTTTGTGTGTGTGTGTTGTCTTCAACTTGATAGTCATGCTAATTACTGTCATTCACTGCTGCCAATAAATGACACGTCTATAATTCACTTTAGAATTCACAAATATATCCAACTTGAAATACACCTTGTATTTATACCTTGATAATCTTCAACTCATCTATTTGTGGCTGAGCTGGTGCAGAAGAGGACGGAGCTGAAGTTGGCACAAGAAACAATAGCAGGCTCAACATCTGAGGGGATTAGCAGCCCGGAGGACTTTAAAAGAGGAGACGGCGGGCCGAGAGAAGAAGCCCACAAGCAAGAGACAAGCTCATCAGACAGCAGCAGAGAAACACTGTCAGACCTCAACAAAAGGTAAGATGAAACTGCACTTTGCTCGGCTCTACAGGACCCAGCGGAGTCATAGTTTCTTTCTTAAGTGTCGTGGATGAGATGGAGCTGAAATGAGATTCTTGCTTGAGGAGACTTCACACAGAGTAGTTCTCTACTTCTTTAAAATGTCCCCGTGTCTTTTTACTCGGAGGATTTGTATGACAACAGAAGACTTTTGAACTCAAGGTGTTTTTTTAAAAAAAAATCAATTCTTATTACATTTTTACTTTGTTGTTACGTCCGGATGTTGACAAGGTTGTCGAAGAAGATGAGAAACGCAATTTGACATGTTCACGTTTCCCACTGGGGAATGATTTTACCGTGATGACGCCTCTGTGAAAGGGATTATTGGTTGATGCAAGCGGAGGCATCTGTGATGGGAAGGCGCGTTTATTTGTAAGGCTCCTTTCAACTGCAAGGCCATTCAAAGAGCCGTGCATAGAAACGTACATAAAGAGCATGAAGGCAAGATATATAACAAACACGAGGCAACACTAAAAAAAATGGCTGGGTTTTTTAGAGTTGAAATAGACCCACATTTAATTTAATCGAGCAATACAGAAGAAATGGCTGAAGCTAAGGTTTACAGTTGCAACAATCTCATATATATTGTTTTTTTTTTTTTTTTCAGAAACTAATCGAAATGGCAGACGTGGCCGTTGCAGCTCCCGCCGACAAGAAGGCGCCTCCCAAGTTCAAGCAGAGGACCGCTCGCACCTTCAAGAGCAAGGCGCCCAAACCCGGCCAGAAGGGGTGAGATGTCTTTAAGATCACACATACGCACATTTTTGAGAATAATTTCAGGCACATTTTTCCTTGCATATGTCAGTTTGCACTCATCAGACCCTTTTGTCCTCAGATTCGGAGACGACATCCCCGGCATGGAGGGCCTCGGCACCGACATCACTGTGGTGTGCCCATGGGAAGCCTTCGGCGACATGGAGCTCAGCGACCTGGCAAAATATGGAATTGTTTAGTCCTCTTTTCCTCCACCACCGCCCCTGTTGTTCCTCATGTACTCCACCTGTTGACAAAACAGCTGTGTTAGTGAGCTTTAGAGAGGAGGCAGCTTTTGATGATTCAAAGGTTTGACCTGGAGATAAAAGAAAATCCAGCATTCTCTCTTTGTCTCATGCACTTTATTTGACCCCTCCTCTTTTTCTCTTTTCTACTTCTCTTCACCCCTGCCTTCTCTTTCTCTTGCGAAACTCTCTTTTCCAACTCTTTCCTCTCGTACCGAGACATGAAAGTTGATGTGTTTTGAAAATGTGAAAAAAGGGTTCGATATCTTGTTCTTGTGCTTTTTTTCTCTTCTCTTCTTCCACCTCCTCCTTTCAAAGCTGCCGATCCAAACTGCACAGACGTCTATTTTGTCTACTAGCTAAATCATATTTTTATGACAAAGTCTATAATTCACATCACTCTTCAGTGAAAAAGAGCTTTATCTATTTTGTCTGTAGAGAGGAACAATTCCAAAAACGCAATAAATACCATTATTTCCAGAGAATATCTGTCTGCCTCTGTCTGCTCCTTATATCACAATAATTTTAACATTTCACACTCTTAAATCACAACAAAACAACCACATATCACACATGTTGTTGTGCACATAATAACAAATATGTGCCCAACAATTTCATCTATTCCTGACGCTTGCATGGCTGCTGGTCTTTTGTCGACACACTTGCCTCTCATGAAAATGTTACATTACTCGCTCAATTCGTAAAAATAAATCCGGCTTCAAGGACGGAGGGTGAGAGAAGAAGCTGCTGTTGCCTTGGCAACCAAAGCTGCTTATTCACGGAGAGTGCAGAGTCTTTTTCTCCACATAAAGAGAAAGGTTTGAAGGTGAAGATTTAGCATATTAGACAGTTTAATACAGTTTAAATGTCAAAACGAGCGGTGCAATAAACATCAAGTTATCAGCTTTTTATGGAAAACTGACGTTTGAGAGCGATTTAATGCACGAGAGTCATAGTACCATAAAAATCCTGTAACATTTTACAAGGTAGAAAAAAAACACACACACAACAACATGTGAACACAAGAGCAGTTATGGTCATTTAAGAGTCAAAAAATCAACAAAATAAAAGTACTCATAATGTAGACTCAAGTGTTATTGTATTATCGCATTAATTATTATGGAGACAGTATTGTGTAAGTCACATTTTATTGTTGTATGCGGACAGGTAAAGATAATTTTGATTCATTTATTTAGTGTTGGTCAGTTTAATCTGTATTAGTGTATCATATTGTATAAGCTTGTTATATACATGTGTTTTTTAATTTACATTACATTACATTAACTTGGGTAACTTAACTTTAGCTGTGTATGTAAATCATGTGTAATGAGTAAAAAGTACGTTACTTTCCTCTGGAGGATGTGGAAGAAGTAACATAAATAGGAAACACTCAAGTAGAGAATAAGTACTTTGCAGTCTTATCTGAGTAAATGTACTTAGTTGCATTCCACCACTGATGTTTTATTGTAAAGAAAGTGAATGTGTAATATTTGGCAGCTCCTCCGGTTACACTTTGTTTGTTGTCTCTCTGTGTGTGGCCTCCAGATAGCAATGTGCATTTGTGTCACTGCACCAAATATCCAGTCAGGCCTCTAAACAGTTAGCAGACAAAAGGACGGTGCCTTGTGCAATGTGGCATGAACATAACACACACATCAGTTAAAAACCCTCGGCCACTTCATTAGCGAGGGACCTGAGGGGGAGACAAGGGGAGAGGGTGGGAGAACACAGAGGCAGAAAAAGGAGGGAAAATTATTTCAGTGCCTTGTTTACTCCATGTTTCCTCCATTTAGATTTTGTGAAGTGAAGAAGAAGGTTACATATTATCATATTAGTGTGAATGTGAATGAACAAATCACCTATATCTTATTTAAAGGCAGAAACTTCAAACAATTATATATAATAATCTCAGCAAATGAAACCAAATGTATCTACATGACCTGTGCCGCTTTGGTAAGTGAGGAAATTTGCATTTAATATATATCATTGTGTTTACTATATAAAGCGCACACACTAACTTTCTGTAGAGCAGCAGGTTCAAACCTTTTTGGCTGGTGCCCTCTTAAATCTGCAAAGGTCCACCAGTTCAACTAAAGGGAAGCATTCAGTTGAATAATTTGCAAAGTCCTGAGGATCTGAAATAATAAGCAGAGGAGAGCATAAAAGGAATTTTTTCATCCTCCTGCAGGTACGAAATCACTGCAGTCAAATTACAGACAAAATAATCATCCATAAAAATGGTTTGGTATGCAGACTATTTTCACAGATATATTTATAGAGAGATGGAGAAAAAACAATATCAAAAACACAGATTATTTTTTGCAACTACCGCTGCTTATGGGTAAAAAAATCCACAAACCTTTACATATAAAAAAAACAACAACTGTAAGCTGCTTAAAGACTTCCATATAAGATAATTAAGTCTTTCTGGTGTTAATTGTACAATTGTGTTTGTGCGCCAGCCATGCGGCTTAAAAGAAGGATTATCAGCTGGTTTGTGACACACAGTGGTTGCGTGCAGAGCTGCAACAGCTGCATCTGCTGGTGACTGAGAGAAAGAGGAGTCAGTTCACTGCAGCGCTCGTGACCGCAGCGAACAATGACAGAAAGAGAGGGGTATGATTTTGTGAAATTTGTCACAGTTTAGTTTATTTATCTTAAAACATGTTTTTACATGTACCCAGGGTGAAACATAAATAGTTTTCTAGAAATAAAGAGGTTTCTGGCATTTTATTTTGCTAAGTGTGCAGAGGGATGGTCAAGTATATCCAATGTAATGCATCAGTATGAGACTTAGTGTCTGTTTATGCACTTTAAAACCACATTATCCTTCATATATACTGATTTTATAACTTGCAACAAACTGTTTGGTCATCTTTTTCTGTCTTTACATGTCCTATTCAGACACATCTTTCTGCAGGCAGCCAAAAACTGAATCTTAAAGCTCACATCTTATCAGAACAGCCTGAAGTCCAAGCTGTAAGGAAAATCTGGATGCTTTCAAGACAGCACAGCACCACTTCCCTTGTTTATTATCATCCAATCACGGTGCCAGAAAGCCTGAATGTCTCTATGCAGCAAAAACAAGCTGACACAGAAAGTGAAGAGATGATGCAATCCCAGCCGGTTAAAGAGGCTGCGGCGCTCTTCTAAAACGTGCATTGCAGCATCAGGGAGGCTCTGAGAGAGTATTGATAATTGTGTTGATTTTTCTGTTTGAGTATAAGGTGTAGAGATACAGTTCTGAAATGTAAATGTGCAGCAACGTGGTGCCATATTACTGCTGATGATAAAGAAACTCTTTCCCCAAGCTGCAACCTATACATCCAGGAATCACCCACAAACTGTAGCATGAGTATACAATCAAAAACACGGACAGTGCATTTTTTTTTATTGCAATGAGTAGACTCTGTGTGTCTGGTTTTCAGTTTCACATTTTCTTTTTGTGCCTCATCAATTATACATTTTATAACATCACAGGTATATATAATATATTCCCCCTCACATTCCTGCAGCAGGGCTGAGAGACAAAACAAAGCGAAGGCTGAGAGCTGAGAGCCTCTTATCATCCATGTCAGGTACTGACCATTGTTTTCCCTGTTTGTTCTTTGCTTCAGCGAAAAAGTATGACTCTTCACTCTGAGCCTTGACAAGCTGGCAGCTTACGGGCTGTAATAGGATTGAGACTTGTCCATATGGGTCAGTGCAGACAGAGACAGTGTGTGAGAGTTTCAGGAGCCAACATTATCCTGCTAAACCCTGATCTAAAATTGGCCGTGGTTGCTTTATGTAGTTCACACATGCACGCATTTAGAGTGTCTTTACAGCTTGAACACGGCTATTTATTTAGATAAAATAAGAGGGCAAAATGCGTTTGAAATGTGATTATTCATTGATAAGTATCACAGATCTGAATGCACGTTTATTTGCACAATGAAAAGGCTTTCTTTTCATGCAATGCAACCCATAAATAAGATATTTTTTTATAACATTGCTCATGCAGTTGGTGCAGTGATGTCTATATATGCAGGATCTACTGTATAGAAGCAAGCGTGTTTCATTTTTCTGAAACTTACAAGTTCAAATGTTGTCTTGATGGCTGACATTGACTCCAGTGACATCACTTGAGGCAAAGACAGCTTTATGGAGCTTTTTTCACATTTGCACCTGTAGACTGACGTAGTTGCGTGAATCCTCTAGGGTAAGCTTTTTGTTACACAATTCTGTGGCTGTCACACACTAAATATTGTGAGGTATCAATTACTTCCATTAGTCTCAAAAAATGAAGCTACCTGTCTGGACTTTTTCAGATTGTGTTGGCCCGTAACGCGACTCACTCACTGAAACTAAACCTCCTACCTTCTTCTATCTCGGTGCTTATTGATGCTTATTCCAGCTTGTAGTTTACACTGTGACTCCATGTTTGTCTGTTACCACTCACACGCGGCCTCTGACACAGACTCGGTGTCTCCTACAGAGATGGAGTGAGTGTACAGTGTCAGAGTGGTAATTAAAGTGTCAGAGGGCTTCCCCGTCTTCTGTGGACCCCTGACATAACCATCAGACAGTCTGCAAGCTGCCTCCAACCCATGAAATCCATACGGCAAACACTCCCACGCAGCTGACACACTAACCGTGACCTACATCATATCAATCCCCAACCACCAGCAGTCTGACACAGCAGACTGAAGTTATGGATACGTCCCACTCAAGACATTTTTGCATATTATTTAAGATAGTTTAGATTTGAATTCTAATACTTTACTTTTCTTTTCAAAAGGTGGCTTTCTGATGTGGTTGTTCTGGTTATCTTTTGTTGGAGTTACATTATGTTTGTGTGTGGATAAGCACATCTCAGACACTTGATGAGCGTGATGTGTTGCTTGTTCTCCAATATGTCTAAAAGTCTGCGACAAATGTTCTGGTTCACATGTGCAGGGTGCATTAGCGAGACATTGGCAGGGTGAGGAGAAGCTCAACAGCAGGGGCAGAGGATTAATGCCACATGATTTGAGACCTTCACACTGAGAAGGTATGTCAAAGCCTAACAGGGCTAAATGTTGTGTAACCGATGACTGACAAAATGGTGACAGCTTTAACCTGGACGCCATCTATATACCAATAATCCATCAGCCGTGGGTTTACCTGCATTACATCACTGATCTCACCGCTGAACTAAACCTCAGCCTCAACACGAACTGTGTATTTGTGGACATCATTTATGGATATAGGTGACTGAAGGATATTCATTTTCAAAAGTGCTTTTAAAATGTTTTTTAAAAAGAGCTATTTTAAGTTTAAAAAGCTAATTTCTGATTAGAATGAATTATATGAAGGACTGTTCCTCTCACCTCTGAAATTGAAATAATGAGCAATATCGATGTATGACTGAGTGTTTACTCACCTCGTCAAATTAAGCTTTTAAAGAAACATGATCAGAGTGCCAGCAGACCTCCCAGCATGCATTGTTTGAGCATCAACACTCTTCAGAGACCCTTTTTTTTGTGATGTGAAGAAAAAACTTGACCAAAACCTGATGGGCGTCTGTAGTATGTGTTACAGTTATTTTATGGCTGTGTCTTTTCAAAATAAAGAAAACAAACTATGTTCTGGACTGACAAAGGAGTGTAAATCTTTCTCTAATGTTTCTCAGTGTGAGTAAACATATCAAATTTACTGACTTTCTTTCAATTCAGTGAATTCAGGTCAGCGGGTTTTACATTTCTAGAACTCATAAGACAATTAGAAATGAACTGAACTGAATAACTAGTTCACTGAAATGAACTAGTTATCAAGGTTTAATTAACTCATGTTTTCAGGGCAATGACAGAGCCTTTTCTTTAAACATGAACACTCTTTAAATTAATTATAGAATAATGATGACAGGCACACTACAAATTAGTACTGAAATTTCATATGCAACGTTATTATGGATCATTTAAAACTTTATTAACCTAAAACATTTATGTGCAGAATTATGTGTTATGTTATGTAAATTGCTCGATGTGAAGTAATTGTATGAAATAATTTGATGGGATAATGAGATGCAGCGCTGATTCTCACCATCTTCTTCAACTGTATCTCATTTAATTTGTAGTACAGTTTTTTTCATCAGGTGTCACATGAACCAATCGTTAATGTGATGCAACATTAACGATTCGTTTGAGGTGAAGTTTGTTGGAGTCATCGTTCAGTTTCTCACCTCTCCACCATGAATGCTTCAGCGTTCCCACCGACACCATTGCACCTTTTCTTTGCTCATTCATTTATCAGTAAAAGTGAGTTTAAACCTCCGGTGTGAAGGTGCCGTGATCATCACACACTGCTGCCTCTGTCATCTGGTGATCATGTGACCTCGCTCGCTGTTTTTCATTAGTGCTTCACAAAGGGGTGGTGACAGATTGAGGACACCTGGCTTTTGCCAGGTGCTGTAAGAGAGAGAAGGCCTTTAATCTTTTTTTTTTTTAAAGTTTATGTTCAACTTCTGTCTAAAAAAATCCTTATCGTCCTGGTGGATTTAAAAATGTTGTCTAATTTATATTCAATGGGGTCTGTTCTGACTTTCCACAAAACTAACAAAAAGCCGACAACAACAACAACAAATGAATAAACCTGGTATAATATAATAATGTATGATGTGCTGGATGGTATATTAGTCTTTTTTTATCACCTCACATCTTAGCCTTTGTAACACTTGTGATGTTTTAATTCCCGCCAACGTGTTTATTGTAATCAGCACTTTTGCTTTGTTTATTTGCAGCACAAACAACATGAGCGACTGAGCCTGTAATTTCAACCCAAACTGCATCTTCTCGTTACCTCGTCCACAAAGACAACATGTTTTCTTCTTCCTCTCTGTCCTCTCTCTTATTCCCTTTCCAGTTCTGCGCACAGACTTGACTGCAGAGATACGAGTCAGTGCTGTTACGCTTTAAAGGCGGTAAAATGCTGCGTGTCGCCTTTGAGGATGCAGCTGGAAAAAGAGAGAGTCTTAAAGCGGCGAATGAAATCTCAGCGGAAACATTTATGCAGACAATAAGAAGCTATTTTGGATTCAACTGGGACTGAAACAGATGCAGAAAAACAGAGAGGAAAAAATTTGGTTTAAATATTTGATCTTCAGGCTGAGGTCGCCAAAAGTAACATAGAATTTTTTTTTTCACCCAGATGAGTTTCAGTGTGAATATTTTGTACTTATGAAGTATCCATGGAATACTTATAGGTACAAGTAAAGAAGTGGAATAAAGAAAGGGAAACAAATGTACACAGATTAAATTATACTGTGTAAGTGCCTTTTAATCACACAGTACATAGCTAATAATTACAAGGTACCAGCAGTCTTTCTTTCCTTTCACAACTTTGTAAAGGATCCAAACTAAATACGGCACATAAAACAATGATAAACACAAATACTATCCATAACTACATTACACGACACTGAAGAGGCTGCTATATTTTGTTCCTGGACCGTACTTACATAAAGACATAATAAGTTCATCTATACTTTTGTGCACTAAGTAGTTATTTGCGGCCTATTATCTTAAGTCTTGTGACGATGGAGAGAAACAATAAGCGTTTCCAAGAAGCTCCTTTTTGCGTGCTCATGCTTCAAGTTTCTCTGCGCTGACGTGTGCATGCGCATTTTACAGAAGTCATAAGTCTTTGACGTTAGGCGCTGCCCTAATTTGCAGTATTAGTGTTGCCCTGCCACCCCTTAAGCCCCACGCAAACATGCATAAGACAGCCCTGTTAATGAGGTGAAGACTCACTTCACAGCTTGGAAACACCACAAGTTGGTTGTTGTTGTTAATAATATACAGGTCTGACGGTAATAATCCCCCCAAGAAATGGAAATATAGTTCACCACTTCAAACAAACATGTTAAACACAAAGAATTAGAGGGGATCATTTTATCTTTATGTCTGCTTGTCTTTTTGTGCTTTCGCTGCCTTACAAATGAACACAGTCGTGACCTTTAAAGATTTTTTAACATTATTGTTCTCATTATTGTTCTTGCACCAAATATATTACAACATTTAACTTTCAGAAAAAGCTTTTGAATCTTGTTTTTATGATCTGTTTAACACTGAGTGATGTGCAGCAGGAACATCTTTGGTTTTCACAATCAGAATATCTTTTTTGTTGTAATACTGAATATTTTTAGGATTATGTATGAAGACGTATTTGGACTTTATTCATCCTCAGGGTTTATGGGGTTCAGACCTCTCCTTAAGTCTTGTCCTTAAGAGTTCATTGCATTTTTATGCATCCAGATGTTTTTTCTGCTCTGTGGTCGACCAAACTGTAAGTTGCCTGCATTTTTTTTTGTTTTTAGCACATTCTTTTTTGGTGGCAAAAAATATTCAAAGTCACAGAGTAAAACATCAAACTTTATTTAAATAATTCATTTTAAGTATAATTCAGTAATTGCCAAAGTGCTATTATAAATACATCTGCATTTCAGAGGCTTTTAACTTTTGTTTCAACACAAAAGACAACATTTTTGTGGTGGTTGCAGGAGCTGCTGGACGTCTGCAGGCTTTTTCTGTCTCTCTCACAACTTATCTGAGAAAATGCTGCACATTATATGGTACGATGAGCCAGGCGGTATTTGCAAACTTTTTATTCATGATTATTGAAAAAGAAAGCGTCACCACAATCCATTTAGAGAAAACGCAGCGTTTTACAACAATCCTGATGTTTTAATTTCTGCCAACGTGTGTACTGTAATCATTGCTTTCGCTTTGTTTATTTGCAGCACCAACTATATGAGCAACTGGGCCTGTAATTTTAACCTAAACGGCATCTTCTCTGAGCCTGCTGAGCATTTAACACTTGTGCACAAACAATCATTTCTTTTCCCTTCCTTTTTGTTTTCTCTCTCTTGTCATTTTTCTACCATTGTCCATCATTCCTTAGTGTCAAGAATCCAATAAACACGTTCTTTACTGTGAAGCATATGATTCAGAGCTCTTGTGTGTTAAAGATGGTAAAAATGCCTGAGGATGTGACTGGAGAGAGAGTGTGTGTCTCTATGGCGATGAATGTATTGGGTGGAAGTCGTGTCCCTCCGGTGGTGGATGTGCCAAAATGCAGCACAGTAAATCTCCGGTCCCTCACACAGGCCTCCTCGATGGCTATTTGTAAGCCTGTCTGGGAATAAAGCACCAACCAGGCCTCCAGTCCCCATAACAAATGTATGTACCACACTGCAGCACGTTTTGAGTGCAAAGCTGTTAAAGAAAGAAAAAAAAAAACAATGTTTCACCAAAGAAAGGTCAACTGGTATCATTACAGTCTCTCACCCTCACACTGCCACCACACCAGAGTGCAGACACACACTCAAACCTGTCCCCTGTTGCACAGTGACACGTAGTCCAACGTCCCAGCACCCCCACTTATCAACAACACCTGGCCGCTTCCCATGAAGCCTCCAATCACGTCTCAGAGCAGCCGTGTAGAGACTGTTGGAGATGCAGCAGAGGTGACGCGGCTCTCCGTCAGACATCTACAGGGTCTCTTGGGCATCGCTCGGACTGCTTTCTTTACCTTCCTCCCCGTCAGTGGACCCGTCTGAAACATGCTGATCGCTCTGCTTTTCCCCCTCCTGGTGTCTTCTGTCATCGCCACAGAGAAAGGTACATTGATTGAAGTAACTTGTGTCTTGCTGGTCTTTATTCTTGAGTTATTCTGTCTACTCTATTCTGTCTAAAAATGTTTCAATCAAGTGATTGCAGCTCTTCTGATATACAGTTTTTAGCCATCTGTTGTTTGTATTCAGTATTTTCTGTCTTCTGTTTTCATCTTAAGCCATTGTTTTTAAATAAAATAGATTTCCATGAAATATGATACAGACATTCATGAGCTCTAAAGGGTGAATCCTACTGACTTTGGTGATCACCTGGTCTGGTTTTCATTGAAATATCACATAACTTTTAACACATCCATGTTCTACTCAGGATGAAGTTTAATATCTTTGGCAACATTTCCTTCAGTGCCATCATGGCGATTTTATGATTTATCTGATACTTTGGTTTATGATAAACCTGACTTGACTAATAGACTCTGTTTCTTTGACACAATGACTGAAAGGTACGAACTATGTCGGCTTGTGTGCCTCATGTATCTCGTGTCTTTCTTTCCCAGACAGCGCCCTTCCCAGGCTGACCGACACCAAAGCTGCTGAGGCCTTCATCGACTCTGCCGAAGTGGTGGTCATCGGATTCCTGGAGGTCAGTGGAGAAAACTGCATGTAGAAGAAAAAAAAAAGTCCCAAATAAGCTTTCAGACATCTCTTAAACAAGCCCGCAGAGGCTGTTTTATGGCTTCGTTTATTATGCCTACATGCATGTGGCTAGCCAGGCATGATCAGACAAATTAGCTACTATGAGGGTGAGACTGCGAGGCCTCCAAAAATACAGCATTTGTTTGCACCCTGGTCTCGTCGATGCCGTTGTCACGAATAGAGCTTGAAGAAGAATGTATTTCCTGTGGCCACACCTTTGGCAGCAGCGAGGGTGGCTGGCTGTCCCACAGAGGCGAACCCTTTGGCGAGACTGTGTGTGCGGGGGAAGATGGCGGGCCGCTTGACAGGAAACACATACGTATCTGAAGACTTGTGGGATTGGCTCTATTGACCCTCTTGTAAACAAGTGCAAGGAGAAGGTTCATGAGAGGCGAGTGGAGGAGAGAGGCAGAGATCACATGAGGATAATGCATAGTTGGACTGTGATGCTGAAGGCAAAAGGAGACCAAAATATTGGTGCTGTGACTCACTGGGAATGAACACATATTACAGGCTGCAAAATGATGAGCTGGATTGCCAGAGCTCATGCAACACTGTCTCAGGAATAGACGTGATTCACCTTCCTTTGAGTCAGCCCCATCGCTCGCTTTCCGCTGCATTTCGTTTCTCTCTCTCTCTCTGACTCGCCCTCTTTCCCGCTTGATGTTTTTCTTTTTTTATTTCAACTTGCTGGTGGTCTGGTAGTCAGATCCTTAATTCAGTAAAAGTAGTAAGACGACACAATACTGTCCTGCATTCAAAACCTTATTTAAGTAAAACTATATCAAAATTATGAACAAAATGTACTAAATATACTTATTATTAATATTATAGTTGCATGAATGTGTGTGTTGAATTTTACTGCTGTAGACTTTTAGGGCAAAGTTATCTCACTTCTATGCTGCAGAAAGTTTGATCTACAGCAATGCATCATGGACTATAAGAACATTATGTGTTGCTGTACTGGGAGAACTGTGTATGTATAAAAAGTTAACTTTTCGTGAACTCAGAAAAACAGCCTGTTTTCAGCTTTGGAGCATTTCCATAATTAAATATTTTGTTTATCTTTAGAAATAAGGTAAGGAAGTTTGATATAAAAAACTTTTATCACTGGATATGAATACTTGACAAGCTGTCAGACAAATGTAGTGAAGAAAAAAGTTTCATATTATTAGTATTTAAAAATGCATTAACATTTAGATTAATGTTATATATGGCTGGACTTTGAATACTTACTTTTGTTGTAAGGACATACATCACATTAATATTATATCTTAATCTTAACATCTTATATTTTGTATATTAAATCAGCATTTTTTAATTAAACAATATTATATGGAGTAGAAGTATAAAGTTGCATAATATCAGCTCAGTTTCCTTCCTCGAGATGTCTTAAAGTGTCTACCAACATTTATTTATTTACATATACACATGAATGTTTTCCCCTCGTTTAAAATGACCAATTTATCAGAATAGCCAAAGCAGACTGCGCAAGAATAAAAAAATATATATCCGTTTCAGAATAAGAATATATAGCAGTTTATAATAAATCCCACATTTTGAGGAAAAAGGCAAGAAATTATAACACCACACTGTTGAAAACATGAGATGAGGAGATTTAGCTGAAATCATCTTGCTCTCTGACTTTCTCTTTTGGTCTCAGGGAGAGGAGAGTCGTGGCTATCAGGAGCTCATTGCTGCTGCAAAGCGAGTTACCTCAGTTCCTTTTGCCATTTGCACTGTGAAGGAGGTGTGGGCCGACTACAGCCTCTCCTCAGACGCCATCACCCTGTTCAGAAAGGTATGCTGCACCATCACGAGGCTTCCTCTCAATAATAGACACGACGGGTGCTGTCACCTTTATGATGACGATGATGATGACGATGTTGATGTGTGTCTTGTGATCCAGGCCGACAACCACCAGGAGATCCTCAGTATTGCAGAGGCCAAGAAATTAGATGCTGACGGTCTTGTGAACTTTGTCTCCATCAACGAGGTCCGATACATCACAGAGTACAACCAAGTGGTAAGTTCAGCTCATGTCACTATTATTTAAATGTTTTTTTCTGAAGCCGACAGTCTGTCATAGTGCCATTTATTCCTTAATGCTTCACATCTTTCATTTAAAAAACACGTATTTCTCATTGAAGATCGGGGAAAATTGAAAAGCAATACAAAGCAAAGAAGAAATGACACTTTTTACATTTTAACATTGCCCACCACACCTTGTCAATCCTGAATGATATTCAGAGTAGACAGGTTGAGCATGGACAAAGAAATTAAGTGAGCACACAAATGTCAGTGCAAAAATGAAAAAAAAAACATTTTGAATATATCAAAAGAACACAGGTCTTGAATTACAGACCTGATATTATCGGGGGAGAGGTCGCAGAAAAGGGAAACCACGGGCAGCTGGTGGGAATAAAACCTTTGCCGTGTTGACGTTCATTCTTTGTTCTCTCAGTATTTGCTCTCCATCCTCAGACAGCAGTGGGCCTGTTCAACTCAGAGGTGAAGTCACACCTCCTGCTCTTTGCCAACAGAGGGAGTAAAGAATATACCGAGCTCAAGGAGCAGCTGGGGGCTCTGGCCCCCGAGTTCACTGGCAAGGTGAGAACAACCCTTCACCTACAGAACAATAGTTTCAGGTCAGTTTGTACATGTTACAGGATCGACATGGTTTACGTGGATACATCTACCAAACCAATGTAAATGTTTTATTCACATCCTACCTCAGTTTCACCAGAATGAGCTCTACTAGTTACATTTCTGTGGTAACTTTGTTTAATCCATAATGAGCTGATTCAAGTCTGTGTTGCAGTTTTTGTTTGTGCTTATTAACGGAGCAGTGAAGTCCAACTCCCGGTCGCTAGGCTACTTCGACCTCAAGTCGCAGGACCTCCCACGAGTCGGCATCTATGACGGCGACTCTGACATGAAGTGGCTCCTGCCTGAGGGAGAGATCACGGCCGAACGAGTCCGGGAGTTCTGTCAGTCCTTCCTACGAGGGGAGCTGAAGGTGAGATAACCCAAAACGAGTTTCGGATGATGATGATTGGATGTTTTCAACCTGGTAGCTTCTACACAACAAATAATTAGAGATTATTTAGATGCTGCTCATTGTACTCTTGCAACATGTAGACAACAAGTAGTAGTTTAATAATCCAAAGTAAAAGATCAGCCAATTTCAGAAATTCAAAATATGCAGGACAAAGGGAAAAAAAGTAAAAACATGTAGAAATTGTTCAGTAGGGAAAAAAGCAAAACAAAACAGGAACAGTTGTCATGCTTGAAACAAGAGAACAAGAATCAAAGCATTTCTTTCCGCCATTGTAAAGTATATGTGCCACACAAAAGTCAGGAAACCTCACTCTGTGCACTAATTTGCTCTGTTGCACCACACAGAGCTCCAGCTGGGTGTGACGCAAAGTCTGAGATCCTGAAACAGCAGAACTGTAGCTAGAGCCAGGATATCAGTAAAGTGAAACAACTGAGGTCATATCATATAAATCAAACTGGACAAGAGATGGCATTTAAAAAAACAAAAAGAGATTACAGCAAGGAATCAGATTTCGATGTCCAATGCAGCACCAGGGAAAGTAGAGTTCCTTCATTTATCATATTTATTCATATTAAAGAGGACAGAAAAGGACAGATTATTTTTTAATGTTTTCAGGTTTATCCACAATCAACAAGACCCCAAATAACCCAAACTATCTCAGCTGTGAAGATGAAGTTTTATATTTACCTCAGGCTCGGTTCCAGTTCATTACGTAGGATTGCTTGAGGAGGAATGGCATTGCCTAGAACTTTCTTCCTTATAATCCCTGGACCCCTTTACCTACACGTGTACCTGGCAAAGTCAGTCTGTGCAGCAAACAACACCATCTGTCCTTAGACCCCTGTGTTTCTCCTCTGTTTATTACCAAAATGTGCTATTCTTCAGAAACTGAATCATTTAAAGGTCTTATACAGAGCAGATTCAGGGACAGACCATAATGCATGTTGACTGAAGGTGTATTGTTCAGCTTTCCTCTGAAGGTTATTCTTTTTGTGAAACACCACATAAATAGACTTGCTGAAAATGCAATTTACATTGACGCAGTGTTATATATTCCCTCTACATCTGGGTGTATTTCACTTTAATGTCTTTCAGGAGGTGAAGCAGGCTGGAGCGGAGGCCAAAACAGAGCTGTAGAGAACCAATGTAAATGAAGTAATGTGTATTAAAATAAAAGACTCAACTGGAAAAGAGCGTATGGTGTGAATTCTGTCTTCAAAATGTGATTGTGTGATAGACTGCGTTACCCTGAAGTTTCTTCTCTCCAGCACCAAGGAAACTATGCAAAGTGCACGCTTGCTTGTGTGCGTGCGTATATCATGTCTCCTCACTTATTTACCCGCGTGTGTTATGCTTTTGTCTGTTTACGAGTGTGAGCCCGTCTGCGGCCTGGTTAGGAAGACCACAGGTCACTGGCCGCAAGTCGCAGCGATCTGGCGGAGTTTGTTAGTCTGTCCACTAAAGTTATTGTCAGAACCACAACACACCGACCTCAGAGAGAGTGACAGAGAGCAGGAGAGCCGGACCGAGGCAGTGCAGACACAGTAATTTCTCCAATGATTCATCCTGGGTAGGAAAAGGGTGTAAATAAAGTGAAAAACAGCATCTGAGCAGGATAAACTAACAAGCAAGAAAAAAAGCCTCATGAAGAATGTCTAGGAATCACAGAGGCAGTGATCCTGCACAGTTAAGAGCGTGGCATCAAATTCAAAGTTTAAGTGATTTGACTGAAATACGTATCGGGCTCTTAATATGGATAAAAAGAGAGTGTTTAGCAATAAAAGCTCTGCAAAAGAACAACAGATGGGCTGCAGACATCAAGAGTGAAAAAGTTTGGGCTAGTCCCAAAAATATTCTCTCAAGCGACGGGGGAAGTTCAAGGCCCAGACTGGGATCGGCATAATTAGTGGTGTCGTATTGCCAAGCGGATACATCCGGCGGAATTGGGAAAGCCTGGCAGGTGGACGTTTCTCAGAGACCAGATGGAAATATACAGTGTGCCTTCCTCGCCATCTGAGTTTGTTTATGGCTGCAGCGGAGACAGTGTTGCATAAAGCACTGATGAGGGTCTGTGTGGTGGAAGTGGAATTTAGCTTCATATCATTACAAGGTAAACTACAATGAGGCACCTTCATCAAATCGTTGGTCCCACAACAGCTGGTTTAAAACAATGTCGCAGGCTAATTCTGTAAACAATGTTTTCACTAATTATTGCTAATGGAATATCACATTAACTGAGCAGCTGTGTTGTTTAGCATCAGATTGTTCCTGTAATTTCAATAAATTAGTAGGTCCTTCTGATCTCAAATGGTTAATCTAATCATGTTAAACTAATCTAAAGTTTCAAAGATTTGCTATTTTCATTATGATACATTCCTAACTACTTATTTAGTGAGTGACTTATGATTAACTTCATCAAGGTTTATCATAAACTAGAAACTTAAAAAATAATTGCCTTAAAATGTTACTTTGATATCAAAGATCACATTTAATAGTAAAGCACTAACAAAGGTCATTTTGCTTTTCATACTTAAAGTGAATCCTGCTGATAATACTTGAGGGACTTTTACTCTAAGTGGAGTATTTTTACAGTGAGGTATTGCAACTTTTAGTTAAATAAAGGATCTCAGTTCTTCTTCCACCACTGTTGAGAAAACAAGTCTTTCTTTGACGACACATCACATGTGAAGCAGCTCCTGCTCAAACTAAACACAAACGTCTCTGTTCTCCAAAACACAGTAAATCCTGGAGAGCTCACAGTCCTGTTGGTCTAAACTGAGCAGTGACTTGGCTCTTACAGTTCCGAGGAAACCTCATAAATCTTCATCTAAAACTGGCCTCTAAGGAAGACCGGTCTCTAATAAGATAGCAATAAGTATACTCTATTCTGCAGTTTAGTCTCTTACCATGTGATGCTGCTTCCACGAGGTCATCCTGTTGCATCTGACAGAAAATGAATATACTGTTTGTTACAGTATGCAGTGCTTCTAATGAAAAGCATTGAAAAGCTGTTTTATGGCTCCATCTAATCACAATTAGCAACTGTCATGATCATCCGATGTCCAGTTTGTTTTCTGGGCTTGTCTTGTTTTTCATGTCGTTATGTCATGTCATGTGAAGTTTGTTGTTGTATTGTCTTGTCCTGATTATTGTTGAATGTCGTGTCTGGTTCTGTAATGTCTGGTCATGTTTAGTCTCCATGTCATGTTTCTTGTTTCTTGTTCCTTGTTCTGGCGTGTCATGTTTTATTTTGAAATAAAGCTCTCCCTCATCTTTCAGGTCCCTTTACTTCCTGCTATAGCATGTTTCCCACCTGTTTGATTGTCTGCCCCGCCCTGATTGTGTTCACCTGTTCCTTGTTACCTTATATATATAGTCAGCATCTCTGTCTTGTTGCCAGGTTGTCATTTGTGTATTCTGCGTCATGTTCATGTCATGCAACTCTACTTATGATGAAATGGCCTGCTCAAGAAAGGAAGGACTGCTTCATGTTTTGAGTATTTGAATCTTTATTAATAACCTTTAAGATTACCATTCACTCTCCTGTCCTGCATTTGGGTTCTCCTGCCTGGTTTTTGAATCGTAACAGTAAGGAGTTATGACTTTTAAAAAAATAGGTTTCTGGTCTTGCTAAAGATCTGAACTGGTGCTTACATGGCAGAACCACAGACAAATTGTTAAGATGGTAACTGACTTTTTTTTCTCAGTCTGGGCACAAAGTAACTCTCAGCAGGTTTCTCTTTCAGTATTTTTATTTGGACAGCAAAGAATCACTTTCATATCAAAGGCAAAAATATAAAGGACAACTTTAGGTCCAACTTGACTGCATTGTTCACTGCATCCAGACGTGGATGCTGCATTATATGTCTCCCCCAGTTTGAGGTTTTATTTACATAAAATCACACATATAACTTTCCTTAATTATTCAGTTGTTGTCTTACTGCATTTTCACAGCTTCTCTACCTTGCTGAGGTTACATATACACTTACCTACAGCAGAAAACTCTTGTCTCGATGTTGCGAGCGTCCACACGCACAGTGAGGTAATGGCTTAAAAAGAAATGTCTAAATGTACGCTTCTAACTGGTCATTTGAAGGTTGTTTGTTGCAGTCATATGCTGCATGTCTATTATGCAAGTTGGGCAAAGCTGGCAGGGAAAAAAGAAGGAAATTTATGACAAAGATCCTTTGGCATTATGTTTAAAACAGTTCCAATTATACACCATATAGACAGTGGATCAAACTGCTGTTAACTCATCTATCCTTTAGGTCGCTTGGTTGTGTGTTAATGTGGGGGCACAGTTTTTGGTGATGGGATTTGTCTGGAACCCTGTTGAATATGGTCTGAGGTCCAGGGTCACTAGAGATG
The DNA here is from genome assembly GCA_037176925.1 of Amniataba percoides. Classification (NCBI taxonomy): domain Eukaryota; kingdom Metazoa; phylum Chordata; class Actinopteri; order Centrarchiformes; family Terapontidae; genus Amniataba; species Amniataba percoides. The sequence goes on along the minus strand of JBAJHX010000051.1, from coordinate 17,843,751 downwards.
ATAATGATATGATATAATTTGATATAAGATGATAATTTTCTAAAAAGAGTTGTATTTTTTATAAGTATTTTCCTGAGTTGATTCACGCAGATGTTCTTAAGTCACTGAGAGGAATACGTATTTAATATGAAATGAATAAATAATTCTTTTTGAGCCTTTGCATTTATAAAACCATTCCTCAAAATGCAAAATGGCAATGGCAAAACCCTGTTTAACAATAATAAACAAACTAGGAAACAAAAGAATAAATGATAAAACCAGTAAAAAGACAAAGAACCAGAACAAATTATGTAGATTAAAAAATGCAATGAAACTGTTCAAAGAATTCATACAATAAAATACAAACATGTACAGGTGAAAAACAGTCTCAGCCTTTCTCTGCTCAACTTGAAGCAAAAACAAAAAGCTGCCTCAACAAATGCTTCACTGTGAAGTAAAAGTAAAAGACAGTATCTAAAAGGATATGCTTGAAAAAAAGCATTTAAAAATCAGTTATAAAAAAAAAACTGACAGAGAACGAATAATGAATTTATAACACGTGTAAGATGTCCTACTCAACATATAACCTTGTCAATAAGCACACGGATCGTACAACATTAAAAAAGAAAGCATGTAATTGCTGATGTGAGTTGATGCCAAGTTCATACACAGTATCATATGTCATATAGCATGGATGCACCTGTCCAAGTAGGTTTTCCACTGTCTGCTACACAGACAGGAAATGCGTAAACCCAAAACAACAGTTTTTAAAAACATCAGTGATTTAAAAAAGCCAATAACAAAGCAGAAACGCCTTGGAGACTATGTCCCCTGCCTATTCAGGGATGTTGCGGCGATTGTTTTCTTCAACTGTGTCCCCCACGCACTGAAATGTGTCCACAAAAATGGATGCTGGACCAGACATTGAAATTACATGGCACGCGGTCCAAGACAAATCCCTGACACCAGGAATAAACACACGACTATGAAACACGAAGGACACCAAGGTCACTCTGCAGCAGCACTGAATCTCTCACTGCATGACAGATGAAGCTGTTTGGGGGCCCTGTGAGGTATATATATCTATCTATCTGTATATATATGCGTGGAGTGATATGTGTGCATAAACGTTTGGTTATCTAGACAGTATTTAAGTGGCGATATGGTTTAGGTCAGAGTTGCAAACTCCAAATACCATCTTTTTTATCATAAACCACAGCTGAAGCCACACTTCGACTGTATCGCACAAACAGAATGCAGCATCCAAACCCGCATGCATAACGCTGTACGTCCAACACACGTGGTTCGCCTATATTTAGCGGTATATATGTTGAAATACAATCAAGCGAGGCTGTGCGTTGGGCCGCTGGTTGCCGTCGGTAAGCCATGGCCGTGCCTGGAGCTGGCCAGGAGCTGGACTGAGATGGATCTGTAAATAGTGACTGACTGCGGTTCTGGTGGGACTCTGAAACACTCTAATTAAGCTCTGTCGCATAATGAGGCTCACTGCTGTTCCGTGTCACACGATTAGTAGCTTGTGGTCGGCTCGGGCTATAGTTTGAGGTTTGTGGGGGTTGGAGATCACATCTGGGGCAAGGAGTGTAGTAACATAACAGCAATGGCAGAACTGGCAACCTTGATGTTACACAGCCAACGGGTCTCCCTGATTAAAATCCAATCACATTCTGAGGGTATTTTAGAGACATCAGTAACACCACTTGTTTGGACTTGGTGAGGTTCTGTTGCATTATTTATACTCCTGTGATGAGGGGTGAGGACTGGAAGGGGATGTACAGGATTGGTAAACAAGATGGGTATAAAAAAATCATTTGGTTTGACCTCGAAGAGATTGATATGTGATGGCATTTTTGTTGGAGAAAAGATTAGAAAAAAACTGTTCAGTTTACCCAAAAGGCAGTGAGAGAAAGTATTTTAAGATGTCAGTTCAGTGATTAAAAGGTCAAATGAGCTCTTCCAAATTAAAGGTGAAATGTGTGTGTTTGTGTGCACATATGAAAAAAGGGGGAATCCCTGCAGTTATTCTTTTCTTTCCTCATGTTGCCATGTTTGTCTTGGACTGCCTTTAACTTCCAGTGAGAGCTTACATACATACATACAAATAAGTTTACATACAGCACTTGCGCTGTATGCACAGTTAGATGCCAGGAATGTTTGTGGCCATGTAAGTTTGCGAGCGGCTGAACGGGGTTTTGGACCGCTGTGCCAGGGCCTGCGTGGGTGTTTGTGGGAGCTCTCATGACAAGTGGAAGCGGAAACGTTGACATCTGATTCCCCGGCCAATCAGAGGATTATCTCCCTGTGTGGGTCTGGTCTGACGAAGGAGGTGGACTACAGTATATATTGACCTGGAATCGGGGCAAGGAATCAGAGCGAGCCATCGAAGGAAAGCTAAGAAGAGCAAGCATTCAAGAGAGCAACTTGTCTGCGGAGACAAACCCACTCAAAAGGCATCATGAAGACCCTGGTAGTCCTCACCGTCTTTGTGCTTCTGTCAGTGAGCTGGTCCATGGGAGGTAAGGACAAGCTCGCCGCATCATGGCTGCGAATCCCCATTGTGCCTTTTATGTTCCAGTGTGTATCTAAAAGTGTTGTTTTCCGTCATCTTCAGCTCACTCGAGCTCGGACTCCTCCGACTCATCTGCAGCTGCACCTGCTCCACCTGCTGCTGTTGCTGCTCCCGCTGCTCCCGCTGCCCCTGCTGCTGACCCCGCCGCCCCCGATTCCTCCTCTGAGTCCGACTCCAGCTCCGATTCCAACTCGAGCTCCGATTCCAACTCAAGCTCCGATTCCAACTCGAGCTCCGATTCCAAATCGAGTTCTGAGTCCGACTCCAACTCAAGCTCCGATTCCAAATCAAGTTCTGAGTCCGATTCCAACTCCAGCTCTGATTCGTCGTCGTCATCCTCTTCCTCTTCATCCTCTTCTTCCTCTTCTTCTTCCTCTTCATCCTCATCTTCCTCTTCGTCCTCCTCTTCCTCCTCTTCTTCCTCCGAGTCTAATGAATCTTCCAAGTCTTCTGAATCCAAGTCTTCTGAGTCCAACTCCGACTCTTCCTCCTCCTCCTCCTCTTCTTCTTCCTCTTCATCCTCCTCATCTTCGGAGTCAGCCGAGGGTATGCAACTTTTTTTGTTTCCAGAAAGAATCTCAGCATGGTTTTCATAATTAATACATGTTTTTATATGACTGTAAAATGAGTGAAAAGTTTCTGATGTTTGTCCCCACAGCAGCTAAGGTGGTGGCAAAGAGAGACCTGGCCAGCATTCTCCTGAGGAGAAGAAGAGCTCCTGCAGGAGGAAACTTCTCCCCTCTGCAGCTGGAAAGGTACTGTTCTTTAACCTAATTGGATAAAAAAATTCATCACAAGAGTTAGTATGGGTTGCATGCTCTATTAGCTATTGCATCTGGCAGATAATACTACTAATGAATGTCAACACGAATGCCCACATAAGGACAACTCAGACCTGAAAGATTTTACAGCCTTTTTCTCTTCTCTTCCGTCTAGTCTGAGAGAGGTGTGCGAGCTGAACGTCGCCTGCGACGAGATGGCTGACACCCAGGGCATCATCAGCGCATACGTCGCCCACTATGGACCCGTCCCCTTCTAAGTTAAAGCCTCCTCGTTGATCCACACGGGGACAGTTTCCTCTGTCATTTTCTAATTGAGCGGTGCAACACTTCCCCTGAATCCAGACAAGAAGCAGGCAATCACAAAATAAAAATGGGTTCGGACCATGTTATGACGCTAGATGGAGATTTTTTTTTTGTTTGCTTGTTTGTTTGTTTCTTTGTTTTGGCACAAATTCTTGCACAAGTGACCAGCTTTAGTGGTCCTGTATGAAAAAGGCCTCCTCCAGGCTTTCAGAGAGAGGCACATGGAAACGCAAGCCTGTGAAGTATGTAGTAGCCCACGCAAGATTAAATTATTCTTCACGAGTGCGATACAACAGATGGTGCTACAAGTGCATATGTATTGTATGTTAATGTATTGATGTTTTTCTGTTATGCCGTAGTCTGACTTCAGCTAGAAGTAGAAGTCCTAGAAAGTAGGGGAGGTAGTAATGAGTTTGTAGAGGTACTGTAGTTTTAGTAGTAGTAATAGTTTACTGGTTGTGGTAGTGTACAGTGTGTGTAAAATGCACATCAGTTATCTGTAATGACTGTAACCACAAATTGCCTCTGGGTTTTAAAATAATAAATTATTTTGTTCTTGTTGAATTGTTGTTTTGTCCTCAATGACTATTGTACATTTCATGATGATAACAATATACATTCATAATGTTTCATTATAATATATTTGATGGTAGTCTGTGACATGAAGAGTGGCATCATACTCTCAAACCTGCAATAAATTTTTTGGCCTTTTGAGGGAAATGGAAACAAACAACATACTCTCAGCTTATGAAGCTGATATCGTTTTACACATCTAGCAGACACACAACAACATTCATTTGGTGTTGTTTTTCTGGCCACCTGTCAAACGTAAGGGCATTATTTACTCGCCTCTTATCTCTGATTAGCTCATATTAATAGCAATACTAATTGGTGAGGTATCTACATTTTTAGTATTCCTCTAATCATCAAGATAAAAAAAATATCCTGTCCACCAGCACAACAACATGTTCTGACTTTGTTTCCTGTCCAGGTAGCCGGCGGGCTGCCATCTTTGTTTCAATCTGGCAACATATTTGCATCTTGGGAAGCTGGCTAAAAATCTTCCTCATCAATCAGCAGATGGATCGGTTTTTTCACACAAACGGTCTGAGGAGTCTTTGGGGATTGATTCTGGAAAATACCTTTACTACAATGCTGTTAATGTTTTAGGTTTTTCAAACATCACTTCACATGGCACATTTGTTTTAAATAGCGATGGTTACTTCTACCCAAACACAGGGGTAAAAGACATGTTGTGTAAGGGATTAGTACTAGATCTTCCCTCATACATAAACACGCCCAATGACCGACTCATTTTGTCATGTCTCCTTCTATGTCCGTTGATTTCCTGGTCTTGTCTCATGTTTGTGGTGTTTTCCATGTCAGGTTATGTCTTGTCGTGTTTAAGTGTTCTCGTCTGTTGTGTTTTGGTTAATTATCATCATGCTTGTTTGGTTCCTTGTCGGTTTAGTATAGCCTGTCTGGTGTGTCATGTCTGGTTTCTGGTTCTGTTATGTCCTGTCAAGTTTCCATGTCTGTCATGTTTCTGGTTCCCTGTTCTTGTGTGTCATGCTTTATTTTGAAATCCACTCTCTTCCTGCCATGGTGTATTTCCCACCTGTCTGATTGTCTGCCCCGCCCTGATTGTGTTCACCTGTTCCTTCTTATCCCTTGTGTATATATTGTCTGTGTTTCCCCTGTCTTGTTGCCAGATCATCTTTTGTGTTGCCCGAATCATGTTCACGTATGACTACTCTGCATCTGATGGTAAGGCCATTTCCTGAAAAGAAGAACGGCTTCCTGTTTTTGAGTATCTGATTCTTGATTAAGACCTTTAAATGGTTATTCGCTCTCCCGTCCTGCATTTGGGTTCTCCTGCCTGGTATTCGGAGCTTAACACTTTTGTACTATTGCTGTTCTCAAATTTGCCTCTAGATGACAGTGTGAGTCAGTCAAACATATCAGACCAGCTGTTATATTAGTTTTAGGAATGTTACAATCGATTTCAGCACTCGACAAAATGCTTTACTCTTGGTATTTGGCATTTTATCCTCTGCTGACTGTGGTGTAAACTGAGTTAAAGTCATGAGTCATGAGTCAAGTATTTTCTCTAAAAATTCTCAAGTTTCTACACTGTGTGCATAATTATTAGGCAAGTGATTATTTTGACCGTATCATCATTTTATCCAACTCCAACTCCAAGCTGTATAAACTTGAATGCTTATTGGATTTAATCCATATCAGGTGATGTGCATTTGTGCAACAAGGGAGGGTGTGGCCTAAGGCGATCAACACCCTAAATCAAGGTGTGCAGAATTATTAGGCAGATTCTTCTCCTCAGG
>JBAJHX010000051.1:17808317-17835098 GCA_037176925.1 Amniataba percoides | reverse complement strand
AGATAGATAGATAGATAGATAGATAGATAGATAGATAGATAGATAGATAGATAGATAGATAGATAGATAGATATAATATTTCCATAAATGGAAACAGTCAGAGGAGGAGTACCTCAAACATGTCCCCAAGTACAGTAGTTGAGTAAATGTACTTTGAGTGTCAGTTGACCATGTGGAAAGTGTCTCGTGGTCATTTGTGTGCTTTGGCACAGTTGTGCACCCACGATATTGACATATTGATCACCCATCTAATGGTCTTTGCACATGCTTTACTAACATGTGACAGTATGGTGGTCAGCATTAGTGTTTCCTGCACACTGGCTGGACACTTATCTCACATATGCAACAAAACAGTCATAAACCATAAAACTATGTGTTTCCTTGAAAGACAGTCATTAGAGAAAAATGTAGAATACCAATAATACTGACACTGGTTAATGCTCATAAAGTTTATGACACAGATACAGCCTATGATATAATGTTTGTTAATATGTTTGTTACTCTTGAACTTTCAACTCTGTCTTCTCCTTGTAGTTGTTCATCTACATTATGCAATGCTCAGAAAATATACAGATAACACTGATATGAGAGCAATAAATACTCTCCTATCAATGCTCGGCCAGATAGAAGTTACTGCTATTGCAAGGGAACATTTAAAAGAGTGAGTCTCGAGGTTTCAGGTGGTACAGACATGAAAATTAAGCAAATCTTTCAAGAAAGCATAATATTTTATCTGGGGTTTTTTTTCAGTTTATATATCACATTATTGAGACACTTTACAATTTAACATCAAACATTACAATTCAAAGCATTCAGTCAGATGCACATTCATCTCATTATAAATGACATATTCCTTGAATACAATTATCTTTCTGAATTACAAAATAATCTTTACACCATAAAACGATGTGGTTTTCAATGTGTCTTTTACACACAGCTTAAAAACAAAAAAGATTTTTCTCTGTAAAAAAATGAAAGTTGAGAAGATCAAAAAGTGGTCTGTCCTAAGGCATTAATTAGTTTCTAACTCTGGGAAAGTGGAAACAAACTATAAAAATTCCCCAAATCTACTATTAATGACAAACATTTATTTCATGTGATCTCCATTTTATATCTCATAAAACTTCTAATATAATATTTTTCTCATGACCATTCACTAAACCTCCCCTGAAACAGTCTGAAGGCCTCCTGGGGAGGCCGGCCTCCAACTCTGAAAACCTCATTTTTAAAAGAAGTACCCAATAGCAAAGGACAACACAGAGTATGAGACAACATGACAACATGTAGTGACTAAATACAGTCACCTAGATTTGCAAATGTTGGTTTAGTAGTTACTGTTCAACATTGCATTATGCATACTTAACTTGCATTTCATCATTTTAACAATCTCTGTGTAAGATAAAAATGTAATAACATTTACAATAATATTTAACTCACATTACATTCAAATTGTGCTTCATTCTTTTGTGTGGCTGCTTGTTCAGCCTATTATAAGTTATAAAACTCTGTTAAATGGTAAATTTGGTGATATTCTATGTTTCTCTCATTGTCCAAAAATCCCTTTAAAATGCCAAGCATACAAACAAGGACTGACTCGATTTGTCCTTTGTGATATAGATCTCTACTGCTGTCTACAGAGTCTACTGCCATTCTAACACTCTGACAATAATGAAGCTATATTGCTATGATGTTAACCATGTTATATTGGAAGGTTAACTTTCAAATGTTTACCATTTAATAGGACAGCAATATCACCTGTAATCTATATCATGATTAAATGTCTCATATACTTATGATTAATAAACCAATCTTATAAAATACAAGATTATTTATCATCAGCTGTTAATAACTTTTTGTACACAACAACCAGTTCCAAACTTTTCTGTTATAGAAATTACAGAAAACTATGAACTATGCATTTATGAGCTCAAAGCTGCAGAGTTTGGCAAGTCAGAAAATTTTATTTGTTTTTGGTTTTTCCCATGGGATTTGTTGACAATTACAACAAAAAAGACTATCTCCAAACTTACCCAAGGCAACTTCAGTCAGCACCAGCTAACACAACATGTGTTTTTTTTTTTGTTGTTTTTTTTTCCTTTGTAAGGAAATGAATCGCTGAGACTTGGAATATTATAATTTCCCATCTCACATCAAAATAATGCCATAAATATTATAGAATTTGAGTGTTATGATTCAATGGATTTGGTCAGTGTGTTATGACCAATGCACCTCTTTGCATTTTACACACAAAGTCAGAAACATATACTGTATATATATATATATACATATGTGTGTGTGTGTGTGTGTGTGTGTGTGTGTGTGTGTGTGTATATATATATATATATAAAATCTCACAGCTGGGTCATATTCAGAATCTTTAGCTCTACTTTTATTTCATTTTCTACCTCCTTCTCTGCACTCATTGCAGGATTATCATACACCTCTGCATGTGGTTTGTTGTTTCTCTCCTCAGATTCTTTTTCACTGTGTTCTTGGTCGTCAGCAGCAACGTGGCAACTTTTGCAGCAGCAGCAGCACTTGGCAGTAATCACACCAACCACTTTGTCCCAGGGAGCCAGGGAATGGGCCCAGAGAGGGAGGAAATCCCAGGATCGCAGCACAGCAGGCAGACACCCAGGTTTCCGTTTCTGCAGCACGTTGATCACTATGATGATGATCAACATGACGATCAGAGGTACACCCACACCCACCAGAAACTGCCATCCAGCCAGCGACAGACTGAAGACGAAGAGCGGTAAAATTAAGAAGCAGCAGATGATGTAGACAGCAGCAAACCAGCGGTAGGAGGCGGTGATGTTGCCCAGGCCTTTGGCCAGCCCGATTGGGATGCGGGTGAAGGGGATTGGATACCACAGAATGATGCCTGAGATGTTGAACAGGAAGTGCACAAGAGCAATCTGGAACATGCAGAAACAAACTTTATGAATGCAGTTTAGTCTTTTTTTTCTCCTATTAAGATAAAATCATCGAATACTTAGTGCATACTGTCATGTATCTAATAAAACATTTTGATAATCTTTAATACTTCTCATAATGTTTCCTAAAAAGAACAAAGGACTATGTTTGCTATGATAGGTGTTATATAATTATTGGTGACACACAGGCAGAATGTAATTGATGCATATTGATCTGTCCATCTCTCCGTCTTCCAACCACTTATCCAGGTCCGGGTCGCGGGGGGAGCAGTCTCAGCAGAGAGGCCCAGACAGTCCTCTCCCCAGCACCTTCGGGGGGGATCCCGAGGCATTCCCAAAACCCTCCAGTCCTGGGTCTACCCCAGGGTCTCCTTCCAGATGGGCATGCCCAAAACACCTCCGCAGGGAAGTGGCTTTTGATACTATTTAAAACTATGAATTTAAAATGACTTTAAAAAGTTATTTGGCTGTCCTAAATTTGTGCATAATAAATTCTTCAACTATAAAACCTAAAAACAAAACCCGAAATAACTAATTAAAAAGAAAATCTAATAAAAAGCTATGTTTTTGTATGAGTTACTGACCTGCAGAGCATTAGCCAGTGTGTCTCCAGGACTAGCCATAGCTGCCAGGATGGCTGTAGTGGTTGTGCCAATATTTGAACCCAGAGACAATGGGTATGCTCTTTCTATGCTGATGACACCGATACCTATTTGTACAAATGGAATAGTGGTGAAAATACATATTTTCACACCCTCAATCTTAAACCTTAACTTCAAATCTTTACAGTTAAATTAAAAAAGACAAGAAAATGACTATAAGAAATCTATCAATGGAAACTGAAACATTAAGGAAATCAGAAGCATGTCTTTTTATGTGACTTTCACATACAAAATGGTATATCAGTTTTTTTTAAATGAAAAATGCATTATGATGATGAGTGAAATGGATGAAGGTATGACCTCACCAACAAGAGGAGTAATAGCAGATGTGAAAACTGAACTGCTCTGCACAATGAAGGTCATTCCAGCTCCAACTAAAATGGCAATGTAGCCTGTGACCCAGCCAAATGGAAATGGGAAATCTGCGCACAGAAAACACACAAACATATGCACCATGTTCATGTGTTACTAACAAATGTAACCACACTAAACTGACTGCACTGCAATGTTCACTGTGTTTACCGGTGTTGAGGATCTTTTTGATGACTGCAGCCACTTGTCCCTTTAGCATGGAGTTGAGCAGCTTGACAATCAGGACCAGGCAGGAGCAGAGCACCAGCAAGGAGAGAGCCAGCAGGATCAGACCCACTGCCAGGTCAGAAAGATTCACATCCACAAAGAGATGCTTACCTGCATCACACAGAAGAATGCACATAAGTGATCTGCAGATGCCATTTGGATAATAGTAATATGATAGCTTTTATAGTCTTTGTTTTAAAGCTGCATTAATAGACTTTTCCTAAAGAACTCAATATAATCTGAAAACACACACTCATATATATATATCAAGTAAGACTTAGTCGTTAAGGTTGATGTATGCTGAGGATCCCCACACTTTGTACTAAAAGTAGCTGTCTCTACTGTTTGAAATGGGATCAAAAAATGTATAACGTGTAAAACAGAATATATTGAACTAAAAGAGGCTGAAACACTCCATCAATACAAGGATGGTGTTACTCTAACTGCAAAGTTGAGCAGCTTCATTTTTTGTCATGAAAATATATCCGTTACATATTTATTTAATGAACATTTTACATTTTTTGCCATCCAGATTGACCAAAACAATTAAATACATGAATGTCAGTCTTACATTTCTCTATGTTGTATGTTTGAGAAACGTTCTTCAGGGTGATGGTGTAGTTGCCATCGACCCAGCAGAGAGCCGGAGATGTGCAGTTCTCCGGACCAGGAACTGTGACGTTCATTAAGGTCTGAAACACAAGTGGTATTTTTACAATAAAGATTTCAACATGGATGTTTTGAATAATTAGTACGTGGCAGACGTGTTTTAGTCTTACTGTGTTGGTGAAGGTTTGGCACCATTTCTTGATGAGACTCTGGTTCCTGGCTTCTGGGTCTCCGGTGGCAATCCCACTAATGACAGACTCATCCAACTACGTCAGAGGGAAAGAAGAGGGAAAGTGCTGAAATGTACAACCATGATGAAGATAATAAAGTTGCATGATGGCATGTTATCTCTCTGTAACACTGATGATTTCTTTAAGAGGAAAAAAAATATATATAACTCCAGTCAGCTTCAAGAAAACATGTCTAAAGCCATTTCATGGATTTTGTATCACAGTTCTACCAAATCAACATTTCAAGTTAGAAGAAGCTACTGTGGGCATTCACCACTGGCACACATAGATAACATTAACAATTGTACCGTAACTTCTGTATCAGCTCAACTACTGTTACAGTATTACCACAGTTACCAACCACTCAGGGATGAACTGGGGAATGTGAGAGTAATACAACACAGGTGATAAAACGGGTGACACAGTGGTTGGTCAATACAGCAGTGGTTGTTTTTAATAAGATTATGAAATGACAATGTTGTGGTGGATTGAGTGAGGCTAATTTTGCTGGCATGTGGTGAACTATCTTTGTTTTCACTCATTTTTTAACATTTCAATTCAATTCATATCTAATAGCTAGCAGTTTTTTTTCCTTCCTTCCTTTGTTGATTAGTAAATTGGCAAAATTGTTTCTTGGCAAAATAGTGTGGCACAGGATGCAAATACAAGCTTTGAGCTTTAACGTTGTAATGCAACAACATCGTCAGAAATGTCATTGTACCTGTATAATTGACTCAGTGAGGACATCAGTGATCACATTCAACAGTTCCGGGGCCTCTCCACTCTCAATTTGGAAGGAGTCGATGATGAGCTTGGTGACCACGTACAAATAACCAGTGGCGACCTCCAGAGGCAGCAGCACCAGTATGGAGAGCCAGTTGAAGAAGTCGTGCACTGTGGCCCCCGCAAACGCCCTGGATATGTTGTGAAAAGAGGTATATAAATGCCAAGTATGATGATCTTTGATCTTTCTAATGGGAGCTAATTAGTAAGCAATGATAGCGTCAAGGATCATAATCTCCTAATTTGTTGAATCTGTACTTCTTTTGATAAACAGGATCATAAATTGAAGATTATACAGAAACTGTAGATAGAGTTATAGAGTAAATTCTCCTAGTTGTTAGGGGCTTATAAATCGCTTTAAAACCCACAGCTACAATAGTCAAAAAAGCCACTTGCAGTCTTCATGTTTTTCAATTAATGTAAATTTGTTGCTGCATCTGATGTTGGAGTGTATAACAAATGTAGATTTCAGGATTTTTCTACTGGCTAACACATTTCTGTGTCCATACAGGCTGATGTATTTACATGACTGTTACAACAACAAATAATTCTGAGCCACACAGCAGAAACTGTTGCATGTGAATGTGGCATTTGCCCCGTTTATATCTGCGCATGTAACTCACACACTGTCCCTGAGAAAATCTTTTTCTCTGGGCTGTCTGATGCAGAGAAAGGGAGACAAAGGAAGCCATCCATCAAATACGAAATGATTACCTGCGGAAGGTGTTGCGCTCACCAGCCTGTGTCATGGCGACGAGTGTGTTGGTGACAGAGGTGCCGATGTTGGTGCCCATGATGATAGGAACAGCCAGCTGCACCGTCAGCACTGCCAAAGCACAGATCTCTTTCATTATCAGCCCTCCCCCTCATCTACATCTTCAACATCGTTGTCAGTCATGTATGCAAATTATGACATGAAACAGTGGAGGCTCGTACTCACGTCCAGAGGAGACCATGCTGACAACTATGGACGAGGAAGTGGATGAGCTCTGGACCAGCAGGGTAACCAGAACGCCAATGACCAGACCAGCCAAAGGGTTGGATAACACTGTGTTGTCCTGAAAGATGTCACCTGCTGCTTTACCTGGACAAGGCAAACACAGGAGCATGTACACTGTCAAGAACAGTCCCCTTCAAAACTGTATGCTGTGGAGAGCGATGCAAAAAACAGAGTGCAACACTTTGTGTTTGTGTGTGCGAAAGACAAAGCAGACTCACATTAACATTGCTGTGTTATCACATATCACAGTAGGGAAAGCAGAGGTTTAATATTAATATTAATGATGATTGAGTGCCGTGTAGCCACTTCAGTTTCAACTCATGACAACTCAAAATGTCTGCAGTGAAAAGGGTCTACATCGTGCGATTGGTGGGTGTTTTACCTCCAACGAGCTGGAAAGCTGAGCTGAGGATGTCAAGAGAGCAGATGAACATGTAGAGGAAACCCAGCAGCAGGACAAACTTCCCCACCGACGTGAACACTCTCAGCACCTTCTGTTTGGTGTCCAGAGCTGAGACACGAAACGAATGGGATTAAATACAGAAAAAAAGGAAAGTTTTTCTTTCCTGCTCTTTTCATGTCAACATATCTGAGTTTAGAGTCATTCTTATTATCACTGTAGGATCCAAAACTTGGTGGAGACACCCACCAACTCCTCCTGCAGAAAAAAGTTGATACTGTATGTAATGATACTGTATATACAGTGAATGTCTTAATAAATGATGTGCACCTGAATTGGAAAAAACTGGACCCGAAAACTCCCATGTGCTTGTGTAATAATGTTATGTGGGACACTTTATCATATCTACCATGGTCTATATGTTATCTGTTAGTGGGCAAGTCATTGTATTACTCACTGACCACATATATCTAATCAGGACATACATGTTCCCTTAAAAATACAAAGATAAGACAAAACTGTTCTTACGCTAATATCAAACTAGCATGACAAGTCTTCACCTGACCATGGGACCCCTGTGTCCGTCAGCTCCGGCAGGTCCCATGGGTCTTCCTCCGGCTCCTGCTTGATCAAAGCCATAGTGGAATGTGCAGGGCTCGCTTTGACCTCTGAAACACACAGAAAACTTGAATAATAATAATAATAATAATATAATTAATAATAATACATTTCATTGAGAGAGCACTTTTCAGGACACTCAAAAACAAGAAAAATTTTGTCAAAAGCAGGCAACACATTAAATCAATTAGTAAAACTAACACAGTTCTAAAAAGGTGGATTTTGACTCGTGATTTGAACAAGAGCAGACGGGTACAGTCTCTGAGGTGTTAAACGTTTCTGTATAACTGTATACATTACATGTAACTGTTCATTCATATAAAAAATATACCTTTGCTTTTATTTCCATTTCTCTCATTGTGTTCTTCATCGCAGTTGTTTTGGGTAGCCATTTGCTGAAAAACAAAGAAAAATATAAAACATTATAGAAACAAAGTATCCTATTATAGAATTATGTCTTGTGCAAATACATTTGTTTAAATGGCATTTGTCACTGTTTAAGGGACACAGAAGATTCTTTCCAGGAAGTGTGTATTGGTAAAGGTGTGGATGAGAATGAAGGAGATGTCAGGGTTTTCAAATAGCTAATTTATAATTAACTGAATAAAGAGACTGCAGTTTAGTCAAATATGCCAACCCTGAGGTTTGCCACATAAATCATCACCGTGGCTGGCATCACGTCATGTCATTAAAATTTTCACAAAGCTTCAGTCAATTCTATTAAATCTCTTTATAACTGCTGACCAAGTCTGTCTCTGCATGTATGGACAAAAGTTTGACTCTCAGGGCATTAGCTTCAGAAATATCACACATACACACACACACACATTGTCTCTCACATGCCAGGGTATTGATCTTACCATCACATGGTCTAACTGCAGTAAAATTCCATTCACACAACAGTACAGAAACAAAGCTAAATTGATATTAAAGAAGTGTTGCTGCACTGAGATATGTTACACCTGTTACGATTTGAAGGTATTCATTAACTATTGATATGGCTCAGTTACCTATAAATGTACATTTGACATTTAACATTTTATCATATTATTCATATTAGAGACCAGTTTTTTATGATTACCTCTCTCTATAACAGTAGACACTGAAGGATTTGTGGTCTGCTCTTAAACAATTTAATTACATGCATTTTAAAAATTCTTGAAAAATTCCTGACTTAAATATGTGACATAAAAAAATCTTCGTTTGCTACCACAGTATCAGCAAAACATATGTTATTATAACAATACCAATAGAAATAATGATAAGGATACACAAAAGGATACACATAACGTTCAAATCAAAAAGAAAGTGATAAATGCAGCAGTGATAAATCACACAGATCTACAGAGGTGGTGCTTGTTCTCACCTGTGGCAGGCGTAGTGAGTCCATGCTGCGAGTGTGCCGAGCTCACCTGGCCGTCAGGTTTAGAAAGGCTGTCTTCACGCAGGTAGGGTAGAAGAAGAGTGGGTGGGTGGAGGTGGGGGCCGTGGGCGTGTGGAGGGCAGAGGAGAATGTGATATGCAGCGTTCACATCACCGGCAACACTTCCGTCTCACAGATAAGCCAAACACGCCCTTCAAACCTTGATTAGTCTTACCTGACACTGCTCAAATCTCTCTCTGCCAGTTGTGTTGCAATCCGACTCACATGGTAGCAATTGCTGAGTTGCCGCACCTGCTCTTATCGACCTGCAACCTCACCTAAATACTTTACTGCTTTTACTCTTACAATGTGTAAAAAGTCCTGTTGTTTGTTTGTTCCATTTGCAAATGAGTCCGGCCATTGAAAACAGAAATTCCTGCAGCGCCTGTACCTGATAACAAACTCTTTGTTACATCTGCCTTGCTCAGCCCTTTGACTTGTGATAGCTCCAGCTGGTGGATCCTGAGGTTAACAATGGGAGAGGAGTGGCAGAGACAGATAGAGTCCCCCCTCGGCATCCTACTAACAGATAGGCCACGTGGTAGTGGTGGTGGGGGGGTAGTGGGGCGCGTCACAGGATGTGAACTGTGTCACACAGGCACCTCTTGCATGTTCTATTTTGGGCACTCAATCAGATTTTATGTAGTGATCTATTGATTGTCTTCATACAGCTTCCCATCGTTCAATACCTCAAAAATATCAATGACCTAAGTTTGGGACTGTAACAGTGCCGATGATGCCCGAGAGAACTTAGAGATGAGAAAGTCAGCCCAGGCTGTGCTGATGCATTGGATTTCCATGGAAGTTGTGACCTGACAATGTTACGTGAGGACAGGATTCAGTATGCTCTTTGACAACCTCTGTCTGTCTCTATTAGACACACACACATATTTTGAACTCGATCTTTCACATAGTAGATATTCTTCATATTCAATTTGCACATCCCTGCATGAAACTATGCATCTTTATATAAGTGATTGATGCCTTAGTGTGTATTTTTATATTTCATATTCAAGCTCCCTGATTTACAGAAATTGCTTTTGTTACCTTGTATTTTCTTCTGACTGTGTTTGGTCAAAGGTAGGTGAAAACAGACTGATTGGGATGGACCGAACTGCTTCACAACTGCTGCCCTGATCGTCCTCGGTGCCTAGTCGCTCTGGTGTGACCTTAGGACAAGAATGAAGCCTAACACTACTCTGTCACGCACCCACAGCTCAGATCAGACACAAATGAATTTTGGTCTGGCACCTCCTGTCATGTCATGCTGCCAGTAAAACTGAATGGAAGATAATTGGGGCGACAAGGGAAAAATGCTCATCTATTTATAGTTGTATCAATAAATGTTTGCCTATTGATTATGATCCAGTCCCCCCCTATTTTTCTTTTCCACTCTTGACCTGCTCTGGATAAATAAATGTACTTGATTTATCAGCTCAATCAAATTTAAAATACAGTATTAAAGATTTTTATTTTTATTTTATGCCACTGCTTATAAAAGGCAAAGTCTTTGCTGTTTAAACAGTGTGCAAGTGCAACAGCATCACCTAGGCACCGTCCAATGCCATTACAACATTTTTCCATTCTGCTATTGTTGGCTGCTTACCTATGATAAAATGTTTCTGTACTGATGGTCTCTGCCAGGATGGCAGTGACCCATTCACAGGGCACCGAATGGTTTGATGAGTATGAAAATGACATGAACCATATTCAAAGACCTTCACAGTCACTAAACCTCAATCCAACTGAAAACCTGTGGAAGATTTTGGACCCATATAGACGATAGCGCTCTCCACCATCATCATCAAATGACCAAATGAGTGAGAAAGATGTTCATAACTTGACAGAACAAAATGCATGAGAATATATATAAGTATATGGTGTTATGTGTCATATGTGTAGTTTATGAAATATACATAATAGAGCTAAAACAAATATTACTATCAAGATATTGCACATAACATGTACATACAATAACTGTAATAGTATTATTATATAAGTGATTTAAATGACACACTACAATGTAGTGTTGTGTAAGTGTTATATAGTCATTATTGGGATGAGTTGTCGTTATTCTCACAGCCACTAGAGGTCGCCATTTCATTGGTTAAATCTCAAACTTTCAAAATAAAAGGTGCAGTTTTAAAAGCTGTCACAAAAAACAACTAATGTACGCCTTTATGTTTTTTTATGTTAACAAAACAATAATATATTGAAAATAATTTATCATTATTACCCGAGCAGTAGTTATAACACCACCAATAACAACAACACTTTTATTGCAACCACCGCTACTTTTTTTTTCAACTTCCGGGTTATGTCACTGTTAGCCCGAGCAATGACATTGTACCAAACACTAAATAAGTAGTACCGCCGAGTGTCTAACAGTGTATTAACTCAAATGCTTTGAGAGTTTATATTATCGACATGTCGTCCACCACTTCGGACTTCACGGAGGAGCGGCAGCGCAGAGCCGCGCAGGTAAACACACCTTCACACACTCCTTATCTGACCTCATGCTACCATGTTAGCCTCAGCGACGGGTGCTGTCTTAGTCTCATTAGCATCATTTAAGGCGCTTTTTTTGCGTGTGTTGACCAATAAGTGTAGTGTAGTTAACTCATTTAAAGGTGGTGTTGTGTGTTAATGTGCAGGCGCCCATGGGCATGGAGTACATCCCCACAGAGGAGGAGAAGAGGGTGTTTCGAGAGTGCAACCAGGAGAGCTTTTGGTACAGATGTAAGTAGTGTCTGCCCTTTCACCTGCACCACTGCCCAAGTTTTTTAAAAATAAGTTTCTCTGCCACCTGTGTGCTGATACAGGCTGATATCTGCATGCTTTCTTCACAGCCGTGCCTTTCTCTGTGGTCAGCATGGCCATCACTCAAGCCCTGATCACCAGAGGTACAGTACTCCTGTAAAATATGAGGAGGAAACAGCACACATCTGTGAAATAAACACACACTTTAATTTTGAAGTGGCTCTGTTTTACACTTGCAGGGTCTTTGACAGCATCTCCGAGGTTTGGATCTCTTCCCAAAGTGGCCTGTAAGTTCATTTAATTGCCTTGTAGTTATAAACTCCCTGATTAGTCCATGAAGTTGAAACAACATTTCTGATAGTGAGGTGTAAGATTGCATCAGTTTTAAAAAGATTAATCCAAAAATGCAGCAACTTTTGTATATGTTATCAATAGTGTGATGTGGTACTATCAAGTGTCTGAATTTTCTGATTTCTGCCTCTCAAATTTAGATAAATATCTTAGGGTTGTGGACAAAACAAGACATTTGAGGACATCACCTTTGTTTTTTGGAAGTGATGATAAACTCGTCATCTTTTTATGAGACTTTATGCATCAAATAATTGAAAGATTAACAGACAATGAAAGTATTTGTTGCAGTAGTAGTATATAGTATAAAATATTGTTATAAAAATATGGCACGTGCAAGGGGTAGTTATATTTGTCTCTCTCAGTTGCTGGCTTCTGTGGCTACCTGGCCGGGAAAATGTCGTACATGAAGACTTGCCAGGAGAAGTTCAAGAGGTTGGAGAACTCGCCCCTGGGAGAGGCCCTCAGACAGAGGACAGGACTACCTCTTCAAAAGTGAGCAGCACTTACACTTGATAGTGATAACAAAAGGTTTTATCCACCAACTACCCCTCATCCACGTTTTTCTACTGTCCCGTTCCAGGGCTCCTCAGTCAGAGCTCAGTGACCCAGACGCCCCGTCATTTGATACCATGTTCCAGCCAGCAGAAGTCCCAGGTCAGAGGAGCTATGAGTCAGAGCCGCCCATGCAAACCAGCCGAGCAGATGACTTCAGTGCTCCAGGTACCACACGGAGCTTCTGTAAAAGGTTTTCAGATTATATGTAATAATGATGTAGTCTGTGCAAATACATGTACAGATGAAGGCCGCTCTCAGGCCCAGCGCTCAGTGTAAACCAACAACTGGAAAATAACTTTTTCTAATCATATGACCAGTGTCAATTTGTCAAGTCACAGTCAAGCTATATAAAGCTTTCATATGGCAAACAATTGGCAAATATGGAGATCCAGCAATTCACTGAAGTATTTTTTTGTTTGTTTCCTCTGCATCTGTGTGCATATGTATATATATATCGATATAGATAAATATAAATAAATATATATGTGTGTGTGTGTGTGTGCGTGTGTGTGTGTGTGTGTGTGTGTGTGTCTGTACTGTGTGTGTGTGTTTCCTTCCTCTCTGCAGACTGTTGTTCAGATGGAGTGTGTGTGTGTGTCTGTGCGTGTGTGTGTGTGGAGTGTGTGTGCAGCTCAGACACAGAGGATGTGTTCTTCATTATCGTGACCCGCCTGCCACAGTTCGCTCTTCACTTTCTTCACACGCCGTCTCATCTTTTGCAGCATTTTTCTCGTTGTGTTTGAGAGTCTCACTGTGGCTGTTGGCAGTAAATAACTTCAGTACATGTTCATTATTATGCGGGTGCAGGACTGGAAGCTGTCAGTTCACTCTCTGAGTTCCTGTCTTTGAATCTGAATTCAACAGTATTAAAGGTTTACGTGTTAAAGTTGACCTCAGAGAGGCAGACGGTGGCGTTTGGATGGATGTTAGCTGACGGAGCGTCCTGTCTGTCCTCAGCAGCTCCCTGTAGTTCAGCTCTTCCTGCTGCATCATGTCGGCTCAGACCCAGAAGGAGGGCGGCGAGGGGGGCTGGGGCTGCCTGGAGTCTCTGGGGCTCAGTCAGAAGGAGCTGGTCTTGGCCGAGGCGCTGCAGATGGAGTACGACGCCCTCTCCAGGCTCAGACAGGACAAGACCGGAACAGGAAGCACCCCCGCCAGCTCCAGAGCCCCCAGCCAGGTCCGCTCCAAGACCCCCAACCCCACCGTCGAACGGGCCCGACCCACCCCCGGGCCGCCCAGCCCGGCCCCCGCGGGAGGGAGCCTGCTGAGGGGCCTCTCTGGATCCGACTCCTCTCTGAACCAGCCTGGGGGGTCGCAGTCTCCACATTCCATCCCAGCCAGGACGGCCCCCCCGCAGGGAAGCTTCCTGAAAGAGTCCCCGTACATCCTCGACGGTCCGGAGGTCAAATCCAGGGACGGCTCAGGGCCCAGACTCGGGGACTCAGCAGGATCTGGGTCAGGGTTTCTTCCCAAAGGCTTTCCCTCTCTGCCAGATGATGTGCCCCCCGCCATTCCCCCGAGGAACCCCATCCCCCCCCCATCCGGGTCAGAGAACCCTTCCCTGCCCCCCCGAGGCTCCATAGTGCCCCGCGACGTGAACCTGTTCACGCCTGATGTGGATCCGCCCAAAGTGAGCTCAGGAGAGCTGAACTACGACAACATCAACGACTCGCTGTCTCGACTCAACGAGGGCCAGCAGGGGCCCCGAGGTCGCCGCGCCAACGGGGACCAATCAGGAAAGCCTGTGGCTCGCAGTAAGACCCTCCCCCCTCAGGTCCCACCCAGGACGTACGTACCTGTCCCCAAGAGCAACAAGAACCAGCGGCGGGTGTCTGCAGACCCGGTAAGACCCTTTTCCTGGTTACCTGTAAGATGTGGACATCGTATGATGTCATAATGATGTCATAACCATGTCTCAGGTGCCTCGTATAGAGGCCTTTATAGACCAAACATTGAAACATTATTTGATTCAGTGGGAATAATCTGCAGCGGGATCTTTAGCTGCAGCCTGAGAGAAGCAGTACGAGTTTCCGTCGTGCAGATTGATTGGCTGTAAAGGAGCTCTAATCTGATTGGTTGGCTTTAAAGGAACCACCCTCTGATTGGCTGTGTGATTGACAGGTGTCTTTGGGCTCCAGGATGAACGGGTTTGGATACGAGCTGTTTCAGGTGTCTGAGGAGAGAGACGAGGAGGTGGCAGCTTTCTGTCACATGCTGGACGTGTAAGTAACACACACACTGTAAACACACACACACACTGTAAACACACACACACACACTGTAAACACACACACACACTGTAAACACACACACACACACTGTAAACACACACACACACACTGTAAACACACACACACACACTGTAAACACACACACAGTATGTGTGTATGCACACAGACACACAGGTTTGTTTGTTTGATGTTTTTATGAAGTCAGTCAGGTTCATTAACTCAGTCGACCAAAGTGCTGAACAACAAACGCAGAAAAACAACACATAGAAGAAGAATCAGCGACCTGTTGTTCAGACAGTCAGAGGTGGAAGTAATCGAGTACATTTACTCTGTTACGTTTGCTCGCTGTGATTATACTCGGGCCGTACTTCCTGTATCGACGGCGCTGTGATAATCTCTCCTCAGTCTGCGCTCGGCGTATCCCTACAACGACCGCTCGAAGAACGCCGGCTTCGTCTGGTCGCCCTCGGTCGGGGTGGAGGAGCTTCATCAGGGTCTGGGCGTGAGCGTGAAGGTGACCGTCATCAGCGAGCACTTCAGAGAGCCGCTCACCTTCACCTGTGACGGTGAGACGCCGCCTGTGTGTGAGCATCAAGGGAAGAAAGAATACAGACAGGAAAGGCCAACAGATTAAAGTCATTAGAAGAAAAAATCAGACTGTGAGATGAAACAAAATGTATCATGAGAGTCGTGATGAGATCGTTTCACAGAGCAGTGCTGAGCAGGCTGTTTCAGTACGAAGGACCCCCGTCCTGGGGGGGGGCGGGCAGCAGGTGTGTTTGATGTGAGGTCAGAATGAACAGGTGTAGTAGCAGAGTGTTGCCGTGGTAACCCTGTGGTGTGTTTCCTGTGTGTGTTGGAGGCTCGTCCACGGTGGACCTGCTCATCTATCAGACTCTGTGCTACGCTCAGGACGACCTGGATCACCTGGACGTGGATCAGTACCTGCTGAAGGTCTGCGGACACGAAGAGTTCCTCAACAAGTGAGAGCGCCGCACACACACACACACACACACACACACACACACACACACACACACACACACACACACACACACACAGAAGAACTGCTGTACTGTAGTTTATAGAGAGTGTTCAGTGTGTGTGTGTGTGTGTGTGTGTGAGTGTGTGAACTGAACTTCCAGCAGTGAACAAACAGTGATTAATTATATAAACATATGATTCCTGACAGCAGACGACCTCTGACCTCTCTGTCTGCCTGTCTGTCTGTCTGTCTGTCTGTCTGTCTCTCTCTCTCTCTCTCTCTGTCTGTCTCTCTCTCTGCCTNNNTTTTTTTACACTGGTCCGTATTAGTGTATTTTTGTTTTTCCACATGTCTGTATATGTGTAATTTTTTTTTGGACAGGTCCATGTATGTGTATTTTTTGTTTTTGCACAAAATAAATCCACAAAACAGCGAGGCCGCGAAAGGTGAACCGTGATATAGCACTGTATGTGTTTTTTGTTTTTTGCACATGTCTGTATAAGTGGGGGGTTTTTTTTGCACATATAATCTTATTTTTTGTTTTGTTTTAAGTGATTTGATTTCATAGGAGTTTATTTATTTATTTTTTTATTTCTTTTGATTTTAATATTTTTTATTTGATTTTAGTTAATTTAGTTTAGTTTAGTTTATTTTGTTTTTTTCACATATTTTGTTTATTCCATTTTGCTTAATTTTATTTTATCTTATTTTATTTTTTATTTAATCTTATTTAATTTTTTTTTCTTATTTTCTTTTCTTTTGTTTTGCTGTTTTATTTTGTATTATTTTATTTATTTATATTTTGTTCCATTTTGTATTTTTCTTTTTTTTTTGTATTATTTTATTTTAATTTTTCTGTATCGTTCCATTTTTTTAAAAAATTTTATCTTATTTTGTTTTATTTCATTTTATTCAGCGATTGTGAAATTAAGTTCCTCACAACATTAACTGGTATGAATGCTGAAAGCATTAACACGGGGTGGCCAATCAGTCAGAGACCAAGGGGCACATTTTTCACTGTTACCGCAAAGAGCCACATCAGACAGATGGGCACACATGAACATCACCCACCACTTCCTATCACACACACACACACACATCTCTGCTCAGCCAGATTTATTCACACTTTTCCAGAACTCAATGGGCCCTTCACTTAAAGCAGGTTTCAGTCTGTCCTCCTCACAAAGATCGATCATCTCTAACTCAGCCGCAGCCTCATCTGTGAGTAGCAGGACTTTCAAACAGTCCGTCTCCACATTAAATGGGTCAACAAGGAACGTTATCTGTGGCCTTTTCAGTTGTAGATCATAGAACCATGTCACAAAGCTTTCGTGCAGGTTCTCAACCAGTGTTGGCTCTTTGCTTATTCAGCGTGTGGGAACATGCATTTAATCTCTCTTAAATCCCCTAACCCTAACCCTTCAATGACAAAAAGATATATATGACAAATTATCCATGTTGTGTAATCACTCTAAATAAAATAAAATAAAATAAAATGTGACGTCAGCACGTCAGTCGCTTCTTCCGGTGGCTGCGGCGGATGTTGATGTTTTGTTGAGGAGCTGAGCGATGTGAGCTGTGTTTTCTCCGGGACGGGTCCATTTTTTCTGTATTCGTCTTCAGCCTCTTTACTCTTTGTCCCGTGTTTTGTTCGTCGGTTTTTCTTCTCCGGGTGAAGCTCTTTTCCTCCGTTTCCCCTCGGTGACCGCGTCTCTCCCGGGGAAGCGCGAGGCCGAGCCGTGCGATGATGGAGGACTTCGACGAGATCTATGAAGAGGAGGAGGAGGAAGAGGAGGACGAGGACAGGGCCGCGGAGGAGCAGCTCCTCAAGTACGCTCCGGACCCGGTGGTGGTGCGGGGGTCCGGCCACGTCACCGTGTAAGTAACCGGCAGCGGTTCCCCGCCGCCGAGAGGCGCTTTGCGGCCGCGGGATGTCCGCTGAATTGGCCGGTGAGCTAGCGCAGAAGTTAGCAGCGAGGCTAACTCTGCGAGGAGTGGCTGCTTTAGATTTGGCTTTCATTTCAGCTGAAGTACAATAACAATGACACCATTTACCGTCACCGCCTCGTCACTTTAATACTGCTGATCTGACTCTGTTCAATCTAATCAAAACAGCTGCTTTTTACGTAATTTTTACTTTGATCTGAATATTTTCTGCATCATTTAAATACTTTAGTTCACAGCAGCCGATATGAAGGAAGATGAGAGCTGGAAAAAGTGTTCATTCATTTACTGAGGCAAAAGTAGAGACACAAATCATAGATACTCATTACAAGCAAAAGTTCAGATTTTAAGATGTTAGCTAAAACATACATAAGCATTACCAGCTAAGTGTACATTAAATATCAAAATTAAAAGTAATAATTCTGCAGCATTGCTCCTTTCAAAGTGTTAAAGAGTTTGTTATGTTTCTTAATAAATACATGTAATATCTGGTGTGTTTTGTCAATAGGGAACCAATTTAAAATATTTTATCTGCATAGATCATAGAACTGCATCATATACTATATATAGAAAATCATTCATTACTATAAGTGTCAAGTAAATGTAATGGAGTAAAAATGAAATATTTCCTAATTAAGTGTTTAGTAGCATACACTGGAAAAACGGGGCTATAAGTACCTCAAAACTGCACTGCAGGCTTTGAATAATTTTACATGGTAACATTATGACACTGCAAACAGCTACATCAGAATCAGCTTTATTGACCGGGTGCGTGTACACTTGCAAGGAATTCTGTTCTGGTGTTTACAATGCTCTCACTGTACGTACACAGAAATAGAAGTACTTTAACATTGGTCTTTAACATCAGACTATTTGTATTCATCATATAAAATGAATAAATGTAGTTACACAGTTACATAGTAGTAACACAGTTGGTACTTTTACACCTTTTGACCCCTGATAACGCAGCTGACAAAGAAACTCCAGCCAGCCAAAAACTAACGTGAAGTTATAAAGTCACTGAAAATATCTGGAGATGAATCAGGTCCAGTCCACTCAGGAAGACCATCCGAAGTGTGCTGTGAGTGATGGCTGCAGTTTTAGGTTCAAAGTACTGACTCACTCAAATTTACAGTTGTCACATTGATCTCACTGTTCACTCGCACTCAGGGTTTTGATTAAATTAGCATTTTTTATTATTCATGTTGGTTGGCATGTTGCTAGTTCCCTTCATGTGGTTGTGAAATACAACCCAGAAAAGGCTGAAATGTGTAAATAGGTGCTTTATAATACACTTTTGGTTTGATCAAGGACTTCAAGTGCATGGGTAACAAAACCATTCTTCATCTTTGATGTTCTTTAAATATTTAAAGTGATATCTATATTTATTTTTATATCTGGTTTCTAAACACTGCTGTAATAATGAATCTCTTTATTTTGAAGCATATTGAATTTGAACAGTTTAGATACACCTCTGTTACCCACTGGGCTCAATTTTACATTTTGGCTTCATAGAGTTCATTCTTAGCTCACAGGAGGCCTAAAATGTAAAGTTGAGTAGTACATGTGGTGGCCTTGATACCACTGAGCCATCATTTGTTTATTGAAGTCATTTATGCAAAAGAGTTTGTGTTTAAGTGTGTTTAAGAGTTTATGTTTTTCTCTCATACCTACAGCTTTGGGCTTAGTAACAAATTCGAGTCAGAATTTCCCTCAGCACTTACGGGAAAGGTGAGCATCTTGCTGGGTTTTTTTTTTTTTTTTTTTTTTTTTTTACAAATACACTTTAACTGTGGAAAAATAACATGTCACAGTGTGTCTCTACAAGATTTACATTCTATTCTAGACACAGGCCAACATATGATAATGAACTTTATTGATTTTATGTTTAAATTAAAATAGCTGGATATTCTGTAGTGTAGTAACACATTCATTCATTTGATCACCGAAACAAAACAAAGGTTGAATTGGTGTGAATGCTTCATAAAGCACTCTGCCGTCTAAGCACATTAGATGTTTCAGTATTAACTCCACCATGTTATGTGCACTCCCTCAGGTGGCACCAGAGGAATTCAAAGCCAGTATCAACCGTGTAAACAGCTGCCTGAGGAAGACGCTGCCCGTGAACGTGCGGTGGCTTCTCTGCGGCTGCCTCTGCTGCTGCTGCACACTTGGCTTCAGTTTGTGGCCCGTCATCTGCCTCAGCAAGAGGGTGAGATACCTGTCCGTGTTACAGTAACGACAACGTCACAGCCCCGCCAAATCAACTAGGGATTCGGGAAGAAGTTAATGTGCTGATTTTTCTGTACTGGTGAAAAGTAAATCATCCAATGTCACTGTTGCCTTCCAGACAAGAAGATCTATAGAGAAACTTCTTGAGTGGGAAAACAGCAGACTGTATCACAAGGTGAGTATTGAAGGCAGGAATGGATGTGTGATAATGCATGCTGTTGACATGTTATTAAAAAAAGTCTCATTATCATTTCTCTGTTTGCAGTTGTGTTTGCATTGGAAACTAAGCAAAAGAAAGTGTGAAACCAACAACATGATGGAATATGTAAGTACCTGTTGTTAAATATTTGTGCTGTGCACTTGATTGTAGGAGTAATGGTCCCAAATATTTGATGACAGCAGATCTATCGAGTGTTAAAACCACAAACAGCACTGTGCATTTATTTGAGTATGTTTCAGATGCTGGTGAGACGACGATAAACAACACAGGGTAGTTAATCATCAAGTTCAATGTTTGACAAAACATGCTTTAAGACACTTTGAGGGAATATTTTTCTCCATCACAATAACTGCAAGGTTATGAGTATAATGACATGTTATACAATAATCTATAGTTGAATCTTCGTTCAAATACATTGTGCTGTGAGACTGTGTCACATTGCACTGTAATAGAAGTTAAGCTAAGTTCAGCTCTTTGTGCCCCCTGTGTAGTAATCTGACTGAATGAATGAATGAGTATTTTTCACCAGTGTTGGTTTGAATACAGTCTCACAAGCTTACCCACAGTCCTGCTGATACACTCAACAAAGCTGTGGGTGATAAATCTTTCATGACAGTATATGTGTTTGTATTTCCTGACAGCGATGTAGATGCATTTTGTTTGCCAGTGTTCTGATAACAGATAAAGTTATCAGAACGAAAACATCTATTTATGGGTACTGCAGTGAACCAATATGACCTAAGAAAACAAAGTGACAGCTACATTGCTCAGAACACTGAACAAGATATTGTCTCATGGTAACAGTTTGTCCTCTTGTCCCCTGCAGGTAATCCTAATAGAGTTCTTACCTAAGATCCCCATCTTCAGACCAGACTAGCCTGACTGTGGCCGAACTTCAATGGCTGCCGAGCTCCTGAATAACTCCCATTCCCAAATTCCTCCCCAATGTTTTTGTTTACAGGGTAGCATTGATCCTCGTCAGCCCCCCGCCTCCACCACACACACACAATCTCAGCCCCCTTGTTTACAAATTCAGCATCACAACACGTGTTTTTGGAGTGAATTCACTTTATGAACCACGACCTCATTGGGCAAGCTAGCACACTTGTCAAGCCATGCTAACCGGCACCAGCCTTGCAAATATGTCGTGGGAGAACCAGCCACATGGGCAGCATTAATTGATGGAACTAAAGCTGGAGACTGGACTCACAAATTGAGTTCTGTGAGCTACAACTGGAATTTTGTCACTTACATCTTCCCTCACCTAAGCACAGGGCACAGTCAGATCCATGACTAACACTTTCAAACGCTACCTACCTTCACGCCACCAACTTCACCTGCAAAAAAAAAAAAAACACCACCACCCCAGTGCTTTTTGTAACAGTTGGTTTGGTGCTCTAGATCATTGCTAGAGGCCGTGGAGGCAACATAACACAGAACCTGAAGAGACCCCTCTTTCAAATCAGCTCTGCAGCAGATGGACTAGTCTTAAAGGAACATGAGGGGCCAGCAGCCAGAACTGATGAACTCAGTAACGCCGCTCTTCTTATCAACTTCTAGACGTCCCCATCCTCTCGCCTCCTTTCATGTCTCTGCACACTTCACTGTGCATCTCTCTAACCCAGTGACAATCACACACACTGACTGAACTCTCCCTAGTATGAATGCATCTTTTATGCTACACACTTTACCTGGAACCGTTTGTTTTCTAAATGATGTGTGTCCAGGTGACGGGCTGGCTGCCTAGCGACTGCTTCTGAGTCGCAGTGGGACAAGCAAAGTGGTGAAGACACTGATGAAGACAAGGAACTTTTTTTTCCCCTCAAGTTTTGTTAACTGTTTTGTATCAAAGAGAGGCAGTCAATGCTTGCAAAACTGTTCACTTTATTATGTGTGTATGTGAGAGAGAGAGAGAGAAGCAAAAAGGACAAATCAGACATGAAATGATACTCTTTAGGGTTCTTTCTTTTGACGCTTTTCTTTGCCATAACCGATCTTTGTTACATTTGTTGTAGTAATTTATAAACGCACAAGTGCACATGTGATATGTGCATTCGTGAAATAGGCCTCGGTTTTTTTTGTCTTTATGGTCATGTGTCAACACTAAAGCACACAGTGGCTTTGTCCTTATCACCTTCATGTGGCCTGTCTTCATTATCAAAGGTTGTGGCTCTTGTGAGGAAGTTCCTCTGCTCTAGATATTATCAGACTCCTTAAATTCAGAGGTCTGGGGTGACCAATAATCTTAGGTCTCCTTTATTAGGTGTTCGGTAATACCAGGGTTCTGTATCATGAAGCAGGATCACAGAAGTTAGCTCGATAACTGCACTGATTAAAAGCAGACTGCACTCAAGTCAGGAATGTGGACTCGGAGCTGCACTAAAGAAGAACCCATAGAAGTGTCACCCGACTGTGCAGTTCTCAGCTCTGGGATTTCATTATCTGTCAGCTCATTGTTTTTCATTGTTTTGGGATATTTTTTCAGTTTTTCTGTTTTTGATCACCTCCATCAGTCTCGTCTCCAGCAGCAAGGAGCTGTTTTTCAGAGAACCAAAATGCTGATAAACCACTGGTTGAAGTAAAAAAGGTTTATTACAGGCTCATTTCAGATCATCTGTCTAGCTAACTAACAATCCTGCTTCTTGAAAAAGACCTAAGACTTTTTAAAAGTGTTTAAAAACATGATATATTACATTGCAAAGCACATCTCAGTTTAATTAAATGTACAACCGTTTGCCAGCAGGTGGGAGGAAAGAAAAAGAGACCCAGTGTAGATTTTCTCTCAGCACACCTCTTGGTTTCTGAAAACATCCATATACTGAGACTGAGACCAAACATAGCCGCTTGGTTGTAGGGCTCTCAGCTCTGGTGATTGTATGGGTCACACTCAGGGGATTATACTCGACAAACAACAAAATGTAGCGTTGGAAAGTCTGTCAGGTATGTTCCAAAGTTACACCTGACGGCCAAACATACCACACAGATCACACTTAAAATACTGTTATTCAGAATAATTGGAGTTTATTTGAAATTTATCATTAAAAAACACCCCTAAGAGAAAGGCATATTAACTCTTCTGTGCTCTTCCTGCTCAGATGGTTAAGGAAGCACACATTACACAGATTCACAAAGCTCAGATATTGTGTTGGGTTATATGTTAAAACACAAAAATTCACTTGATTACCACTGGGTTGCCTATTGGCTCATCAGTCACTTTTCTATATTTTGGATTGTTCTATGTAAATCAAGGCATAAGGCCATATGCAGATATTTGTGGTGTGTGTGCGTGTGTGTGTGCACTTGTACAGTGTATGCGGATGCAAATGTTCTTCGTAGATCTCAGACTGTGATTGAACCCTGCACAGAAAATGAGTCCTTTTATATCTAGAGTATTTTGTGCGTGCGTGTATTTGTGTGTATGAGGGAGAAAAAGATATATGTACATATGACTCATGAGCAGGTGTATGTACAGTAATAAACTACCAATAAACAAGGCTATGGGCATCATTTTATGTAACTGTATGTGTGTTTCTGTGATTGTAATGGGAGTTCAGTTTTCACTGTCACAGTACATCTAGAAGTCCCAAGACAAATACTGGAAGTGCAGTGTTCATCTTGACAACAGTAAGTTGTAAGAGGGCCAATTGTTGGGTTAAAACAGTGTAGACCCACACTGAAGAAACAAAGGATGCCTATTCAAAACATCACAATGTGTACATTTTGGACAGTGAAAACATTTGGTCAAGAGGGATGAAGGAGTCCATCCATATGTTAAACTGGAACAGCTATTCCAGGTGCTCTGTGTGAATGTTTACTGTGGGCACAAAACTGCTTTGATTAGAAATGCTACCATTCACTCATTAGCAGAAAACAAAAAGTACAGCTGAGGCTGGTGGGATTATGTCTTAAGCTTTGCAGGTACTAAAAGGAGTTTTAGACAATTAAGAGTTTGACCTGATGGTGGCGCCAAATGTGTTGGAACTGGTCTTAAAAGTGGAGGGATAATTTGCTTCCAGTCTGATATTTTAATCAGGCCTCCAGCATCTGAAAAGTGACTTTTATTGTCACTAAGTGTGTTGATGCCAGTGCGCGCTGTTTTTAAAGTGAGCTAATCCTAATCCAAGCACCAGAATACTGTAATGCCTTCATCATATTTGATTTATTCATCTATTTATTATTAATTAAGATTTTTCAGTTGATAACTTCAGCATGATCTTAATGTTTATCAAGATCCTTTCAGAGGCCGGTGATGCTTCTAGAGAAATAGGTTTAAATAGGTTTAGTGATAAAATGATAAAAACACACTGGAGAACAACATTCATACTCCATATTTATTTAGTGTTGTCATTTTTATTGACAGACCGGACCCCTTTACAGTTATGTCAGCATGTCATGACATTATTGATGATGTCAAGCATCATTTACTCCACCTATGCCAGTGCGGATCATTTCCACCAAATTCTGCAGTCCAGCTTCAGTGCTGATAAGTTCACCCAAAAAGTTGAAAGCTTTAGACCCCATGTTATTTGCAACACTGGTCAGATCAAAAGCAGACTCCTCCAGGCAGAGATCTGGGAGTTAGAGAGGAGAGATTTAAATGTCTTGTATGTTACTGTCACACATTCTTGCTGTGCTGTCTTATGTTCATTGTACAGACGCAATTATTTTTGGTCGATATCACAAGTGAATTATTTTGTTACCTTGAGAAAACAAGGGGCAGATTTCAGGAAAGCCTTTTGTGTGTGTGTGTGTGTGTGTGTGTGTGGTGTGTGTGTGTGTGTGTGTGTGTGTTTCATGATTATGTTGTGTTTGTGTTCACAGATTGACGGACAGTCCTGTTTTAATTCATTATATTAGGCCATGACACACATAGGTGGTCTGTGGGTGCGTTTGGGAGTTTCAAAGCAATTCATATTAACTTTCTGTGAACATTTGCCAAGAATGTTTTCCATAGTGCTTTGATATGAGGATATTTATATTATGGAAAAGTATGGTCAGGGATTGGCTTACACATAGTGGTCAACTTAAAGAGTATGTTTTATTGTCCACGAGGCTACAATTGGAAAAAAACACATTGGTCTAGGAGAACTGACATTACGCACTCAAATCAAATCGTGAACCATCAATCATGAGTGAATTAAATTATTAGGTGACTGATGATTCCCAAACCTATATATTAAAGTAAGATGGTTCACTTCAGAGTGATATGGCAAAGTGAAGTTAATGGTTAAAAATCCATCAACTATTAAGGTTATTAGGTTTCCTTTACTATGAATAGTGCAGGCACATTGTACAGTTCCATAGATGTTAAAAACAGTAACTATAAATCCCTTTGTTACGATGCAAAAACCCAAACTGAGTATATTCACAGTCTTGCAGCCAAATTCCACGTGTGACAGCTCGTACCTTTATCTGAGTTCAGAATAATAGGTGATGGTAAACCCAGACAATCCACCTGCTTGGTAAACTCTTCCATTTCAGCAGCAGTCACAGTATTTCTCCTGCCTGAGAGACAGAACAAGTTCATGCAAAGGGATCATGTTGCACCACTGAGCTTATGCACACAAGGAAATGGACTGAATTGTATTTCTACTGATACAGGCGGCAGTGTTTGTCTGTGTGACCAATTGTAGTGATAGCAACTTTTGTGATCCCCTGACTTTTTCTCCTCATCATGTTAACATTAAATAATGTTTATATGCTGTGCAATTGGTGAAGATGTTTTTTTTACATTTGCTCATATTTTGTCTTGTCTATTTGCAAGTGTATGTGTCTTCATTCACTGCTGTATGTTTGCCCCAGTTTGTCACTGCGCTATGTCTCTGTAGTGGAACTGCCAACACCTCACAGAGATCCAGACAACTTTGCCAGGGGTCAAAGGCCAAAAAGATGGTGTAATCTTCAACAAAGTGTTGCAGTTTAGTTGAATATCATATTTCAAATGTTTATATGAGAAGTAGTAGCTGTCAATGCAGTGGAGTAAAAACAACAATACATCTCTTTTACTTACAGTGGAGAATATAGTATATTTTAGCATAAAATAAAATTACTCTGGCAAAAAAGGGACCTCAAATTGATTAAATCTCTGAGGGTGGATTATCTTCTAGCAGTGGTGGAAAGTAATCCAGTATATTTACTTAAGTACTGAACTGTTGTCCAAGCCTAGTAGATGATAAAGTATATCGTTTAATAATATCATATCATCTTTATTTAATAATGTGCGTAAATTCTCAAATCCATTTCAAAGTCACTCCTGAAAAACA
>JBAJHX010000051.1:17781745-17805735 GCA_037176925.1 Amniataba percoides | reverse complement strand
GCTCTGCTCCCCATGGTGCTGAGGCGGGCAGGAGGGACAGAGAGATGGATAGAAGAGGAGGAGCGAAGACATCTGGATAATAAACCCAGACACTCCTGATTGGTCCATGCAAAGGAGTCCTGTTGCACTACTGAGCTAATGCACACAAGGAGATGGACTATATTGTGTTTCTACCGATGCAAGTGATGTAGCACTGATGATAACTTTAGTGGTTCCCTGACTTTTCCTCATCACCATGTTAACATTAAATAATATTAAATGAATGCATATATTGTCAATTTGGTGAAGATGTTTTATTTATTTTAGATCTTTTTATTGGTTCATGTTTTGCCTATTTGCCTATTTTATGTGTCTTCTTTAGTTTCTGTATGTTTGTCTCAGTTTGTCGCCGTGTTACTTCTCTATAGTGGAACTGCCAACACCTCACAGAGAGTCAGACAAGATTGTCTTTGCAACAGGTCAAAGGCCAAAAAAGATGGGGAAACATTGTTATAAACTTCAGTGTGCTGTATTTTATAAGAATATCATGCATGTTTCATTTAAAACCCTCATTTGAGAAGTAACAGCTGTCAATGAAGTGGAGCAAAACCTACAATGTTTGTATAATTTGCATATGTACACTAGTAAATCTAGAGATCACAAAAATGACACAAGGCATTAAACATAATTTACAAAAATTTTTAATCAGTTAAGAAAATATATCAAAAAGACCATCCAGGAGCCTTGCAACTCGATGTGCTGTTTTGGCTTCTAATAATTTGTTGAGCGCAGCGAGGCCCTCCGAGGGCGCAATGTTGTCTGGGCAGATTTCTGTGTACAAAATGTTAAAAATAAGACACAAAACATACACTCTGCTTGATATTACTATGGAAGCCTTTAGAGGCAAATCAGAAAAGAAATTAATCCATTTTCTAAACCTGACTTAAATTGTTTTCTCTCCTGTGTTTGACTTTACTTTTTCTTGTGTGCCTGAAAACAGAGAAGAAAAAGAGTTTCCTTTTCTTCTCTCTCCTCTTCTTCTTTTCTCCTTTTTTCATACATTACATTATTTTTATTTTCTTTTATTTTTCTTTTCCCTATTATTTTTTTTTTTTGTTAATGGCTGGTGAAAGTTGTTTCTACCTGACCAAGAAAAGTTCAAGTATAGACTTGGAAAAAGATCAGCATTTTCTTTTTTTTTTCTCACTTGCCTCTTGGGGCTTCCATACATCACAGAGTCACATTATGTGGAGACTAAACGCCTTTAAACTCTCACCGTAGTTCGTGTCTATCATAATGGGTGACGGCATCTGGAGACACTCTGCTTGTCTCTTTAACATCTCCACAGCAGCAGGTGAGACGCTCTTTCTCCTGCCTGGAAATAAAGATGTCAGAGTTAGAAACAAGCCCACCCCATGTCTTTTTAAAAAATGTTTCACCCCTCAGATAGTCTGAGTTTGCCACTGCCGGTTACTCTGTAGTGTTCAGTAGTCAGTTCAGGGTCAGTTCTGTGATTTAGGACCAACAGGGGAGTATTTCTTACTAAAAAGCAGAAGACTGGTGAAAGTATCTGCGCCAGAGACGATTTCCTCATAGACAGTCAGACAGTCAGGGCAGTCACTTGGCAGGTAAACCTCCTTGAGGTAGAAAGGTTCGTCTGTGATAAACGCACAAACAGGAAGTCACAGATGAAATGATGTGAGAGAATGACTGCAGATTTCCACCCTAAAGGATCTCTGTGACACGTTGTGCCTGCCTGTCGCTCACCAATTATCATCGTGCTGTTCTCAAAGGTCACATTGTACAATAAGCTGGAACACTGGCCATATCTGTGAAGAAGAAAATAAACTGTGTAAGAACATATTATTGTGATTTCAGTAAGACAGCTGAAAGAAGCAGCTCCACACAAAAGTTTACATACTTACAACTGCTACAATAAATATCTTTATACTATCAATGAATCAAATTATTCATCCTGAGGGATTGTTGGAAAGAGTGCAAATATAAAACAACAAAAAGCTCTAAGGATTCTCAGGAAGATGTAAAATGACAGGTTAATGATGCATGTCATGAGTATTGGCAGGTTAACTATCAACTATTATACACTTATTGGTAGAAATACGTGGCCTTTAGCTCTGTATCGGTGGTGATTTACATTCTCTGGGTCTGGATGAGACTGAGGACGTTGTTGTGGGTGGTCGCTTTGATTTCCAGCCAGGCACTGCTCAGCAGGCGGCCCAGAGAGCGACTTCCCGGGAGGTCAGAGCTGCCTCCAATGTACAGCCACCTCCCCAACATCTGGGGGCGCACAGACAGACACAGAATGAACCTTTGACACGGGGCTTCTTATGGGCTGTGTGCTAAATTAAATATGTTTAAAGTATAACATCAGCATTATTTTACACATCTGGATTTACCATACTGATCCTGTGACTCGATCACAAAATGGAGTCATATTGACATTTTGTTCTTGTCTGTCATTCAACATTCAGTAATGTCCAGTAAATTTTATGAGACATTGTCTTGCATGAACTAACTAACTAAAGTAATTCTGTGAAATGATTCTAATAAATCATATTTATTATTTATAAATATGCCTAATAAATTTGTCTAATACCATAACATTGCATAAGTTATTTCAGTCAATACACAAAGGTCAGCTGAAAATGCAAAAACATGACATTTGTATACAGAAAAGCATGAAGTAGAGAAATTACTAGAAATAGTATGTAACTTAATGATGCTTTTTCTTCAACATTCCTGTTTTCTTAATAATTTTCATTATACCGCAGAGCTCTTTCCTGGAAACGTTTTTATTTTTGGAAAAATTAACGACCTATAAAGCAAGTTTTTTTTAAAGGTTGGTCAGTGGACTTACTTCTTCATTGCTGATCATTATCGGTTTTACCAGACTGTCGCAGCTGCTCAAAGGAGCAGTGTGTCCCACTGTGAGGAGACTCAGCAGCACGACCACAGCAGCACTCTTCATCCTCTAGATGGCTCTTTTTTTCTTCTTTTCCTTCTTGTGTGTGCGTCCCAGTTTTGCCTTCAGGTATATCTTTTCACTGCCTGTCTCAGACTTTTTCATCAACAGATCTCCCGTCCTGGATGCATCTCAGCAGCATATATTCACTCCTCTGTGAGCTGATGTAACCAAAGCAAACAGTTCAGAGAGGAGAGACTTTGACCTGTTTGAGGAACTGATGGAATCTTTATCCAATCACACAGGGAGCTAAACAGGGCTGTTATATATGACATGGGTTAATCCCTTTCATAATCTTCTAATCTGTCACTGAGACTCATAAACACACTTTTATTCACTTTTTTCATGTTTGGCTGTTTTAGGTAAGAAACAGCAGCTTTCAGGTTTAAAAAAAAAAAAAAAAAAAAACAAACACTGAGCATTTTTTATGTCATTCATACTTATTGTGATAAAAATAGCAAAACCGCAAAACAGAGAAGTAAAGTCTTCAAGTTAAGTGAGATTTTTTTCTCTATTTAATGTCATAATTTTTTCCTCTTGACTTAAGATGTAAAGGAAAGATTCTGTGTAAGGTTTCAGCTTCCCACCTCATCTGCCCAGGATATTTACTCTGAATTCATGTATAAGTGTGTATAACTATTTATACTGTGTGTTTATTTAGGTGTGTCTGTATATTTTTACTGTATGTGAATGTCTCTTTCACACATATCTTTTGTAATTTTAACCTTGCCATTTTTATTGTGCAAGTAGGGAAGTGTTAATTATTCAACTTGAGTATTACTTTTGAAATGATTAAAAAAAAAAAAAAAGGTGGACCTTGATTTGGCATTGTTCTGTCAAACTATATTTTAGTGTTGATGTTTAACGTGTAGGAAGCTTTTTTATGTTGCAGATGTTCTTTATACTGTACACTGCTGGGTAGTTTGTTCTCTTAAATTACATATTTTAAAAGCTAATCACTTCATAGACAGACTGAATATGAAAGCTGAGAGATTTAAAATCAAAGATATTGTAAGGAGTTGGCAGGTTTTTAAAAATACTGCAAAATGTACTTTGAAACTGACTTGAACTTTGTCCCTACCCACTAATAACCCCAGCAGTGATGTGACCATGTGTTTAAACAATACAAATGTCAAATTCACATTATAAGAGAGGCCCTAATGCGAATATAGAGGGAATAATAAAAGGTCCCTAAAGAAAATACAACTTTTCTTTCAATTAACTTTTAAATGTAGTTTTTGCAAACATAAGATGTCTTTGAAGCGAAAAAAAATACTGATGCAATTCAGTGGTTATTGATTATATTGATTCAATTCATTTTGTTAAAGAGCTTTTTCAAACATAGTTTAAACATGGTGCACTCTGCTTGGAGTGATTTGTCAGACATTGTTTTACTGCAAAAAAAAAAACCTCAATAAAAAATCTACTAATCTTTTAAAAAAGATATGGAGTTAATAATGCCTCTGAAGATGAATGAGTATTAGGAAACTAATGTGTGAGAATTATTGGATTATTTATTCCAAAAAGTTCACAAAAAGATATCTTATCAAAAGTGTTTTTTTAATTGAACTTAACAAACTGAGAGCTCTCTATTGATGTCTTGATACAGAACAAGGACAAAGGGACAACAAACAAACAAATGACAGGAAAAGAAAAAAAGAGCATACTCTGCTGATCATCCTGACTATACAGTGAAATCTCTGAGCATGACCTAACTGTTACAGCAGTGCTCAGAGAGGGGCCTGGCTGGGGGGCCGAGGAGAGAGAAGAGAACGTGGGGGGGTTGAAGACTGATGCCCTGTCTGATGTCAGCCAGTGATGGAAAGACAGATGGAGTAAAAAGGACGATGCTCCCTCCCTCACTGCCTCCTCTGATCCATCCATTGTCTGTCTGAAGTGATGGTTAGAATGAGAGACAGCAGGATGGAGGAGAATTGACATTGATGGACGAATGGGTGCGGTGGGGTGACAGGAGTCATCGATCACTTTGCGTCTTCTTGTTGGTCTGCGCTCATCTTTTCCTTCTTTCTCATCGTGTTGGGAGACACGGAGGGACAGACGGGACTGGAGACAGAGAGACGGACAGAGAGAGGAAAAGAGGAGGAGGTGGGGATCACTACTCCATGGCCTCCTGGTTCTCTTGGTCTGCGCTGATCTCCTCACTGGCCTCTTTGCCCTCCTTGCTCCTCTTGCTCTTCTTGTGTTTGTGCCTCCGGTGGCTGTCGCCCTCTTCGCTGTCGTGCCTCCTCCTGCTACTGCTGCTAATGGAAGGAGAAGGACAAGCGTGGACAGGGCAGAGGAGGTGAGGAGGGAAGGAGGTAGAGGAAAAATATCCGAGGGTGAGTAAAGGGCAGGGAGGGAAGGCAATAAGGGGAGGTTAAGAGATTAAAAAAAAGGTGATCAATAGGTGAAAGAAAGACATGGTAAAGTGAAATGGAGAAGGGACAAAAGGTTAGAGAGGTAGAATGATGCAGAATCAGGGAAAAGAGGAGGTGTAAGGTAAAAGGGTTGAGATTGAGATGAGACAAAAAAAAAGATTTAGATATGATGTTTGAGCAGTTTGTCTTTTAACTATTTTACAGTATATCACTTACTAAACCTGTCAACCCTCTCTTTTTCACACAACACATGAGCAGTTTACGATTGTACAGACAGCACTTGAGTAGTTATTTTTGAGAGAATAGACTTTGACTTCAGAGGTAAAAACAAGCAACTTATTATTTCATAAAGCAAAATCCACCTGTGGGACATGAGAAACTCTTTTTGTGACTATTTGCTGCCACATTTTAGAAGCCGTACCTAATCAGCTAATTAAGCTGACATAAGATCCACATCCTCTAGCTAACATCTTGTTTAAAACAAGAATATTAGAAAAACGGTAGGACAAGTAGAACAAAAAAAAAACAACTGTAACCCTGTTCAACTGCTTACATCACATGAATATCTAACAGTTTATTTGTACATATACTGCGACAAGACAAAAAGATGTGAATGAGGATTAACCGATGTGTTTGTTGACCAAAATGCTCTCTCGGGTATCACTGCCAGAAGATTTAGGAGTTTAAATGTCCCTAAATCCAATAGAGAGCTGGACAGACCTGCTAACATTAGCCTATGTTCAAATAGCATATAAGATCAGCTCCTGCTCGGTACTTTTTCCACACTACCCTTAACATTTTTTTTTACATCACTCTCAACAACAACAGGTGAGAAATCCAAAATCCTTACCAGCTTAAAACAGTAATTATTTAAAGGATGGGATTTGTTTGTTTACCTGCGAGAGGACTTGTGGCGTCCCTCCTCTTTCTCTCTATGCCGCCTCTCTCTGTGTCGTTCCTCTTTCTCTCGGCTCGATCGGTCGCGGTGTCGCTCTCCATAGCCGCGCTCCTGGTACTCGCGGTAACGATACCGCTCCTCGTCGCTGTGGAGGATGAAAGAACGAGGGCTGTCACTTTACTGTGTTGCGTTTGCAAGCTCACCAAACAAGCACAGTTTCTGGTTTAATTTTTTTTACATTCCTCTTTTTCCTTAATTTAAAATATGTAAAATATGTGAAACATGCGTGTGTGTTTTTATATGCTTTTGTGTTCGTTTTTGTCACTCTCACCTGGTGTAGCTCATAGCTGAAGGGCTGTGCTCCCTCTCTCTCTCCCGTTCGTGCGTCCTCTCTCGGGGCCTCTCTCTGTCCTTGTCTCTCTTGTCATCTCGTCGGGGATAGTAGTCCCAGGGTTTGGAGTTGTCCATCATGGGGGGCCAAGGAGGAGGCACACCTCCAGCCATGGGTGGAGGGTATGCGCCTGAAAAAAGGTAAAGAGGAGAGGAGCCGAAGACTAAGTTATCACTTTGTACTTAAATGTTATAGATGAGATTTTATTTGAATCTAGTTGGTAATCTATCAGATAATAATCCTGATTTAACCACTTGAACAGATTTGTGTTTGGAAGAACTCAAAGACAATCACACATGCATGAGTAATGCATATTTGCTAATGTAATTCAAAGAAGTGAAACACATTTCAGTGATGATCATCCACATGTATCATAACAGAGCATTAATGGACTTTAAACTGCTGTGCTGCTGAGGTCAGGAAACCACAATTCATTGTAAAAGCTTCCTACCTTGAGGGAACGGATAAGGAGGGACGGAGCGGCCATCATAACCACCAGGGTGGCCACTGCAGAAACAAAGAGAGAAAGAGGAAAGGCAACATGTTACAGTGTGTGTATGACTGTGCAGTGACAAGTGGCTGTATGAAAACAATTTCTTCATCTACACAGATACAGAACTGACAATAATTAAAGCAATAATAATAGGAGGGGCCATCAGGAACTCAAATATAAATGTTTGCTTTTTCTCTAAAGAGAATACAGAGATGATGTGCATGCTGCAAATAAGCAAAGTACTTAAGTTTTATATTTGACTTTTTTTTGTTATGCAACTTTATGAACAATGAAGAAAGACATGAACTTTAAAACTGTGACTGGCAAAGCTGTTTCAGAGTGATGTGACTGGCTGAGAGGGTATTTATTAGTCACAACACCCTCCAATCTATATCCCACTTCATCAGTGGAGAGAAGTGAATTCTTGTTGCACTTGTTTGATTAAAACAGGGTGCTTAGAGTGTGTGTGTGTTTACATTAGTGTTACCTGTCCAAAGTGGGGATGATAGCAGGAGGGGGCCCACTAGGCGGAGGAGGGAAACCAGGAGGGGGGACAGTAATTGGCAACCCTACGTGAGAGAGAGAGAGAGAGAGAGAGAGAGGAGAAAATGTTAACAGAGCAGATACAAAGTAAGGTGGGAAGGTTGTGAGAGACCAGCATAGAAAGAAAAAGGTGATGAACTCACTGGGCGGGGGGATGAGTGGGGGTGCAGCGCTGACGTTGGGTGGCGGAGGGAGGAAAGGAGGTGGGGGTATGTTCGGAGGAATTGGTCCTGGAGGGAAGAAGGTGGGAATCTTAGCTGGAGCCGGTTCAGCATCTGACTGTTCGGCAATCACCTGCACAAAAGAAGAGGACCGGTTGGCATGACGACAC
Source organism: Amniataba percoides (assembly GCA_037176925.1). NCBI lineage: Eukaryota > Metazoa > Chordata > Actinopteri > Centrarchiformes > Terapontidae > Amniataba > Amniataba percoides. The sequence continues at coordinate 17,797,739 of JBAJHX010000051.1, read as the reverse complement.
ACACTCAGCGCAGTCTCTGATTGGTGTAAAGTTTAGGGGGGGGGTCCTCTCTGTACCTGGATATTGTTGCCATCTAAATTGTGTCTGCGCCGCCCTTCGACCCTGCTGATGGTGGCTGTCTGTCCACCGATCACATCGATAGTACCGCTCGTCTTCCTGGAAAAAAGAAGATAAAAAAATAAAATTCCAGGTGCTGAGCGCTATTTGAAACAAATACATATGTACAGTCTACGTCCACAGCCAATTAGCAAGCTACATCTTTACTCACATCAAAGTCTCAATCTCAGATCAGTACAGTACTAAATCATTTCCACGTTGACATTTTACACGGTAAAAAAAAACACCTTGTCAGAACTCTGTGGTGGGCAAAACATTTTCAAACAGTTTCTGAATGACATCAACTCTACCTTTCTGTACTGTAATCTCTTGCTATTTGTGGGTCAACTTATATAGCAATACCAATACATCTTCCATGGCTATTATGACAACCACATTTAGAGTGACTGTTCAGAGCTGGTCTGTGATTTCTTTTCAGAGATCTTTAAAAGCTCCACCTCTGCCAGAAGCAATCAGTTCCCCGAAGAACACTAAAGAATTATACACTTCAGGTTGCACAAGTTAAAGTGTTAGTTTGACTATCAAATCAAACCACTCCTTGTCCTCTAAGGTCCCTCACTGTGTTGTGTCCTTACCTTACTCTACATACTGTGCAGACTAAGTAAGAAAATGCTAAGTACGATAAACAGCCTTTAAGGGGGTTCTCATTTACAAATAACCCTAAGTTATGACAAATCTGTGTGGATTGTTTTTTGATTTGTAAAATCACTACAACAAACTTTTTGTTTGGAGCAAGTAATTCTAACAGTTAACAAGCCACCAAAATGATAAGCGGCAGATTCAGCTAACACGATGCCGTTTCTACATGATGTTATGTGCACATCAGCCACTCCAACATAAAGAAATGCGGGCAAAAAGGAAAAGGGCCTTCAAAGTAGCGCCAGGAGACTTTCTGTAGTTGCGTTTCACGATCAAGAAAATTGCCATGTCCCCCCACCCATGCTTAAACATGTACACATTTCCCCATCAGGCCCATTTAACCTTGCAGGGACAAGTCCATGCCCACTTACGTATAATAGGACATGTCCTGAACAGGCGGGCCAGTCCACTGTGGGGGAGAGATCCTACCATTTTGAAACAAAGGACAGGGGTAAAGGAGATGAGGGTAACATTTGCCCTAACATACACACACAAACACTTACAGGCCGTTGGGCTGTTTAAACCATGGGAACACCGGTAAACCTGGAGGTTTACCTGGAGGTTTAAACACTAGAAATGTTTTCACTGTGCAGTTTCCTTCAAAACGAGCTGCCACACAGACCAGCTTAATTAAGTGAAATGGTTAACTACTGTATGTGGTTTGATCCTTTTCCCTTTATTCTAGTTTTAAGTCTCCTCCTTCAGCCCTCCCTTGACTGGTCACATAAGCTGAGTTTTCATCTAAATGTGGCAAAACTTTGAAATAAAGAAAATGCGGATGAAACATCTCCTTCTGATTCAGGAGTCAGTGCCACGAGATGACAAAAGAACACCAGTAAGACCTAAAACAACCCATGTGGCGAATGTGATGTAAATATGGCTTTTATGTTTGTTTCATGTATCGTTTGTTAAAATCTTCACATGGCTCGACACAGAGGAAGCCTTGGTGTACCTTTAAATCAAAGGCTTCATGTATGTCACTGTTTATCTTTCATTATTCTAGCAACCTACGAACGGTTTTTACTTCAACCAAGCACAGAAACCTTTTTAACACTTAAAACTTTTCTGGACACATCATCCATTACTGCATGAGTGTCATATTATCAGATAATTACAAGAGTGAAGATAAAAGAAGAAGTGTTACCTGGTGACTTGAGTGACGGCAGACTTGTAGAGGCCGACAGGAGATGTGAAATCTGGCTTGGAGGCGTGAACAGGCAAACTGGACATGTCCTTCTCATTGCCTGTCCTGCCTTGCTGAACCTAACAAAAAATAAGTAAGATTATATATATATATTTATTTTAATGTGTTAATCATTTTATAGTGAATATATTTCATAGAAGACATAAGATTTCATCGATTCATTTATATTGAAGGTAGTCTCTACACTGCATGTAGAAATATAGGTGATGGATGTATGCAAGAGGAAAATATCATTTTTACTTTTAATAATGTTCCCCTGACTCAAATTAAAAACAGAATAGTGTTGAAATGAAGACAGCATTGACAGAAAAACTCCAACACTCACGGTGATCTTGCTCGTCACCGAGCCGACAGTGGAGACCTCCAGGCCCATGCGCAGCCTCTTCTGTTTTTCACAGTAAGCTTTCCACGTGTCTTCATTGAAGCCGTAGTTGAAGTAGTCTGACAGATCCGCTCCTGCACACAAAATGAAAAATGTTGTACATATTGGACATGACATGGTGTCATTGGTACCGAACATCCTGAAAATGCATAGAACCACAGTGCCAAAGGAAGAGCTACACTTCTTTTTTTTTCTCCAGTTTTTACAGACCTGGCTTCCTCCAGGGTTTCTCTTCAAAGGACTCCATCTCCACCTCGAGCACAGGAACCCCATTAATGTTTCCAGGAGCATCCAGATCAACTCCCTTAAGTTTGGTGGCTATAAAGAACAAACAACACAACATTTACAGAAACAGTTTTATGCTCTGTGTATAATATCAGAGAAAAAACAAACAAACCAGTCCTGCAAAATAGTACAAAAAAGAATGGGATGCTTTTGTCTAAAGAGGATAATAGAAATGAAAACTGAGGAGGTTCAATACTAAAGAGAGATACCTTGTCCATAGGGTCTGGAGCCTGCTGTCTTTATGTTGAGATTGACAGGTGGAGCTCCATAAGGTCTGGGAAGAGAAAAAAAGTTAAATCCCTGTCACTGATATCACATTAAAGCGGTCACACACCATGTAGGATACCATACAGAACAACAGGAACAAGCAATGAGAATGAGGATTTTGACTGCTGATTGTGTAAAATGACGACTCAGTTTCTTTTATTTGCTGCACCCCAAAATGTTAGCCTTGATGTTAGCCAAACCAAAAAGCAAATCTAGCAGGAGTTTCCTTTTGTTTACAATTAAACTTAAAATATTAAGTAAGCTAAAAACACTGTACTTTGAGTCAAAACCTACGTGTATTGCGGCGCTCCAGTTTTTATGTCTCCAATGGTGACGCGGACGTCATCGTCGTCGTCATCACTGTCGCTGTCACTGTCAACATCCTCACCTGGAGCTTCACCTGTGGCCTGACAGAGCGACCAGGGAGGAAAAAACAAAGGATGCAACAAAAACATAAAACCCCTGTGAGCCTGGAAACTGGGAGGTAAGAAACGAATCAACAGAAACAGACAAAAGAAAAGCACAACAACACAGACTGTGACTGTGTGTGTGCAATCTGCCTACCTCAGAGGCCACTCCGTTCCCTGTAGCGTGTGCAGCAGCAGCGGCAGCATCCTCTGTTGAAGCATCAGCAGGTGCACTGAAGATAAAATGAAGCATTAAACATAAAGTATCTTTAAATTAAAGATGGTGCAAGATAACTAAATCTTCTAAAACATCCAATACAAATGTCTTCATAAATGTTCAGACAGATAATGAAGAAAATGATAGAAAATAAGAATATGTTTGAACTTAAAGGCATAAAGAATAAAATGTATCACTATTTGTAATAGACCTTTAGTAATGCACCACAAAAGTTTTCGCTTTTTTCAAGCTCTTTAACTCCAGGATTAAAAGGTACAGTTTGACACCACTCAAAAATGTTATGTTAGCCATTTATTTACTTAGTTCCCTTAAGTACAAATATATATTATCTTTATTTTTTCTTCCTCTTTTACTCAAATTTGACATATTTGTATACATGTTCTGTGTAAGTTGCGTGCAAGAGGGTTACAACTTTCACGTCCTTGTGCAACCCTTGCAAAGGAGTTGCACATAGTTGCAAAGTGACCCAAAGAAATATTATTTTATGCCATATTTTATTTCTGAATCTCTTAAAGGGTATATTTTTCAATTAATTTATTTTTTTTGTACACTTACAATATCTGAAAATGTCACATCAGGGTTATAAACTGACAAATACCAATGCGCTTGCTTACTCTTCATCAGTATTCTTATGTAGTATAACTTTTACATTTAAAAACCAGACTGCACTTTTCTTTGACCCCTTTGAGTGCATTTCTGTGGATGTGCATACTAAGAGTTTTAATACTTATTTTAATACTTATTTTTTTCAATAAAACGTGAGTGTGAACAGCTCCTCCTTCTCTGGATGTGTCTTGTTGGTTTGCAAATCAAATCACACAAATCCCAGGTGTTTAGATGTGTGAGCAGTGATGTTTAATACCTGACTGCAGCGTTCAATTTGGCCTCCTCGTCTTCATCTTTGCTCTCAGACTCATCTGGAAAACGACAAATGCAAAAGTAGTTTTTCAAAATAAAGCAGATACAGACGCGTGTGCCTCATTTGCACATCATGTGAAAAGAGAGCGACGTGATGAACACATTTAAACAAATTTAAAGGTAACTTAATGCGTTTATTTATCACTTTTCTCCAGGTCATGCGGCTGCAAACAGGCCGTCTGATCCCAAACAAAGCTGGTTGCCATGTTTGTTATCACAGCCTCCTTTCTGCTTTCCTCTCATGATTGTTAATACAGTTTCCTGCCTCTGTTGGCCACCGAGGACGGCAGGTGTTGTTTTATTTTACCTCCATACAGCCATTCCTCCTCCTCGTCGCCGGCGCTGGCGTCGGTGGTCGTCGTTTTGTCCGCTTCCTCCGCAGACATGTTGAGCTGAAGGCGGCGGAGGCCCCGCGGCGAAGCGACGGCGAAGTGAAGAGCTTTAAAATCAAGAGCTGAGCGTACTGATTTTCTCCTTTCTTCGGGGGGAAACGTAGTTATGAGCGAAAACACGACGCCTTCATAGATTCATCTCCGACGTCTGCGAGTCAGTGTCAACCCGGAAGAGGTTGACGGAGTCCCGCTAAGGTCAAAGTTTGTGGTGCGAAAAGTCACAGCGCCCCCTGGCGGACGAGCGTCACAGGACGCCTCCTGTGACCAAAGCTGTGGAAAAAAATACACTTTGTCAGGAGGGTTGTTGCGTTTTGTTTTGTTTTTTTTTTAAATATATTTTGCGTATTTAAACCTCTTTTATTTTCTGTGCATTGTAAATGCATCCACTGGACCTGTAAATAATACATTCTCATATTGAATACACACTGATTTCTTAACATGCAAATATCACTGCTGTCAAACACAAATGATCGCTGTATACACCGAATGTACAACACCATCATATCCACCTACCTCTTGTATATAAGGTTACAAAGCAATAATCATATCTATTTCCCTTTCCACTCTCACTATTGCATTTTTATCTTACTGTCAACTTGTTACTGTTGTTCTTATTATTTCTTTTTTTCTATATATGTATTTACTGTTTATATATATAGTTTCATATGTTTATTCATACTTGTACAAAGTAGTTTATGTTGATGTTAATTTTTGTCCTATACATTTGAATTCCTAATTGTGGATGTGTATCCATGAATACTGTTGTATTTAAAATTATGTTTTATATCATTGGATTAATGGATATATTTCTATTTGTTATATTTGATTTCATACTTCTGTTTGTGCATATTAATTGTCTTTCTACTTTGTGCTGCAATGTGCTTATGTACAAGTAGCTCAGTTTTTTTACTGGAGGACAGAACTTAATGTAATTTTACTTTATGTAAATATTTTTTTGTATTCAGTATACAAGCAGAAACAGAGCTGGGCAATGTCAGCTCTTCAAAGTAAATATTACTGAATCCTCTGACTCTCCTACAAAAATATCCATCCATTAATTTTCTGTACCGCTTATCCTGTCTCACAGAGTCACGGGGTGCTGGAGTCCATCTCAGCTGTCACTGGGCGAAAGACGTTGTATATGCTGGACTGGTCATATGACACGGAGGCCTCGGAGACCCCTGACCTCTTGGGCCCCTCGGCATCTGCCTGGTGATCCAGCTGTGAAAATGCACAACATACGCCAAAAGCATGAGGAAGCTTTACAGCCACATGTGGCTGGTTGAACATGTAATTCCAAAACCATGAGCAATATTAACATGCCTTTGCCCGAGCTTCTGCTCCCCTGCTTTCCATAAGCTAGGCTGTTGTAGCGGGCAGGCAAAGTCCCAAGGCCAGAGACCCTCATGGATCCCAAAGGTCCAAGGTTCACTGACTGTATGCTTTGTGCTAAGCTGATTCCAAACTCTAAAACATTATCTATATACCACGTTTCCTTCGTTGTTAACCAGACAGCATAACATACACTAATAAGATAAAAAAAAAAGACAAATAGAACAAGACAAAATCATAAATGAAAATCTCATATTATCTAGTCAGTTTAAAAGTGTGAATTCTTTGCTGCATTTTAAAAGGAAGTTGAACAGAATAACTTATGAATGGTGGCTCAGGTGCCATAGTAGCAAATGCACGGTCACCTTTGGCCACAAATCCATACTTAGGAGCGATGAGAAGAGCTAATTCTACTGACCTTTGTGTGCACCCTGACATGGATTAGTGGGTCTTGGAGCTTTGGAGCCAATCCATTTAATGTCCTCCAAGGGATTCTCAATTTAGTTTCTTTAAGTAATAACAATAAAATGTACTGACTTTCTTTACAAGCCCACACACTTTCCACATCCTTCTGGCCATATACTGGTAGTTCAGGTATCAAATCAACTCCTGCCTTTTGCCAGCAGTATTAAACAGATTTGATATCATTTGTCATCCATGTAATGTATGTTCTTCACAATATTACCAGCATCATTTGAAGCCAATTATGTTGACACACATAGACTCATTTCTACTTTGTATTACTGTTTATTTTACACATGACACCAAAATATAAACACTTCCAACTAGAAAATAAAAGCATCGTAACTCTAACACATTACCTCTGAATTAGCAAAGAAAGGTTTCAATGGATGACGCTTATATTTTGTTCTCACTCACAGAGCGTTGTGCTCTATCCTCTTATACATTCACGAAATCAAGCTGCATCTGCGAGTTCATCATCAGCACATTGATTGTCATTATTGCTGTTGTGGTTTTGCACGCACAAGAAGTTTCCCCATCAATGCAGAGAGGACCGTTAATGCATTTATGGCCTCTGACCATTTAAGTGGACGGCACTTAAGCTTTGTCAGTAAACGACAAGGAAATCTGTGGATTCTCTCACTCTCTCTCTTTTCACCCCCACTTCAGCTATTATCGCTTGTTTTACAGTGGTGATTATACATTATACATTAACACTGACTTTGACGTGTGTGATGCTGAAATGAAATTAATTAACAGCATTCATGCATATGGATTTAGATATTTAGATACACAGCACGCACACCTGCACACGCACGCACACACAAAGTAGGAACTCAATATCTGTGAGCACATTGATTTTTCATATCACAAGTATCTACTGTATCACATCATATATGTAAGCTTTGGTGTGGGTCTCCTTATGTTCACAGTACACACACACACACACACACACACACACACAGGGAGGCAGTAAAGAGGGAGGGATGCCAATGGTCTCCCAGTTAAACTGATCATGGAAATTGCATTTATTTCATTCACTCCCCCCCCTCGCATCCTCATCTCTTCTCCAGTCTCCACTGCTCCTTTCCATCTCTTGCCTGTCTGCCTCTGAGTCCATCCCTACTTTTTTCTCCAACATTAGATTTTTTTCTTCCAGCTCTTTATTTAAGTATAATAATTCAGACAGCAACCTATACAAGACTATCACTGGTGTGCAGCGACAATCATATCTCCAAATTTGGACAGCAAATGAACAGATTAACTGTGCCTTAATTGGTTCAGAAAATATTCATGGATCTTGCACAAAATAAACCATCTAAAAACCCACTGGATTATCTGGAAAAATTTAATTAAGAACAGCACAGTTTTTCTAAGCTCATGAAATGTAATACCACTCTACACCCACACAACCACAGAGCATACTGCAATGAAAACAAAAATTTCCTTCAAATAAATCATAAAGACAAATGAAAGAATACAACAGAGATTATACTCTCAGGTTCCAGTTTATTATAGGCACACATAGCTGCAATCAGTGTAGTCTAATAGTCTACAATAGTCTAGTAATACAGTTCAACAGCACCACAAACTACAGTTTTAATGAAAAGCGAACATTTTAACCATCATAGAGGTCAGATTTATTGCAGGATTGTTGCATTGGACTACATTAGTTTTAGCTCAGCGTGCCTGATAAACTATACAGTACAACAGAAACAGCAAAGAGCAATAAATTAATGTAATGGAAATGGTGAGAACCAAGTAGTTTCTTAGATGGTGATGATGAAGAAGGCTCCGCTGACACTGTGACTCTTTTAAGCAATTATATTCTATTACAAAAAAAGGTACAGCATCAAATCAAGCTCCCAGGTTGCCTGTGAGAGGGACCAGGCCAATACGTATCCCCCTCTCAACCACCTCTCTCTTAGGGGTTTATATAGTGCAGTTGTTTTTCACCTAAAACCGCTCCACGTCAGGGGGTCTTCATAAAAAGGTGCATAGGTTGCTGGACTGAGTCCAGTCTTTATGAGATCTTTATCTTACACGTGGCATGTTCACAGGTCATTGCATGTATAACACATCATACACTACACAAGCAAGAGAAGGGCTCCAATAAAAATCAAAACAGGAGGCCGATTTTAAAGAGCTCAGTACATTTTCATGTGTTGTTCCTCTGGTTTCCCCCTCAGGCTGTCAACTGCTCTGACGTCATTCCCTTCACATTTTTTTCCATGACTGTTCCTCCTCTCTTGCTCCATCCCTGACACTGCTCTCCATCCTCTTGCACCTTTTCAGCCTTTTCTTTCTCCCCTCTCATTCTTTTCTCATTCACCCTCCACATCATCCCGTCTCTCTCTCTCTGCCTCCCGTTGGCTCCGCACTCCATCCCTCCCCGCGTCCATCCCTCTCTCCTTACGGTGGATTAGGGCGGTTTACAGCCTAGTCGATAGTAATCAGGTTTATCCAGACAGAGGGCGATCATTGGGCTATCAGTAATTACACACGCAGATATTAGCTTACTCAGATATCTGCCTTGGCACATTTTCAATCCACATCATCTCTTTGGATCAAACATATGGTTATGTGATGCCATGTATGACAGCTTAACATGGCAGTTTCTGCTCCTTTGTTTTGAGACACAAAGATCCATCTGTTGCAAAAAATGAATGCATGTTTGAAGCAAAGGCCTCAGCACATGAGATAATTGTTGGAAATGCAATTAGGGAAACTGCAAATTTTCAACTGATGTGCAATTAAGATTTGACATTAAAGATAATTGATTTTCTCTGACATTTTGCATCAGAAGTTCACTGCAAAACAACAATGTGCACAGCTAACAGTATTTCCTGCTACGTTAGTGTTAATCAACAGTTAACCCCAGCTCTGTCAAAGGGAAACCAAATCCACCTTCTATTATCTCTAAAGCTTTCAAATGAGCTTTCAAAAGTTACATCTTGTTTGTTTAATCTGTGTAATGACAGAACAGTTAAAAGTTAAAATTATTTCTTGACTCTCAACCGCTGGAGACTTCAGGAAGTTACTAACCGAGCAATAAAGTAAGTTCAAATTCACATACAATTGTCTACATACTCACATAATCAGCATGGACTATATACTACATACTGTAGTAGTGTATGTTACACTACTATTATTTCATGGCAAATTAATATCATTATATTTTTTAGTGTTAAATATGTTTTTTTCTGCATGTATGTGAGCTCCCATGCCTTTCCTCTAAACTGTACCTTAAAGTCATTCGCTATCATTCATAATTATTTAACAGTCAATTCCTGAAGTGCTGCAGTGGCTGGGTGTCCAGTAAGCTAAGCTCATTTAGCACACTCGGAAATTCTTGCTAATCTAGTTTACATCCATGCCTTTCTCGTAATTACAATCCACATACTATGCAGCTGGAATTCACTGCGTATGTCAAACTTGTGTGTGAATAGTATGGCAAGCTCCAAAGTGTCAAGCTCTTATTTTTATTATTTTTATTAGGTTTACAAAAATACACATATGTGACAGTGAAATCCCTTCTACAGTTAAGATAAGTACATTCCACATGTCAAACAAGTCCTTTAAGGGTGAAAGTGAGGACTTGACTGAGGTATACTGTGAACTCTGACCTGCAATATACATCACAAGATTCAATCAAAGCGAATTACATCAAAGAGAATCTAAGTTGCTCCGAGGAAACATTCTTTTTTTTCTTTCCTTTTTTTTGACCCATCTCTTAGTCTGATCTGTTCAATGGTTCATAATTGATATGTGAAACACCACAATTGGACCATGGATGGACACTTAACAACCACACAGAGTGGGTAAAAAAAAAAAAAAGAAAGAAACCCTCCACTCCGCTGACTGTTATAAAGGAGAGGAAAGACAAATGGACACAGATATCAGGTTTATAATGTCCAGTCAGCAGACAGAGAACAGTGTTGGATTGCATCAAGAAAAAAAGGTTACGCAGAGCTTTGGGCCAATCGCTGTAAGGAGAAACGATGAGGTATTCTCTGAGTTGAAAAATGTGTGTATCGAAGTGTGTGCGTGTTTTCCTCTCTCTTTCCGTCAAGCAGGCAAAGAAGGTGTACGTGTGTGCCCGCCCGAGGGTGTGAAGATCGCTCCATTTGTAGGTGATTGAGTTAGGATGTGTGTGCGTCACTAAAGGGGATAAAGGAGAGAGGGGAGAGCGGGCAAGGTGAAAGACAATGAGAGAGAGAGACAGAGAGAGACAGACAGAGAGGGAGAGGAATGTTTTTCATTACGTAATCTAATCTAAGTGGCTATTTTTCTTGTATAAAACCTCTGTTGCCCTCCGTGGGTCCGCTGTCCTCATCTGTCTAAAAGCACTGAGTGAGTCATAGTGTGGGTCCACACACACACACACACACACTCACACACACACACACAGTAAGTCACAGTGAGTCAGCCAAGATCTGCTATAGACGCTCACCTCAGCGATGAATAATGTAATAGGGAAAGGCATATAAACTGCTCAAATGACATGTGAACTCAGTGGACAGTAGACATATGGATGATCCTGATGGACGCACACACACACACACAGTGACATCTTCACAGAGCACTGGCAGCTGGACTGCATGCTGGTGAACAGGTGTATTGTACTCTGACACCTTGAGTAGCAGGTTTCTCTTTGTCTGACGGTGGTAATATTCAACAGAAAGCCCCCAACTCCACAGAGAAGAGTCATTTGAGCAAAAGTGTTACATTTTGGGGGAAATGGGCTTTGTCACTTTCAGGCAGAGAGTTTGATGAGAAGGCCGATACCCCTCTCTGGTCTGTCTGTTAGCTTAGCTTAGCACAAAGACTGGGAACAGGGGGAAATAGTTAGCCTTGCTCTGCCTGAAGGTTATAAAATGCACCTACCAGCATCTCTAAATCTCACTAATTAGCATGCTCTATGTACAATTTATTTAAGTATTTAAGGATAACTCACAGTTTTACATGGGGTTTATTATTTCCTGTCTTTGAGCAGGTACCAGGCCATCAGTGGAGATTCCAAGAGGTTACAGGTTTAAATCAAGGAATCATATAATCCCAAATAAAACAGCAAATTGTCCCTTCCACACTTTCTTTTTGTATGTCTCAAATAAACAAGATATGACCTGCTAATTAGTGAGCTTAAGAACAAATGTAAGGCAAATTTGGTTTCCTTTACAAAGAGCCAGACTGTCTGCTTCCACCATTTCCACTCTTTGTGCTAAGATAAGCAAATTGTACCTTTATATTTATTGGACAGACATAAGAGAAGTCTCGATCTTCTCGCCAAAAGATGCTAAATATTGGTACCACATCAATACCACATCCAAGGAAATGAACAACATCAGGAATGATAAATGAAAAGAGCAGGTTAAGGATGGGTTAAGCTTCCAGGCTGCATGTCCCAAGGTGACTTTTGTATCAGATGCACGACCCAATTTTTTCATGGGAAACAACAAAACTTTTTTGTGGAGCAGAGATGGAACACCCCTGTGAGGCATCGCTACCAAGAACGTCTTTCCCGAGCACATGGCTGGGCTACGACTGCTCTCTCACCCCAGGCTTCCCAGATGAAAACCCCTTCCCTCCTCACCGTACCGTCCGCACTTCCAGATGATCAGATTATTTGCTCATGATCTCTTTTTTTAGCCTCCGATTTTGCATAGTTTCCTTGGTAAACGAATAGAAAGTAATGACCACCCTTACCTAATGTTTGTTAAAGAGCAGTCAGTTTTCTTTGCATAGATGTAAAAACAAACTGCCCAAACATCCTAAAACAGTGTGTGTGTGTGTGTGTGTGTGTGTGTGTGTTTGTGTGCAGAAGTTCTCCACAGTTACTTTTCTGGTGATATTCAACTGTCAAAAGAAACCATCACTAATCACATTATTCCACAAAGTTATACTGGAAATCAAACAAATGAAAGAACTAAGACAAACAAATCAAAATTCAATTAAAGTGATGTTCTGCTTCTGTTTGAGTTGGTTTGGCCACGTCCCGCCATCATGTGTGCAAACTGCGCAGCGGCAGTGCGCTGAGGTTGCAAATCATGTGTGCAAGAAAAAAACCCACAAGGATCCCACTGTCCTCTCGCGTCGTCCTCTAGAGGATCAGGAAACAAACACAGAGATCAAAAGATAAAAACTCACAGCTCATGCAAACACATACGCACTTAAACCCTCAAGGCGCAAAGCGAGTTGAGCGGCTTCTTGCGGCCTCTGAACCACCAGGAGACCCTGAAAATCCATTTAAAATGCTTCTCTGAAATGTGTTTTTGCTATAATTGAACTATGTGACAAACACTACAAGTGTTTGTCACAGTGAACTGCATTTGGTCTTTGAAGACTCTTTTTGGGACTGTAACCACTTAATTTAATAACCTCCTGGCTGGATTAAAACCCCATTTTTTTGTATGGCAGTTTCTTGGATTAATTACAAATTTGGTTGGTAACATGCACCAGTAAAGCTTGAGAGTTATGACAAATCTATTTGTCAAGATTTAGATTTACAGATTACAATTTTATTTTGGCAGAGATGGAAGTAGAATCAGCAACACGCCAGTTTTATGAGTAAAACCTACAAATAAATTAGTAAATGAAATGTAGTGGTGTAGACGTATGATGTAGCAGGAAATAAAAATAGACCAAGTTCAATAGTCCAAGTTTACAAAAACTGTACTAAAGTAGAGTTCTTGCATAAAGGTAGTAATTAGTTAGTAAATTGATGATGAGTTTTCTGCCTTGTTTAATTTTGCACGATAAGTGAGCGTCTGTGTTCTTATCAACTTATTAAAAAAACACACCATCTAAAACAAAAATAAATATAAATATAAATACAAATATAAATAAATAAAATACTCATACCAGACATTTAGTATAATTATTATTGGAGTGTAGATAGTGTGTGTGTGTGTGTGCGTGTGTGTGGATGCTGCTGTCTGAAAACCTGTGGTCCAGCCCTGCAGGGCACCACATTCTCAGGGCTGATAAAGTTGATTACATCTGGGAAATGTGAGACTGTGATGCTTTTCTTCAGGGAAACTCCAACTGCCAAGTGAGAGCTGTCATCCCCAACCCAGACCAAGAAGCACGGACTGACACCATAATAATAATGATAATAATAAAAAAAAAAAAGTTTGTGAAACATTTGCACCATGCACATTTACAAAGAACTGCTCCTCCTCTGTATCAGCATGCAGCTCCATCCTACTGGAGAAATTCTTCCTTTAATAAGCTGTCTTGGAAAGAGCTGTGTGTGTATGTTGTTTTTTGCTGTGTGTGTATGTTGTTTTTTTTTTTTTAATTTTATTTATCTATCTATTTTTTTATTCCAGTAATAACCGAGTCATCACCTTGGCCAGCCTCCAGCCAATGCGGGACAGAAAAGGAGTGGCAGTGCTCCAGATGAGGGAGGAGAGGCTGCACTGTGTCTTTAAGCTGCAGTCTGATCCATCCCGAGGAGCCGCAGCCTGCACGATCATTGTGTGTCTGCGCAGGAGGGGACCTGTCCTGTGTCCGTGTTGTTGCGTTGGATGGGATCTGGTGGTGTTGTTTTTTTTTTATTAAAAAAAAAAAAAAACAGGGGAAAAATCCCAGGATGGTTATTCCCGCACTTGAAACCCACGGAGTAGAGTGAAAGGCTGAAAAGAAAAAAAAACGCCTCATCATGAGGTGCCACTGGATTGTTTTTGTTTCACATTTTCTTTTGCTGCCACTGACAGGTGAGAAATACACTCCCATCACACACACACACACACACACACATTGTTTTAACGCGCTTGAATATCCCCATAGTGGCGCATGGTGTGTCTGTCTGTCTAATGACTTTATAATAAGCTTATGTTCTCTCTTTACTTCACAATAGTTTAACTGATTACCATTTTCTAATGCTAAAATACTCCTGGAGACACGAGGTTGTTCCTTTATAATATATAATATTGTACTTTCATGCGTTATTCCCCTGTGGTGTTGCTAAAAAAAATCCACATGTCCCTGTTTTTTCTGACATTTGCATGATAAACTGTCTTTTTAGGTGTTTAGTGTTGTTCTGTCTCCCTATTGTGTGCTTATTTAAGGTCTTTTCATCCTCAGTTGGACTTATTCAGGTGAGAAAAAGCACATGTTCAGCTCCCCTGACATGTCTGTGTCTCTGAGCCCTGAAGAAACATGGTCCCCACATTGTCCTGAAAACGTGCTGGACTAGATAAAGTGTGGTTTAGCGGTACAGTCTCACCAACCTGTCAGATCAAGTCCACAGATCATATCAGCGCTCATTTCCATAATTAGGTTACTTTGCCAGTGTGTTTGTGTTTGTAAGTGCGTAGGAGATGCCTATGGGCTGCCTCTCCCAGCAGGCAACAGGTGTGTGTGTTTGTGTGCGTGTGTGTTTATAGCACCGTTGGAGGACGATTAATTATTTATCCACCAAAATAAAAGGGGATTAGGTTGTACGCCTCAGCAGGGCAGCAGAGGCAACAAAAGAACAGGCGCACATCTCTTAACACGAACACATCCAGCAGCACTTTGACATCTCACCAGCACTCTCCGCTGCGTGATGGCAGCTTTGTGTTTAGTCATTCAACAGCCTCAGGTTTTTCTTGCGAAACCTTTTGACTGCTCAAATAACACAGCGGCTCTTAAACGCGCTCTTGCACCCTGCAAAAACAGAGAAGAAAGCCCTCCCGGATACTGATGCGTTACAAGGGGAGCCTTATTTGCATCCACTTCTTGCTTTCTCAACCAGGCCCGAAGGCACAACAGTCACATGAAAATCTTGTTCTTGAAATGGCGCCTATCATGTGGGAATCTGCAAAAAAAAAAAAAAAAAAAAAGTAAAGCAAACTTGGAGGGGGGTTGGGTGTTGGGGGTTAAACTGTGCTCCTCGCAGTGTTAGTTTGGTTTACTCATTTTAAGGGTATGGATTTGAGGGGCCTTAATGCATGATTACTCAGCGGGTAGACGGCTCATAATTATTGATTGTTCAATTGAGCTGTGGTGGTTTGATAGCACTCTGTCTTAAGGGGCATCGTCCTATTTAACCATTACATTAGGGACTATATTCAATTCTATATTCCAACTTGATTCATCGATTTGTTGATTGAAAGAAAACTTTGACAGCCTCAAGCAAAATTGCCAAACACCATTTTGTTAGAGCATTGCAGTTGTGAGGATTTGCTGCTCGTCTTTGGATTACATAAAGATATGTTGTGTTTGCTGATTTAAAAAAAAGCAGGTTTTATTATTGCTACCACAAGTTTTCATAATTGGGGCCTAAAAATCCCCCGATTCATTTTTTCTGGGAATTCCGTCAGAAGCTTTGATTTTTGCGGTATCATTGTCAGAAAATTAACTTTT
>JBAJHX010000051.1:17758290-17781645 GCA_037176925.1 Amniataba percoides | reverse complement strand
TATATATTAAACAATTAATGGGATGATCAGCAAAGTAATCTGAATATTTGCTGATGAAAACAATCTTGAATTGCAGCACTGCATATCTGCTTTTTTTGGTCTTGCTGTTCCCAGAGCTAGTAATTCATCAGCATTTGTGTTTCTGAAACGCAGCAGGTTTTTTTCCTTCTGGCCTGGATCTTTGCCTAAACTGAACCCCTCAAAAAAAAAAAAAAAATACAGCATCCAGGCCTGCCATACGTCAACCATACTGCATGTCCTCTGTTCCAGCGTGGTGCGAGCCAGTCATCTCCCCCAGCGGGCCTCACGTTGTCATTCCCAAGAGGGGCAAGCTGGAGCTGCGTTGCCATGACAACGCCACAACGTCTGGCACGCCGATCAGCTTGAGGTGGCAGAGGGAGAAGCCTCGCAGGCTGGAGGGCGAGGTGGAGGAGGGCGGCGTGGCTTATGTCAAAGTGTCAGCAGTGCAGCCATACCACACGGGCCGCTACGTGTGCGTCAACAACAGCACACTGGAGCACAGCTCCATCTATGTTTACGTGAAAGGTGGGTGTTCGAGCTGGCAAGGAGGAGGGAGGGGCGTGTGATTGCACATGTGTGTCCATCCAGTAACATTACTTAGCCCATCTCTCGTTCATCTCCTCAGACCCGCTGAATGCCTTCCAGCGCACCATGGTCAACGTCATCCTAGTGCGTGCAGGTGAGAACTACACCATCCCCTGCCTGGTGACCGACCCCGAGGTCACTCTCTTGGCTCTGGACACCTGCGATGGACGACCTTTGCCCTATGGCATGACTTTCTACAGCGACCTCCAGCGAGGTGTCACCATCGGTAACGTGAGGAAGGAATACGAGGGCTGCTACGTGTGTGTGGGACAGCTCCGTGGGGTCAAAGTGATGTCGAGCCAGTACACAATAGATGTGAGACTCGGTAAGTGACAGACACGATGGACAAAGGTGATGTGATTTTCTTGTTTTTGAAAACTATAAGTCATAATGACAAACCACCGTGTAATAGTTCTGCATGTGTCATAGTTTTACTACATTTGTCATTTGGGTGTTAATTTAGCTAAAAGGGTGAGAGGAGGGATGGAGCAAATGCTGTATATGCTGCTGTTGCCAGGAAAAGAATAAGAGAGACTAAGCCTAACCCAGTATTTTAGTATTTACAGCAAGAAAAGGAAAGAGCCACAAAGTCAGAGTGAAAGTCACTAACTTATAAGAAGCATAGTTAAGCTGCCCCTCTTTTAGGGGGCTCCACTCTTTCATCCTAAAAGCATCTGTCCTCTTCTGGTAATTAGCCAGTGAAAGGAAAAGGCAGTGCATTTGACTTTGTTAATGCCTTGGGGAACCATAATGCAAATGTCCCAATACACAAAATAAAAACACCGACACAAACACAACTGTTACTATCTACCACCTCACAGCTGCTTGTTCAAAACACTAGAACTGGGCAGTGTGAGGAGAAACGTAGCCTTCATACAGTGTTTCACAGAATATCTCATATCTCCTTGAGTTGACGTTCATTCACAATAGGCTAATAATATAAAATAGTAAAAATATAATTTATCCTCAGGCTCCCTACAACAATGCTCAAAATATATGTATAAAAGAAAATCATGGAAGTACAAAGAGAATAGTGGAAATTTTGATAGTTAAAGACAAATTGAAACTGATTACTAAAGTCAGTTGGACATGTTCTCTGGGGATCATCAGTGTCTGTGCAAAACTTCATGACAATCCATCAAATGCTTAATATACTTCAGCCGGGACCAAAGTGCTGCACCAACCCACCAACAGACCAACACTGCCATTCCTAGAGCCACGAGTGTGGCTGCAAATCTACACGAGAGGCCATAATGCATCCTGGCAAAGACCAGTGTCGGTCACAGCGATGAAAAACGGCTCCTCCAACCATCCACGCTGCATGTGTTTTGGCAAGAGAGGTTTAACTCATAGTTTTCCTAATGAACTATATTAATAGGAACTGTACCATAAAAGCATTTGAAGTGTGCGCCGGTCTCCCTGCACTGCATCAGCACTTTCAGTCTGGTCTGCAGTGAGTGAAAGACATCAAAACAGAGACAAGCTGGGAGGAGCTGGGGTGTAGTGTCCTTTTGACTGATGAGGGAGAGGGAGCGAGGGTGGAGCAGAGGGATTAAAGTCTCATACTGAACAAAGCTTTGTAACGGTGCATGAAGGCCTCGCTTGGGGTAAATAGAATTAGCAGAGTCTTTGTCAAACACAGCCCGCTAAAGTGACGTCAGAAGGCATATAATGTCGGGAATTAATCTTCATATGCAAATACTGTACCTGCATGCTTTGTCATCATTGTGTGTTTGAATAAACAGGAGTCACACACCCATGAGGGTAATTAAAGCATGTTTTGTTATGTATTTCTTTTGCATCTTTCATTTTGGTATCAATGTTGTAGCTGCACTTATAATTAAATATCTCAGGGAGAAACACTGTTGTTAACATCACACAGATGAATGATTTAGGCATTTATCACTCACTCAAATCCAGAGTGATTTACAACATTGGCTGTCATAAAATATAATAATTTCATACTCATAAATAAGATGCATGAGCAGTGCAAACGTCGTGACCCAGCTGTCCTTGTGACTCTTATTTACGAGGAAATGAGAACGAATAGAAAAACAGTAAGGCGAGGGAGTTTTTATGTGCGCTTATGTAAATGAGACAATCAGTTAAATCAGTTATGTTAATGTCGGCACTCTTTATCCAGTGCCAGACGTGCCTCCAGTGGTCACGCTGTCCCAGAAAGACACCGTCATCCTCAGGAAAGGAGAGCGGTTTGAGATCACCTGCAGCTCCACCAATGTCAACCCGGACTTCAGCCTGAAATGGGATTTTCCTCCAACAGCGGTGAGATTGATGATTGACTTGCAGGACAATTATAACTTTAGCCATACCAAGTCATACTACTAAACTAATAATGATATTTCTTACATTTAATATTTTAAAATAAAACAAATGATAATGTATATGACAGTGCAGAGCAGAAAATTCAAGATATATGATTAGCAGAAAATATAATTGAACAGTGAAATAGATAAATTGTTATGATATACTTTTTGTAAAACTTTAGAAAAGTTTCATGTTAAGTTGGCTGTTTAAGATTATCACAGCTGTGATAAATGTGCGTTCAATTCGAAAAGCTGAACTATCTGAAGTGCTGTAACAATTGATCTGTGTGACGTCCCACCTGTTGACATTGCACCGCTCACCTTTGACCCCAATGCCCTGCAGCATCCCAATAAATCCCAAACCTCCCATATCCTGTCCGGCTCCCGTGGTTATCAACGCGCCGCCTCGCTCCTGATCGCAGCCGTCAACCAATTGGATGCAGGCACTTACCGCTGCCACGCCCACAATGAGAGAGGTACCAGTGTCACCGCGCTGCAGCTGGATGTCCGTGGTGAGTGTCCACGGTGGTGCTTTTGTTTTTTTTTGGTGCTTGCATGGGTGCACCTAGGTAGTCGGTGACACAGACAGTACAGCCGCACGCACAGTATTCACAGGAATGTTCACTGAAACAACACTCGGCTAAAATCAATAAAACCAGCACTCGCTCCTGGAGATCCATTTTTAACACTCATGATCCCTCATTTGCATTGCATGCAAATAAGTGTCCAGATGTGTCAAAGAAAGAAAGTGGGTTAGGATTTGCCAGTGCGGCTCCAGATATGGTTTAGGCACAAAACACTTCCCAGATCACAAAAGGAGCTGCAAAATTTCATCCAAAATGTTTTGCTCCAGTCATGTTTGTGCAGTTTTCTTCTCTTTGTAAAAATGCTGATAAATCCGACATTAAGAGTGAATACAAACAGTTTTTCACTCTGTCCACAACAAGCTGGACTCGCCAGTTTTGAGCCCTGATCTGCTGTTTGCAGTTTGTAACATCACATGGCGTGATTCTGGCACATTTGTTGCACTTTTGAGAGCCAGCACGCAAAGTGACGTACAGTCATCCTGAAAATGCTTGTTACAAACTGGTGAGGAAAAATCTGGACGGCAGAAGTTGCAGAGCAGTCGATGCCCCTCCCTCAACTCTAAGCTAACTAACAGGTGTGATTAATGGTGTTGGGCGATACCAGCAAAAGAGAGCCAGGTGTCAGTGTAACTTCCCTGAATAATTCACAGAACACATGTATCTCAGGTTGCCATTTGCTGGTGTTTATTTTGTTTGTTTGTTTGTTTTTGTTTCTGGCCTTTTCACATAGATTTTACACAAATGTTGACCAATGTTTTTTTTGCTCTGTCTTGTGTAAATACCTACAGCTGGGTGTTTCAGGCACATTCTTGTAAGGCATTTTGGAAAAGTTAGGAAATCACAAGCTGAGATAAAGATGCATCAGGCAGGTTGGAGAAGCGTGAGAAGGTGTATCCCAGTATTTCCCAGCAGCATTCATCAAGGAATATACTGACTCTATTTTCATTTTAAAGCAGATATTAAACATTTACTTATGGTGTTTTCTGCATAGCTTTTGCTCAGCATATCGGGGGACTTTTCCTTTAACTCTGTTTATTTCTGTTGTCCTTCAGAGCGGGGCTTCATTACCATGTTAGGACAGCTAGATCCGATCCAGGCTTATGTCAGAGAGGGAGAGAGCCTGAGCCTGATAGCGGAATTTGACGCCTATCCTGCACCTGGCTCCCTGTCCTGGTCTTACAATGGCAAAAAGATCCTCAACACCACAGAGCACGTTATCACTATCCACCGCCGCAAGTACAGGTACAGTAAGTTAACAGTATACCGGATGTGGGGATATCACATATATATCAAGTGACGCATAAATCGAATTTGTCCGTTTTATCAGATACACCAGTGAGCTCAGGCTGGTGAGGGTTCTCGGCTCGGAGGGCGGGATCTACAAGTTCTTAGCCAGTCATGAGGATGCGTCTGTAGATCGCTCATGCCACGTGTACGTCATCAGTAAGTAGTTCTCACAGTTCTTTATATATCTTCATCGTAATGCTCTTGAGTTCTGCACGTGGTTGTTAACATACAAAAATAACCATCAGTACCTACATTTCTTTGATGTAGAATCTGTGTCTCTCTTTCCTATCAATGTGGTCATTGTGGGTTTTTTTTTTTAACAAGGTAAGCCAGTTATCATCGCTCAGGAAGGACCCATTGATGGACAGGTGCGGTGCATTGCTGCTGGTTATCCAGTCCCCAAAATCAGCTGGTACTTCTGTGAGCTGCCACACACGAGGTATGAATCAAATATATTTTGAATGACTTTAATTTTTTTTTTTAAATCTGATCTGATGGAGATCAGAAGAGTCATAGAAGGTGATGATGATAAAGAAAACCTGCCAAATGGGGCAAAATAAGAATTTTATGTGACAAATCAATGTATCACATCATGAATTAGTACATTAATGACATTAATCAACTATGATTGCAGTAACAGTTGCAACAAGTTTTTTTTTTACTTCATTCATCGTTCATTTCAGCTTTCTAATATCAACAATAAGATGTAAAAGTGTTTTCTATATTTCCTGCCATCATATAATTAAAAACATGCAACTCCTTGGTTTTGTGCAGCTCATATTAAAATCTGAAACTGAACAGCAGTGTGACTTGAGAACGCTGATACTGATAATCTCCGACATGACTCATCTTCTGTTGTTGTGTCTGGCAGTTTCCTCCGAGAGCAGGAGATGCTCATGGGAGCCTGAAAACAAAGTTGGTTAACTGGTTTAATGTCATCTCATTGTGTCATTAGCATTCAGACAAACAAGCCAACCGGATTCTGACTGTCAACACGACATGGGCATCTTAAGACACTTTGAGTCCCTGGTTTACGTTGTAAAATTTGTAGACTAAACAAATTATTGATTTATTGACAAAGAAGAAAGAAACTGATTAATACAGAAGCCAGGAAAGGCTGTGGTAACAGGAAAACAAGGGATCTTGAGATTACAGGATTTATGCCTCATGTCTCATGAAAACTTTTTTTTTCCTTTTCAAGACATTTTTTCAGGAAATAGGACTCTGACACCCTGAGAGAACTTGAGATGAAGGATAAAATTAGATGACTGGTACCTCAATAAATCTTGGCTTTCGTAGATTACATTAGTTGAATCATATTAATTCCATTAATCTAGTTGGTCTGACACCCATTTTCCAACAACAAAGATTAACTGGAAGTTATCAGTATTTGTGGAGGTTAGCAAAGACGCTCATGGAAACTACAGACATCGGGTTACGATTGCAATGATATTTGAAGACTTGCGTCTGAGAATTTGAGGAATGTTGGTGGGAAAGATCATCAATCAGATGCAGTGAAAAAAAATGATATTGTAGAAAATAGCCAAAAATGTAGATGCAAGAGAGGGAAATCTGACCTTAAAACCTCTCAACAGGTGTTCACACCTGCCCAATGCCACCCAATGGGAGACTCCGGAGGTCGCCATGGTGACAGAGTCTCCCTTCGGCAGGGCTGAAGTGGAGTCCCGACTGAACGTGAGCAAGGAGCACGCCCACTATCACACCTTGGAGTGTGTAGCGAGCACGGAGGGGGAAGAGGCCTACACACTGTTCTCCATCAGTGGTACGACAGACACACACTCAGAAAGATGGTAGATGATAGCTAATATATAACATAAACACACAAACCCATTGACCCGGTGTCTGCTGAGGCTTGGTGTAAGGTAACTGGGTACAGATTGAATAAGATTAGTGAATGCTGACCATGCAGGCTGGGATTATATGGTATAGACGTGCTAATCCTTGTCACACAAACAAACACCACTGCTGCAGCTGTCTGTCTTAACGCCTGAGAGAAAGGATGAGACTGTGTGTGTGTGTGTGTGTGTGTGTGTGTGTGTAACGGCCGTTAACATGTCATATCTGGTGTGTGTGTGTGTGTGTTTCCCCTCAGAGCGTGTCGTCCCCCACAAACTCTTCACTCCTCTTCTAACCGGCATGGTGGCCACTGGCGTTTTCCTCAGCCTCATTCTAGTGGTGCTGCTCTATAAATACATGCAGGTAAGATAAATCAGACACTGTGACACCATTACTGCGATGGAGAAATATTTCATCTCATTGAAAGTCGGCTTCCGCAAATCACATAAATCCAATGGCCATCAGAGTCGTGAATTAGTTTCGAAATGTGTTTTAAAAATTCCTAGACGTTCATCTGCCACCATTGATATGCAGTCGGCATCACAGAAAAATAAATGCCTGCATTAGTTTCTACCGAAGGGCCCGCTCTCATTTACTAATGACTCACACCTCCATCTTGATTATGGTTAAACTCAGAAGCATCTTTCTGAGATCAGACTAGTGGGTTTTTTTTTTTGCCTTTGGTACCAATATTCAGTAGATAAGAGTGGAAATATGTCCTTTTAATCAATGTGAATGTGACCTAATGAATCTGAAATGAATCAATCAGCCTTTCAGACATGCTGTGGTTAAAGGCTTTTTTTAACACGCTGATCGTGCCTGGAGCCATTAATTTACCCCCTCAGCATGCCGCTCTCATTGCACTGGCATGAGTCAGACTCCTTGAGAACTGGTTGATGAATTCGGGGTGGGATCATCGGGGGATAGTCTAGACTCGAGCTGACACTAAAGTGCATCGATTAATCTGGAATTGAATAGAGGAGCGATGAGAAAACATGTAAGCTGCACAATCACGCAGTCACGCATGGACAGTGTCAGGAAGCTCATCTAATGTCGCTCTCTCTTTTCCCCTCTGAACTTTCACAGAAACCAAAATTCCAAATCCAGTGGAAGGTAATTGAGAGTATCCATGGCAACAATTACATATATATTGATCCCACCCAGCTGCCGTACGACTCCAAATGGGAGTTTCCACGTCAGAAACTACGCTTTGGTAAGTCTGTTTGTGTGAATATTCGGTGAGAAAGCACATGTGCAGGCGTGGTTATTGTTGTTTACTGTATACGCTTGCATGTGTTGATTGAGGCCTGTGTGTGTGTGTGTTCCCACAGGTAAAACCCTGGGCTCCGGGGCTTTTGGAAAAGTAGTGAGGGCGACAGCGTATGGACTGTGCTCCGCAGATACGGTTACAACGGTCGCTGTAAAGATGCTCAAACGTAAGTGTTGGTCTGTTTTTGTCTCTCTCTCATGCTGTGACCAAAATCACTAAATATTATAAGAAATGCTGCCACCCCTTTAAATACCATTTCTTGAGTCACCCAGCTCCTTCTTGTTTTGTGAATGAGACGGTACACAGGTTTTATTTGCTTTGAAGTCAGTGTATGACCTGTTAGGAAACGTTGCCCTCAGCTATTACACAGGAGCCAAATTTAATCCCTTGTTCCACCGGTTGAAATGCTGGTTGTATTCATGAGTTCCTTAAAAGGTTCCTGTTTGCTGTGGAGATGCCTACATGACAGTTTTTCTCTGTAATAAACACTGAATTGAGATTTCAGCTGAACTGACCCTTATAAGTCATCTTGTTTTTTTGCATCATTACTACAAAGATTTTTCACTACTATTCATTAAGAGTTATTATTTCTCTATCTAGGAAATTATTGGGTTATTGCGTTATAATCCAGCAATAGTTTATTATACTTACATTATTATGGAAAGCATGATACTTATAAGATTGTATTTATATTGTGTTATTTGCCAAATGATATATATTCATATAAATTAATAAAATAACATTCATATTATGTATGTTTACTTTTTAGTCGAAGAACCTCTGTATAAGTTTTACCTATTTGCACACATTGTGCACACATTTGATACTCAGTTTGGACACCCAAATAAAAAAAGTAAATATGGTGCACTCTGCAGAAAACAGTAGAAAGCAGTAAATTCAGATATAGCCTGTTTCTGCATGTTGTTCGGCAACACATGAGATGTTGTAAGACTACATAAATGCCCTGATGATGTCATTCCAGCCAACGCTCACTCAACGGAGAAGGATGCGCTGATGTCAGAGCTGAAGGTTCTCAGTTACCTCGGAAACCACGTGAACATCGTGAACCTGCTGGGGGCCTGCACCATCGGAGGTGAGAGGAGCAGCTTCACCACCAAACTTACCCCCTCTGTTTGCGTGAGGAACAAAAGGGATTCTGTTGAGTCGTTTCTGCATTTGCACATTCATTATTCATTTATTGACGTGTTTATTTAGTGACTGATTTTGTTTTACGGTAACAGGTATGGTTTGGAGACGCTGTGTGGAGACTGCAGACTATATCAGCCTCTTATTAAAAATCAGATAGTGGACCGCTCAGCTCCGATAGGAAAATGTGGCACAGTCTGACCTGTCACACGTTTTACTGCGTGGCCGATCAATATTATCTACCTGTCTGGCCCTCAGCATTGATTTTAATGCAGCATTCAGATTGGATTGCACAGAGTAAGCACAAGTACGTTATTAGAAAAGAAAAACCGAACACTTGAGATTTTCTTTTAGGTGTCGGGCATGAAAAGTCCTGATTTTAAGATATTGACATGAATTTGGTTCAATAAGTTTCGACTCAAAATTGAACACAAAAATCTGAAGGCGCTGTGCACGCCCTGCTTTGTGCCAGTCAAACCAAATTGCCATCAACCGGAGCAAAGCTTTTGTCTCATTATTACAGCTTTGGCTTTCTGGTGCCTTTTTTTCATTGTTACATGCTGTCATATGGTTTAGAAATCAGTGAGCGAGGTTCCTCTTTTATCTCTCTGCTTCTCGCCAGGCCCACTTTTGGTGATCACAGAGTACTGTTGCTATGGCGACCTCCTCAACTTCCTGCGCAGGAAAAGGGAGTTCTTCCTAAACTCCCAAGTCGGCGATGGTTACTATCGCAACGTCTTGAACCAAACAGAGCCTGCAAGGTGTGTTTGTGTGTGTGTGTCTTTGTGTGTGTTTAAATTGTGATTGCAAAATGCTTCCTGACACTCTATGCTTATGTGTGTGTGTGTGACCATGCTGCAGAGAGGCGACAGGATACATGCCCATGCGTCCCTCTGAGAAAGAAAGGCCATCCCAGTCAGGTAGATTTCTCACTCTGTGTTCATAACTCACCCGCTGAGGTGAAGTCTCCCTCCTCCACCTTCCTGTGGTTTTATTCACTAAAGTTGACTCTGCTTCATCTTCATCTAGGAGACGACATAGACGAGCTGTCTCTGGATGCCGAAGACCTCCTCAGCTTTTCCTACCAGGTGGCCAAAGGAATGGAGTACATTACGTCCAAGAACGTAAGGCTTTTACAGACTGCGCGCTTTATTTATAGAGTTAGTTACAGAGGAGATTTCAAAGTGCTGCCACTAGTTTGTAAATCATGTTGTGGCTCGGGGCCAAAACACCGCCTATACAGTCAGGACTAAATACGGTGAAGCTGCACTAACATTGCATCCTTATACTGCGCAGAAATGGAAACCACCTCATGGCTGTAAATAAGCTGCAACTCTGCAGCGCTTTTGTTGCTTTTATTAAATTAGACTCTATTTACCCATTTTTGTCTAGACTATAATTGCCCTAAAATAGTACTAATGTGTTTACCTCTTTGACTTTTATTCTTTTGTGTGTGTGTGTTTTTTTTAAGTTCAATTGATTTAGTTTTATTTTCTTGGCCGAATGTATATTTTGAGTGCATGTCTGGGGCAGAGTGCCGACATTTTGCTTTTTGCGTCTGTGAGGTTTGTAATCAGTTTAACTCGCCTTGCCTCCTCTGTATGTGTGTGCCACGAGTCAGTCATTCACTGCAGGAACCGGTTACAGTGTCAGTGCTCATTTCCGTGTTTATGTTTGCTTCTGTGTGTGTGTGTGTGTGTGTGTGTGTATAGTGTATCCACAGGGATCTTGCAGCCAGAAACATTTTGCTGACTCACGGCAGGGTGGCGAAGATCTGTGACTTTGGGTTGGCGCGAGACATCACCACTGATGCCAGCTACGTGCTCCGGGGCAATGTGAGTCTGTCTGCCACTTTTCTCTCTTAGCCGTCTGTCTTTCCTTCCCTCCTTCCTTCCTTCCTTCCCTCTGACTTTGAGACGCATTTCTTCTCACTGTCCCTGAAGTGATGATTACTTTTGTTAATTAGCCACAGTGCAGGAAAGAACACAATCATAGGTCCTTCATCCCAACTACAATAAGACTCGTTAATTCAATATGATATAACACTACTGTTTATGTTCTGTCACCTGTCACTTTAATCCTTAATCACTTTACTCACATCATGTGCAATTCATTACCTAGCGCAATACCGATCATATATATGGAGGATGTACATAGTGTATTTACTTATGTTTAAAGCAATTTTATGACATTGCTACCATTCCCACCTCCTAAGAGGAGATATTATATGTTTTAATGGATGAAAACCATGGTATACGTTCCATACTGCATTTGAACTCAGAGCTCTTCCTCCTGCAGGCACGTCTGCCTGTCAAGTGGATGTCCCCCGAGAGTATTTTCGACTGCGTCTACACCTTTGAGAGTGACGTGTGGTCCTACGGCATCCTGCTCTGGGAAATCTTCTCACTGGGTAACATTTCCAGTCAGAGCTCTGCTGTTTGCTGCATCTGTTTCATAATGTCCGAGCCATTATTATCATCCATTTGAGCTGACTAGGACCGTATTATTATCCTATGGTCCTCCCGAGCAGCAACATCACTTAGTGGAGTCAATTATATTTATGCATGATATGCAATGTAGCTCAAGCGACCAGCGATGTGCCATTAGCATGATTATTTTATTTATAAAAAAGAAATAAAATACACAGAATGATTAAATCATGTGTGTGCTGTATTTCCGTGTTGCAGGTAACAGCCCGTACCCAGGGATGCAGGTGGGCTCAGCATTTTATAGGATGATTCAAGAGGGCCACAGAATGAGAAAGCCTGAGTTTGCTCCCATCGAGATGTAAGTGTGTGTCTGTCAGAGTGTGTATTATACGCAAATAGGGATTATTTTATGATGATTGATGAATCCAACTATCCTTTTTTTAAAATGTATCATTTTTATATCATGAAAATGTTAGGAAAGTATTAATGGATGTTTTCCTTTGGGTTTGAAAATAATTGTAATTGGACATCATATAATTATTATTTTTTGTTTGAACAATAGTACAAATAAAATCAGACTTGGTTTAAAAGGTTATAAAAATAATAAAAAAATAAATAAATGCAGCATATCCTCACATTGGAAGAGCTAAAACCAGCATTTAGCATTTTTGCTCCAAAGATAACTCTTCTGGATTTCAAAACTTTAGTTGACAAATTGTTGTAGCTCCACTTACATCTTTTGTCTCTTTTATTATGATCATAAATACACCGTCATCCTCTGTAGGAATAAATTCACGCTTATGATAGATAATATAACTCAATTTTGTATATGATTGGCTGCGTCAGTGCATTAAATTTGCAGATGCCATCACATCTCCCCGTGCTCAAACTGATCTCAGTCTCACCTCTGTAGGTATGACATGATGATGTCTTGTTGGAACCACGATCCTTTGAAAAGGCCGTCCTTCAGGAAGCTGGTGGAGAGGACCGAGCTACTGCTGTCAGAAAATACCAAGAACGTAAGTAGCTGTTAACATGAAAATAAAGATGATACTTTAATCTTTATTGGAGAATGACAGTGTAGATACCGACAGTAAATAAAGGAAACAATAGATGAATAGTATACACAATAAACTTCCCCAGCTGGATTACAGCTATGGACAGTGATGTCATATGGTATGGCTTTTTAAGACGTTAGATACATTATTAGTGTGTTATTCATTTTTAACTGATTAAAGACCAACTGCACTGATTTTACAAACCATGTTCAGTTTATTTGGCATGGATAATACGCAGCCCATGAGGCCTGTGACCTTTGAGAAACATGGTCATTTATCAGGCAGGGAGCTTCAATCAAAACTCGCTGTTAAGTTGAATTATAGGAAATGCAGGATCAGTGTTGATCCATATAGACCAGTGGTTCTGAACGGTTAATTGCCTTTGACTTCTTAAGACAACGGCACGCCTACTTCCTATGAATTGTGAAGATGTGAGCATGAGTGATTTTTTTATTCAAACACCTGTGATGATCTGGTGACACTATATATTCAGCTCTGCCATAGACTGAAAGTCTCCCAGTGGTGTGTAAATGTAACACTTCATCACTTAAGTATCTTTTTAATTTAAATCCAACTCACACCTTCAGCAACAGCCTTGGAGAAGACAAATGAAAAATTCATTTGTTAGTAAAAGTAGGTTGTATTTACTGTGCAAAACATATTGTGGTTTAGCTTATCACTGTTCTCAGGACTCTATCAGACTGTTTTGTGAAAAGCAGTGACATCAAAACTACCATCAACCCCACCTGTTTGTGTTCCTCAGGTCTACCTGAGACTGAGCAACAACCCAGGTCATCCAGAGCAGCAGAGGGCGCCATCACGGAGACTGAGCTCAGTCTGCAGCACCACAGCCCCCACCCAGCCTTTACTGCAAAGCACCGCAGACGTCTTCCTGGACTATGTCTGACACACACACGTACACACGTACACACACACACACACTGCTATTAAACATCCAACCCCACCCTCCCTGATGACTCTCTGTTTACTGTTGAAAATACAGGAGCCAGACACACTGACACTAAACTACTAACAACATACTCAAAGTAACTCACAAATGCTGGCATTCCTCTATCACACACACACACACACACACACACACACACACACACACACACACACACACACACACACACACACACAATGTATATATACGACCCTGCACTGGGCTCTCAGTATTGACCTCTATCTAATCTCCCCACTGGCGTATTGATCTCTGTGGTAGGTATTCCAGGTGCACGTCTATATAAAGCAGACTGCAGCACTCACCGCCCATCAGACGCAACATCACCCATCAGCAGCGGGAGGAGTTTTGGCTCACATTCAGCCTTAGATTACACCTTAAGATGCTTTGGGGAAAACAGAGCCTTCAGCTACAAGTAAATAAATGACTTTTGTCTGAGGAACAGATCAGCACAGTTGGTGCTGTGATGAGTTGACTGCAACAGTTTTTTTGTTTGTTTTCAGTGCCAGATTTGTTTCCCTTTTTGTAGGATATATTTGTAAAATATACTTGCTATATTGCTTTTCAGTCTAGAATTAGATGAGAATATTGACACCACTGATATTTGTGCATTGAGTATGGAGGTAAAAACAACAGCCCTATAGCTTGGACCAGCACCTCTGAAGTTCACTAATTAATACATAATATTATTGGGTTTTAATGGGGTGGCAATGTGTGGGACTATTTCTTGGTGCAGATCAGTGATCAGTTTTTTTTTTAAACAGAACTTATTTAGCATTTCTGAAATTAAACTACATTTTAACTCATCACATCTGGTGTTGGTGGTCTAAGAGGTTTATTTTCTCTATTTTGTGCAATTATCTTACTTGAATAATTTGACAGTGTTAACCGGACTGGCAGACTCCTCAAAGTAAAGACAACAATAATAATAATAAAAAAAAATCAAACTGTAAGACACTGTAACCAGCCAAGACGTCTTGCACAACACCCCCACAACACTTTCTGTCTTGTACAAATGATCTAACATCTAAATAATATAAACTTGTAAGAGTGGTAGACAGACTATTTTACCATCCGGAGCCAAGTAGCCCCCCCCCAGATAACTGGCAGCAGACAGGCTTCATATTTTGCTGTACAGATATGAGAGTGGTACTCATCTTTTCATCGTTCATCTCAGTCTTAGCAAGAAAGCAAATAAGCCCAAATCAGCAAACTTTTTCCTTTAAAATATATTCATTTGATTTAATGCGAATGTCACTAGAAACAAATGCTGAGAGGTTGTCATTCAGCCTACCATAAAAAAAATAAAAAATAAAAAACACCATCTGATAAGAGACCTGAAACGTTTTACGAGTAAAACAAATGAGCCATAGCAAGGTGTGATAACTCCTAATAAAAAACGAAGCCATAAGTTACAGAAACACTGATTCCCATCTGTGCATTGTTCAATACTGTGACTTAGAAGAGACACTGGTTTATTGCTGTATGTATTTTAGGGTTAGCTTTAGTTTAGTCTCTTTAGTCGTGGCATTTAGGACTGATTGTGTGCTCTTTTTACTTTATGTCTAACATGTATGCAATGTAAATACAATAGAGATGTGCCTTTAGATTTTCTTCAAAATACTGAATGCATTTGGTTGTGATAAAGTTGTTGCTGGGAGGGCAGACAGAAGAGGGTTTCTGTGTGCTGGTTCTGAGGATCACACAGTTTTGATACAGTTGGTAGACTTGTAATAATAAAGAAAGTACCTGTGATGGTAGAAATGACTCCAAAGTGTCCTTTTCCTTTTGTTTCTGTGAATCATGACTAAGAATTTACAGCCATTTAAAGCAGCCCTGTGAGGCTGTACTAACATAGTTCATGGAACAAACTGACATTTTGTCATGATGATGGAGCTTGATGAAAAATCAGAGGAACACCCAAGTTGTTAAACTTAACCTGAGGAGGTCGTGAACGTCTGCACAAAGCTCAGTGGAAATGCAACTAATATTCATTGAGATATATTTAAATTTAATCACAGCTGTCAAACTCACAGTAGCTCAGGAGGAAAAGTCAGCAGCGTTCATCATGTGGGAACCATGACGGTCTGTACAAAGCTTTATGCTAAATCCATCCCCTATATGTTGGGATACTTCATTAGATAAACAAAAACCTGCTCTTGGCGCTAAATGAAAATCTGGGGATCAGCAAAGTGACCGTACTTCATCTGCTGAAGGGTCTGAACGGTTGCCTGGAAACCATATTTGAACTGAACTTATTTAGCACCTCTCTCTTGAAAATTTAAGCATATTTTGCCTGTGTACATATTATGATTCATCCCCTGGACACCACAAATGTCTGAACAAAATGGCATGACAATCCATCCAACAGTATTTGGGAGCTTTTACTAAAAGAAAATAAAAATGTCAACCTTAGTCAGGAGGTCACCAAAGACGGTAAGAGTCATATTCTGCATCCTAACATTGTAAAAAAAAAACATTAATTACAATCCATCCAGCAGTTGTTGAAATATTTCCATCTGGACTGAAGTGGTGCCCTGACTTTGCCATACCTGGAGCTACATCACAAAACAACAAAATCGTGGCAGGCGTGTGTCACGTAGAATATTTGCAACTGTTTTTATTTTCAAATTGACCAAGAGGGGAGAGGAGGGGTTATAATAATAGCAAACATTTTGCTTCAAAATATTGATTATTATGACATTTGACTTTGGGGTAGATAAAGGAGCACAGTTCAAGAGCAGAAGAAAGGGATATACATACATACAGTACAGGTAAGCATAGCACCATTTTACACTGAATACTGGTGTTCATAGCTTTGTGTATGTGTACAGTATTATACTAGAACAAGGACTCATTAGAACCAAATTGTGTAGTGGAAAGGTGATCTGTGTATCTCGGTGGAGCGGGGAGGGGGCCTCGCTGTCTTGTCTATGGTGTCCCATTTCAAATATCCTACACCTCAACTTTCAACAGCTTTTAAGCTTTTTTCCATCCAGGTGTTGACAGAAAAGTATTGTCGCAAAAATAAAAAAGTAAAAACAGAAACGGAAATTTTGTAATGGTGAAACATTCAGAGGTTCTTTTACAATGCAAAGCCTGTAAAAAGAGATTGTATTTCAGATTCTGTATGTGGATCCTTGCAGTGAAAAAACATGATTTATTTTTCCTTTCACACCCCTCGTTTTCCTTCATCGCAAATCCTGTCAAAGGTTATCCATAATCAACAGTTACAACATCCATTAGTCTCTTTAAAAACACCTTTACATTCTTTGGGCTGGGTATCAGTGACGCACACTACAAACATTTCAACATTACCCTTCAGAGTGATGCCTCAAACACAAACTAATCTATCGAGGATCTATATTTGCTATGTGATGGGTGGAAGACCTGGTTCAAATAGTAAGACCCTCCCTGTAAATCCGCTCCTCTTTTCCTCAGCTGTGGACAAGTAGAGGATTTGTCCCTGCTTAAGCGCACCATCTAAATTAAAAACTTATCTCCGAGGGTTACCATTTGGGTGGTCCGATGTGTAGTTGTTGTGATAAGTGTTTGTTAAGCAGTCCATCATCGTAAACCAACAACGCTGCCTGTATTCTTTACAGCCTGACAGGTGACCACTGCTCTGCATTGCCTAACATCCGTTCTTTTCCAGTCACACATCTGTTTCCATATGAAAATATAATGGGTTACAGTGACGGTTAACATGCGCACGAACTCTCGCTCTCTCACACACAAACACGTATTCAAGTTGAGCTGTCCCACACGCGGGCTTGCAGAATACTGAGCCCCACTGGAGAGGAAGTTTCTTGAATATTACAATTATCTCTTTATACTGCAACGCAAGAACTGATTGGCTATCGCCAGGGGAAACCAATACAGACCCCCGAGTGATACAAGAAGTAGGATCGAGAACAGGAGACGCTATACTCACTCTCTCTCACACACACACACACACACACACACACACAGACACACACACGCAGTCTTTACTAAACTCTGAGACAAAACAACACATTCTAAATGCTCCTTTGCCAACCACTACACCTTCTCCAATCCAAGGCTTTTCTTTCTGATATGGCTTACAACTGTAGTACAGGGGCTGAGCCCATTTCCATCTGTGTTTGAAATGGCCTTGGGCACAGCCCCGCTTTTTAACTGCTGTTTGAGAACTGAGAGACGAGTGAAGAGAACTGCACGAGGGTTTCTGAGGCCGAGGAAGAGAGAGAAGGATGAAACACTGATGATACAGAAGACCATGAGACGCAGCAGCAGGTGCCGCCTTTTTTTTTTTTGCTGGTACAATGAAGTCAATCTATTCCAATCTGGGTAAAAGCTGAAAAGGATTTCTCTATATTTCTACTCCATCATGTCTCAACAACCCCCCACTTGTGCCCTTTACAAAAAAATGTTTTACTCTTTAGCGACTTCATAATATTTTGATAAGGAAACAACAAGAAAGGAAAATTTGATTCAGTCACTGCGCCCTTTCTGATGTACTTCCTCTGGTCTTTGCAGCATCACTGTCTAATCCTTCCTGGTCTGGATCCAGACTGAGGCAGAAGCAAAACTTTCCACATTCCTGAGAATACAAGTACCATCCCACAACTTCAAACCCTTACTAAGTCAATTATCGTAAGACACAAGGGGCAACAGACAGACAGACACACACGCCACAGACACTCTCATGCCCACTCATGCACACAAAGATTGTATTCCCAAAAACACACACTAGCTCACAGAATCACACCACAGATTACAAACAACTAGGTCTTGACAGTGATTTACTGTACGCAACCACATCAAGTGCTAAAGTTTCAGGAGGATATACTGTTTGTTACGTATAGGGCTCTCTGACTGTTAAAAAATAATCCCTACTATATACACACGTTTAACTTTATTGGGGTAATATCTTGTTGGAAAATATATCTAAGCCTTTGAATAGTCTGCTCAAAATAAAAAACATAATTGACTATGTTATTGGCACTTGGAATCACTAAACCCGTTATACGTACAGTGATCATCCTGTGAATTATTCAGTTAAACTGTCATCTAGCTTCTTGCCAAACATAATGTGTA
This sequence comes from Amniataba percoides, assembly GCA_037176925.1. NCBI lineage: Eukaryota > Metazoa > Chordata > Actinopteri > Centrarchiformes > Terapontidae > Amniataba > Amniataba percoides. The sequence goes on along the minus strand of JBAJHX010000051.1, from coordinate 17,763,038 downwards.
CTTAAAAAGTTAAAAACAGCCATTTTTGTCTCAGAGACAGTGTTTAAAAACACAACTTCCACAAGAAACCCAAGCCCAACCATTTTTTTTTAAACAAACTGACAAGTTTAAAGCCTTATTCTGGACTTTTCTTTTTCAAGAGAAGGGGGGAGAGAGGGTATTCTGAGAGAGCACGTGATCGCTCTGTCTTTGACCAAAAAACACTTGAACAAAGTAAAAATTCATTTTTCAAAAGCGACTAATAAAAGCTTACACAGTTATTCTTTCCATGCAATCATATAAAATACTACATTTCTGTTTCCTGTTAGGCTATATTGGATATTTACATGTTTTTTTATCATACAGTAAATCTGTACAAGGTCAGTCCACTTTGACACACCTTCAAAAAAAAAAAAAAGTCTGTCGTTACCGTGGCAATAAGGTGTCGTTTTTTTTCCACGGAGACTGGGGCTCCCTCGCTATTCCGCCTCTGACGAGGGAAAGGGGGATTTTAGTCCATCCTGTTGCCATGGTGACAATCCTTGGTGAGTTCCTTGTGGACTCACAGGCTTTCCTCTTGATGATTCATTTCTTTCAAATGGAAGAGGGGAGGGCAACAATTTCAGGGAAAAGTAAGTTTGTGAGAGCCACGTGGACAAAACAAATGTATGTGGCAAACCTGCCAGAATCTCAATTCCCCAGATTTTCTGACTTTACACAAGTTCCTGCACACTTTACTGTGGTTGGCTGCTGACACTGTCAGTCCTGTGTGACGACGGGGCTTTCTGCTGTTTCTGGGGCTGTGGTTTCAGCTGCTGCTGGTGCCTCTGGTGGTGAGATTGTTGCTGCTGTTGTTGCTGTTGCTGTTGCTGTTGTTGTTGTTGCTGCTGCTGCTGCTGCTGTTGCCGTTGCTGTTGTTGCTGCTGTTGCTGTTGTTGCTGCTGCGGCTGCTGTTGGTGCGTTGCCTGGGTAAAAGTGCCCTGTTGTTGGAGTGGGAAAGCCGCCTGCAGAATCAGCTGAGTGGACTGGTTACTGTGGAGTAGACGGGTGCCCTGATAGGAGAACAGTACGAAAATATCAGAATATGAAGGACTTAATACACGTTGTTCTCATACTTTAAAAAACACTCTTTTCTCACACACAAATTCATGATATAATAAATTAGTTAAGACTCTGATAATTACTCGCAGTAGCATAAGTATATCAAATGAAAACACAAGACCTGACATAGACAGCTGACAAATATTTTGTCAGCTGTCTATTTAAATAAATGACATTTGCTGCCCTCTATTGATACCTGTAGGAATTGCTGTTGTTGTTGTTGCCCCTGCTGGCCGCTCTGAGCCACGACAGCTGCCTGGTTTTGGCCATCGGGTTGACCTTGTGGCGGCTGGGCTGGTTGCAGAGTCAGAGTCTGGGTTTGCCCTCCCTGCTGAATTGACAAGAGTTAACAAAGAACAACAACATGGATGCAGTCACATAAGAGAATCTTATAAGAGATTAAGTTTTGTTTGGAACACTGGAGGCCATTTTCTGCTTTTACTGAGATCTCTCACTTCAAGTTTTTTTAGCATCGCCTCTACAACTCCTTATGATCACTCAATGGATTTGTTTAAGTAACTTTTCAAGATGTTGTTAGACTGCAAAGACAAATGAAAAGGGATGGAGTCCGTTCAATGCCCCAATGTTGCACTTGTATTTTCACAAATAATCTACCAAGAGACTTGACAAGGATTAACAAACAAAATAACTAAATCCAATTTCCTGTCTTCAGAACTCAACTTAAAACCATTTTTTTCTGTATGCAGACCTTTCATTATTCTCTTTTCATAGCCAGATATCAGCATCAGATACAAAAGAATTTACTATGCAAATGAGTCAATTTTCAACAATGCCATGATTTTTATTCAATTTTATTTAACGCTTTCACACTGTATCCACACTGTCGGCACTGAGCAGCTGGGTCGTTATGAGCCTCACAAATGGTCTCTTGAATGGACTCTATGTGGGACAAGATTCAGAAGTTGCTCTGTGGCTCATATGGCTTTATCTTTACCTGCTGCCCACCAAACGGGTTGTACGCGGTGACCACCTGTCCCATAAACATGGAGGTGGGCACCATGACTGCTCCACATGCCATTGGAGCTGTCACAAGTTTGGTCACCAGCTGCTGCCCTGCTGGGAACCTGGAGTGACATGGAGAAAAGAGAAAGAAAAATAAACAGATTCATATCGGATGTCTTTTCTTCAAATCGTCTTGAACATCTTGGTTTCAGACAGAAATTCTGCTTACCAGCTAAAATGATTCAGGTCTGGTTACTGTCAACTTACCGGATCTGCCTGTCCTGTGTGAAGGTGGCCACAGCGGTGCCTTGCGGTGTGTTGTTCTGTGGCAGGCTGGTGCTGATCTGCAGCACATTGGGCTGCCCTGGCTGGGAAATCATCATGGTGTTGTATAGAGGAGCAGAAACTGAGCCCTGGGTCTGGGGCTGAGCCTGGGGAGGTTGCTGGGGCTGACGTTGGGCCTGCATGGCAGAAACAAGAGGAGGGACGGACATGACATGAATTACTTGAACAGAGTAAACTGACTAAAGGACTTTTTTGTAGATTTTGCTCCTGGGTTCTCCAGTTTTCCAATTTCATTTCAGATTACTTTTTCATTTTGACATTGCTTTAAATGAATTCAGCAAAATCACAAACTTGTAAATATACAAAGAAACAGAAAATATATTGAAGTTGAAACTCTAGAACTGCTACAGAAGAACTGAAAAGCCTCATATAGTGAGATAAGACATTTGGATTAATGTGAAAATTAGGTCATTTATGTAAAACATTGACTAAGGGTGTCTAACTGTGGCATGTGTGTGAATATTGTGCGCTGTTTCTCACATGGTTAAACACTTAAAATTTCGCCTGTGGCTCTTCTTGTCATCTGAACAAGATGTAAACATCACTACTTCACAGATCAATGCCATGTTTGTATAGTTTGTGAAATTTTTCACATAATTGTGACCAACACTGTAAAAAGTTCACACGGAGATTAGTGTTCTCAGAGGACCTTGAATACTGAGTGAATAAATATGGTTGGCCTTTTTCCTTTAAAAGTTGCTGATCCTGCCAGTTTATATGAAATTAAATGAAAAAAAATGGTCTGATCTGTGTGTGTGTGTGTGTGTGTGCCTCACCTGTGTTAGGTTGTTGGTTTGCTGCTGCAGGCTCTGCTGAGGAGGCGGCGCCTGCTGCTGGATGGTGAGCTGCTGAGTTCCTGAATGTACGGGGTTGATTGTTGTTTGCTGGACCTGATTGGTCAAAGTAGTTGCTTGTTGGACTGAACCCACCTGGGGAAGCTGCACGTTCATCGCACCACCCTGCTGCTGCAGCAACATCTGTCAGGATGGAAGCACTAAATGTCAGGCCAGAGCAGTCTTGTGTGTCTAGGTTTACACTGTATGCAGTTATCTAGTTGCTCAACCTAAATACATGTTTATTGTAATAACGGAATAGAATAATTTCCTGAGAGTACATCCTCTATACAGCGTACACATTCAGGTAGTGGAATTGCTGTTTCCTCTGAATAGAACAAAAATAATACATAATGCATGGTTCTTGTTCTGATCTAGGTCAGGCAAAGCCAGGTAGAACACAACAGGAAAAAAACACAGCACCTCAACCTACTGATTTTTTTTTTAAAGAGAGGTTGTGAGCATGTTCTATTCAATTTGGTACATCATGGGGAGAAACCTGAATGCTGCTATTAACCTTTGTTTTCAAATGAAAATGACATTTCAAAAAACAGAGCAGTTACTCTGTGAGTTAAAAAAAAACCTTTCAGTAAAGCTCTCTGGTTTATCATTTGAATGTAACTAATTTTCTTCTGCTGTAAGATGACTAGGTGATGTTATCAGACACAGGCCTTAAACTTTAATCTATGACCTCAATTATTTTTATGCCCAGCCCCAACTTAATAAAAGTGAAGAGTCAGAGACAAAGACTGATGATGATAGGAGAGTAATAAATTGAAAGACAAGAAGAGTGTGAGCACTACGTTAAATGAAGTACAGACTTGATGTAAACATAAAGCAAACTCAACACCTTTATATTTGAAAAGCAAAGATTTAGCATTTTCTGTTGCTTTGTAAGCAGTCTGTGTGCATGTGTGAGAGAGAGTCTACATCTTACCTGTATGCCCTGTCCCTGGACTCTCTGCAGCTGCTCTTGGATGTGTCTCAGCTCCTCCTGCTGCCGCTGGATATTGGCCTGGATCAGTCTTGTTCTCTGTTCCAGCTGCTCCTTTAGATGCTGCATGGCATTCACCTGGGCTGAAAACTCCATCACCGGCTGTGGGTGGAGTGAAGAACAACAACAGGTCACTTACTTCAGCTGAAATGAGTGGGGACACATGCTGTTAACAGTACCTCATGTCACACTAAATAGTGTGACATGCCAATCACAGTTTACCAGATTCTGATGTAACATCTTAAAATGTCTTGTAGTGGTCAAAATCTAAAAGGCATACAGTTTACGATAATATACTATTATAATATTTCAGCATTTTTACTGAAAAAATATAACTTTACTGCATTGCCACATTTGTAACCGATTCATTTTCAAGTGATGACGGCTGATTCATTAAACATTTTCATTCAGCTCCACTCCACAACACATTATCTTGTGATGAAATGACCCAAGTGCAGTGCCACCAGTCTCACCTGTACGTTTGTCTGTAGCTGCTGTGGTTGTTGTTGTTGTTGCTGCTGTTGTTGCTGTTG
>JBAJHX010000051.1:17748118-17758190 GCA_037176925.1 Amniataba percoides | reverse complement strand
TGTTGTTGTTGTTGTTGTTGTTGTTGCTGTTGCTGCTGTTGTGTGATCATGCCTGGAGTTACACTCTGACTTGTGGTCTGAGAGCTCATCGACTGCAAATACACAGACAAACGAGAATTTTGAGGTGTATGAATTTGTGCTATTACATTTCTTTAACCACACAGCATTGAGTGACTAAGATTTAACGTCCTTATTTGTGTTATTCATGGTCACAAAAAACAGCATCGGAAAAAACAGGATGTTGTCGTTTGCCACGTGTTGGTGTTTCGGTCAGTCAAGTCTCACCTGGCTGCTGATAGATGAGCGACGCTGTGATGTCATCTCCATGGTGGAAGGCAGGGACTGCCGTGACGGCGTGGCCGTGTCCATGTGTAGCTTAGAGGCTGTTGCTGCAGAGGAAAAATCATTAAATCAAGAGTCAGACTCTGCTGGCAATATTGTATCATTTTAGCACAAATCTTTGTCATCCAATTAAACCCCAGAACTGATGTATCACTGACTCGTCTTTAGAATATTACCTCAGCGCAGAATTAATCAACATTATTATATGTGTAACTGTGTGTGTGTCCTTACAAGTGCAAGTGTTGTCAGAGACGTGCGATGAGGACTTGCGGGAACTTCGTGAGGAGGTCGAGGGTGTTCGACTGTGGTCAAATCGCTCCAGAGCCTCCTTGAGGCTGGACGTGTTCAGTTGTGACTCTGATCCAGAGTCCTGACTCTAAAAAAAGATAATAGGAGAAGAAAACCGTGACAGCTGCTCTTTTAAAACACAAACTTATACTTCACATTCATGTGAAAATTTAAGTGGTGATGTGCAAATACTCAGAAAAAAATGTATTAAAAAAAATTGCTGAAATCTTATTTGAACCAAGAACAACAAACAATAAACAGACTGGATGTGTTGTAGTCCGCTAGCTACTGGACTGGACCCAAAAGGGTCAATTATTAACGATGTGAGAGATGTGAGAAGCACTATCTTTTTGTTTTATCTGTTTGGCTTGATACAACTGTTGTTCTCATCTTGATGCATGCACAACAGTGAATTTGCAAATAATGGGGCAATGTGAGAAATGCTGGAAGTAGCAACTCATTGACAGAAGTTAATAGATAACAAATTTCGGAAAAAATAGGCTTTGATATACTTCTAGGAAACAGTTCACATGGAAGCCAAGTTTTGGGCCTTAATTTTTGACATAATTAATAAGACAAAGGCTCATAGAGAATTTCTTTTGTTTTTTTATTTTCTTTTGTTTGTTTTATTTTTAGAGAGTTTAGTCTATTATTTCAAGTTGAAATTGATAAAGATTAATAATACTATTAGTCCTTCACTCAGGCTTAAACAATTAACCCAAGAATTCAACGACAATAAGTTTCTCCTCCAGATTTGACCACTGTGATTCCTTTTTATTATCATCAGGATAATGCATTTTATGAAAACAGATGGCAATAAAGCATTTCACAAAGAAATTTCTCACCTTATCTGCAGTCACTTCAGGGTTAGACTCCTCAATGCCCAGCTCTCTGCGCTGTTCTGCCCTCACCTCTGCATAGCTGCATTTCAGACACAAAAAATAAAATGGGATTTTAGGGACAACTGGTGAAGAATCATGGGGGTGGTGTGCACAACAGGTGTGAGACCATCAACGAGGAAATCACTTCAGGAAATGTGTAATATTTAGGTAAAAAATGATAAATGTGTAATCAGTAACAAAGTACACAGAAAAAAGGAAGATGAGACAGCATTTGGCTGCAGTACCTGACTACTGTGTGTGTGCAGACAATAAACTCAGGCCGAGAGTTCCACTGGTGATAGGTGATGTAGTAATGCGTCTGAAGCCAGATCCACTGTTGACCTTTAGTCAAGAAACGATAGTAGCAAGACTTCCCTTTACCGTACTGCATCACTGAACAGGAGAGAGATAGAGACAAAGACAGACAGAGATGTTAGAAAACTACAAGCAGTGGAACACAAAGTCTGAAGTGTGGAAATGTGAACCCTCACAGTGTTCATGACACTTGGCGAGTGTCTCCAGGTCGTCCACATGGTAATAGTCGTACCCTGATGTTCCCAGAACTTCGAAAGGCAGGTAACCTATGATTGGTGGAGCTCTGAAAAGTTGAAATGACATCTTTATGAATCACTCTTTCAATTGAATGCAACTACAGAGGACAAAGGCAAAGAAATGTGTGTGTTTGCGTGTTTACCTATGGTCTAAAAAGAGGAACTTCCATTCTAGACTGTGCCTGGAGGTGAATTCTTCATTGGGCTCTTCCACTGTGCACATCTCCTGTGAACACGAGAACAAAAAAAAACAGAAAGGAAAGGATGTATTAGATAAAATGATTAACTGACATTTCAGGATTTTGTTTTCCATGTGTGAGTATCTGATACCTTGATAAACTGAGGTTTGGCCAGGCGGACAGTGGCTACAAAGCACACCTGGTCATCGAATGCAGGTTGTAGTGACCGCTGTAACACCCCTGCTAGACCATTCCTTGTCATGTTGGGAACTACACGACACAGAACACAGTTTGCCATTGAAAAGATTATTTGCACTGTGAGTCAAGAAACTACCCACAGAGTTTGTGTGACTCTGTGGGTAGGGCATGGAGTCATCACTTTCAAGGTGAGTGTTTGACTGATGGCACTGAAAAATCTGTGAATTGTCCAGCAACATTTCTCACATGCAATATTGTTTAAAAAAAATCAAAAAACACAAAACAAACATTGCTGATGAGTTGACGTACCATTGTTGAGTGACTTGAAGTTGCCAATGAACTTTACATATTCGTACACAGGGGGTTCTTTGGGGTCAATCGCCCCACGCAGCATATGGCAGCAAAACTCCATGTGGTTCTTAGCTGGAGGAAAAAAAAAGGATAAAAAGTAAGTTAAATCATTTTAATACCATTGTTGCGGCATCTAGTAAAAATGTTACACAGTGCTAGAAAGACAATACACTGATAAGATGGCCATGCATAAGAAAACAAACCAGTATTTTTAGACTTTTGTGCTCCTGCTGTGCTGTGCGTGATGCTGTACAAAGAATTAACTGTGGCTCTTTTGTCTAGCTATTCCAGTCTGAGAAGATGGCTCAGGCTATTATCATTTTGCATCCACCAAATTGTGCTCCCCAACAGAGAAAAGTCTGTTGTTTAAAGTATAAAATCAGGAGGTATATTCAACATGGTTCATTACAGTCAGAGGGATAAACATGGTTTTCTAGTTTGAGATGGAAACAAAAAAAGGGCACTTTAATCAAATATTAAAGCTCAAACGTACCTCAAGATGAATTTTAAAAAACAGATCCTGATTCCCATTTAAACACAAAAATACAGTTGAAACAAGCAGCACGTTTTGTGCAATATGACCTGGCGTGTTACTCACTCTTCAGGTAATCGGCGCTAAGGCTCTCTGGGTCGGTGGGGTGTGTGGACAGAGACTTGTACACATCGGAGTGTTCCCCAACAGGCAGGAAGTTTAACAGATTCTGGTCCACCAAATCCATCTGAGCAAAATAAACACACCCACGATACAGAAGAATGACCAAACCCGTTTTTTTTCAGCATACAAAAGTAATCCTGACATGATTACCTTGAACCACACAGACGCTCACACTTACACAGATCCTGTTAAAGCTTGCTCTATGACACAGTGGATGACTCATACATACTATGTAAAAGAAAGTGTTGCTCACCGGTAGGTGTTCTAGTAGTGAGGTGACACTCTCAGAGACATAGAGGATGTTACCATCAGTCATTATTGCTATAAAGAACCCATCCAGAGCCTAAAAATGCAAGACAAAATAAAGAGAACACCTGTGTTAGTCCACAGCAGCAGAGGTAAAAGGCTGCCATCAATTTGTCTTTTGTTATACATCTGAAAAATAAAGTCCAATGTGTTAAAGTCATAAAGATTTTCTACTACTAAAAAGAATTTTAAAAAATCCAATCCAATTGGAATTATAATGATACCGACCACAGGATCATATATAATCATAAGTGAATGTAACACCTATGTTATCATCTTACTGGCAGGACTACACAACAACATACAAGATTTCTGACCTCCAGCATGAGCTGAGTAAACTCCTCATTGCTAAGAAATGGGGGTTTCCAGTCCTGCCTGATCTCACTGGACTCTGACTGGGCTGCGATCTCTGAAGGTGGAAACAGAAAGCAAATTGAATTTTAAGAGGAAAAATCAAGTCTGTCAAGAAAAAGTCAAGAGAGCAAAATATAATTACGGGACATGAAAGAAACACAAAGACAAAGCACGCAGTAGCACAGGACAACGTGGTACAAAAAAGTATTGATAGTACAAGGCTCAGAGTGAAAACAAGGCAGTTAAACAGAGCAGGAGATAACACAGTGCACCAGGGAAGCAGCAGCTGATAATAAATCACCATGCACTGTAATGATAAGAGCTAGAAATAAAAAAGCAACCCTTGTGCAGTAATTAAATATTTCTGTAATCAATTAAATCAATGCATCAATTAAAGTTGGGCATAATCATTATTTACAACACGTCCAGTCAATAACACAAAGTCAAAACGTCAAAATTAATTCAGAGGTTATTTACACTTTACAAGCAGAGTGCTCCTGTCTCATTAAAAGTCTACTATAAACACACAGTGCCGGTTCCTTTTAACAAGCTCTGCTAATGAGTAAACAAACAGACAGAGTACACAAGAGTGAAAGATAAACGCTAAATATGGAACAAGGAGTGTCCACTCTGTGAGGTGTTTAGCATCAACACAAGCCAGTCAGGTGAGGACTGCAGAAAGCTCTGACCTTTGTGTTTACACAGGAAGTCGATGCTTTTCTGCAGGATGGTGGACTTGTCCATCTTCCTGGTGTTGCCCGGCAACATCGTGCCGAGTTCCTTGATGAGGACATTGAACTGGTCTCTGCGCTTCTTCTCAGACTTGTTGCGGGACACGCTACAATCAAAGCCACAGTTAGAAATGAGATTCTTAGTGTCCTGCAGTCATGTCTTTTTTTTTTAAACCGATATTTTAAAAGAGATTTGACACCATTTCAACAAAAAGAAAAGACATAAACATCAAAATAAGTAAAGGTTAAGACAATACGGTTGCTAAACTCAGTTTTGACTTTTTCTACAGGTAAAGTTTTTTTAGGTTTTAAAGGTTGGTTACTCAGCAAGACTCCAACTAGTTGAGACACAAACCTTTAAATACCATGAGAACTGAGTGAGTTTTATGAGAATGACTGGATTATTATTAAGGAAGGAGAAGTGCTGATCGCGTGCTCATCTTTATAACTAGCTTACCGTTTTGCTTTGTCCTTTTCATCTTCTTCCATCAACCCATCAAAGATGCTACAATCATCCCTACAGGAGAAGAACAGATTTACAGACTGTTCACAGTTTTTCCCAGCACTCTTTGTGTTTTCCCGCATGTGCACGTTTGTTGGCAGCTTGAAAGCAGATATGTATTGTTAATAATAGCGAGTGACGGATGTTGGCTAATGAGAGGATTCCTACATGCCAGGAGCAGGTTTATTTTTGGGTCACACACACACACACAAAAAAGAGTGAGACAGACATACAGAGGGAGGGAGAGAGAGGAATGTGTAGTGCTTGCCAAGGAGGTTACAAGCATGTTTGTGTAACAAGGCGTGTTCTTACTTACGTTTCAATTAATGTGTGTCAATACAAATACTTTCATTTGTACTGATGGATCATACGTGGAATTTTTATTCAATATCCTTAAACTATATTGATGCAAAAAAAAGTAAAAAATCTTTTGTTCTCAACATATTCTCTATGACAGCAATTTGATAAAAAAATAAAATAACAATAAATAATAAATTGACAGCGAATTTATGTGTGTGTATGTCTGTATGTGTGTGTCTGTGTTGCAGCATACCCTATGCTTGATGTCATGGTGGCTACTGATCAGGGCTGTGGCTGCAGTGATTTGCTCTTTAGTCGTGAGGTAGGCATTTGGAAGACCACCTGGCGAGACAGAAAAACATGTTGTAGAAAGTGCTGTATTAAACTTTGTTGCCAGTTATGATTTACATACATACAGTTCAGCGGAATTAGAAACACAAGAGAATGGTATCCAGCATACTACAGTATTAGCCTGACAATAGTTAAACCAGTTATCAATTTTGAATTTAGATTGAAAGAGATAGAATGACTAACCCTACCAAAACTATTCCCAACCCTAATTATTTGTTTTCATTGTAACATGCTCATAACTGCATGCACGCACACACACAAAAACACACTCACCTTGACTAACAGGTTAAGTGGTCAGGTGGCAAATGAGATCAGGAGTTTTTAAATGATATAAACTTAATGCAAAGTCCTTACTGACGCATACAATACTTGAAACAAGCATTAACGTATGTGTTTATAAATAAGACAGGCACTTTTATTTCAATTCAGTGCGTCATCTGCCAGTCACAATTATCATATTAACTTGTGGTTCACATAAATAGCTCACTATCGCAGGTCCTGTTCTTCAATATACAGCTGACCGCTACTTTCGAGGTTATTAAAATATCATTACATATGCTGCAACACATGTTACAGAGCACATGCGTAAATGAAGTGTAATTAGATTTACTCAGTGAAATGGTCTGCATGAACAAACTTATTCATGAGCTAATTTCAGTGTGTAATGATACAGTTCTGAGTGTGAGTGTACATGAGGTAGTCACATCTCACCCCAATGCAGCTTATGCGCGCGACCAGTTAACGTCTTTTCTCAGGGTTGGAGAAAGGGTTTGGGGTCGAAGCTGAGTGAGGTCATTGGGGTCATGAGAGAGCACCAGACCACAGGACAGACATGGTGGTCAACAAAACCTACGGGAGAAATCGGAACATAAAACTGGGGTCATGTGGGGTCATCAGGTCAACTTGGGGGCAGCCTTCAGCAATTTTCAATCTTTACAGCCATGGAAATAATGAATAAAAAGAGAAAGAAGGAAAAAGAAGATGACTGTTAGTACAACTGCAACTCCCAGAAGCTAAAAAAATACACAGAAAAACTCCCCACTGGTTGTAACCTACATAAATTCAAGAAATTCAAAGCTCAGAATTAGTATTTATAATATTTTCTAAACAAATCACTCACCCTGTCCAATAAAAATGGCTCATTTACAAGCTTGGATGTTTATTTGAGATGCAGTAGAACAGATTACAGTCAATGTAATACAGTCAATACAGCATCTTTACTGATGTATCAATCAATGAAAATTTTGCACTTTTTAAACCATTTTTATCATGTATATGTATATGTATCATTATCATATATTAATCTACACCCTGCTGCAAAAAGTTGCTACCAATCTGTACTGTCAGTGACCGTTATAAACTAATTAATGAATGATCATTATGAATATCATAGTCAGCGCAGTGACACAAACCTGGAATACATCATTATTCATCCTTATTATGCTTATATTATTAGTAATTCAGAAACCTTTTTGAAGCACAGTGACCCAGTTATATTAAAAAGTGGTGACTCACTATTTTTTAAACGTACTCTCTGGAATGTCTCTTCGCAGGCAAAACTAGCTGTTTTAGATGTTATCCTTCCAGGCAGTGACAAATCCTCTCGTGTGAGCCACACCTTACCTGCAACACAAAAACGCTGTCTCATTCACAAACATACCGTGGGGCCAGTGTTCACTATTTACCATGCATGCAAACTCTAGAGGTCAACAAGGAATCTCAATATGCACAGCGCTGCAAGTTTAAAACAGGAAATCATGACTGCAACCAAATAGCACAGTTTTAGCAATCATATTGTTTGGTCAATATGCTGAAAATACTCATCAGTTTCTCAGAGCTCACAGTGCTATCTTCAAATAGTTTGCTTTGTCCAACCAACGGTGTAAAACTCAGATATTCATACATTCATGCCATGAAGATTAGGGTTGATGATTAATTTCATTACCAGCTAACCTGCCTACGAGATTTTTTAGATTGACTGATCAATCATTTGATCTATTAAATGTGAGAAAATGAAAAATAGCTGTTACAATTTCCTGTATAATTTCCTTACAAGTTCCTCAAAATGAGGTCAAGATGGAGTCCAGCTGTCAGACAAACCCCAAACATATTCACTTCACAGCGACATAAAACACAGAAAAGGAGAACACCCTTAAATTTGAGAAGCGAAAACCATTCTCAAATATTTGCTATCGCTCCAACTAATTATTAACTGCTTAATTGTTTCAGCTCCATTTTTTCATCAACTACTGATTAGCCAATTATTTCCTCAATTAAAAATTTGGTTTTCAAAATTTAAACAGTGGAAAATGCCTGATCACACAATCAACAGCTCAAAGAAACACCACATCCAAGTCTGACGCCTGAAAATTCACCTTACTATCACATCCAATAAAGAAAAGCAGGAAAGGGTGTTTTCTTTTTTCTAAAATAATAATAATGCCAATTAATCAACTCGTTTTGAAAGGTCTACTACTGAAGGATCCAATCATCGCCACTTGAGGGACGACACTGTGCCAAAATAAACCCCATTTAAGAGGATTTTACTGTAAGATATGAGTGCACAGAGAGGTCAGGGATAGAAAAGCTAGTGGTTAACTATATTACCTTCCTGCGGTCATTTTAGAGAGACAACAGGGAGATCGAGGCGTTTTGTCAGACCATCTTAGTGGGCACTTTAGAAGCACTGGCCTGACCTACAGTCGTGTAGTCCCGGTGGCCAATGAGAGCAGCCTCATTTAGAGATGTACACTCACTGTACAGCACCGCTGGCGAACAAACATTCACATTTAACAATGTGGACACCACCAAAAGCCCTCCACCGAGACACACACTGATATACACATAAACAGGCACAAGAGCATGTTAATATACCTTTTTTAGTGCCACAGTTGTTCGTTATACAACCGTTAAGAGAGCAACCCATATAGCTAGCTAGCAGGCTAACTAAGCTCGCTACCGAAAACTGCCCATTTAACTCAGAGATTTAAGGCTCTTACTGCCCCGGTTACTCTCTCGGACACCGGGACTCACGGTGGCGGCGGGCAAACCGCGTCTCAAAGGCGAAAAACATAAATAAACAGCGGTGAAAAGAGAGAGAGAGAGACGAGTCTCTTGTCGAGCTGGCGCCGAGCCTCGAGCTGTCACGCAACAACTGACATTGAAACGCGCAAATAAATAAACCGCCGTAACGTTTACCGTTGGTCCTCAAACGCCGCGCGGGAGCCCAGCGCGAGCGAGAGCCCACAAAAAGAGCACGAGAGGCAGCGTCGGCGGCGGAGAAACGTCCGAAAGCGGCGATGGTGGAGACATTTTTCGCGGCAGATGTATGTACACACTCATACACACATACTCACACACGTACAGTGCGCGCACGCAAACACACACACACACACACAGAAGGGGAGGGAGCTGCGCGCGCGCTCGCCCACGCTCGCGCACATAGACACGAGCTGCTCCGAATGTGGGTCACTGGGCCTTGCTCTCCCTCGAGCGTGCGGAAACAGTCCCGAAGCCTCCTCTGCAGTCCGACCGCTTCCGCACGCTTAAACCCCCCCCACACACACACACATATATACACGCGCACACACGGCGGCTTGTGCTATTTCACGGTCGACGCCTGCTTATTTTTTGGACGTGCATGAAAATAAAGCCTTACCTTGTCGGGTAGTCGATCGGCAGCCTCCGTGTTTTGCTTACTTGAACGTTGCATCGGAGGAGGAGGAGGAGGCGGTGGTGGTGGTGGTGGGGAGGGGGGGCAGGAGGACTCCGGGTTGGGGAGAAAAACAGGAGGCCTACTTCATATTACGACGTACAGTCATGCGCAATGGAGACAGTAGGGCGCACTATTTTGCAAAGTACAGTAGCAGCAGCGACACGGAGGGGGGATCTTCAAAAGAGGAAATGACTCCGCGTGTTTTATTTTTTTATTTTTATTTTCATTATGGTTTTTCCAGCTCAACAACCGTCAGTTTTTTATATCATTAAATGACTCACAATAAAATAAAATAAAATAAAATGGCAGGAAACTGTTTTATGAACGGCTTGGTATCATATTTAGATTTAAGATGTAAAATGGCGCCA
>JBAJHX010000051.1:17728426-17748018 GCA_037176925.1 Amniataba percoides | reverse complement strand
AATAAAATAAAATGGCAGGAAACTGTTTTATGAACGGCTTGGTATCATATTTAGATTTAAGATGTAAAATGGCGCCATGTTTGAATGTTTGCACATTAATATTTATATGCATGATTAAAATCGGTGTATTTTTTTTCAGGAAAACACGTCGGTGGTGAGTGGAATGTGAATGTGACATTGGACGGTGGCCAGGTCGGCTCAGAGCAGGGAGGGGTGGGATGGCCCTGCCTGATGGCGAGGGGTTTCCCCTTTTATCGACATCCAATCAGCAGCTCCGCAGACCGTGACGTTGCACCTATACTGTGCCGAGGTTCCCTAAATTCGTGTTATGGTGCGGTGCATTTTGACAATATCTTAAACAAAGCACCATGTGTCATCAAATGTTAATTTCACATCATGTTATTTTAATTGACACGCTTTTATTGGCGTAACGTGAGCTGACATCCAACAGCGGGGTGGGGGGGTGGGGTTATTACTTAAAGCAAAGTTACAGCCCTTTTCTAGGTAAATACAAAGTTCATAAACAAAGTAACATGAGAGAGAGGTAACACAGGAGTCTGGTCATGTTTAGGGCTGCAGTCAGTCAACATGTGTAATAGCTGGTGTGGTAGCTATTTAATACAGTATTATTCACTGAGGACATTATGTGAGCAAAAGAAGAGCAAAATCATTCCTCCAATACATAAATACTTGTTAAGGTGCATTTTGACACTATAACCTTTTTTTATTAGGCATTATGTGTATTATTGTTTAAAACAAAGTGTACAACGCATTTTGAGTTCGTTCATAAACAAGGTAACATTAGAGAGAGGAAAGTCTGGTTGAGTTTGGGGCTGTAGTCAGTAAACATGTGTAATAGTGTGTGTGGTAGCTATTTAATACAGTATTGTTCATTGTCATCAAGAGAAAATCGTATGTTTAAATACATGTTAAGGTGTATTTTGCCATTCTAAAGCATTTTTGGAAAGCATGATGTGGAATTAGATGGTCATTACACATGTTTTACCCCTTTTTGTTTTCCAAATCACCACACCACTTTTGACATAGTTTTATTGACATAACATAGTTTTACTGACATGAAATTACATAAACAAGAGTGTATTATTGCTTAAAACAAAGTTTACAACCCCTTTCTTGGTAAATACAATTACAAACAAGATAACTTAGACTTAGACTTAGACTTCACTTTATTGATCCCTTTGGGATGACTCCCTCAGGCAAATTCAACATGAGAGAGAGGAGAGTCTGGTTGTGTTTAGGGCTGCATTCAGTCAATATGTGTAATGGATGGTGTGGTAGCTGTTTATAAGAGAATAATATGTTATCAAGAGAGAATCATGTATGTAAACAGAAAATAAACAAAGCACTGTCTCACTGTAGTGGAATTAAAGCCCTCCAGTTAGAATGAACAGTTAACAGAATTATCACAACCCAAAGTTCAATTGTGATTTACAAGAAATCCATACTTACATTATAATCATTAAATATGATATAGATGCTCACCATACATAACTACTAATGTGCTGATCAGGCTCTGAAATAAAAGAAAAAATTAAACGATAGCTTAATTGCTGCCATAATTACTGTTAAATTGACCCGTGAGCGCCATGTTTCCTGTGACAGTTCTGCCACATTAGAGGATAGTTGTGCCTCTTTCATCTGTCTGTATCACTACAGCTCTTGAGGCCATTATCAGCTCCGAGAAAGGAGAACAACTGCCGGAAATGTATTTTTCCAGCACCATCTGTGGCCCCCAGCTGGGTACAGATGCACTTTTAAACAGCAGGCAGGTAGTTGTGTGTATGAGACTACAGACATTGTGAGGGGTTTTTGAATATTACAGGAATGGCAATCTCATATGTTACATGATGAAACATATGAGAGGAAATATGAAAGAGGATTTTATAAATTATTTAAGTTTTAGGATAAAAAGAGAAGGGAGGTGCATTTGAATTTCCTCAGCTCATATATGATGCAAAAACAGAGAAATATATTGTTCTCTGCTTTTTACAACCACTTTTGCTCCCAGACTAGGCACCAAATCAACGGCTACTGGAATTTGATTACAGCTTTTGCTTGTATTAGCTACGAGTCCTCGCTAACCTGACCTGCTCTAACAAATGGTGGCCGGGGTACGGGCCATCTCCCAGACAAACTCCCTGACCGAGCTGACCACATTAAACATGACTGTCTTCTCCTCTGTCCTCTGTCTGTCCCACCTGGATGAGGTCAAGACTTGAGAATTGCGAGTACAGTATGTCCTGATGTTATACCGTCACAAATGATAATAATAATCACCAATTTTAACAATGGCCTCACAATGCAAGCAAGCAATTCTGTAACACATTAGTTATAAGCAACGCACAACAACATCAGGGTAAAAATGTAAACATGCTAAATTACAGCATTTTAAATGCAAAACGGTCCTGAACCGACAAAAAGGCCAAACCACCGCAAAGCAAAACAGCTCAAGTGTTAGAATGGCTGCAGCAATTGTACAAATTAAATCAAGACAAGCTCAGGTTTTTACTACAAAATCTGCAAATTGTTAAACCCAGAATCTATACGTTTAACACACTCGAGATTCCAGCCTC
The DNA here is from genome assembly GCA_037176925.1 of Amniataba percoides. Lineage (NCBI taxonomy): Eukaryota > Metazoa > Chordata > Actinopteri > Centrarchiformes > Terapontidae > Amniataba > Amniataba percoides. The sequence goes on along the minus strand of JBAJHX010000051.1, from coordinate 17,745,424 downwards.
TGGCTCGTACTTTATATCAAAGTGTTTTCATTAGCTCTACTCTAGTTTGCTCAATGTGTAACAGTGTCAACCTCATTAATTCCTTCCTCCTGCGTGGGCTCATTATTCCTCTGCACCGTCTCAGAGTTTTTTCCTTTTATTGCTTCCTCTCTGTGAACTATGTTTGCCCCCTCTCTTTTTTTCCCTCTTGTTCTCCATCATCATTTTCAGGTCTCTTCTGCTTTGGTCGGATAAGCCGTTATCAGCTTTTTGAGGATTTTCCCCGTTCTCCTATGTATTATTTTCTCTCCATTCTCATCTTTGCCTCTCTCGGCGCCCCTTCCTGCATAATCTGCGTTATTTATTCCTTAAATCATTATCCTTAATTCATCTCCACAACCTGAGCTTTTTTTCAGCTCCACTCTTCTCTTCTCCCAAGATGCTGTATTGCGTCTTCCTGTCTTTGCTTTCTTCTTCCTTTGCTTCCTCTGCTTTTCCTCCAATGTTATATATTTGCGGACTCTTGTTCTTCTGCATCCTTCTTTTTCAGTAGCTCCTTCTTCCTTACTTTCCTCCACTGCTTCATCCATCCGTCCAGTGTTACACAGACCTTCTCCTCATCCTTGCTGCCAGGTGTTCTGACTTTACTCCCTAAACTCTGTTCACCTCCTCCTAATCCTCTTTAATCATGCATCCCCCTCTCTTTCCAAACTCCTCCCCTGCTGTTTTATAACACTATTATAGTTGTTATACATTTATATGCTGGTGGTTTTTAAATCTACTCACCTGCACTTTCCAAAAAGTCAGGAACAATTTCACTGCTCACATAAATCAACACAAACCTATTTTCTCACAAATACAGATAAAGACGTGTGGATGTATCCTTATCGTTGAAATCGTTGCAGCCTGTATTTTTGTTTCCACCATAAACCACAAAGACAACTCTCTTGTGCCAAGGTTAGGTTTTATACTAGTTATTGTACTAATAAGATCCATTTAAATGTACTCGAAAGGCAGACAGGGATTAAAGTTTATGATAAGTAAGTACACCAAACCTCATGTGTTATTCATGAGATTCAACACTTGTGTCTTTCCTTTGCTCTCTACTTCCTGCCCATCCGCTCATCTTTCCATCTCAGAGGCAAAAAGCCTTTCAAGTGAACACCCACAAAAACCATCAACAACAATAACAACAACAACAATGAAGCACTTAGCTGTGGAAGGAACCCGTCTTTGTTTTCACAAATGTGACAAATCCAATGGAGCCACACTCTTTCCTGCCAACAAATCAAATCAGAGCTCCGGCCCGGTTCATTCTGGGTCGGTTTGCTTATGGAGGAGTCCTCCCACGCTCTCACAAGCTGGAAAAAGGGGAGCTCAAATGCATAATACTGTGCTATCAGTACATCTAGCAAATTGTCTTATGGGGTCACTAAAGAAGTAGCAGCATCCTTTGTGTGCTTGTAAATATCCCTCCATTTAAGTGCTTCACCCTGCGTGCACCTGTTCCCAGAGACTGAATTATTACAGGGTAATGGAAACCATGCAGAGTGCTATGGGACCTCCTTTTCCCACACAACAACCGTTTAATCACAGACAAACATCGGGCACCACGCCACAGTATGAATCAACATATATAGGTGAGTGAGTGGAGATGGAAAGACTGCAGAAAGACAGAAAGAGACTGTCTCTCTGTGTGAAGTAAAGGAGCATATGAGGTACTGAGGTAAAGCGCCACGCGTCTCTGAGCTTTGGGTCTGACGCTCTCCACTGAGGTAAATACAAATCCGAGAGTGAAATCCATATTTGCAGGAAACATGAGTCAATATCAGATCAGCGTTGTAATGGATCTTAATTGAAGCAATAAAAGGTCGAAATGATGAAGAGATTGGCCTTTAATTGCTCCCTTTCTACTACATCCCTCCTGGGCCAGTTGGTACGAAGGCAGTACTTTAATGAAAGATGAGCATTGATCATCAAACATGACTGCTGTGCAGGGGAATGTGTGTGTGTGTGTGTGTGTATGTCATTGAGTAAGAGCTCATTTCACACACAACCACATACTTTCGCACGGTCTGACCAGAGGAAACATCACCACCTCTCTCCCCACCACTGCCAGGTTTCAGTGTCACGATCATCATTTTTTTCCTCGCCTCTCTCTCTCTCTCTCTGTCTCATCTGTTCTTTCTTGCTCTCTCTAGTTGCCTCTTGGCCTTACTGGTTCTGTTTTATTTTTCTTTATAAAGCTTTTTCTCACCCATCCGACCTTGGTTCTTTTCTTCCTCTCTCCAGTGATGTCGTCTCTTCTGAGGGAGGAGATGCAGAGAGTTTTGTTCCGACCTGCAAAACAGAGACTGGTGGAGTTTATTGAGATTGAAGAGCCGTCGCATGGACGACATTTCCTCTGTGTGTCAGGTAAACGGCTTTCCAGTTGTTTATGTCATCATTTCAATACATTTTTGTTCACTTGAGACACTTTAAAGCTGCATTTCAGAATTGAATAAACTCAGTTATTGGAGGTAATTTCACATTTATTATTTTAATGATTATGATTATTTTTTATATTTAAATTTTAACTTTACCAGCTGCACAGATATGATTTTGATGATAGAGGAACAGGCCATGAAAGGATTGAAATGAGTCACGGTTTTGCTGCTACTGCAGTTGAAATGCTCCTCATTGCAGCACACCTTTTCATTTCTCTCAACACTTTTGTTATTCCTCTCTTTCCTGCAGTTGCTAAAAACAAAGTGGTGCAGTTAAGTATAGTGCGATGTCAGATCTCTCAGTCGTCCCTGAAGTCCGGATCCAAGAGGTCCCACACCAAACGGTCCAGCATACAGGAGTGCTACAGGAGGACGGAGATCTGGTCCCTGCAAGACCTGACTCTCGTTGATGGACGGGACCCCGATGTGGTAATTATCTGAATTTAACTGCAGTTTCTATTGCACTGTTTCTATTTTCTCTAGCTGGGGATGGCACGTATAGATATAATGTTTTCTAATGACAAGAATTTGCTCTTAATCACACCTTGACTCTTTCTTATCATGAAAGCTTTGAAAATTTGTAATAAATCTCAAAATGTAATTTCACATTCATGTAAGAATAATCATTTTTCAGTGCTTCTTATTTTTCATCTCACTGTTGTGGTCTTTCATGTAGACCCAAAATCAAATATCAGCTGTCTCTCATTGGGATCTTAACTAAAAACAAAATAAATAAGATTGAAATAGAAAAAACTAAATTAAAACAGAGAGTGACAACACAAATATTCTTATACCTACCTATCAGGGTTTGACAAAGTAATGGTAACTTGACATTCATATAGCTTGATGAATCTTCATATCAGACAATAGTGTCCTTAGTTCAGGATCAGTCATTGAAGTGCCTCAGAGAGCCATTTGTGAAATTTGAAACAGACAAAATGTAGTGTGCTGGAGAAATAAATTCACGTTTTTATCAACAACGTTATTTCATATTTGTGCTTTCATCTGCCAGCAGCTTCATTGGCTTCTCATCAGATTTTGGATGAATTCTAATCAACAGAGAGGCTATTTAGTTATTTGAATTGGTTTACTACCCTGGTTTTGTTCTTGAGTAATGATAAAGGGCAGAAGTTGTATTTATTCATTGGATTGTTGTACTCTGAATAACATTTTAAGTCATTAAAACAGAGATTTTTTTTGTGCCGTCTGGCTTCAGGATGACCCCTGTTTCCTGCTGCACTTTGACAAAGTGCGTACAGTGATAGCCAACAGCTGCTCGGCCAAATACTCTATGGTGCGCGCCCTGGTTGCTCTCAGCGACCAGCACTGTCAGAGGTCACTGAACCTGCGGAACTTTGACTGGGCCTACATCAAGCCCACCTCCTTTTACTCCAACAGAGGAGACTGCATCGTTCTCTCACAGATTTGCTTCTATGCGTTCAATCTGGTGTGTCTGTCCATGTGTCCTGTGCCCCTGGATGCATAATGGAATGACACAAGTATGTGGGTGTATATGTGTGTCAATTAAGGTGTGTGTTTGTTAGTGTCAGGATCATTGTATGTAACTTCTGTTGACTCAGATTTGTGGACTGAAGGTAGGCTTTTGGCTTATGCTGCACTAATAGGGCTTTGATGAGTTTTTCACCATTAAACATGTTTTGCATTAATACCCTCCTAAATCTATGATTATGGCAAACACAAGTTTCAAGCAGCTTTGTATTTGTTAAATAAAATCTTTTGATTATGTGTCCCTGTCCCTAAGTATTCTGCTGTGTGTGCAATTGTAAAATGTGAATTTCAAATGGAGAGAAAATAAAACAACTGCAAATTTCTTGTCTTTTTCTGCTCTTAGTCTTCTTAAAGCTAGGGCCATCATTATATGGTATTAATTTAGTAATTCCCTGTACACAGTAGTGCATATTATTTTCTTGTCTGTGGTACCCCAGGCTTCCTAATGATAGGCAATGACTACACGCAGTCCTGAGGGGATTTTACATTGTGTTATATTACAAACAGTGGTGGAAGAAGTATTCAGATCCTTTACTTAAGTAAAAGTTGTTATTCTACTGTGTGAAAACTTTGTCACAGGTTTTGCATTAAGTACAAAGTATAATCAGCAATATATCCTTACATAATACACACACACACACAGGCACTTGGGTAAATGTAAGGTAATATTTGGTGTTTATAGGCTAATTTATATACCATATATTAGACTGTTTAGATTAGTTACTTTTAGGTCTTAAACAAAACAAAAACAAAAAAACAAACAAAAAAACAAACAGTAAATAGGGTATTCAGTATCTACCAGATTTATATTCCTGACTATGTCAGAGAGATTTCAAAATAGTATTTATGAATACTATTACCTTCATATTAAAACTAAAATAGATAGAAAGCAATAATAATTACACATTATGACAGAATATCAGTTAGCTAGATAAATATAATGTGGAAAAATACAGATAATTCAATTCATTTTCGTATCTGATTATAGTTAAAGGAAGATGGATACATTAATATAGCTGATTTATTTGATTAACACGAATGTTGTGATTTTCTGTGGCGCCTAATGGTGAGTAAGACGTCAAAAAAACACTTTAAAATTAAAGTTTTAAAGTTATTAAGACGATAGAATCATCATAAAAATAATAAAACACAGTAAGCAAGATATTATTATCATTATAAAAATATTCAAATGAACCTTGATCCATAACATGTACAAGCAGTAAAACAAGAGAAAACGTGTAAATATTATCTACCACTGACAGCGCACACACACCCACACACACACACACTATGATATAAACGCTTAGAAGTTTTCTACCTGCAGGTGGCGCCAAAACTCCTCTACAAGCGAGGACACTTAGTGGCCTTTAAATGTGCCTGACGGAAATAAAAACATTCATATATAAAGATATAACATATCAGTTTACTTTAAAATGTTATACTTAAATTTTAATGTAATAATGTTCATCTATGATCAAAGATATTAAGTGTGTGCGTAAATTGTGGCAAAATAGCTTATACTTTTCCTCCGGCACAGAGGGGACGGACTAGCGGCTCCCGCCAAAATTCAAGTTGGAGTGGAGTTTCCCTTCTTGTCGGTTGTAAACACTGAGCTCTGTAACCGGGTGCTGCACCTTTGTTTTTCGTAAGTCGCCGACATAGTACCCAGACAAACAGCAAACTTCCCCCTGGGAGAAAGAGGAGAGTATAAAGATGCACATCAAGTCGATAATAGTCGAAGGATTTAAATCCTACGCGCAGAGGACGGAGATCAATGGCTTCGACCCGCTTTTCAACGCCATCACGGGACTGAACGGCAGCGGAAAGTCCAATATTTTGGACTCCATATGTTTCCTTCTGGGCATCTCCAATCTCACACATGTAGGTTGTTTAACTGTCTGTATATTCATTAAACTGTACGATTCATGTTATCGAGTTGTTGATGTTTTTATTTGTCATATGCACCACAGTTACAACTCTTTGCTAATGTAAAGTCACAGACTGCCAGCATAACAATGCTCAAAATGTGTTGAAAGAAATCCACACAAATACAAATTGCTAAAAGTTCCAGATGTAGTAACAGAATAAAGTATATAAGATGAAATATAAAGCTAACTTAAATACCATTTAATCATTCTGTACATTTCTTTGTCATTAATTAGTTTAAAAGATTTAAACAGAGTCTCTTTGTTTGTTTTCACTTGTCAGGTTCGAGCCTCCAATCTTCAGGATTTGGTCTACAAAAATGGGCAGGGTGGCATTACCAAGGCCACCGTGTCTATCACCTTTGACAATTCCAACAAGAGCCAGAGTCCTCTGGGCTTTGAAACCCATGACGAGATCACCGTCACCAGACAGGTTGGCAAAGACATAATGATGTTTTTTGTGCAATGTCATTGTGTTTCTATGCTAATACTAAAACCCTTCCTGTCTTAAGGTGGTAATTGGTGGCAGGAATAAATATCTGATCAATGGAGTCAACGCCAACAACACCAGGGTGCAGGACCTGTTCTGCTCTGTCGGCCTCAACGTCAACAACCCTCATTTTCTCATCATGCAGGTCAGTCTTGTGTCTGCATCGGTGTGCCTGGTTTCTGTTTCAGCTCTCTGCAGTGTTTGTATGGCTGCTGGAAATCCTTGGGGAAAATAGATTTTTTTAATGTGTGTAAAGGTGCTTTAAATTCTAGTTGCATTAAAATAAGAAATATCTGCTTGACTGATTTCCTTTTTAGATAAAGAAAGTGAGAGAGACTGACTGATTTGAGTTGAATTTGCTGCAGCTGTAAGGTGCTGGAAAGGCTTGAATATGCTTAAAAAGTGCTTGAATTTATATGTTGGGAAATGTGAAGGAACCCTGTTTTTATATCATGTGATGTTTCCAATATTTCAGGGAAGGATCACCAAAGTTTTAAACATGAAACCAGCAGAGGTAAAACACACTGTCACCATCTGTACTTTGTCATACAGATTTCCCAGTTTTTTTCTTCAGGTTTTTCATTGACCCGCTAATTTCTTTCAGATCCTTGCCATGATTGAGGAGGCGGCAGGAACCAGGATGTATGAATGCAAAAAGATTAGCGCTCAAAAAACGATTGAGAAGAAGGAGGCCAAGCTGAAGGAGATTCAGACAGTATGTCAGACAATCAAACTCGCTTTTGACAACTACCTGTTGATTGAGATACAAGACAAATGCAACTAAAACAACTGTAACAGTTTACAGACATTTAACTGTTTCTCTTTGTTCTCTTAAAGATTTTGGATGAGGAAATTACTCCAACCATGCAGAAACTGCAAGAAGTGGGTTCATATCAAAATCAAAACATACACATTCATTGTTGTGACTAAAACATGATTCATGATGCTTTTTACATTCTATGTTTCCTTTTTTACTAAACCTTCCTTCCTCTGCAGGAACGATCATCATACTTGGAGTACCAGAAGCTGATGCGTGAGATTCAGCACTTGTCACGACTGTACGTGGCCTGGCTCTTTGTGTGCGCGGAGGAGACCAAGTTAAAATCGGCAGATAATCTGAAGGTGATGCAGGATAACATTGCCAAGATGCAAGCCACCATGGCCGAGAATGAGAGCAAAGTCCGGGAACTCTCAGCCCAGATTCAGGAGCTGCAGAAGAAAAAAGACCAGGTACACTGGAAATACCTGTGCATTTGTTAAACTTCAGTGGAGAGTTTTATCTTTCAGTTTTCGTGGCCTTTTAACACTTTTTCTGTAGAAAGACCTCCAACTGCCATTAACCTTGACAAATTTAACTTTTTCTTTTTAAATGTGGAAAAGATATCTTGGAAAGTTATCTGTAGCCCATCAAAACTCAGAACTGTCTTATCAAAGTAAAACAAGCTGTCTTACTTTTGTCTTTGTTTGTAGGAGGTGAATGGAGTATTAAAATCGCTTGAGGAGACTCTGGCTGAGGTGCAGCGTGTGGATGCCAAAGCTCAAAGTGCACTTGACATGAAAAAACAGAATGTTAAAGATGAAACCAAGAAGAGGAAGGAGCTTGTCAAGAGTATGGAGGAGGTAAGGGGACAATAAATTTAACTTAAATCTGTCTATATTACTTATGGAAAACAAGCTGTATTCTTGATCAAAGCTATTGTTTCCCTTAATCACCAGGATAAGAAAATGCTTGTGGTGAAAGAAAAGGAGGTGTCCAAGTTGACAGAGCAGCTTCAGGCTCTACAGGAGGAGGGGCAGAAGGACAGCGCAGCCCTTGAGGCGGCCGAGCAGCATTTTAGGGCCGTGTCTGCGGGCCTCTCTACCAACGAGGACGGAGAGGAGGCCACGCTGGCTGGGCAGATGATGACCTGCAAGAATGACATGAGCAAAGCTGATACTGAGGCCAAGCAGGTGAGGAAAGGACTTGAACACATCTGTTAGGGAAAGCGATGTGTCAGGGTTTTTTTCAATAGCAATGTTTCAAGATTGTTCATCTTGTCTCTGTCCTCTTGTCTCTCCAGGCTCAAATGACCCTGAAGCATTCCCAGGCTGAGCTGAAGACCAAACAGGCAGAAGTGAAAAAGATGGACAGTGGCTACAAGAAGGACCAGGACACCCTGCAGGCTGTCAGAAGCAGCAGGGAGAAACTACAGGCTGAGCTTGCTAAACTCAACTATGAAGGTACAGCTTGTGTTTGTGAGCAGATGTACGAAGCCTCTTGCACTTGTGGTCATTACATTTTATAGCATTATGTTTGTGTGTTTGTGTTTGAATGCAGATGGGAAGGAGGAGAGTCTGCTGGACAGCAGAAGGCAGTTGTCCAGAGAGGTGGCAAAGCTTAAAGAGACCTATGAACGTCTCGTGTCTCGCTTCCCCAACCTGCGATTTGAGTACAAGTAAGGATTTGACAAATTAATTTTTTCAGAAGATAAAAGCCTGCATTAATTAATTTGACTTAATTAGACATCTACCCAGACTTTAATTTGTGTGGATCTGTGCTTTCTATACAGAGAATTTATCAAAATATTTTGGATAAATAGATTGGAAATAGCACTCTGAGGGAATTTTGTCAAAGTGAACTGTTGTGATGGTCTTAAACAGACAAATGTATAATTATATAACAATATAATATGGGGGTCACTATTGTTGCTTTGGAAAATACTAAAATGCATGTGATGCTTATTTTAATACACTGGAACATATCACCTAAGGAGGAACTCCATGTTAACTTTTCTTTTGTGCTGTACACATATTTACTTGTTGGTGTTTTATGTTTAGTAAAGGAGATTCCTTTTTTCAAATACACACAATGTGTGCAAAATCTGCAGGTGGCCTAATCGATGTGGAGAAAAGCTTTGTGAAGTGGAAATTATCTGATATTTTTGAAGTATGTTTGAATAATTTATGATTTGTTTGGAGCCTGGTTGAAGCCATGATTGTAAGTGTGTGTGTGTGTGTGTGTGTGTTTGAGAGAGTCACTTGCTGTCTCATTGTGTCGTAAGAAGAGTTTCAGCAGCATTTTATGTGTATTCTGCTGTCTTTGTAGGGACCCGGAGCGCGGATGGGACCGCAGCAAAGTGAAGGGGCTGCTAGCTAACCTGATCACAGTCCGCGACGTCTCCTACGCAACAGGACTTGAGGTCGTCGCAGGAGGGCGGCTATACAACATTGTGGTGGACACAGAGGTCAGTGTGGATGGTGTTTTAGTGCAGTCATTGTTTAGCTCTTCTCATTTCATCTGAAGACCAGTGAGATGATGTGACTTGTCTTCCAACAGGTGACCGGTAAAAAGCTGTTGGAGAAAGGAGAGCTGCAGCGGAGGTACACCATCATTCCCCTGAACAAGATCTCTGCCAAGACACTTAATGACAAAGTGGTCAGCGCTGCCAAGAACCTGGTGAGGGATCGAAATGCTGCCCAATTTGGAAAGTCATTGTGTCCGATCAAGAAATCTGAATCTCTTTCTCAATCTCGACTGTTTCCTCAGGTCGGAGAAGACAACGTCCACACGGCTCTGTCCCTGGTGGGCTACGAAGCTGACCTGCGTAAGGCCATGGAGTACGTCTTTGGCTCCACTCTGGTGTGCGACACGCTGGACAACGCCAAAAAGGTGGCTTTTGATAAGCAAGTGATGACCAAGACCGTCACTCTTGGAGGGGACATCTTTGACCCGCAGGGAACTCTGAGCGGAGGTGAGAGAGTTTGTTAATCTATCTTTCTGTCACTGAGTCAAGTTTGTGGCGAGTAATCAAAAACAAACACTAAAGCTTGCTTTAAAACGTGCTACAATTTCTGATCCTATGTATCTGAATGTTTTAACTATTGCTAAGAATGTTGTTTGCTTCATCTGAGCTTTATAAAGCTAAAGCTATAAATGACTGGTGTTAAATAATCTTTCGCAGGCAAAAAAACTCCTGGTTGTCATTCAGTGCAATGGACTTCCTAATGGACTCTTTTCTTTTCTTTTTTTAAATTTATTTTAACCTCCTTTCCACCAGGCGCTCGCTCACAGTCGGCATCAGTTCTGTCCAGCCTGCAGGAACTGAAGGACGTTCGGGACAACTTGACTGAGAAGGAGGCTCAGCTTCAGGATACTGAACGGCAGCTGGCAGGCCTAAAGGGAATCGCAGAGAAGTAAGAGGACACAAACATAAAAAATACATAAACGTGTAAATAGTGATTAGAGCCACACAAATAAATGCGCACACCTGATCTATCTATCAGGCAGTTCAAGACTATCTGTGGATAGTTTGTCCACCAGGGAGAACAGATGATTGTTACCACTGTGACGACTGTTCAAAATATTATAACTGGCTGATGAATTTGATACATTCTAATTTCAAAAGAAAAAAACAACAAATAACAATACCACCATACTGGTATCATAAATCCTGTATCAGTCAAGCTTTAACTCTGATATATTTTCACATATCCACATTGTGTTGCTTGAATTATGGCTTCCAAAGATCTCCCCACAGAGTTTAAATTCACAAAATAAATCCCATCACGGCCCTCAGCAGCAGCTCTGTTTCTCCTGCAACTCGCTTTCACGTTCTCCCAGGTTTATTTAAGATTTCACATTTCATTTATTAATTTTTCCCCTACCTCTTACAGTCTCTACTTCTACTACTACTTCACCTCACAGCATTTTCTCCCGCCAGGTACCGTCAGCTGAAGCAGCAGTATGAGCTGAAGGTGGAGGAGGAGCAGATTCTGCAGGCCAAGCTGCAGCAGAGCTCCTTCCACCAGCAGCAGGAGGAGCTGGACAGGCTGCGCAAGGCCATCGGTCAGAATGCTGACGTGTACAAACACACTATTTAACATAATAAATTCAATGAATTAATGAATTCAAAGTCAGCATTTCCCACAAACTGTATACAAATATGTGTTAGATCTGCCATACATATTATCTACAGGTCTGATGGTGTATTTTCTTAATTTAGATATTCTGACCTAACCTTTTATTCTGTGTGTGACTAACTCAACCGCGCTGCCGTGTTTGCCCAACCAGAGGAGAGCGAGGAGACTTTGCGCGTCACCAAGGAGGTGCAGAAACGGGCCGAGGAGAAGTACAAGGTGCTGGAGAACAAGATGAAGAACGCTGAGGCTGAGAGGGAGAAGGAGCTGAAGGCCGCCCAGCAGAAGCTCAACGCCGCCAAGGCCAAAGCTGACGCCTTCAACAAGAAGCTGAAGCAGAAGCAGCAGGAGTCGGACGCCGTGGGCCTAGAGCTAGAGGAGCTGAGGAGAGAGCAGGCCGGCTATGAGCAGCAGATTCAGGCTGTGGATGAAGCCATCACGGCCATCCAGGAGCAGATAGACAGCATGGCCTGCACCGTATCACAGAACAAGGTATTTGAGTTGATTTGAAAGCGTATGTGTGTATAGAATCGCGTCATAATCAAACTTACAAATAGTGTGTTGGGGAATGACGGACTTAAATAGGTTGTCTTTTTCAGTGAATTAGTACGTCATTCACTTTGTAGATGCTCAGCTTTTTTATTGTTCCTTGCTTGCCTTCCTTCTTTCACTCAACTTCATCATGTCTCTCTGCAGGAGGCAGTGCGTAAAGCCCAAGAAGAGCTCACCAAGCAGAAGGAAGTGATCATGGCTCAGGACAAAGAGCTCAAGGTGAGTACAATTTTCCCTTTAATCCTGAAGTTTTTAACCCCTATTTTGTAGGCTTGATGTAGCAGCATTAGCACTAGATTTTGCAAAAGGAGATCAAGGTTTAAGACTCTTGAAATGATGCAGCAAATCTTAATAAATGTTGTTTAACTGGAACCAGAGTACGTCTTTTTTTTCACTCTACTTGCAACAGTTGACTTTCTTCTTAGATTAGTCTCTTTCTGTCTCAAATTTCTAGTACTGACTTCACTGCTTTGAGTTTCTAAAATTCTAAAATCTTCTTTGTCCTATCGAATGTTCCAGGGGAAGAGCACAGAGGCCAATAAAATAAGGGAACAGAACAACGAAGTCCAGCTGAAGATCAAGGAACTGGAGCACAACATGAGCAAGCACCGCAAAGACAGCCAGGACGCTGCTGACAAGGTACACACATACATGCGCGCACACACACACACACACACAGTCGAATATAATATATTTTCACTATTTACGAAGTCCCTGAAGGTATCATCTTACCTAGTAGGACGATGCTCCTCTAAACGTTTCTCCATCTTTCTCTCACCTGTCACTCTTTCTTCTTCCAGGTGTCTCGGATGCTGGAGGAGCACGACTGGATCCACTCTGAGCGCCAGTTCTTCGGCCAGCCCAACACTTCTTATGACTTCATAACCAACAACCCCCGCGAGGCCGGCCAGCGGCTGAAGAAGCTGGAGGAGACCACCACCAAGCTAGAGAGGAACGTCAACAAGAGGGCCATGAACATGCTGAACGAGGCGGAGGAAAGGGTGAGGACCAACGCTCAGGAAAGGGTTTGTTGTGTCAACAGTTTCCAGCTCTGAGCGCCTTCGTGTGTCTCACGCAAACCGTCCTCCTCTCCTCTCCTGCAGTACAACGACCTGATGAAGAAGAAGAGGATCGTGGAGAACGACAAAGCCAAAATCTTGCAGACCATCGAGGAGCTGGATCAGAAGAAAAACGAGGCCCTCAACGTGGCGTGGCAGAAGGTCGGCTCTCATTTCATTTCATTTCTTTCTCCTACATTTGCAACTGTCTCCCTCTTTCATCTTTCATTTGCCAATATAACCTTGTTTATGTTGTTGTTGAATCAACACCTCAGTAACGTTAAAATCTTCATGAAGGATTTATTCCGGGGCTTTTGGATAGGACTTCATTAGTTTTAGGTACTAAATAAAAAGTAAATTTGTTATTGCAAGCTTCAGTGTAGAGGTAGCTTTAATATCTCTGTGTTTTGGGGAACAATGCAAATCAAAGAGCACAACTTTTTTATGACATCCTGGGATTTTGGATGTGATGAAATATTTTAATTTCTCAGGTGATTTGATTTAATTTGCTGGATTAGTTGAAACCAGACATTCCCATGAGGTTCTGTTCGGTTCTGTCTGAAAAACAACACTGGAGATGTAAACTACTTGTACTGAGTTGGAAGATTATATCTGTCTTGACATCCATCTGATTGTCTCTTAATATCTCTACTCATCCTTATTTTTCTAATTTAACATGCCTGTATCTTATCTTGGGTTTTCTATCTCAATGAGAAACATTCGGAAAGAAAGTCAATGACAGCCAAATGCTATATGCCCATAAAGCTTTAGTGTCAGTGGTTTCAAGTTTAAACTGATTCACTCAACAGCAGTTAAATGTGAGTCATCTGTCACATTTATTGAGACCTCACTGTTATCATTTTGATTCGACTTTGAATATGTTTCCTTCTTCTGCAGGTAAACAAGGACTTTGGCTCCATTTTCTCCACTCTGCTGCCAGGGGCCACCGCTAAACTGGCTCCGCCGCAGGGCTGCGGTGTCTTGGAGGGACTCGAGTTCAAGGTGGCTTTGGGCAACACCTGGAAGGAGAACCTCACTGAGCTCAGTGGAGGGCAAAGGTCAGCAAAATGCACTTATATGGTCCATGAGTGTTGTGGTTTTTTACTAGAACAGCAATATAAGTGTGAATCTAAAGGTTCCTCTGGATGATGATGTAGTCAGTCATTTACTGAAAGCCCTCCTTGCGTCTGTGTTTTCAGATCACTAGTGGCCTTGTCCCTCATTCTGGCAATGCTGCTGTTCAAACCCGCTCCCATCTACATCTTAGATGAGGTGGACGCCGCTCTGGATCTGTCACACACACAGAACATCGGACAGATGCTGCGCACACATTTCAGACATTCCCAGGTAAGTTGAAGTAGTAAAATATACATTTTTACTGAGCTTCAGAAAATCTGCCTCCATCTATTAGATCTATTAGACTCATGGTCATTCCTGATCCTTTGGTGGGTTGATAGATAAAGGTTTCCCCACAAAACTGTATAATGTACACTACAGCTTGGAGGCAACTTAAAGTTTCTGTTCACAATGGCTTTCTTAAAAACCAGCATGAGTTATATGTATTTTGGGATGTATTTACTGCGTGATCAGACTTTGCTTTCATTGATATGTATTGTTTACCTTAATTTACCTTTAGGTATACGTTGAAGTTACCTGAAAATAGCTGAATAAATGTCAACAAAAGAAAAGAAAGTCTTAGTTTTAGGGTCGAAAAGATTTGCAAACTTCAGTGCACAAGTGAAAAACAAATCAGCAGTGTCTTATTGATGAACCTAAGAAAGCTTGGAACATACCTTAAAAAACTTTGGAACGACTGCCTCGTATATGCCATGCTGTTGTTAAAGCCACAGGAGGTTACTTTGAAGAAAGCAACGTCTAAGCAAGAAAAACTCAAATACCTTAGAATTATAATAAAAATATCTACTGATAAGGTACTCTTTATATGATAATCATGTTTATTTTGTTGCAAAGTATACCAATGAAACTATGATCTTGTTTTGTACAAATCTGATCTTGCTTGCAATCATTTGGCCTGTAGCGTACATGTTGCATTTTTACTCGTGTTATCAGCACACCAAAGAGGAAAACGTTTACATTTAAGATCCCTTTTTAAAAATCTCTCTGCAGTTTGTGGTGGTGTCCCTAAAGGACGGCATGTTCACCAACGCCAACGTGCTTTTCAAGACCAAGTTCGTCGACGGCATGTCCACAGTCACGCGGACGGCGCTCAGCCAGAGCGACGCCAACCTCCCCCAGAAAGGACAGGACAAAGCCCGGCAGAAAGACAAGAGGACCAAACAGCTCATCAGCTAATCGGTGCACTTGCACTGAATGTATTCTGTTATTGCTTCTGTAGAAACCACTTAACTCAACAAAATGTGGTATCTGTTAATGAATTCTGCCGATTTATTGTGTATATTTCTGTTTCCTCTGTTGATATTTTTCTTCCTACTCCTAAGAGTTCTGTTTATATTATTCTTGAAGTGACATCAGTCTGTTTGTTCCATCTGTCTTGGTGGTATATGTCCTCTCTGTGTGGAGTTTCTTCACATCTTTGTGTATTTAAGACCTTTTCAAACATTTCTCTTGTCTCAAGTGTGCCATCTTATCCTGTCTCTTTCCTGGTCTGTGTTCATTATGCGCTCTTCTTCCACACATGATCAGTTTTATATGTTGCTAATGTGTCCCTATATTTTAGTAAATAAAGCAGGTCAAATATAATTGACTGTATTTTTTTTTCTTTGCTCTGAAACTGCTTTACACATTAGATGAAACTAAACATTAAGGATTTGAAGATGTGTGGTGTTAGTGCCCCCTAGTGGTGGTATCAAGAATAGCTAAGTGTTCACTAATCTGCTATGAAACAGTGTGTTGGTCTGATGTTTAACATAGTTCCACACATTGATCCAACATTAAATATTTGGCTGTGTTGAATTGCAAACTAGTACATTTTTACTGTCCTGTATTACTGTTAGTATTCTTAAAACCATCAGCTGCATTTAACAGTTCCAGTGCAAAAAACTAACATAACTAACAAATAACATTTACATTTTTAGTTGATGTTCAGTATATATGATTGCTTTACCCAACTAAAATATCAAATTGATTTATACAAAACTGGTACTGATCATATATTCAAATTACAGCCTTTTCAACTCAGATATTTGACATGAACTTGTTGCTTTCATTTAAAACTCATGTATCACGACAAAAAGAAGTCGCATGTCCAAATTGCCAATGTAGATTTATTTCATCAGGGACAAATTCAAACAATAGCATCACTTTCAACTTAACAGCAGATTTTTTTTTATTATTATTTTTCATTTAACTTATTTTCAAGACTTCACAAAATTGGCTGTTGTCTTGCTCATTTACCTTGCAAACAGGAGAAATAACAACATTTATGGGACAAATATCCTCAGTTCTTTCACCCTAACAGAGGTAAAAGAACGAGGGAGTGTCCGAACCCCTGAAAAGTGCAATATTGAACAAGAGCCGAATTGCCAAACTTCTGCATTGGCCAAGGTGTTTCTCTCTGCTGCTGTTCTGATATTGAATGAGTAGGCAAACCCACAACAGTAGTAAAAGTCCCCATTTTGGGGCTATAGGTATACAGCGTCCACAAACCCAACACATTGGTTTATATAGTATTTATTATCATTACCTTACTGTCCATTGAAATGAACCAAATAAAACTTGACATGTTACAATAACAGCCTTGTCCTCACTGTGAGTTCAGACTCAGATCAAGTTGTGTTTTATTGTAGCCTCCTCAAGCTTCAAGGCCCGAGCTTGAAGACACAAGTGTGGATCGGTCTGTCAGCCTGAGTGGAGGAGCCCCTTTCGTACGCCAGCTTCAAAGCTCATAGGTAATATGGATGAGTAATGTAATAATCAAGAGTTAAGTTAAAAGAGAAGATGGCTGAGAAAGACAGGAGTGTGTCGTGTTTACTGATAAAGAAGTAAAAAAAAAAAAACGGATGCTCTAGTTGTACTGTGTCACTGTGTGTGTCTGGCTGGCTTGGTGAGCTGTGTGTGTGTGTGTGTGTGTGTGTGTGTGTGTGTGTGTGTGTGTGTGTGTGTGTGTGTGTGTGTGTGTGTGT
>JBAJHX010000051.1:17667315-17728401 GCA_037176925.1 Amniataba percoides | reverse complement strand
TGTGTGTGTGTGTGTGTGTGTGTGTGTGTGTGTGTGTGTGTGTGTGTGTGTGTGTGTGTGTGTGTGTGTTTGTGCGCTCAGGGTTGGCTCTGGATGTGCCTGCGCAGCTCCTGGGCCTTATCTCTCAGGTCAGGTCTGTTGTCTGACTGCAGCGTTGACAAGGAGCGCTGCAGCTGCTCCCGACTCTTCACGGACACACAGTCCCACTGTTCACTCTCTGTTAAAACACACACACATACACACATTCATTCGTACACCTATACAATCTACCTGTTGTAATCCAATACAAAAACTGGGCCATAAACTCAACCTTCTCTAAGTTTATAATGCTCAGTTTTTGGTGACATTTTAGAAAATGCGTGAATTCAACTGTATTAAGAGATGTTTTTCATTTTTTATTTTTTACAGTTACATACATGAAGGGGTCACAATATTAGAAGCACCTATAAATATAATGATCATTCAATTAAAATAAAACTATTTAACCTGACAGTGCCAACAAAAAATGACTGTTACAGACACAATTAATGTCGAGTTTATGGCACAGTAGTTGTGTTGGATTAGACTTTATAGATGTGCCTCATAAAGTGGACGCAGAGTGTGAATGTTTGTTCACTGGTGAACAACGGGTGTATCACAAAACAGTAAAGTTAAACATTTTCTCTTAAATCGGCCCCAAACAGACAACAGTTTTGACTGCAATTCAGTCTCTGATGTGGAATATAATTCTAAAAAAAAAAGAGGTTAGATTGCAAATGCAGGGGAAGAAAAAAAAGAGAGAGAGAGACTACAACCATGCCAGTAACTCTGCGAGTCTGTACTTCAGCGTGCCAACATTAGCTAATTAGCAATAAAAATCAGTATTGGACTAACTGAATTATTAACCTCATGTCTTTGCTTATTTTCCCTGTGGGAAACACTAATGTGTGCACCAAATTTCAATCAATTTAATAGCCATCTGGATATTTTACCCCTCAGTGGTGCTAGAGTAAAAGTCAGCGGATCATCAAAGATGTTAGGATCAAACATCTGGGAAGTGTTAAAGTCTCTGCAAAAATTCATTTCTGACAAGAAATTTCGGTGCAAAAAGAACAAAGTGGTTTCACACTGTTTTTACTGATCTGTGCTGCTCGCTAATCAAAAAAACCAAGAACACAAAGGCTGGTTAGTACTGAATACACTGCACATCCTGAAGAATGAATAACAACACACTTTAGGAAAAACTTGGCAGCGATAAATAAACTTACCACCGGTTCTCTTTACGATCAGATCCACAACTGACAAGGCCTCTGTCCTCACAGAGGAGTAACTTTTGTTTTCTGGATAGAAAAAAAAGCAACACAATCATGGTGATGAATTGCAGGCATACTGGATTATCATTCAGAGTGTACTGAAACTGTGAGGCCCTTACCTAAAGGGAAAGTGAGAGCAGCACACGTCTCAGTGAGGATCTGTGACAATGAATCCAAATCTTCATTGCCTTTTTCTAGCAGCAATAACCTACAGAGAAATGATTTTATAAAAATATGATTAGAAACATAAACACACTTTAACTCAATTAGGGGTTAATAACAATACAAGGTTAATTTCAAATACCAAATTTCTAAGAAAATGTTGGTACAGCCACTCTTTGTTTGGTCCTTACCCCTGAAAATACGCCTTCATGGACTGCAGAACGGCTAGCTGGACTTTCCATGTGCTTAGCTTGAGCTTCTCGCACATCAGACTGCACACCTCCGCCTGGAAACGAGCTAAAGACAGACAAAATGTTCACAACACTTCTGCAGAAAGGCCACATTTTCCCAGCAGCCCACCCACCTGTTAATCCTAATTTTCTGCAGGTAACTACTGTGGTAGTTCTGCCACTGAGCTCAAGCCCATGATAATGTGAACTGCACTGGAAAACTAGTAAATGTGTAAGAGAACTGGAGAAGCACATTCTGGCTATTACTCACCCTGATTCAAACATTTATGTTTGAAGATATAAATATGTTAATAATAATTCTTTAAACATACATATGTAAATCATTAACTTTACAATCATTCAAGATATATTTTAGTAAATTAGTTTAAATGTATGAATTAACTCAGCCTATAATCTTATAATTAAGCAAAGATTTTGGAGAACACATAGAGAAATATTGGATTGGTTGTAAATTTTAAATTTACTCATTTATCTTCAGTTAATTTGTCATATTTCACTTAATCTCTATTTAGGAATCACCCCTTTTTTGGTGGATAATGATCCTTAGTGATATATACTAGAATGGGACTGTTCTTACAAAACATAAGAAACACACAAATGTAATAAAATATGGGCAAAAACAGGAACAGTATTCTCTGTCTTAAAACATACACCCCTCTCTATTGGGGACAGGCAGAAATAATAGTTTGAATAAAGTTCTGTACGTTAGCACATCATGTGAGGGCCAATAGTGTGGTTTCTCATATGAGCAACGACTTGAGGAGTGAGTCAAAAATCCAGCAGGATATTCAAAAAGAAGGTGAAGGAAAAGAAAAAAAAAGGATTGATGTTTTTCACCGCACATTATATACAACAAGTCCCAAAAGAGTTCAGCTCGGAAAAATGTGGCTCACTGAATTTCCCTGAACTCGTGAATTTGTTTGATGTGAGCAGTGGTCCACTTTGTGTCTGTTCAAACTGTAACTTACCCTGAGTCTGTTGGTTCTTGGGCCAGGCCTTCCCAAGAGTCTCAAAAGCACATAAAAGAGCCTCCGTCTGCAGCTCTTTCTCCTTCGCATCTCTATCGTCATCGTCATCTCCTGCCGACCTCTGTGATGCACCGCCGCTCTCCGGGCAACTCTGTTTAGGAATCAAGAAGATAAGATTCAGCTTTCACCCCCCCCCAACTATGGCTCAACGACAACAGGCAGCATCTTTTGAGTAGATTTGATTTGACCTTCTTGATCAGAGTGAAAAGGATGTCAGCCACGTCGCTGAAACGGTCCTCTTTGCTGCTGTGAAGCACGTCACCAGCACAGCGCAGAGCGGCCATTTTGTACACCAGACTCTCCTTACGACATTCCTTCAGCACAACCTCCAGCACCTCAGATATGGTGGGCTGGCCAGCAGAAGGCTTCTGCAGCTCCGAGCTAAAAGCAGGAGAGAAGAATGTAGGCAAGAATAAGAACCATAAATAGAAGGGCTTCAAAAACACTGACAAAAAGGGGGGGGGGGGTTAAGTAAGGGCTCTCACCTGCATTTAGAAACTACTGATCCGATGGCTTTCAACAGCTCCTCCTGAAACAGAAAGAAAAGATAAAAAAATCATAATGCAGTTCTTTTTGTTTTGTTTCCCCCCCACACTCTTGTATAATCAGATGTTACCTTGCCAGCCCATGTGCGCCCTGACAGTCCCTGCATTAAAGCTGTTAGCACCATGCCAAGGTGCGGTGCCACCAATGAGCCCGTCTGTTCCTTGGCAACGGTTGCCATGGCAGCTGCACCCTGAGCCTTCATCTTCCAGGACTGGGACTGCAGGGCCTTCTGTGTGATAGCAATCAGCTCCGTCATGTAGAGTCTGATGCCTCCAAAGCTTCCTATAATCGAAGAAAAGTTCAAAGAATAAAGAGTTACATTATTGCAATGATAAAATACAAACAATGTTACCACTGGACTATGTTCTAGTGTATACCTATATTCCAAAATACTATAAATTCACTTTTCTAAAACATTTCATTAAATTGTTATGTATTACTTCTAAACAATATTCATCTTATAAACAGTCATTACATAAAGTAAATTTCATTTGTGCTGTTATGCAGCATAAATGAGTAAATGAGTACCTGGGACATTTTCCTGCCACACCTCAGACCACAGTGTGGCGTCATGGCTCTCTCCTTTCTCCTCATCAGGGCCAGGCGCCTGGTGCATACCGAGGAAGGCCAGAGGCAGAGCCACTCCTGCATGGCCCTTCAGCACATCAGGACTGTAGTGGCTGATGGCGTGCACGGTCAATGCACATGATGACTTGTACACCGGCTCTGGGAGTCACAGATGGTGGGAGAAACAGACGGGGCCCGAATGTTACAGTTTTCTTAATTCACAACATTTTAATGAAACATCGTAGATTTTTCTGTCTTACCTTCTTTCTCCAGGTACCAGCTGTTGAGCTTCAGCAGAAGTTTCTCTACACTGCTGTCTTTCGCTGACTGATGCAGGGAAAAAAAAACAAATACAATATCTCATGCTTAGTGATAAGAAACTGTGGCGTTACTAATGCAATAAAATTGTTTAGCAGATGCGATGCTTACCCTCACGAGGTGTCCCAAAGCAAAGGCAAATGCTTTCTGTACTACAGTGCTTCTGTCATGGATGCCATTCAACAGCGCACTCATCAGTTTACCTGGAAGCACCAAAACATCTTTGTTGGACTGCACTGAACAGTAAATGACAGGAACAGATCAGAATACTTTGTTCATGCTTTACCTGAGTATGGGGTGAGATCCTGGGGGCACTGCACCGTGAGTGAAACAATAACACTAGCACAGCCACCCTACACAGAGAGAAGAGACAAAAACAAATTAGATGACTGGATACATTGAATGTTTACATATTCCAGGGAGACAAAAACCAGCACATAAGAGACAGGAGTATTAAAAAGACACTCAAAGCATTAATCATTATCAGACAATCAAAGAATTAGAAAAGTGTGTTTACCTTTGTTCCCAAGCCTAGTCCACTCCTGAGAAGCTCACAGAGCCTTGGAACTAACTCTCCCAGCACAGACACATCCAGGTGCTGCAGACACTGAGCACAGAAATACACAAGACAGACTGATTAAAACAAATCTCAGTGACTTTTGTCAAGTAGAAATATCACTATCTTTCCAGTAACACAAAGAAAATGGGTCTACAAGTCAAAAGGTCAAGGAAATGAGTAACTGAGATTCAACAGTAATTTTTTGACTTCTTACCATGTTAATGGTCTCCATCATAGGAGAGGACTTGGCGGCACTCAGCCTGGCAGCATCCATGGCACTCTAGAAGCAGAAACAATGCAGATGATGACAATGTGGATCCTAATGATAAGAAAACTTACAGGCTAGGTTTCTCAGACATGAGTAAAGATGCAGCAGATGGTTGTGGTTACCTTTTCCTGCTCTGTGGCTCTGAGACTGAGGTAGTTGAGGACCTGAGGCTCCAGTGTGCTGAGGGCTTCCAGCAGGGCTGGAATCAACCGGGAAGCGTGAGGCTTCAATCTGGCACCAGCTGTCTTACTGATCTTCACCAGGGTCTGGATACTAATGGGGAAAAAAAATACTCATTCAAAAAATAGACTCATTCAGAGAGGATAGGGCAGATAATACTGCTAATATAGTGACAATTTCATTTTGCTGAATAAAAACAACCATTAACATGGGCTGAGTTTGAAATTTTTATGTTTCAAAGAATATCCACACCCAGTTTTCCATCTACTTCCATGACTAAAATACTAGTTTTGTATTTGACAAGCAGACACACGGCATAAGTTGCTTCAAAATGAGCAACGTCAGAGCAAGTTCACACAGGAAAATCAAGACCACGCTGACGGAGGGATGTGTTACCTGAGTGAGCGGACCTCTGAGACATTGCTAACGATGCCCTTTTCCAACAGGGTAGGTAACAGTATCGCCACAGTTCTCTGGGCTGCAGAGCCTGTAGACTCACACATACGAGTACACACCTGGACAGAGCAAGAAAGAAAGACACAGACACTCGGACGTGCACACACAAACAATTACAAATATATACACACATGGACTAGTATTATGACAAACAGCTTTACCTTGCTGAGTGTCTTCAATGTAAGGTCTGCTGCTTTCCTCACAGATTCCTGAAATGCAGAAGGACAAAAAAACAAAACAAAATAACAATGAGGGAAAAAACTGTTTGCTTTGTCATGACTGACTGTCATATCTATTCTAAATGATTTTCTCAAAATATGTGTCATCACGTATGAAAAACCTTTAGTGTTTTGGGGTTTTTTTTTTCAGTTTTTAGAACTATCAACCAATTCCATGGTCTTGGTGAACTGAAGCAAAATTGTAATTTGCTGCTCACCTTGATGTCGTCAAGGACTCTGAACAGTGTCTCCCAAATTTCTGCCAGGTGATCAAGGAGGTCATCAGCTTGGCGGCCACGAATCAGGTCATTCAGGGCCAAACAGCTGGAAAGAAATTTGATAAATTAAAACCTTTTTTTAAGTAGTTAATATAAAAAGAAACAGAAAAAATGGACCATATTTCTCATCTGAATTGAGGGTGTAAGGACAGAGGGCGTCATATGCTGCACAGACTATAAAACCCTGTGAGACAAATGTAATACTCAGTGTATGTGCCTTTAAATGTAACACTTAAATGCTACCGGTTCCTATAGAAATATTGTGTTTTTTAAGCAAATGACTGCTGATGGAAAATACCTCTAAAATATAAGTTGCAAAACACTGAAAACAATCAATTATAAATAAAACTACCTAAACTGATGAAAGTAGAAAAGTGGTCTTAATTATCCTAATGTTTAGTGTGTGTATTGTTATTGTACCTGGACTCACGCACTCTCCAGGTGTTACTGGTCAAGTTGGAAATTACATCCTGCAGGATCTCCTTAAGATACTTATCCACCTGAAGCACACCAGAAAAAAAGCAAAAATGACTTCTAACCAGTCTTTTTTATCATGTTTATAATCCATTTGTTTGTGTAGGTTATATATATTTGTGCACAAGACTCAGTTCCTACCAGAGTCTTATCAGTGACCAAGGCATCCCAGATGCTGGTCATGGCCTGACGAATGCTAAGGTTTGGGTCAAACTGGTAGCGGTACAGTCGGGGCACAAGCTGGGGCAGGAACGGAGCCAGCTGCTCCCCGGCCTTGGCTGCTATCATGTGGAAACCAAAAGCTGCTCCCTGAAAGGAGGATAGGTCAGGTGGAAGGAAAGGTGAGACAATGCCAGATATTAAGAAAAGTGACACATGCGATGGATGGTGAGGAGGAGGTGCAGGATACTGAGCAGGATACCTTGCGGGAGTTCCACATGGCATGGTGGTTGGCCAAGTTCATGAACTTATAGACGAGATCTGGTTGGTTCAGGTCGCTGGCCAATGAGCAGAGCTCCTTGTATGTGGTCAAGCCGTGACTGCCAGGAGACATCAGTGCAAGAGAGATAAAAGGGTCTATTTTAGCACAGATCACAGAAATAGACATTTTTTTGTGTTTTTATTAAACTTAGATCAAATAAATAAAAAGAGCACACAATGTCTGATAGTCATGAAATATGACTTACCCGTCAGGTGTTTTCCCCAAACCTTCTCCTTGAAACACCTCTGTATTTTCTGAAACATCATGTTTCACTCTGTTTGCAAAAATGAATAAGAAATTAACATCTTCATACAGAGACGACACTGGTTTCCTGTGATTCCTTCTCGTGTTTCATTCCTTCGTCGTTAATTCAATCATCCACTCACCTTTTGCCAGTCATGAGCGTTTCTACAAGAGTGGACACCAATTTCTGCTGGTCACCCTCTCCTCCCATCTCATAGACAAGGCCCAGGCCTTTGGACGCCACATCCTGACTCAACTCTAAATGAAGTAAGAAAAAAAAACGAAAACATGGATATAAACTGGACATAGATCAAGGAGTGTTGGCTGTTTTATAATGTTGCAGTGGCTGGTGTAAGTAAATGAGCAGATAAACCAAACAGATCAGGTTGGACAGATCTCTCATCTTACCATCAGGGTCTGAGAGAACAGAGATGAAAGCCACCTGAATCTCCTTCAAATTGGACTGTAAGAGTAACGGCAGAAGAAGAAAGTTATTTGCAAGAAAAAACAAAGTGATTTCACAGATGCACAGTTTACAACAAACTATAAAAAGCAGACCTCAAGCTCATGCAATTCTTTCCCAAGCTTATGTACTTCATATAGTTAAAGCTCACTGATAAATATAGAGAACACTTGTTCTTCATTTTTATATTGACTAAATGACATGTAAAGTTGTGCAATATTACTCACCGTGATTTCCTTGTGCTGGCTGAGTTTCTTGACTAGGGAAAGAAGCCATATGCAGGCTGCCTGTCGGACGTGTGGGTTCTGGCTGGGTATGTACTTAGACAGGATGGAGTTGAGGACCCAAGGAACCACGTCATTGTTTTTTACATCTAACAGGGGAAGGAAGGGAGTGGACATGTTGTTATTTAAGTTTTAGATGTTTGTTTTATCAGTGTGAAAAGTTACTCTCATAGTGTAAGAGAAGGTCTGACAGATGTGATCATTTAAAAAAAACTGTGATATGGACAGTCAGCCTCAACACATACTGGACAGATCAGACAAATCCAATTTATATGAACAACTAGATATATGCCTTATAAACAGGTCTATTTTACTACAATTCAACTAATTAATTCAACTATTAAAGTACTCACTCTGTGGTGGACTGTATTGGTCCTCAGTGCAGGTCCATGGGTCTCTGGCAGCTCCAGAGCTGGTGCCTATTGCAGCACTGGTTATTGACTCTCCAACTGTAAACTGCAGCTCTACCTGCTTGGCCTTAAGAGAGAAAAAGGGAAAAATATGAGATGTGAAATGAATGAAGATCATGCAGCTTTTCTTACCAACCGAAAAAATTAAAAAGACAATATTTGCATGCTTCTCAGTTAGAGAATATTAAGACTAAATTAATTTTGCAGTTCAAAGTTTTATAACAACCATAAAGTCCCATGTTAGGTCTAACTGTTTTCATTTGTCTTCCTACAGGATTTTCATCAGCTGCTATCGTTAATATTACTGTCAATTAGTATGTGTTATACCTCTACAGAGTCCATGAGACCCTGTAGCAGCTTCTTCTGGTGAGGGAAATCTCCATCGCCTACAGGAAGGTAACCCAAGGTCTGGATAGATCGCTCCTTCATCTGGACCACATACATGGACAGACAGACAGATAGAAACAAGATAATTGAGGTCAATAGGGTATGACTCACAAATCTTTCAGCTGAAAGTCTGATGTTTCTTTAATACATACTATGAGTGGGCAAAGTATGCACCATTAAAGAACTCATTTTCTTTGTATAAAATATCACCATAACCAATTCCTTTCGTGGAGTCCTAGGTTACCTTTGTGCTCTCTTTGCCAGAGGGGATGCGAGCTAGCAGGTTTTCCACAACTGACAGTTTGGTGAAACCCTCCCCCTCTGCAGGGATCATCAGGGTGCCATTACGCCCAATTTCTCCCAAAGCTGTACATGCTGCTACAGCCAGCAGTGCAGTGCTGCTGTCCAGGAAAGAACCTGAGTGGAGACACCAAACACACAAACACAAGTGAATGAATCAATATAAACAGAAATAATTTGTTCACACAAACATTTTAATGACAAATACAAAGACAGATGTTAAGAAACAAATTTCCATTATCTCCTTAAATCAATCCAGGCAAGTAAATGGCAATTTAACATCAATTTATCATACTTTAAGTTTAACAGTTCATAAATGGAGCTAAGATTGAAGGAAATTGTTGCAAAAATTACATACCAATTGTCTTGGTGGCCATGGCAACAAGTTCATCATCTTCTGGGCAGGTGATGTTCATTCGCTGCCCCATGTCATGCATGGAGGTGACTGTTTTCCTCTTGCTCATGTATCTTCCCACCATGTAGCCGAGAGCCAAGATGGCACCATGCTGAGTCTCAGGACTCTGTGGATCAACAAAACACATCAACATTTACTCAAGCTAAAAATGCATACATATTGGGAATTAAAAAATATATGATGTTCTCCATATGGACAAAGTGGCATACATGGTTGTCTTTGGTGATTTTGACAAGGTTGTGCACAGCCATCTGCAGCTCATTGCCAATCATGGTGGAAACCACCAAAGCATAGAGCTGGGCAGCCAGCTCCCTCATGTCCTCCTTATTTGTGTTCATCAAACTCTGGAGAGGAAAACATCTGTTATTACAGCTGAAAGGCAGTAGTGAAATTTGAATTAGGGTAGTTTTACTATGTCACAGGGCTACTACGTGATTGGACTAATTGTAAAGTGTTCCTGATATTTATCTCACAGATAAATTAAAGTGCAAAAAATGTCCTCTGTCATACAATTAAATAAACACTCAAATGAAATACTCACTTTAATCCAGTCAATTTTATCAGCAAATCTGGGAGCCAGTTTCTCTGGACAGACAGACACCACCTCCAGCAGACAGTACATGACTGGGATTCCTGTTGAGAGATAATGATGAAGTGTAGTAAATAACACATGAAGTGTGTTTCCACTAAGAGATTTTCATGACAATTGCTGTGTTTCTTTTACACTACCACACAAAAGAGATGCATATAATCAGTTTAATATATATAACTAAATCCATTCCTTGTAATATGTTAAATAAGAAATTAAACCAAAGCATGTGAAATACCTGAAATTATCTCAACCTTTGTATGAATAACAATAATAATCGAGAATTGACTTGATCCTTTAGCAGGACAGAGCAGGTTAACTTCTCTCACCCCCCACAGCCGACAGCAGCTGCTGCAGTAGATCCATGTAAATGTGAACAGGATTTGCCTCCGAACTCTTTAACACTGAGGGCTGGGGCTCAGAGGACAGCAGTGTGTTGATGTAGCGGCCAATGGCTGGTGCATCATCCTGCATGTCTACCAGGCGTGTGGAAATGGGCGTGGCCCCAGCGCTGTAGGCTAAACACATCCTCAGGTAGAGTACAATCTGTGAGATCAGGAAAACAAGTTAGTTGTCTTCAAGATAAAACTCAGCTTCACAATTCACAATTAATGGACATCACAGGCTGGTCACCGTTTAATACTCACCTCCCCAAATGCAGATGGGTTGAAAGGAATAGTGGAGGTTCCAACAATGTACTTGGCTGGAGTCTTGATCCTCTGAGCCGCCTGATAATGACAAAAATCATCATTTATTATTTCTTTTAGCAAAAATGGCCACCTCGTAACCTGGGTGCATTGCCTTCAAGAAAAATTACACATCTGCACAAACTCACCTTCTCCTGGACATACGCCACCATGTCAGGAAATGAGGGCATTGGTTTTGGTCCCTCCTTCTCCGAGCTCTTGGTAGGAAAAGATCTCAGGACCCTCTGGGCCTCCCCAGACACCTCCTCCCTCCTAAAACACAGAAATCCAGCTCATTTTTTCCTCCACACCAGTCAGGAAGGTAAACTGTGGGCACCCTCATTTTAGTCTTAACCATTTCTCATCATATAATACTAAGATAATAATAGGTACTAGACTTATTGTAATGCCCACAGTGCATTTGTGTTGCAATTTATTTATCATTACATAGACATCTTTTATGTTTGGAAACTTACGGGTCTCCAGCTGCCAGCAGCAGCAGGTATCTTGATGGCACGTGATCAGGAGCAAACACTGTGCTGGCAAACTTCATGGCCACCTGGCGAACTTGTACCTCTGGCTGACAAAAAAAAAAAAAAAAGCTTGATTAGCCTTTTGCCCAGATAGAAATTCCATCAACATTCATGGCTGTTTATTTATAAACCAAGTATCTTTTTTGCCTGTGAACTCTCACCTTTCCTATGTATGCGGCCACCAGGGCCTCCATCAGGTTCAGCAGTGCCCCCTGGAGGTTGGCATAAGCTCCAACCATCATAGACAGAGCCTCCTGAATGGCAAGACGAACATCAGGCTCCTCCTAAAGAAGATAACACAGAATTTGGGAAATATCAATATCAGATACACCATTGAGCTCTCTTTAGAAAGAAGAAATAAGAACTTTTATTGCATTTAATGTCCGTTTTTTTCCCCCTACCTTGCACATGGACTCAAAAAACTGCTGTATGAGGGCAATATCCTTTGTGAAGAGTTGTGGCATGCGGCTAGAGGAGGAGACAGAAAAAAAGATGAATATTGCATATTTCTAAACTCCAACACCACATTGGCAATGTTTAAGGAAAAAAAATGCAAATTTCATTTTACCTTGACAGCTTTCCAACAGCAGAGTAGGCAACACAAAGTAATTTAGGATCCTGTAGGGACAGATGTTGTTTTGCAGGTATAAATAAAATGATAATGAATGAAATTGCAGACTAAGTGTGCGCATCATTTGTAGTTTTACCTCCTTGTATTCATTAATGAGCTTGGTGAGACCATTAAGCAGCATTAGTCCCAAAGGTTTATTAGTATCAGGGCATCTGGAGAAAAAAAAAAAACAAAAAAACATTTTCCAAATGTAAAACACACATTGCATGAAACATGGATGCATTGAGAAAAAAGAAAAACAGAAAAGCTACACTTTTCTTACACCATGCAGATGTGATGGACAAACTGTAAAGTGAGAGACAGCAGTTTGTTGTTGGTGTTGGCTCCAAATAGACCATCATACACAACCTATGGAGGAAACGATAGGAAAGATTATATGATGCACTGGGACATTTTCCTTAAAAACAATTTGTGCTTCCACTGTGACATGCATCTCCAAAGTTCAGCCTTGAAAACTGAAAATTAACAAATGTACCCGCAAACATAGACCTTACCTGGATATTAGCTGGAAAGCATTCTGCGGCTAGGCGTGACCGTAGAAGATGTGGTAGGATCTTCATTTTGACTCTTGTGCTCACTGGCTCATGTTTCAACTCTTGCTTGAGATTGCCACCCTAAAGTACATACAAAACAGTATTATAATTATAATAATAAAAAAACACTTACAGGTTAATTTTGAAACTCAAATGTCATGCTTGCCAACCTTTGTTTTAAGAGGAACATCCCCCAGATACACCTTGTACATTTTGTTGATAATTAGAGGATTGTTCCAATCGATGATGCTGGAAGACAATAAAATGTACATAACCAATGACATGAATAAAATGGTATGTACTTTGTGCATTTCTTTCTCATGGACATGCATACAAGCCTGTTAATGTGTAACTTGTAAAGCTGGGAAAATGCTTTTGGGAAAGAATCAGCTATTAGGAGATTTTCTTAGATTTGTACCGCAACAGCTGTAATAATTTGACATTTCAATGTATGATTTTGTGAGTTTAAGGAAATATCACTAAGTAGATTATCTTTTTCATTTGTAAAGAACATGTGAACCAGAGATGACGTAAGATCCTTCACCTACCTCTGCTTGCTTTTCAGCTCCAGATCAGCTGCAGTGGCCACACTGTGTCGGGTGTCACTTGACGCCACCACCAAGTGCACCACTGTCTCCACCTCTGGGACTTGCTTTGCCTCGATGAACTTCACTATGCCCAGCTTACACTGATAAAACACATATGAAATGAAGGAATCATTAGCTGATACTGAAGACAAATGAAACACCATGTGCTGACGAATTGACAACTATATGGCCTCTACTCATCCTCCAGCTTAAGGTACTGTACCTGCTCTAGCTGCTCAGCGCTCCACTGAGCCTCTCCAATCACCCTCTTGGCAGCATAGACACTCATCCCTGGGGGAGGCTGAGGGAGGCCCTGGCCACCTGCAGCCACTGTCCCATCTGCAGAACCTCCCATGGAAGAGGAGGGAGCAGGGCGAGTCGGAGATTCATTCAGCACAAACCTGGAGAGGCCAAAAACAGAACGAGTCAGCATTCTTGTATGAATGTTAAAATCCTTCCAACAAGTAATATGCTAACTCCACCGGAGTCACTCTTAGAGCCTTGGTCATACAACATCCAAACCACAGAGCAGGAACTCACCCATATGGCATCAGTAAAACATCTAACATAAACTCCAGCAGCAGCTGAACTGTCTTTGGCCTCTCAGTTAAGTTAAATGGAAAAGCATTCTTGGAGGTGTCTGCAGGATACTTCATATGGTAAAGAGTCGGGATAAGCAGATGCATCAGGCTATGAGAAAAAAAGAGAGACAGTTAAATCATAGTCCAACAAAAACTGGAAAGGGCTGCACACATCTAAAGAGGACTGAGGCAGAATCTTTACAGATATATCAAACAACATCCTAAAGCTGTGTGAGCGTATGTGTCTCCTCACCTGTCCTGCTGAGGCTGTGGTTTGCCCTCCATGGCAGTCAGAAGAGTGGGGGCCAACTCGCACTGTTTTCCCACCTCAAGACGTGGGTAGCCCATTTTGATGTAAATGATGGTGAAATTCTGCAAAATAACACATCAAACAATCACCACTCCTGTCAGCAGTTACCGACCACTAATTAAATACTGAATTAGTTTCAGTTTACTACTTTATATTAAGACAGATTCCAAATTCTGCACTGGTATAACATACACATCAGTGACAGTATTTTATTTTTTATGATATGGTATTAAAACACATTCTCACCGTAACAAAGGACGCAGCTGCAGGATCTTGGTACTGTACCAGCAAAGTTTCTACTGGTAGCTGAATCTTAGGTCGGCTTTTTATCCTCTTGTTCAGGTGGACTAACAACTCCATCACCTGGCAAACGGTAATTCATTGGTTTAATCACATGAAACAAATGCATATGCAAATGCATATCCATGTTCATTGGCAAAACAGAAAGCTCCAAGCTCCTTACTAGCATGTTTGCACCAGGAAGAGGACAATCTGCATATGCACAATGGATATTTTATACATTTTAAGTGCTCTGTATTTGAGTGGAAGGTTTTAAAGGCCTGAGACTGCAAGTGAATCATACAGCTGTAGAGCACAGGTAATATCTCTGAGAACAGACACAGGAAACACCCTTCTTACTTTCTTTCGCACACCCTCCTGTACGCTTGAGAGTTTGAGGAGCACAGGGGGCAGGAACTTGGAGATAATGTCCTGTAGCTGCTCATCTGTCTCCGCATGGCCCAGCCGAAGAAACACACGCTCCAGCTGATCTGTCAGAAGAAAAAGCAGAACTCACAATCAACACCTCCATCAACTCTTACGTCATTATCTGGGTGGTATCTGTCATTACCCCAAGAACAAACACCAGCAGGGTGAGAGCTGATGAAATCAATAACTCTGTTATAATTAATGAACAACAGCTATCTATTCACATGTGAAAGTTAAATCCCAGTAAGTGAATGCACCCACATGGAAAACCAGTCTGCACGACCTTCAGCAACACACAAACAGTGAACTAAAAACAGACAGTCCCTCGTGCATGCTGCTCCAAGTTTGGCTAATAGGCTGGTCCTTTCAGCTGTGTGTGTGTTGGTAGAAAACCATCACCCAGCCCTGCCTTCTTTCTCCTGGCATGGCTCACCAAAAAAAGACAGCGCTAGCTTCAAATACTTACAGACTACCAGCGCATTTCACCGTCTCTATGTCACACCATCAGCTTTAACATTACCCGTGACAACATGCCCAGTTATTCCCAAATGTCCTGGAGATTCATGTTGTTGATTTTCACCCTTAAAGTTTGGTTAATTCAAAAATATGAACAGCCTGCGTGGTAGTTTCATTTTGACCATGACTGAGCAAACGGCCTCCTGATGTTAGCATCGCAGCTAGCGGAGCAGCTAGCCACGGTTCAAGCCTCAGTTTTTAACTGAAGGAAACTCTACCGTGACTTAAAAAAGCACCCGAATCGTGAGAATAAAGCTGGCTCGTTGGTTGGCAAGTGTTTGACAAACACCAACACGACGTTTTTAAGAGATATTAGTCACCAATGAGACAGAGAGAAACTTACTGAGTTCATCCTGGGCAGCCATGTTTGCAGGAGCTCATTAGCGACCCCTCAGTTCACGGAGTGTCACTGCAGCCTGCAGGAGCCACTCCTCAGCAGAGGAGCCTGCAAGCATGGTCTTATACTGTGCACTGAAATACAGCTGGACTCGGTGTGCAGGACTGTGCGTGATTATTAAAGCGTGGGTACAATACATGACCATTACAATAATACACGATGCTGTCTCTCTGTACTGGGCACTTGATGTGTGTTATAATGCTGTTGTATCCAGTTATGTCGTACTTATACACACATTTAGCTGTGGTGGTGGAAAGTAACTACTCATGTACTGTACAGAAGAACAAATTCAGCTAGATTTATTTACTTGACAATTATAGCCATCATTTGCGTCACATTGTTAGTTAAAAATATACTAATTGCATAGTAATAAAGTAATTGGTGCAAGATCAGTGTACTTTGTCTATTTTTATGTGTGTGTATATACATAAATGTATGTGTTTATTAAACAAAATTGAATGTTTAATTAAATAACTCAATAAACAATAAATAAATAACTGCAACCCCAACGAAGACTTTATTCGGTACATTTGTACAAACTATTGCAATCTAATACAACAGCTCTGTCAAATACAGTCTATTATAATAGACTGTATTTGATTAACTATATGTTTATCCACTAAATACTGAAGTATAAGTTCAGCGCCACTGCAAACTAGGCTACCACCTCGATAATAAACATACACTTAAATAAACACACCTCAAATAAATAAAGTGGTTGACAGCATTGATAAAATCTATAAAATGCAATGAGCAGTAACGTGGTAGTAAATGTACATGCATAAACAGAACCGGTTGTAGGCAGATTCAAGATTTCCTTTATTTGTCCCACAGCAGGGAAATTTACGGCGCAACAGCAGCAAGAAGAAAAACACACAGTGGAAATATAGACAGTCACAAATGCAAGGCATAGAATAAATTGAGAAATAATAATAAATATAAAATAGAATATAAAAATAAGAATAGAAAATAAAAGATAAAATAATCCAAGATGCATTATTATGGCTGTAAGTATCAGAGAGAAATTAGTGCAAAACAGTGAAATAAGATGATAACTAAAAACATAACACATCTCAAGCGTCGTAAAGTTAAAGTTGCGTGCAGCAGCTGCAGGTGCACTTTGAGCCGACGCGGGCTGCGTTTCAGTCCGGCTGATCCGCAGATCTCACAGCGCTTGGATGAGGCTCCGGCTGCTCGGTCCGCCTCGTCAGTCTGCACCGCTGACCGACTGCTGAGCTCTGTCTGGTTTTTGTTTTTTTTTTTTTCACGGTGACACGCTCGCTTGCTGAGTCGGAGGAGGCGGTCTGAAACGCGGCGGCCTCTCCTCCGGGCACGAAGCAGCAGCAGCAGCAGCAGAGCAGCTGTCATGTGAATCAGCTGGACGAACAAGGAAGGGGATAAACAACACCACGGAGCCGTCTTTTTGAATCAAGGTAAGGCTGTACGCGCTTGGGTGGAAGCAGCATGCGAGACACCGGCGATGAATAAGCATGGCAGCCGGTGTGGTGCCAGTTTTTGTGTATTTCGTGACTCCTTGTGCAGAATTAGCCACCGACGGCTAACCGACCGTTAGCCTTGGAAACCAAACAAGTTGGCACGCGCTCCTACCAACGGGCATCTCGCGCTGTGTGCTTTGTCACTGTCCGTCTGTTTGATGCTAAACTTTTATTACCGGTGAGTAATATACACATTTACATTAAAGAGGTGTGAGACCCGGTTTGTGCCTTACAAAGTCACAGAGTGTAGCAGCCAGCCGTGGGGCCTCTCTGCAGCTACCTTGCGAGGGGCATTTAAACCCCGAAGAAGTTAGCTTATGCGGCTTCAGCTAGGTTAGCTCCGCTGTTAGCTTTCACTGGCCGCTGTCTCTCTCCCAAGTGCTTTCCAGCCAGGTCCGCGTATCAAATTCAAGCTCAAACGCTTTCCCACAGAGTCCTCCACCATCTAAATATAAGTCGGCTCAGTCGGCCGGGCGAGCGAGCTGCGCTGCCTGTTCAGCCATTACTTTGCATCAAAACAAAACGTAGGCTAGTTGGCTAGTTAGCTGGCTTGGCAGACAACAAAGATCCACCGGGCTGCAGACGCTCACGTAGTATTAACAGCGAAAATGAATTTCACCCGAGATTTATTTGTCATTTAACAAGTAAACGGGATTGTTTTAATAAATACCTAAAACAGAATAGGTTGGTATTCAGTCTGTGTGCGTTTTGAAATGATTGTTTTGATGTCTGAACAAAGAGTGAGTCTGTAAACACATTGTGTCTTAACACTGGAGCTGAGTCTGTTTTTTTTTATATATATATACATATATTTAAAACTTGTTACAGCCTGTAATTGCCTGTTACATAATCTGGTCTCACGCCATTGTAATGTGGTTTGCAGTGAAGTGCCGTTGTGGAGAAAGAACGGGTTGAAAATCAAAACAGCTTCATTTGGGGAGGTGTGATCCTTTGTCTGCATGCACAGTAAAGTCAGAGTTGGGAGTGGGATGGGTGGATGGGACAAAAATCTGAAAGCGGTTTTTGGCATCAGCAGGGATCAAAGGATCAAATCGACCATTTGTTGAATCTCTACCTCCATCTAGTGGTGAACTTCACCAGCTTCACACAAAGCAGCTGGCTCCCAGCCTATTCACACGCCTGTAAATGCCTTGCAGTAGTGTAGGTTTGTGTTGAGTAACACCTATGATATATGATGATGTATGACATTTTGATAGTTTGATTAAATGCATCAATTAAAGTTTTCATTGCAACAGGTGCAAATAACTAATAAAAATAAGTTAGAAAATACTGGAGATGTGCTTAAGTGTGTAAAGTTGGCACAGTGTTGGTTTTGTTATTAACTTGGTTTTAATTCTGCACAAATGCATGTCAATAAATAAAATAATTGTCTACCAGCAAATATTAGGTGAGCCAGATAAAGAAAATGAACTGAATTATGTAGAGGTAATATTAAAACGTTATACTAATTTAAATCACAAAGATGAATTGATGAAGTTTCAAGCACACTGAAAATTGAAACAAACAAACCAATCTTAATTTTTTCCATCTGCTTAATTACTCAGTCTCTATCTGTAATAGTATCTACAATATCTCTGAAGCACTTCTGAATAGACTACATTTTATCATAAAAAGTAAATCATAAAAAAATCATACCTCTCTCTATAGAGTTAACAAAGTCTTTTTTTTAATACCAGACCCAACATCTGTCACGATCACAATTTAAAAGCCAATTATAAAATCAAAGTTGATGTTGTTGTTGTGTCCCCCCTCCCACCAGGATATATCTGGTGAGGCGGCAGGATGGCGGGAGCAGAGGTACACACCCCTGCAAACCCCACCTGCAAGATTATGACCTTCAGGCCCACCATGGAAGAGTTCAAGGACTTCAACCAGTACCTGGTGTATATGGAGTCTCAGGGTGCACACCGCGCAGGCCTGGCTAAGGTAAGTAGTGTTTTTAGTCTAAGCTTGGACAAAGTTTTAACTTCCCTAAAAATTGCTCATGTAGATTTGTGAAATTTGAGAACCATGTGATGGAAATGGACTTCATAATGACCATTAGTTTGGTGTGTCTACAGTTGGTGGAGAAAAAAGAAAGCCATAACGTGTGACATATATTAACACAATTTCTTGGCTAGTGGACATGGAATAATTGCTGCAGATTCATGATTGCTGATCCATTTGTACAAGGTTACTCTGTTCCTGTTGTTTATATTCAACATTAGTCTCTCCTCCTCTGTTTCAGGTGATTCCTCCTAAAGGCTGGAAACCCCGTCGTACCTATGATGACATAGATGATCTGATGATTGATGCTCCCATCCAGCAGATGGTGGCTGGCCAATCGGGGCTCTTCACTCAATACAACATTCAGAAGAAGCCTCTTAGTGTGCAGGAGTTCAGGCGGTTAGCCAACAGTGACATGTGAGTATTATCGGTTGATTAGGGGCAACAGAAAGTGCTGACGTTCACACATAGATTACATTATGGTGCTGCTAGAATAGACCTTTTTGTTCACAGAGTATGTGACTGGTATAATAAACTATTTATTTTATAAGAACAAACACATTTTTAGAATAGCCCATGAGTGGTTATCCACAAACAAACAAAACAAAGTAAAGGAGAAAATGCATATATTATATCTAGGGAGTTGTATTGAAGATGTTGCTGGCATTATATCTATGGCTGCCCTAAAACAAACAAACAAACAAACAAACTTTTTTATACATATTTATATATTTTACTGCTGATCTTACATGGACAAATGAGAAAAAAGAGAATCCGTTAAGGCAACGGTTAATTTCAGAGCTATAGTTGTCTTAATCCCAGATTTGATTGAACTTGGAGTTAGATGAGTGGTTTAATGTCGCTGATATGTATTATGTGTTAAGAGGGTTTTCAGTCTAAGATTACAGATGTAATGTCTTTCTCCCCCACAGGTATTGTACTCCTCGCTACCTGAATTATGAAGATCTTGAGAGGAAATACTGGAAGAACCTCACCTTTGTCTCACCCATATATGGTGCAGATGTCAGTGGCAGTCTCTATGATGAGGTAGATGGAGGCTTTTCTTCCTCTGTTGTGGCTTTTTCTCTGTTTATGTTTACATATTTTCATACTTGTGTTAATTTCACCAAAATCACCTTTTATTCAGTTTTCATATGATCAGTCTTTCAAGTTAAACTTTTATTCATTTCTTTAAGGGAGCAGTTTTCTTCATTGGCTTTGCCGTTAGGAGAAGTAATGGTGGATATCATTCTTGAGGACTGCACATAAATGCATTTCACTTGTTATTGCTTTTTGGCTTGAGGTTGTTTTTTTGCAATCAAAATAAAAACAAAAAGACTCATCAATTTAGTTTTTTGCCTCAAACTCTAATACGAGTCATTTTAAGTTGACAAATCTAATATGGAGACACTAATGATGGATTGAAAGCAACACACAGATGACAGCAACTCTGGAACTGTTACACATATCTACTATCAACTACATACTGCTTTACGATATGCTAAATAAAGATATGAAAAGTGGCACTGCTTACATTGCTCTCTAGTTCCCACTGTCAGTGTGGATGTTGGCGTAAAAAAGTTTTTTTTCTCCAGGTAATGGTCCTATTTCTTAATGAAGAGCAATAAATGAGATTAGATAACTGGCCAACCCAGAGCAGAATGTGTTCCATTATACTCTGTATAGCTGATCCTGATTGGATTTGAAAATGCTGTTGTCAACCGTAGTACCAATCTGCAGGATCAACTTTGCGCATCCCTAAACCTATCTAACGTCTGTCTCTAATCTCACAGGATGTCGAAGAGTGGAACATTGGCCACCTGAACTCTATCTTGGATGTTATCGAGGAGGACTGTGGTGTATCCATACAGGGGGTTAACACTCCATATCTATACTTTGGCATGTGGAAGACCACCTTCTCCTGGCACACTGAAGATATGGACCTGTACAGCATCAACTACCTCCACTTTGGAGAGCCCAAGTCCTGGTTAGTGTGGAACTGGGTTTTAGGGGTAAATGCATACAGAAACAACAATGGTGTGACATACTGTGACAAAACCACAAAATGCAGTCTGAAAAATTATCATAATTTTCGATCAACACCTCAATGTTACTATGCTTTTCAACAGCATAATCTGCACACAAGTATTTGTGTATTAGTTGTGCAATTAGTGACTTACTTTTGCATTCACATCCACTTACTTTTCCTGGGGTGCTGATGATGCTCGTTGCCACGGATACACTTTATTGCATCAAACACTACAAGCCAAATTTACTCCAGTTAACTGAACTTATGGGAGGTCCCATCTCTGTGGCATCCTTTTCCCCCCCTTCCCTCTGGACCAAAATGGAAG
Source organism: Amniataba percoides (assembly GCA_037176925.1). Lineage (NCBI taxonomy): Eukaryota > Metazoa > Chordata > Actinopteri > Centrarchiformes > Terapontidae > Amniataba > Amniataba percoides. The sequence continues at coordinate 17,706,893 of JBAJHX010000051.1, read as the reverse complement.
TAAGCCACAGTGCCTTTTTGTTATGACTGTTTGACCTTTTAAAGTTTACAAAATAATGACTAAACTGTCATTTTAAATGGGAAAGGTCAAGCTAAGTGACATAAAATATAAACACTGGTCATGTAGTTAATGCTGTGCATAGGCAGCTAGAGCAATACTAGAATATTTATCTTACTGTTAGCTAAACTGAGCTGTTTTTGTATTTTTTGTATGTTGTGTATATTCTTATTGTGGTTCATGTTTCCTTAAAAAATCCATTTAAGGATCAGTCCATTTTATATCTATGGGTTTTGCTCCCTCTGTGCTCCCTCTGTTTGCATTCTGACGAGATGGTTACCTGCAATAAGTGACTATACATTGGAGAGTCCAAATACTTCTGAGAATAGAAAAGGTGCAAAATATGGAGCCTTAGGGATTCGATTACATGTCCTGGCGGGTAGTGTGTATTAGGCTGTGTTATTCTCAAAGGATTTAAGCATATGTTTGATTTCTTGGAAACTGTCATTGTCGTGTTTACAGTGGAGCTGAGCATAATTTAATTGTTGAACCAGTCAGCCATGCATTGTTCCTGTAAACTTCCCACTAATTAACACTGGAAACTACCAGTTTACTAGTAGTTGAAGAAGTTGATATGACATTACTTCATAATATGGTATGAAGTATGAAGTAACTGTATGCATAATTGATTACCTTTAAGTAGATTTCACAGTGCAGAAAAGGTTGAAATGAATTGCCCACATGGCAGATTTTCACATATGAATGCAACATATACTTTCAAGTAGCCAAATAATCTTTTTTTTTTATTTTGTGTGTTGACTGCAGTACATGGTAAGTTACAGAATATGTTTTTGACAGGTGTAATTGGTATTTAACTGCTTATATTCTTAAAAAAAGAGGAGGAACAGGATTTGTAAAAAAAAAAGAATCAGGTTAAAGTGAAAGAAGAGGTGAAGAATGCAGGTAGATCAAAATAGAGTTTGCTTTTTATTTCTTTGTCAGCTGGGCTTGCTCCATTTCTCTCTCCCCTCTTGCCCTGGAGGGAGTTCTGCTCATTAGAGCAGTGAGCCCTGCAACCCCACAGGGATCAGTGTCACAGCCAGACAGTGACACACACATACAACGAAACACTCACACACACTCACATTCACACTCACACTCACGAAAGTGCAGCCTAATGTGCCACATACCCACACACATGCATAACCATATCATCTAGCGCGCATACACACACACACACACACTCTTTCATCTCACTGCTATTTTGACATCTTGTCCCTAGAGGAGAGCAGCTTAAAGATGCACCTCTCTCCCCTCTTCTCAATCCCCTCCAACTCCCTGTGTCACCTCTACCTGAGGTTGCCTCTCCGTCTCACCCTGTCTCTCACTGCTCTGTTAAGCTGACAGGTGATATGATGATAGAAATGCCACAGACCTGAGGGCGGAGGGTGCTAGTCAAATGGAATGTCTAGTCAAACCTTGAGGGAATCCTGTCACGCTCCCCAGGTCTCTTGCTGGGAACTTTGGGAATAGTTTAAATTCAGATTGCGTCAGCAGTGCAATGTAGAATAAGGTCAAAACTCTTAGGTCAGCAGCAGATGATGGTTATTTTGTCCTAATTAGAGAAAACACAAGGCTCCATATTCTGAAATAAAGTATTACAAAGGCAAAGACCAAATGCATAATAACAAGTCATTTCCTTATGGCATTAAAAGGAAGCTATTAGAGTGGTGCTATAATGAAATCTGAATATGCATTTACAATAAGGAACAAGAACATTTCTTTATGTTATTAAAGATGCAGTGCCAGAAAAGGTTTATCTTGCTTCATGAAATTATTCATTTATCCACCACTTGATGGCAGTCTTGAGATTTTAAAGGCTGCTGTTGAAAACTTGTCTGCAGCTGTCACTGTGTGCTACAATGTGGGCATAATGAACAATACACGTTCTGAATTTCACACACACAGTCAAAAGTAATTCTGTCTGCTCCGTATCTGTCTGTTGTCTCAAACAGGTACGCCATCCCCCCTGAGCATGGGAAAAGACTGGAGCGTCTGGCTACAGGTAAAACAGTAATTTATATTCTCTTTGTATTCTCTGTATAAATGAAGGTGGAAGAGGTAATTAAATAATTATTAAATAACGATCGCAGCATACAGAAGCAGGTCTGCATTAAACAACAAAGTACACCACATAAATTAAATTCCGCAATGAGAGGGCACTGGAGGTAATGGCTCGGCTTAAGATGCAGAATCCTAATGAGCTTTGGCTGCAAACATGCAAAAACTGCTACGAGTAGAGATGCAAACTGGACAAACGTGCGTAATGCATTGACCAACCACTTTTCCATAATTACTCTGACAAAATAGATTATAACGAATGCTGCTACATTTACAGCTAAATATTTGTGTGTTTCAAATGAAACAGTTAAATTCATGCCCACATAACCCATGTTAAGTTAATGTAAAATTAGACCATCAGGGCTTTGTTTGAGGGTAAGAAAAAAAGGGTGAGAATTCACATAATACAGTAGAGTAACATAATAATATGTGCCAAATTGTTACAGTTGACTGACTTTCTGTCAGTCAACTAAATGATTCATTGTCGAGTAGTAAATCACTTAAGTTAACTTTTGCTGGTTACATATTCTCAAAATCATCTCAGATTTAATTTCCTGTTCTCAGATCTAGGGCATTGTCAAGGGCGTGTCCGACAAAAAAAGCAATCTGAAGGCATGTATAGTGGATATTTTTATATTGTTGGATTTTTAAAAAACAAAGTAATGATCAATTTAAGAATAGGTTATTATATTGATATTATATTATAATAATACTTAATTGCAGCCCCAATGAAAGGCCAAATATCACTGTATAGTCTATAAAATCTCAAAAGGTTGGAAATATTCTAACGAGACCATTTTAAAACCACCTCTCACTGAGCTCTTTAGTTGATATGTTTTTGTTTTTTTTGGGGGGTGGCTTATGCTCTGTGTTAATGGAGTGTCTGTACGTGTTTGTCAGGTTTCTTTCCCAACAGCTTCAAGGGATGTGAGGCTTTTCTTCGTCACAAGATGACTTTAATCTCACCTTCCATACTGAAGAAGTATGGCATTCCCTTTGATAAGGTAGGCTCTCAGCCTTCTGCTGTACCCGTCTTGCAATTCATACTCCTTTATCCGCTTTATGAAAACAGCTTTCCTTGCAACTGAAATTAGCAGTGTTCATTTGTTTTTTATTGACATATGTAAATTCTATTATTTCTTTTACTTATTAGTTTTGAAAAACAAAAGTACAGTTAGTGTTTTGTCTCTCATCTGTTCCTGTTCCTGTTCTCTCTTCTTGTTACAACTTTTCAGATTACTCAGGAAGCTGGAGAATTCATGATCACCTTCCCTTATGGCTACCATGCTGGCTTCAATCATGGCTTTAACTGTGCCGAGTCCACCAACTTTGCCACTGTGCGCTGGATAGACTATGGCAAAGTAGCTACACAGGTAACATTCAGTTCAATTTTCCTTAAAATTGTCCACCACTTTATTTCTTTTTAAATGCTGACAATCTCTCCCAGATTTGAATACAATTAATTTCAGGTAAAATCATAGCCATACAGCATAAAACAGAACATAATCGCTTGCAATTTAATTCTAAAAGTGAACACAGCACAACATCTTTTTTTCCTCTCTCCTCTTTTTCTCCTCCTTCTCTTTCTTTCCTCTAGTGCACATGTAGCAGGGACATGGTAAAGATATCCATGGAGCCCTTTGTGAAACGTTTTCAGCCTGACCGGTACCCTAACTGGATGCTGGGCAAAGACTCTACACCCATTGACCACACACATGCCACTCCAAGTACAACGCCAGAGCTACAGAGCTGGTTGCAGAGGCGGCGCAAGACCAGATCTTCTAATAAAAGGTACTGTACTGCATATACTCGAACAATGTACTGTTACAGAGAATATTCTTCTGCAGCTAATGGTGCTAATGGAACTTTAATATGAAGTAGGAGGAGTACTGATGGTATATTACACTTACACAAACATAGTCCTCATTAGTGTTAATAAAGATAAGCTAAAAGAACTTTTATTAACGTTTCACAGTTAAATTTCCCTTGCAGCATTTGGAGGGTCATCTTGGTACATTGGACTTAATGTGGCCAGATTCTGCATCTGCAAAAGCCAAGATGCCCATGTCTCCTAAACACCTAAACACTTGCTTCCACAGTTTTTCAGTCCAAATCAGTGTTTGAACTGTAATCGTGTTTGATCTCCCTCCCTTCATACAGCAGCAGCCACACTCGTATGCGCTCCAAGCGTCTCAGAACCACAGAGGAGCCAGTTGGCCTGGATGGCAGCTCACCATTGAGCAGCAGCAAGAGGAAAGGCCTGGGTGGTCCTCCTGGGCCCAAGGTGCGAAGGTCTGTGGCTGGGGCAACCTGCAAGGAAGAGGAGAAAGAGAAGAAAAAGGAAGCTGAGTCAAAGCACAACCAGAATCAGAACTCTGTTCAGCTTCCTGGTAAGTGACTAGTAGTGAGTGTATGTGTGTCCATATTGACACAAATAGTCTGTGTCTGTGATTTTTTAAATTTCTCTCAACTGAGAGCTATAAAAAAAAAATCATGATCCTATTTTATCTATCTTTTTATTCTTAACAGGCCCTTGCCGACAGATGTGTGTGGTCAAGGTGAATCGTGTAGAGAGTAATAGTTTGGGATTTTCTAATAAGGAACCATCACATAACTCTCACCGCAGCCCCTCTCCCTCCCCTGCTTCACCAGTGAAGAACGAGCCAAAGGTGGAGACAGTCGCTCATGTTGACCCTCAAGACCTCTCAGAGTCAGGGGTCACGAGCAGGACTCCTGAAGGAATCAGACAATTCCCTGAGGCTACCCAGATGCATCCTGCGATCAATGAGTCGAGGTGTCATCCTCCTGAACCACAAGATCTCTCAACTTCTCAGGACTGCTCCATCAGGTTTCCTCCCCTGGAGGCCAACAAACTCAGCTCATCTTCCCACACAACAAGCACTTCTGGTGAGACTGAGATGAGCTTGTGTCCCCCTGACTCTGAAGCTCAAAAACCTAATTCCTCATGTAGAGAAGACACTTTAAGCCCAACACCAAACACTGACAGCAGGATGGACACAAGTACTGACAATGACACTAACAGTACTTCTAAAGCAGAAAAAGTCGACACAGTTCTCGATCCAAAACATATCAATCCACACTCCACTACAGAAGCACTTTATGATCCCAAAACTGAGCCAGCAGAGGGGGATAGTAACACATCATGTCACTCCTTCTCTCCTTCAGGGCACAAATGCAGTTTAGAAAAAAACAGCACTGAGGAAAATCTTTTCCCTCCTCTGCTACAGATGAATGCAGTGGATATGCCACAACTCACTCCGGAGCCAACTGATAAGGTTGGAATCTGCCCTTTACCACCTGTACTGACCCAAGAGATGCCCTCCCTCACCCCGGCTGACGATGGTCTAAGAGACGGCCCAAAAACTAGATCGTGCAGCCATCAGGTTGCACCTGTGCTTCAACGGGAGACGCCAACTAGCTCTCTGTCCTCACATGAAGCCAAACAGGAAGAGGGAGAAACTGACTTAATGATGTCAAAAGAACCTTGTACTGTGGAACACGCCAACAACTGGCATTTAGATTCCCCAAATAATTGTGCTGGGGCAGCAGTGTCTGGTTTAGAAGGAAACACGGCTCATTTAACTACCAATGCTATGCACAAAATAACATCTGGTGGTGTCCATGAAATGCTAATAATGCCAGAAGTTGCTGCCGAAAAGGATTGTACAAAGCTGGGAAATGTTACTGTTGGACAGAGTGATTCTTCCCCTCGCCAGCTAGTTCAGAGCACAGCGCCTCAAACAGAGCAGCAATACAGTTTAGCAGAATTAGCATGCAAAGATAACTCAAAGGACCCAGCTCATAGAGACAATGGGTTTGTCTGTCTGCACACTGATGGTTCTGTTTTAACTGGTATCCCAAATAATAATCCCCCTGCCCCTTCCCCTCCATTATGCACTCAAAGTGACAGTCACGCAGCATTACAACTCAACCACCACACTACATACACCCAATCGCACTGTACCTCACAGAACCCATATGCAGAGCCCAAACCTTTCTCCAGCAGCATCTGGAAAAACTTCAGTTCCCAGGGTCCTGCAGTACTTATCCAGAGTCTAAACCCAGAACTTCCTTCTGATTTCACCCATGACCCTCTACCTTACACCATGTGGACTGAACCCCAGTGCAAAGAGGTCACAGACCTGGAGGACCCAGAACAAAACCTCCATGAGTCAGAGAACCAGGAAGAGGAAGGCGGGCCTCTCACCTGGGCCCAGCTTGAGCCCACCTCACTGGTTTCAGTCGGTTCTGTAGAGCCCCTGGGGCTTGGTGGAGATTATGACCTCCAAAGAGGGGAAGCGGATGGGTCTGAAGCTCTTTCCCTGTGCAGAGAGCTGGGGAGACAAAGGGAGGAGAGTCTGCACTCAGATACTGTCGTTTCACCTCTCAGGATGGGAGCAAGAGAACAGGATGGGACGTCTGATATGGAGGAAGGGGGATCTGATGGTGAAGAGCAGCAAAGTAGTGCCAAGGGAGAGAGCAGTAGTGACTCATCTGAGGAGGAGGAGGAAGAAGAAGAAGAAGAAGAAGAGGAGGAAAATGATACGAGTAACTACGAGTGTGATGAATCAGGCCTGGAACCTGGGGAGGTTTGTGCTGTGAGTGGTCTTTTACACTCAATAATCCGGATTCAGTTTGTTGCTCAGGTTTTATACAAACCCAGTTTATTTGCGCTCTAATGCTCATCGATCCCTGTTTCTGTTAGTACCCTGCGTTGACAGTGAGGAGGACCACCAAGAGCTGGCGTCACCCACTCAGGAAACCTACTGCAAGGGCTGTACCCACTGCTGTCAAACAGCAGGCTGCCAGCGATGATGGTGGGCACACACGCACACAGTTCTCACAGTTCATTTGAAGGTATTGCAAAGGTTTAGCCTTAAATAGACTTCAACGTTCAGACAGTGCCCTCACTGTAAGCCAAGCCCCATGCTCATTTCAATAAAATCCAGGGACATTTCCTGTTGTGGTTGGTACTGCATTGTGAGTGGCACCCAGCCAGAAACCATTATCCTTTGACTTATGCTATTTGCTTTGCAGTGAACCAGAATACATTTGCCATAACTCTTTTTTTTGGTTTCTAAGCCTGAACCTAATTTAAAGTATTTTTAAAAGTCATAACATTTTGTTTTGGTGAAAGAAAGCGTATCTACTGTACCAAGGCAACAAGCTCAAAATGAATAGAATGGATTTTTTTGTCTTAATACCGTTAACAACACATTTTTAAGTATTAACTAATGTCGAGTAACCTTTGTGTTCTCCCACAGCATTGCTTTTTATAGCCATTGAACCATTCCACTTTGCGGTCCCCACTTCCCCTCCTCATTTTTCACATTTTATGTCCCCCAAAATGATTCTTCTGACGTCAATGCACACATAAACCAAACAGATTTAACTCCCAGGCCTACCACAGTAAAATGACCTAGTGATAGATACTCTATTTGTTGTCATGGTTTTAACAGTGTGGGTGGGAGGGACTTCAATTAACAACTACTAATGCGCATATATACACACGCAGTCACATTTATCATCTCTGTGGTTGTGAGAAAGGATGAATAATTCAGCAGCCATTTTAGTCATTTATCCCTGAGTAAGAAATGACCATGAAATGACCACGGCTGTGGGAAGCCTATTTTATGATGATGAGAGCTCTTAATCATTTGGGGTAATTTTATAAACAGACAGGTTCCTATTCATTGAAAATGTTTTCAAGTCACTGGAGGAAATTATCATCACGGTAGATGGATTAGATCTGACTTGGCAGCAAGTCAATTAATCCTACTGAAGTCAATTGTGAGAATGATGCATGCCGTGTTTTTGATATTCAGGTTGCACAAATGTTTCAAATGAGAATAGGCTTAATTAACAAACTATCAGAGAGGTGGTTTGCACACTGTGTTGCATGAATCATCATCTGGGCCACAGTAAAAGAGGCATCAGTTGAATAGATAAGTGATTGCAAGGTTGTAAGACGCTGCGTTGTCTCCACTTAGAGCCCCCTGAAGCAAACCTCGCAGAGGAGGAGGAGCAGGAAATGGAAGCGTGGGCGAAGCCCCTTGTCTACCTGTGGCAGAACAGGAAGAGCTGCTTCACAGCAGAGAGGGAGTACAATGCACATGCAGCCACTATGCAGCCATATTGTGCAGTGTGCACACTCTTCATGCCCTATTATCAGGTAAAGGGGAGTTTGGAAAAAAATATATAACCACATTGTTTGCTGGATGATTGTAGCCAACATACATTACATTTTCATTTATGTTTATATGTGCTGCCAACTCAAGCGTAAACTCACTTTAAGATGTGACTGTATCTTCTAACCACAGAGCGGTGGTTGGATGGAATCAATAAAAGCTGATCACATACAGTTGGGCTTGTTTGCCTCTTGAGCTCCAATTTCACAGGATTTATTTCCATGCTGTGATTTAGATTTCTGAACCTAATCCTGTCTGCAGCACATATGTCTGTTTTTATTTTACCAGTCCACTCTAATAATACTTAGAGGCAAAATTGCAGGTTCTTATTTTATTTAGGTCAAGTCTGCAGAGATACTATACTTTGAACTTTTTGAAATTGTGTCTGAGTTTTTATTTGCTGTCCCCATAGATCACAATAGTCCATACAATAACAGAAAAAGTAAAGAAATGTGCAGTTTTAATCTTATGTTTTGGGGAATTCTGGCTCTGTTGGTCTACATTTCTTATAGAATAACTGATTTTACATATACAGTAGAGTACAGTTTGTTGATCATATCAGGCACTGTGAATGCATACTCATCGACATTCAGAAAGAGACATTTATGTACGTCTCTTTCTGAATGTAAAAGATACTTGAATGTAAGTAAGTGTGCAAATGTCTTTGTGAATAATTAAATTACAGCAAAATAATTACTGGTAAATTATACTAATATTGAAAATAGGACAAAGCCTGCTGGTGAAGGTCACATGGTTTTCCCACAGCTTATTATTGTCTTATTACAGAACAAGCTTCTATAATTTGCCAGCTAAAACGCCTTCCAGAACGACAACTTTTATTACGATAGAGCAGAGGGTTTTTTTTTATTACTCACCTTCCTCTTTAATATTTTTAAGAACATGAAAATCACCCCAAATTACCAAATCATTTTTTAGGCTGAAGACAAAACAGAGGACAGTACACCTTTCGTAGCTAAGGACACCTCCAAGTCTTCATCTCCAATGGAGGGCCCCAATCATCCCTGTAAAGGTCTGAGAAGGACCAAGCCCCTGGTCCCGGAGATCTGCTTTTCTTTCCGGGAGCAGAACTGCCCCCCAACCCCTACTAATCCTCTGCTGCAGGAAGATGGCACCTCCCCTCTGCTCTACTGCCAGGGCTGCTGCCTGCAAGTCCATGCAAGTACGTATACACAAGGGAAGAGAAGCACGTACACATGAGTGTATGTTTGGTGCAGAAAGTAGATACTAGCATAAGTGTAGTTTATGTTTTTTTTTTTTTAACTTCCTAGTGTCTGTCTCTCTGATGTCACTGTAAGAGGGTCATTGAGTTTAAATCCTGACTCATTGGGTTTCAGTGTTCCACCCCCCTCTCTGTTTCTTTTTTCCCCCTTCTGTCTGTGGTTTGGAGTATTTTATTTCCCTCGTCAGCCTGAATGAGGGTGAATCCTCTGTCTTCACCACACATACTTCCTGTTCAAAAGCCCCGAGCCAGTGCAACAAGCCCTCACACAAACTCTCCAAAAACCCCCCAGAGCCTTTCTGTTCCACTGGACACAGAAGCGTTACACTGCACTTTATCTCAATCCCTCATTCACACACTTTAATAACCCTAGATTGCTTTCCAAATCCATACACATTTGGCTATTTCTACAGATGTGCACACACACACACATAGACACCTTTTGAAAGTTTCACACACCTGAATCTACAGCTTTAAAATGACATTGCTCCTCCTAAAGTCTGTTTCAATCCCTTGTACTTTCCTGCCACTAGTGTTGATCTCACCTCATTTTTCACTGGAGGGTCTAGGTCTTATTTATATACCGTGTGTGCTCAACTGCTGCACACTATACATACTCCTCATGTGTTTAGTTGCTTTGCGTGAGTGTGTGGAGACTAGGTAGAGTGGGAGTAAAATATGAAGTGTATGCCATTTGACACTGATGAAAAAGCCACAAGTTTGATTTCAAGACCCAACAATAAGCACAAGTTAATGTTACTTTCCCTCTGTACTGTTATTTGAACTTGAGAGAGGAAAGCGAGGTGAGCTTAAATTTTATGTTTGGTTTGATGATGGATTGTAGAGGGAAAGAAAAGAGGCATGCACACATATACACACTTAAAGTGTTTCTTACAAATAGTAAAAATAAAATAGCCCATGGATTTTAACCAGCTGTCAGCTTTGAAAAGAATCACATTTGTCTTAGTTTTAAATTTAAAATGTTTTTCTGTGAGAGGCCACAGCATTTTTTATATAAACCATTTGAGCTGTTATGCCACACCAAGGACACAGACCAGAACTGAACAAAACAACAATATTTACACAAAATGGCTGTTTTTTTCCCCACATGACTTTATGTTCTGCAATGCCTGTCAGCCGTGTCATCTGAGTTACAAAGGGTTAGCTGCACAAGTGTCTGTAACAAAAGAATAATGTCACACGAACACGAAGCCAGCTGTCGTATAAAGCTCTCTTTGATACATAGATGAACACACAAACATGCTTTTAGAAACAAAGATAGTTTATACCTCTTCCTCCTGCGTTGTCTGCATATCTTACTCAGCCACACACCATTCCCTTACACACCATTCCCTTACACAGACATACACACAAACACACACACCATAGAGCTCTCTGTTTCTGCTCAGTATGCAATACTGTGCATTTCTGCATGGAACAATACCGTCTCTCTGTTGAAAATCTGTGGAAACAATGTGGACGTGGCATTTTATTCTGTTCTTTGTAACCGATTATAGACTTACCATTTGCTGTCAAGTCTGCTGTTTTCTGTGAATGGTTCATTGGAGCCATGCCACCAGGATAGAGTAAAGTGGTTTAGCAATATTTGGGTGAAAGTGAAGATGTGAACTTTAACATAGCAACATTTACATCTTTGCCCCTTAATTTTCATGGATCGCTTCCTCCTTTAGGTTGCTACGGCGTTGCCGCAGATGACGTCAGTGAACAGTGGTCTTGTGATCGCTGTACGGAAGGGAGCTTTACAGCAGTAAGACCGTGTTTCTCCTTGTGTGATGACTCATTATGCATAATGCAACACTTTTGGAGAATGATACTGATAAGAGCAATATTTGCACAGGTTATTTAGAAAGTTATTTAGAAAGACATTTATCATTCACATCCTTTTAGATGAACCTGTAGTTTGCAGTCAGTATGTTGGTGTTACTCTATATTATCTTTAAATATAGGTATGATAGATGCCTGAATGATTAATCCCTCACTGTGAGAGGGGCAGTCTTAACATGCATGACACATACCTTTTTATGTTCGAAAAAACATGAAAGAATTGGTTAGCAGAACATGAGTATTGAGTATTTATTTTATGCTAAATTTAATCTTTGTTAACCTGAAACAAGTCATCATATTTCACACCTGTGCCACACACAATGCAGTTCTATGTAAACACATTTAAAGATATTGGTGAATGCAAGAAAAATATCATTCTCTTCCTCTCTTACTCACTTTGTTGCTCTCTTTATGTTTTCTCAGGAATGCTGTCTCTGTAACCTCAGAGGTGGAGCTCTGAAGAAAACCCAAAATGACAAGTGAGACAGGCTTTTGTTCTGTGATTAGCTCTGCATACTCATCTCTGATCTCCAGAGCTCAGACGAATGAATTGTCTGTGCGTCTTAATCATCCTAATGTAATAATTTGTGTGTGCGGGTGTGTGTGCGCGCATGTGTGTGTTTGTATAGATGGGCCCACGTGATGTGTGCAGTAGCACTGCCAGAGGCGAGGTTCAACGATGAAGCCAAGAGGAGTCCCATTGACACCAGCAGGATCCCCATGCAGCGATATAAACTGGTGAGGAGACACACACGCACACAGACATACACATACACGCACATACACACACACACACACACACACTGATGCAGTGCTGGAATTCCCCAGGTCCTTGAGGACTGGCTCGGTCTAATTAATGAAGTGTTCACAGTTCTAATTAACAATGTGAGACGAACATGCCCGCAATCAAAGCTAGATAATTAACCACTGGTGGGTGGGAGTGGGGGTTTGTGTGTGTAGGGCTGTCTGTGTGCGGGTGTTTGTCTGTACATGTGTGGTTGTGTGTCTGTGTGCCCCAGTGTATGTGCATCTTTTGTGTGTGTGTGTGTGTGTGTGTGTGTGTGTGTGTGTGTGTGTGTGTGTGTGTGTGTGCGCGCGCGCGCGTGCGCATCGTGTATCTGCGAGTGTGTTCCTGAGTTTGTGTGTGTGTTTGCTTAATGAGAGAGCTGGAGTGTGTCTCAGCAGACCTGACATGTTGCCACTATAGTTAGCTCTCTGCTGCAGGCACCATGATAACTCAGCAGAAAGCGAAGTGTTGGAGAGGTGCCTCCTAACACAAGATGGATAACAGAGAAGAACACTGCCTGTACGTTAACTCCTTACATTATTGTTTCAGCAACAAAATTTGCATGTAAATGAAAATTAAATTGTTTTAAGCATATGTCACCGATCAGGAGATGGGTTGGGACACCCTAAAATACCCTAACCAATATTTAAATCAGTATCAGTTTACTTTCCAAAACTAGAAGTAAAAGAGCTATGAGTAACAATGACATTAAGACATAAGAAATATACAGTATTTGTTGTGATTGAGTACCAAGGTATTATAAATGTATACTTAGTCTATTAGGCTCACCAAGCTTAAACCACTGTAGGCTAAAATCACAGCCCTAAAAATAATCCTCCTTTCATGAAGGTAAGAATTTTGAGTTTTTCTGTTAACCCTTTTAAAGATGCACTGATTCAACTTCATGCCCATTTTGAAGGCTGCAGTCTGTGGTGCTATTCAACTGTATTGCCTTTTACACTTTTTATGGATTGCCCACGTGATCAAGGGGTTAAGTGTTAACCTTGAACTGCAGCATCTCTGGTTGCATCTTGTCCAGGATCTTAATTGCATGCTGTTCCTTCCTTTTTCTCCACTCCATTTCTTGTTATTGCTCTACCTTCAACTAACAAATGCAGGAAAAATAAAATCCCAACCCTCATTGATAAAGTTGGGGACAATCCTTTAATCAATATGACACCTCCTGGGATAAAGCAGTAGTTTCAAGTTGTATTAGATGTCCCTAATTAAGTGGCAAGTGTGCAGAGGCTTCAGATTTGTAACACCAATAAGTGCCAACCCAAAACTACTGCACTGACACTGAATGAGACACTGACTTTGTGGACACAGTGACATTACCCACAGAGTATTCACAGGGATATGGTTCATATCTACTCGCACCACATTGGAATTAAGCTCATTTGGATTTGCACAAACCGCAAAGTCAGTTTCTATATCCATGGGCCAAAAGCTGAACAAAATAAAAATTGTAGTCCAGACTAGAAAGGGTGGAACACTCATAAAAAGCTGCTGACATGACCCCGATGAAGGCCAAAATGTTTCAGCTCTTGTAATGATCTAAATTCACTGGGTAGTACTGCCTTCCTTTAGCTGTTAAATGCTCGTTGTTGGTCAGAATTTTTGGTTGACACCACAGATCACATTTGCAAAAAGGACATTCTTTGCTAATCATGTTAAGCATCTACAGTTTCCTCCCTTTGGAAGATGAATCTGATGAGAAGGTTTATCTTAATCAGAAATCATCTTCCACACTACATGATGACACAAAATCTTTACTTTCTGCTGCCAGTTTTTTTTTTTTTTTTGACTAATTAACATGCTGACACAAGTACTTTTTGGATGGACCAGCGCTTCAGTTGATGATAAAACAGATGGGCCTCTCTAAAACAGCCTCTTTTAGTTCTAAATTAAGGTAAAAATATGAAAACAGCACAGCATGCTTGATTAAATGAGTCCCTTCACACATGCTGTAGTAGACAAAAACATTTGTCTACCAATGAAACTTATTCTTTTCAGTAAATATTTAAATGGAGTACGATTATGAATGGTAAACCTTTCTCTGTTGTTTCTTCCTTGTTGTTTGTATGTTCGCTCTGTAAGCCACGTGTTTTGAAGCGTACTTTGGACCCATTGCCCCTCGCAGAGGCCCAGTACATTCATAATTTACCATCACACAACACACGCGCACACTGGCGTGCACACATACACATTCATAATTTACTGTGGGAATGTTCTTAACGCATGGCTCAACACAGGCACCCAAATACACCCCAGAGAAGGCACAGGCATGGGGAAAAGTGGGTTAGGCTTACACACACGCACACAATCCCACATTTTTTTTTATGTAAATCTGACAAATATTGGCATATTTATACTGCTTTATGTTTTTAGATAAAAAGTTTTTTCCACCAATACATGTTCATGAATAGTCACACACACAGACACACACACACACACACCTTTGCTGTGTGTTGCGTGCCAGTCTGAATCTTGTCATGCTGGCCTCAATAGGTGGGCGAGACAGTCAGGCCAGTTCATCAGCACACTGCTGTCCATAATGGAGGAGGTATGGGAAAAGGCTTTACGAAATGTAGGCCAAGTTAGTCACTGAGAAAAGCGCTGAGTAAAAAGTCCCTCAGTCCAGAAATACAGGAGCTGTGAGGCAGCATTAAGGCTGCATTAATTAAAAATAGAAAAAAAACAGGGATAAAGTTACAGAATTTCATCACCCGTTTAAAAGTTAGTATTCACATTGCCTTTTGGGTTGCCTCACAAGAAGAAAAAAGGACTTCTCTGAGAGTCTCTCTGTCCACAATATCTCCTGATCCTTAACTGATACCTGAATTAAGCGGACTAAGCTGATGGTTGTAAAGCCGACGCCAGCCCTGCTATAGAGGTTAAATTTAATTAATGCAATCTTGGTTAATTATATCAGCTATTGATTTTTAAAGAAATGAGCATCACCTTCTTATCCACCTGTCAAAGGCTGTGCTATTCTTGCTGGGGCAGAATATACATCCCATTATATATGCCAGGGGAATTAAAACATCTAAAGGTCCTTTTTAATATTGTAATATCTCCAAACTCCCACACATGCTGTTTTTATGCATCATGTGCATCCATGGGCATGATAAGATCATAATATTTATAGACAGTTTACATGTCTTCAGACCCTTTTTATAGGCTAGAATTCATATTTACAAACCAGCTAATTCCCAATTGAGCTCACTTTACTGCCGAGGCTCGTCCTCTGAGGAGGTTTTCTATATATAGGCATATTATCTGTCAACATGTATGGATCTTTCAGTATGGATTCCCAGGAATTAGATTAATGAATAAATTACCTTCAAAGCGATGCGAAACCGTGCTGCAAGAGAGGAAGACGGGGCAGGGAAGCGAAGCGAAAAAGGAGAGCATAGATGGGTGTTTTTATTAGCAGAAGAGTGGAGGAAATGGAGTGAGATGGGAGGCATGTGAAAGGGGTGAAAGAGGAACAGGGAGCGAGAAGGGTTATAATGGGAGGATGTCGTCATTCTTTCCCTTTTTATTGGAAGAGAGGCTTTGTGGGAGAGGGGGAGATGCCACGGCGGAGGAAATGGACTTGATGGGCTGTTTGGTGCAGAAAACCGAGGGATAGTCTTAAAAATTTAGGTGTGAGTGTGTTTGTGCATGGATGCATGGCAGTGTTTTTGCGGAGGATGTTTAAGTGTATTATGCCCTCAAATGTGCAGTTGTGTACTGGTCATAGACCTCAAACGAAGGGGGACAGAAATACCACAACATAGACATTGCAGCGATAGTTTGTTGTGGAAACCTCAAATGATGTCATCTGAATGGTGTTATTCGAGAGTTTCCTTGCATTGTAGTGGCAAAACAACATGTTTCTGTTGACTACAGAGACTGGGGTCTCTCCCCCTCTCCTCATTTGATTCTCTCAAATCTATGTTTTGCTGACTGTATCCAATAACAGTGCACTGAGGAGGACACGGGAGCACATGATAGTTTTAAATGTTGCTCAAGGTTCATGGCACAACCGAGCGATGATTCACTTAACGGATTTTTTGTCTTTTATTTGCTGCTGTTTTTCATGCCTGTATTCAAAGCCTCTCAAGTGGAAACACAGATTTTAAATGATCCTTTTTGCTTCTTCTTCTTTTTTTTAACTCCGTTCCAAAGACTACACTATTGAATAAGGTCAGGTTCCCTTCACTGCAATAAAGACACTCAATGACAGTTGGTTTAATCTAGTTTGTAATTTAGTTTGGGAGTAGAAAGATGGTAAAAATTAAAACGATTTGACAGGAGGTCTTGTTCTTGCATGAGAACTAAATTTGCACTCTCAGCCTGCCCCTAATGTAATTAATCATCAAGCAGACATCATAGCGGTGCCCAATAGTCAATATATTCTCTATACCTGTAGACTGCATGTGCTGCCTTTTATATATTATACAATTTAGTGTGTAGCATGCACTATTCACCATGCACAACTTAACATCTGAACAGAAATTACAGTCTTCACCATCTTCGTCTTCATCTTATCAAATGTAATAAAACATTCCTGGGAATAAACCAATAAGGACTTGTGGTTTCTTGGTTTGTCACTCACACCCTCTGTCCGACTTTGAAATTTCCATCTGCATACAGAGTCAATTAGCATACCAACATTACACTTTGTTATAGTAATTCTAGGTACTATTGTTGTATTATCAAATTACAAGTCTGGCAATATCCTTTATTTTTCCTCATGTAGACAAACCCACAGTACATTTAACTGGTGATATCTCTCTGTGTATTCTCTGTGTAGCTGCAGCAAAGTTAAAACCTATTTCTCTGTACAAAGACTATTAAAAACACATACATGCTAATTCATAGCAGAGAAAGTGTGTTTGTGAAGCGTTAGTTGTAAACTACAGTGCCCAGCAGAAATAGTTTAGCCTTTTTAAAAATGAAACTTTTTATTTGTGACCTGCATTGTCCTTTTTCTGACCCCAGTTTGTTTTTGTCAGTGTTTTAACTTGACCGTTTGCTCTTGTCTTGTGTTTGCAGAGGTGCATCTATTGTCGTAAGCGCTGCGCAGGGAAGCGGCAGGCAGGTGCTTGTATCCAGTGCTCATGTGGTCGGTGTCCCACCTCCTTTCACGTCACCTGTGCCCACGCTGCTGGTGTAGTCATGGAGCCTGACGATTGGCCATATGTTGTGTCAATCACCTGCCATAGACACCAATCACGGAGTTCGTCAGCTGTAAGTTTTAGGATGGCTGCTTCATGGAGCCATTATACAGTAATTGTGCTCAGTTAGAATGGACACGGCAATGTGATTACATTTTCAGTCTCTCATAGAAATATAAAAGGGGATAACTGTGGATAACTGGTTTAAGTACAGACACCTAATCACTGATGTTATTCTCAAATAGTAGTAAAGAGAGCACTGGTGGTGTAAATATCCATATTCTTCATGTTTGGAATTCAAATAAAAGACTGAAATATCACTCTCAAAAGTATAATTTGCTCTCAGCTACATCAAACTAACAAATGAGAAAAAGAGATATTTTTTCTTACTTTTGGTGGTATCTAGCTGTGCAAATAAGGGCAGTTTCTTCAGTAGAAAGTATTTTTCAAGGTCAACCTTCCACAGGGATGTCAGTATTTTATCAAGAGTAATGTGTTTCCAGAAAGACATTTTTAAATACCATTTTTCACAGCTGTGAAAAAACTTTAAACACATTTCATTCACTTTAGCTGTAGGGGGATGGTAGCAGAAATAGCAGCGATTTCTCAAATAAGACCAAAACCATAGCTGGTTTGAACAGATGTTTTTTTTTTTCTTTTTTTTTTTTTGAGGGTGAAAAAAGTATTTTAAAATGCAATTAAATTAGCAGTACTGCAGTCATCACTTGCCTTATAATGATGCAGCAGAAGATAGCAGCTTTAGTTTGAAATGTTCCTGTATTGATTCTCGTACAGTAGTCTAATTGCTTCCCTCTGCCTACACTAGAAACAGCGAGCGTGCCAAGCGTCCATCTCACTGGGCCAGACGGTGATCTCCAAACACAAGAACCTGCGCTACTACAGCTCGAAGGTCACCCAGATCACATCCCAGATGTTCTACGAGGTCATGTTTGATGATGGCTCCTTCTCCAACGATACCTACCCCGAGGATATAGTGGTGAGAGTGTGTTTAATTACAGGCGCGCTCAGGAGGTCACCTCCCAGATGCACAAGGTCGTATCAGATATTAAACCGCTCTCATTTTGAAAGGTGTTTCATTTCTCCAAGGACAATTATTGGTTTATCATGGTCATTGAATGTAAGCTTGTTTAAAAATCTTACTTTTAAGGGTGCATCTACAAAATGTATGCAATTGAGTAATAAAGCTGTCTGTGATTACCATGATTTACCCAGATATCTGAAAGGGTCATTCAAATTAAAATAGAATAGCGTTGGACTGCTGAGTTGTAATAGTCATTGCAAATAATAATTGAAACGGCTGTTCTTGATGAGTTCAAATTCATGGATATGCTCAAGTGATTATGCTAATGACTTAGTCTCACTTAGTGAGCTTAACACTGTTAAAGAAAGACAAAACCACACACTAATACTACTGTTATTAATGAGGACATCCCACTCATTTTTATTCACTGCTGAGCCTCAGCCTTAATTGACCTGTTCTTTAGATGTTACATGGATTTGTACTCCCTTTTAATTCTTATTTAAAAACCCTCTCATAATACAATTAAATTGAATCAGTTTTATCTGGAAACTTCTATGATGATGTGTATTACACCAAAGTACTGATGACAGTCCATTTATGTAAGAAAATTATAAATCAGACCACACCGGCTTTTTTCTCCATCGGTGCATGAGGTCAACAGGGAAACAAATATCTGGTTAACATTTAATATACTAATTCATGTTGTAGAGAAATGGGGTGTGTTTGAGTATCCATACTAGAATACAGCTTTATAAGCCAGAAAAAGATTTAAGATGTCCCATTACACACATAAATACATAGAGACTTAAAACCGCATTTTGCCATATGCAAGCCAGCATGCTTTTCTGGCTATTCTGACCCACAGTCTTCTACTCAGCTTGTATGAGCAAGAGGTTCAAAGTTCAATACACAATGTTATCATGAAAATAATATCTTCCAGTTGTGTCCACACTGCTGCTCCATCGTGATTTTGGCGGTACAGTTTTCAAAGTGCCTCACTGCATTCAATAGCAGGCTGAAAGCTCAGATCAAGTCTCACTATGACAAAAAAGGAGGACATTGTGACACAAAATCGGTCTCCCCCACTGACTAACCATTATTGTCTTGTGTTTTTCAGAGCAGAGATTGTGTGAACTTGGGTCCTCCTGAAGTTGGGGAAGCTGTTCAGGTGAAATGGCCCGATGGGCTGTTCTATGGTGCCAAATACCTGGGATCCAACGTCTCCTACATGTACCAGGTACACACACACACATGCAGCACCATGGACATACACAATCATGGCAAACGCATGCGACAGAGACACATGACCCAGTTTTGCTAGTGTCATCTTTTCCTATGCAAACGTTGGAGAAACCCAGTTCTAGGTCAAAGCGAGAAAGCAGTGAAATTGTTGAATTTCATCTACGACAGAATGAGCTTGACTCCACTGACGTCGTCAAGGTCCCCAGGTGTATGTGTGGAGAGATGGAGGGCGAGAAAAAGAACAAGGACACTTGGGACAGACATTGAGGGAGGTGCTGAAGTCGTCGTGACTAAACAGGAGGAGTGGAGGTGGAGATGAGATGTAAGATGATGGGAGGATAGAGAAAGACATACATAGGAAGCAGAAGCTATTCAGACACAGAGTGGAAGCAGATGGGTACAGAAAAGAGAGATGGAGAGAGCGAGAGGGGCAGGAGGATGAGAAGGAGGTGACAATCTGCATTATTCAAACTCACTGAAATATTCACTAAGCCAAGAGTCATGCGGTCTCCACTTAAAGCTTTATTTAGTTGAGCTGGGCGTCAACCATTAGTTATGCACAAATGCATCTGTGACGCACACACTCAGTTTAAGACAGGTCAGATTTTTAGAAAAGGGCTTAACAAGAACTTTCCATTGTCAAGGTGTGTTCAGGTACGAAATAGTTTCATGCTGGATTTTACTTCACATGCAGATGAAAAACTTGGATGTCATACACAGGAAACATTTGCTCTGGAGAGCAAAGATAATGTGAAGATGCACTTTTCTTTTTTATTAACTATGAAGACTGAAGTGTGTAATGGGTCAGCTGTTTTTTGTTTAGGCATTAAGACTTAGAAATGTTGAAACATTTTTTTTTTGTTCTAATTTTTGATGAAGTGACAAATTACGATGAAAGCGTATTTTGTGTAATAGTAGCTTGAAAATAAACTACACTATATTGCCAAAAGTATTCGCTCACCTGCCTTGATTCGCATATGAATATAAGTGACATCCCATTCCTAATCCATAGGGTTCAATATGACGTCGGTCCACCCTTTGCAGCTAGAACAGCTTAAACTCTTGTGGGAAGGCCGCCCACAAGGTTTAGGAGTGTGTTTATGGGAATTTTAAAAGTGCCACATGGAATTTTGTGTGTGCATGGGACAGAAAGACACATGTAATACTCCATAGATGTGTTTAATTAAGGTCATTTTTATTTGTACAGCCTAATATCACAAATTTAAAGGGCTGTTTTAAAATGGACATGTGTAACATGCATATGCACTCACGTAGTTAACTGCTGAATATTTTCATCTCAGGTGGAGTTTGAGGACGGGTCTCAGGTGCTGGCAAAAAGAGAAGACGTCTACACTTTAGATGAAGACCTGCCTAAAAAGGTGAAGCGTAGACTTGTAAGTATTAGACTTACTGGGCAACACATAAGTTTTAAACCGTAAGCTCAACATATGAATGGCCTGAAAGATGAAAATTCTGTTGCCACCTGGAACATTTTTGTATTTACTCATTGGTGTTGTCTCGTGTTTTGCTTTCTAGTCCACGGCCTCGAGCATGCGTTTCCAGGATGCCTTCTTCACCACGCAGGGGGAGAGGAAACGGCAGAGAACACCCAATTCACGCTTCCAGAAGGACTATGTGGCTCTGCCAGGCCTCCGTACAACTGCCAAAAGCACATGGGAGCATCGCAGCCACAAAGGGAAATGAAGTCATGGAGATGGATCAATGACAAATGAATGCACTGAATTAACAGTGGATGGGGATGGGAGATTTTTTGTGTGAGTGTGCGAGTGTGTGTCTAAGAGTGTGTGTGTCTGTGTGTGTGCGCGCACCTTCTTCCATCTCAACTATTACCCACAAAACTTTCCTGTGAAAAAAAAAACAGGAACACTACGAATGGGAATATGTGAGATGGAGGTTAACTTGCGTGTGCTTGTTCATCACACATCAGTGATTGGTGATTGGGTGTTGTGACAGGCTGGACAAGAATTCTGATTGGACAGCTGGACTCTTTAGAGCAGGTTAACAGAGGGCATCGCCGCCTCAGTTGCCTCATGCTTTCACATCTGTCAGGGAAAATAAACGTGACTTTAACGTTTGTCACATCACCCTTTTTTGAAATAAACAAGAACTTTTTTCCTTTGTACATAGAAAAGATTCACAGGTGAGATTTTTCTAAATAGCTTGCCTATGGTAGCTTTCTTGGGAGAGGGGCGGGGGTCTGTTATTTCAAGTTTTGATTTTGAATATTTATGCACTTTGCTTGTAGTATTTTCCTCATGTCTTACCGTTTCTCCTCGCATGTTAAACATCGTCTCCTCACTGCTTCTACTGGGCCGAGTCCAGTTGCACCACCATGGCTTCCTCGCTGCATTTTAATCCACGCAGCCAAAAAAAATGATGGATTGTGTGATTTGACACAGAAAAATGAGTCACTGCTGAATTAAAAAAACAGACAAAAACAAGTTTAGCACTTCTTAAAATAAAGGATACAGACGGGAAGCCATGACCGTGTGTTGGATTCAGCGCCCTGTTAACGTGAAATGCTACTGTTGCCCTGTTGAATGAAACACATTGTTGAAATTATTTAAATTTGTATTTATTTTTGGCTTGCTATAGTTAAACTATTGCTAACTGCTGTAAGGAAAACAATAAAAAATTACGTTATGTTTTTTTTATTAAATTGTCACTTATTTTATGTAATTAACAAAGTAAGTGTGGAATCACCAGTCCCAGGTGCAGTGGAAAAGAGCGCATACAACAGAGGAGATGAAAACACACGGTAATGTTTGTGATTATCCTGAAGAAAAGTGTTGTTTTCAAGTGATTACAGATAACATAGATCCTGTAAAGAGAGGGGCTCGTTCTCTGCTTCTTGAGAAGAATCTATGTGACCACGTGAAATGACAGATAATTGCCAGTGAGTGTCAACCGTAAACAGCTACAGGAAATGGGAAGAAAATTACACAAGGCTGTCTTTAAATGGTTGGTTATTGTCTTGAGTAAAGATGTAATTGTGGTCCACCTTTACCAACAAAGCCAACATTTTTACATTGGGTCTTTTTTTTTCTTCCAGTGGTTTTACAGACCTTACAAAAATAGTATATGAAATATATTAAGCTTAAAAAGTGGATTTTCTAGTGTGTTAAGGTTTGATTAAAGGTCAGTGAAGGTACAGTTGAAGTGATCGGTAAAGCCAAGTGTGACAACAGAGCAGATGATGTATTGCACTCACCGAAAAGTGAATGGGAATGGGAAGCTCCACAGAGCTTTTGCACTCCCTCGGAAACCTCGTCACAGGCCGCATCTGAAGGGAAATGAGAGGTCAGTGCAAAAACTGCATATGAAGCAACTCTGCAACTTTCAAATGATATGTATGTGCGTGCCCTACAGTGTTTTCTTCTTTTTTGGGGGGCTTATACCCGACCATTTTGATAAAAAACATAAAAACATAATATTCACGTTTGTTCAGGATTATAACAAAGATCAGGTTTACTCCTTTCAGATAACTTTGCTGAGCAAAACTTCTTGGCAAAGCTTCATCTGTGGAGTTGAACATTTTGGTGGACTACATCACCAGTCTGCCTGCGTTGCGCATCTCCCAGCAGGTATTATTTCGCCTGACAGACAGTGAAAAGGTAGAATCTGGACAGAGAACAACTGGAAAATTCCCACTCGGGTGGCTTGACTCAACAAAGTAGGTGAGGATGGGAGGCCCGCTCGCGTGTGTTGAGCTCCTTCCTCCCCTCAGCCATTTCATTTACCTCAGTTTGTTGTAGCCTTACAGTTAAAAACACGTGTTAAACAATGACATGGCAGAGAGATGAAAAGATCTGGGGTGGAAAAACCAAATGGAGACGCTAACAGCTCTGAAAGACCGAGTGAGTCTTTAGAGCATCCCACACAGTCTTAGCAGGGGAAATCTTGAGGCGGTGAGCACTGAGCTGATGACACAGCTCATGGCAAATGCAACACAGCTTCAGAGGCCGCAAGGGCTGGTGGTGGTGGTGGAGGAGGAGGAGGAGGTGGTGGTGGGGGGACTGATCCAAAGCAATGCTTGAAACCCAGAAGCGAGACAAGTCTCTCTGAGGCCCGGTAAAGATGTCGGGAGACAGTTTTCGCCGCGCCTTCACAATAACAAGCCAGACATGAATGAGCAAGACCCTTTGAGCCGCGGCCCTCCGCTCACTGCAGCCCCCAAACTGTTTCCCAATGTGGATTTAACAAGACTAAAAGTTTATAGCGATGCGAAAAGCCCTGTGAGGCTGGAATGCTCATTACACGGCCCAAAAAAGTTGCTGAAACATTTCTGGATGACGTTCTTTGTGTCTTACCACCATTTTGGAGGGGGGAGGGGTTTTTAAAAAAAAAGTTAATTATAGCCTGACGATGCCACTACAGGAAAGGTTGACTCTTTGTACATTTTAAGACACATTAAGTTAGGCTCGGCTCTACATCATCATGCCTGTCCTGCAGATCGATGTCTCTCTCGAAATGAGGAGTCGTTTGAATTGACTGTGTGAATACACAGTTTTTTTTATTTTTATTACAATAAAAGGTTATTTTAAGAGGCCTGCATCATGAACAGGAAGGATTTGCTCCAGGTGAGACTCACTGTGGCTCCACCCACACATGACGCAATCCAGGCTGAGTGAACGACGCAGCTGTGCTTCATGATGAGCTCTGACATTGTGCTATAATTCAATGGGCTTCAATTGCACTGCTCAAGCTCAGTCAGGGTCTTCGTTTTGTACCATCCTGACCTGAACTAACATTATAGAACTGGTGTTTGTCATTTCATTTGTTCTGACCTGTTATTGGCACGTAGTTAAAAATAAAAAGATTACCAGAATCGTGAGGCTTAATTCTCCCAGAACTGCACCTGCAGTTTCAAGGCTCATTCTCCTTTCAGTCAGTGACACCGTAGTCAGACTTAATGAGCAAAGAAAACAAAAACTGCACACAGTATTACCCAGAAATATTCACATCCTCCATTTAAAATTCTTAAAAGTAAAAAAAAAAAGTACCATACTCCACCATGCCAAGTAAGTCCTGCAATCAAACTCTTAAAAGTTTAAAGTACAAGTATTTTCAGAAAAAAATGTACTTCAAACAAACCTTATTCACAAAAAAATGGTTCTTCTAAGTGTTGTACTATATATGATGCATTTTCCAGCTCATCCAAGTTTGAATAGTTTATGCGTCTTAAAAAGTGGAAGAATTTTCTCAGCCCATAAAGGAAAACTGGTAATATTTAGTCTTCACTGAGCAGAGAGGGTGTGAAAAAAATACTATATGAGGAGTAATTAAAACTTTCAGAAAAATGTAGTGGAGTAAAAAGTACAATATTTACCCCTGCAATGTAAATGTTTGGTAGTGGAAGTAACTGCTTGTGTAGTACTTGAGTAAATGTCCTTTCAATAACATTTCACCTCTGGTATTACCATCCGTCTCAGCTATATTAGCAATTGTTGGTGTGCTAAACTACGATGGTCAACCTAGTAAACATTGTACCTTCGTACCATTACGCCATCTTTAGTGCTGCCGCTGTGACATTAAAATTTCATTTGAACCACTGTTGTGCCAGCGCACAAACTCAAAGAACTGCTGCTCTTATTACAAAAATGTTTCCGTCTCACTCTCATACTGTGTGTCTGTGTGTTAATATACTTCTCATCACTTCTGATCTTTCAAAACGCAATGTATGTTTAGATTTACTAGATTTCCTTCAAACCCATCAGGCAAACCCATCTGTTTTCAGGTCATTTAACTGACAAGCAGTGAACAAATCCATATGAGACGCACGGCGAAGCAAAGCAAAGCATGGATGTCGTGAAAATTAAAGTGAGTGATTTCTCGGATGTCAAGTGTTCATACGAGGAACTGACGGGAGTCATTTCTAAACTACCCTTCTCGCAACTGCCTGGCTGTATGAGCATCAGAACCCGACACCCGCTGTGAAGGCAAGAAGTCAGTGAATATGTCATAATAATATGTGATTCCCGCTCAAATGTGTGTGCCACTTCGAATAAATCTAGTTCTTGTGGTTTCAACATTGGTGCTTTAAAACAACACAAATTCAGCCTGTATCCCAATGTCATCCTTAAACAACATCACTTTAGTTGGAAAAAAAAAAAGAAAATTTGATTGTTTGGAGCTGGTTTCATTAAAAAAACCCGAGAATCATAATTAACTTTAAAACAGATATTTTATCGTAAAGGCAGCCAAAAATAGCTAAAATCTACATTTCAAGCAGTTGTTGTTTATATCCCAAAAACTAAATGTCTCCAGAAGTTACTTTTCGACATTGTCGTTTCTTTCATCATCATTTCATCATCGTTAGCACAGCGTTATTTAAAGCCGGGCACCGACATACAAACCGACAGCAGCAGCAGCAGCAGTTTTTTTCACTTGAGTTTATTTGTAACAAATGAAACTTGTGTCGACAGAGAACAGAAATCCATACAGACCTGTTTTTCAGTTTTCACACGCTCCGAGAACCGATGTAAGAAAATAAAAAGCACTTGTTGACCCGGAGCAGAAAACAAAAAACCAAAAAGAAAAAAAAAAGGTTTACATTTACAGACCAATTGTAGGTAACTGATCCAAGAAACACACCATATTTTCGTTTTTTTATACAATTTATAAACTCCAGTTTTATCCATCTACATGATACATCGGGGGTAAAATAGAACACTTTTTTTGTGAAACTTCTCTTTTGTGGTACAACAAATCCACAATGTGATGTATTGCACAAACTGCTGTGCCATAAACTTGTGACTTCAGGTGCATCCTTTTATCATATCGCTTTGTATATCAGATAGATCTGTATCCACTCTTTAATCGTTTTAATTTAATAATTCATCTATTTATGCATTTCAATTACTCTCTGTGTTTTGTGTTATTTACATATACACAACCGTGTGAGCACTGCAGGGTCCATCTTTACTGAGTTCAAGTAAAACTCCTTTTTGGGGGGAGGGGGGGAAGGGAGGGGCTGGGTGAGGGCTATCAGAGATAATAGGATACTAGTATTAGTGCATAGTACAAAGAGAGAAAGTGCAAGTCTTCCCATAACAGGTGCGACCAAAGGGGCATCTCAAAAGTGGTACCATGCATACAAAAACAACAACAGGGTTACTGTAACGTGGTGGAAAACTGTCAACGATCCCTTATATGGTCAAGCGTTAATGGAGATACAAAAAAACGAAATCATAGAAATAAAACGGTACTGTAGGTTCTGTGTCGTTGGAGACGTAGCACCTGAACTTCTCTCAGCCTTCGTCGTTAACGGGAAAGAAAAAAATATATTTTTATATATATATGTATAAACTGTGGACATCAGGAAAAAAAAAAGCAGATGACCAGTTTGACTGATTTTGGGTGAGGGCCTTCAGGTGGAGCCGGTCTGTGCGGCTCGTCACCTCGATTTTTGCGCCCTCACCACACTGACACAGATAGCTGCTGCCGTTCCAGCTTTTATAGAGATTCTACGTAGCTGAGTAAGTGCGGCGAGCCTGGGCCAGCTCACAGTCGGTGCCAAAGTCGCCGGCGTGGCCAACATTTCGCGGCAGGCAAACTGAAGTCCGAATGAACGAGTATGTACACAAAGCTTGTGCAAGAGTCCCAGGAAGAGAAGACGGAGAGCTGTCGACATAGAAATCTTTTGTTTTTTCAGTCCAAAATGATCAGACCATCCTGCTAACAACCCATTTCGAAACCACTTTTTTTTTGTCTGTAATTGAGTCTCATGTAAGATAAAATTCTTTCTTTTTTTGATTAAAAGCGATAAGATGACATTGTTGTTGTTGCTGGGATGAAAGCAATGCATACAACTATCCAGCCTACACAGAGCCTTCCATACAAAATTTCACAGCCAAAAAACAGAACCTACGAGATACTTTCACATACTGTAACGTAACAAAATCATATACACAGACATTCAGTTCATACGAGCATACATACATAAAATACACAGAAAACCCTTTAAAGTAACTTTATCAAAATAGGCGTGTAATATAAGGCACTAGAAATCTAAAATCAAAATACTTATTAGATGCTGTTTGAAATATGAGTTCGATCATTCGTCGGTTGCCATGACACGCAGGAGGAGGATGACATCATCTACTGGAGCTGTGGCTGTGATAAAAGATCTACTTCCTACAAAGGTCGAGAGGTCGCGCCTCTTGTTTTGGACGCGCTGAGAGCCGTATCGAGCGCGACGTCCTTGTGTCTGGAAAATCATCATCATCATCATCGTCATTGTCATCTTAATGGCGTTATAACTGCAGTTAGTGACTTGACACAAAAATATATAATACATCTACTTATTGCACACTGAATCAGACAGAGAGAAAAGTCATAGGTGAGCATTCCAGTGAGATAATTATTCCTCAACCCCCCCCACCCTCTTAAATCCCACCCAGTTTTCTACACCCCTTTCTCGCTCCCTGCTTGAGAAATCTTTGTGAAGCTTATTTGGACACATAAATAGTTGTGTTAATTTTTTTTTTCTCTTCATATTTTTCGCTTTCCGTGCATCCTCTCGTCTTGGCGTTGTATTTCGTCTGGCCTCCACTGTCAACACGCACACACATAGAACAACTTGGCAAGATTATTCCCGGGACTTTCAGGTAGCAGCAGGGTTAATGCTGCAACTCCGCAGGGCCCCTGGGATAATTAAAAAAAAAAAAAGTAGCCATCTTTCTCTGACAGCGCGGGCCAGTGCGGTTGAGCGTGTGCATGCGAAACGTGTGTGTGTGTGTGTTTGTGGATGTGGGTAGAGAATACAGGAGAGTGACACTCAATGGTGGTGGGGTTTTTTTTCCATAGAACTGTGAACATTTTCCACACTAGATTTGATTGTACACTTTAAAACAGTACCGTCTCACTTAAAAAAAACTCACTTAAGCTCATTGGATTACACAGAAAAAAATTTAAAAATGACAACTTTGCCTTTTGTATGATCAGCGGGGACAAAGTTATAAATCTGTAATAAAAAAAACAAAAAAACAGAACGTGCCACAAGGAATACCCAATTTTTTAAAAAACAAGATAGTCATATCTATATTCGTCTAAAAAACTAAATTAATGTTTTACTTTGTGGTATGCATTTTAATCCTCTTTCAAATTTCCCTTATCTTAAATCGTGAAAGCATAAGGTTGAACTGGTGTTTTTTTTATTACTGTATGGTAGAAATATCTTCTTTTTCATTCACAGGAAACGAGAGTCTGTTTCCAAAACAACACGGGAAAAAAAAACACTTCTTGGTGTGTTTTCTTTCTTTTTTTTTTCTTTTTTGGATGTGTGTTCTTTGTCTTTTTAATACTGCGTGCTCTGTGTTTTCAGTCCCCTGTTGGCAATTCTCTGGTGCTCAAAGTCCCAGTCCTTCAAGTCCACGAGGCTTCCATGAGATGGATTTGTAGACTTCCTTCTAGACAGTCCTCACAATAGAAAAAAATCTAAATTTCCTGTGACAGCTAACTGCACTGTAGCCGGGTCCTGTATTTAGGTTGGTGATGCTACACTGGTGGTGGACGAGGTGAGAGTTCCACACCCAAACAATGTAAAGCAATCTGGGTGCTCACAAAAGCACTGAAACGACTAAAAAAAAAAAAAAAAAAAAATCAATATTTGATCAAGTATTTTGATTGGAACAGTGGTTGAAGTTGCTTCTTCAGACTGACCAATGGGTGTGTTTGTTTGGGCTGAGGGTGGAAGTAAAACACCCTTGTCAAGCAGGTTGCTATGGCTCAGTTAGAGGTGCTGTTTCTGGGTACGGGATGGTCCCCCCTTTCACTCTGCATGTGGCGGCGAAGCTCCTCAGAGACACATCGCGGCCTAGTGCATTAATTCGAGGGCCGAAGAAAGGTGCACTAGGCGGGATGTGGCGTGAGAGACGGCCACTGGGTTTATGTTGCATAGTGATCAAAGCTTCCCAGGTACTCCAGACTGGCCCGGTAGCAGAACTGGTACTGGTCCTGGTGGGAGGCAGAAAGAACAGCAAATCAGTAACAGAGAAGGGGAAAAAAAGAAGCGAAAAAAAGATGACAGTGTCAACTATTACGGAGACAGAACAACAAAATTGGGAGCGCCCACCTCTGTCTGAACGGTGGCGGGCCTCTGGGTGCGCAGCATCTTGACGGTCTGGAAGATGTCCACCACTCCCTCGTACCTCATCCGCTCCAGCACGATGCTGAGGGTGATGAACACGCCGGTCCTCCCTACTCCAGCACTGAAACGTATTTAGAGCCGCATATATTTAGAAGCGTGGCACCTGTGGTCATATATAATAAACTAAAGTGCCTCCTTGACAATCGTATATAAAAGTTTTCTCACACTGGCTATCTTAGCAGTGGTGACCTAATTCAGATTTTTTTTTTTTGCTCACACTTTATAAAGATAAGCCTCTGGATGTATTATTAATGACAAGCAGGAAAAACTTTTCTTTTTTTGATTTTTTTAGATTTTTAACAGAGAAGTGAACACTGCCCCAAAACTAGGACAGTGAGCTTTGGGCTGAAGATCCCTGACTTTCAGTCCTCAGCCTCCAAACTCAACCCTCCTGTTTGAATTTGTTCATTTACGTTAAAAACTCGCCTCTCCCTCACACATGTGTAGAAAGATATTTGGATAAATTTGTATATTAAGCTTACAACTAAAGTTTGTTTTGAGTGCAACTACTTTTAAGGTTGATGAGAAAAGACTAAAGAAATATTGTAATTCATGCAAAAATCAAGACCTGAAGGCTGAATTTGATTATAATAATCTGTGATTGAGTTTAATGATCATGATGGAGAATGCTGTCTAACTTGTCTGTCCAAAATTTCCCATAGGTGTTTAAGTTGTCAGCCACTCATATGTGTGGATTTAGCATTTGTCACTCTCCTCTCACGATGCAACGATCACAGTGTTTAAAATAATGAGGGATGCTTAGTGGGAAGAATAGGTCTTACCTGCAGTGCACAGTAATTGGCCCGTCCTGGCCAAACTGCTCTTTAGTTTTGTGCACCTGGCCAATGAAATCAATGAATCCCTCGCCTGACTTTGGCACTCCTTGCTCTGGCCAATCAGTGAACTGGAACTGACGAACTGTCCGCGATTGGCCATCCTGCAGGAAGAGAAAGTGTTATGTTTTGTTTGTGTCTGATAATGGGACCGGTGTTAAAACAGTGCAGATAATCAAATTTTACACAGGCACCCGCAGACTGGCTGACTCACCCTGGCGTCGGTGACTTTGAACTCTCGGAGGATGTACTGCGGCATGTTGTACTCAGCCATGGGATCCACCACGAAGTACTGATACCTGGCTGAGCGCTCTGCAGGCCAGTACTGGTGACACTTCTCCTGCAGGAGGACGACACAGAGGCCTCAGCTCAGAGCTTGACATCATTCTGAGGGATTTTGTTGCGCAAGGAGCGAGCGAAGGAACGATCTCTGCCTACTTTGTCATGAAAATGTCTGACTTCTGGAATCCATTTTTCACCTGAACAGAGTCTCGAGCCAGATGAGATATGACATTCATGAAATATAACTCACTCCGCTATGTCTTTCATTTTCACTTTATCATTACATTTCTTGCATTTTCGATGCCTCATATGCTATTCTTAATGGTTGGTAGTTAGATTTTTTTAATAGATATTCACTAAGAATATTTGAGATATTCACCTCAGGGTTTTTTGTTCACCTGCGTAAAAAAGTACTGTTTCCTGCTGCAATTGGACATAATTTATAATAGTTAACAATGTCCTCTCCTGGTGAGACAACTAAGGAGAGGAATAATGGGGGACAAATGTAAAAGGTTGTCAGGTCAGTTTTAAATTAAAAACAGAAAATAATCATCTCTAAATCTAGTATATTGTGAGATACTGTATGTTTCACTACACGTTTGGTAAAATTGATCACGCAATCAAGAACTAATTACTTTCTGATATTCTGAGCTGATTTATAGGAACCTTGTCCGACTGGAAAGAATTTAATTAGCCTGGTTTCAAATAGTTGTATTGCCTCTTTGACTAGATCCCCCTTCAGAGCCAAAACATCCTTTTATTACATAAATTCTCTGTCATTTAGTCGATTTGAAGACATGAAAATGGCCATCGGAAGCTTTGATCCTCAGAATCAGCAGATTTAAAAGCACTGGGAGAGTTTGAGGTTTTTTCCCATTCGAGCAAGTCCATACTTTGCACTTAATTACATTTGAGTATGTGTATTTGTATCCATACCCGTCCCATTTCTCTCAGTTTGGTTAGCATGACAACTATGGTGGAGTTGTGTTCCCAAAGCATTCTCCAGTAGTCCTCTGTGGTCTCAGCCAGTGGGCCTTGGGTTGCTATGTAGGCCTTCTGCTGCCTACAAACGCATAAATATGTATTAAAAATTCTACACATGCACCGTATTTATTCATCTTATGTAAAATGAAGGCGTGCTAGAGTCAACAGTTCACCTGTATCCATCGATGAAGCTGGCATTGATATAGTCAGAGCCCTCCACCCCTCTGATTGGCTGCAGACACACACGCGTGGTCTCGTAGGGCATGATGTTCACCAGCCGGTTCTTGAACTTGTTGCATGGCAGGTTGGCACTCACGAACCGTGATGTGTGGGCCTTGGCACTGGCCAGACGCTGGAACAGAAAAGAAATCAATATTTTACAATTATGTCATGACATTTGAAGACAAACGCTTTACTGATCCTCAGATACGGCCTGAGAAGTAGCTACGGTCAGACAGGATGCAAAGAAAACAGAGAAGAAGGAAGGAAGGAAGACGTAATGGAAACAAGGAAGGAAGAAAAAAAAACTAAGTTCAGACAGATTCAAGGACCTCATTCAAATGTATTTAGCACAAGCCTTGGTTTTCCTCTGGCATACTGGACAAGTGAAATTAGAAAATCAGCTTGACTCGGCAGGCCTGAGGTTATTTAGTCAGACATTTTCAATTGAATAAACAAAGAAGGGGTGATATAGGGGGACTGGGGCAGCAGTAGGTAATGGGAGAGGGAATATAATAAGATAAACGAGAGAAGGAAGAGAAAATCAAGAGTCGGGGGGCAGGAAACCACAAGGCCCCACACTGTCTCAACACACATATGTGAACCACAGTTGACCCTGCACCGACGAGGAAGAAAAAAAAAGAAAAAAAAGAACACACATTCATATGGATACGTGCGGACAGTCAGACGTGAGCACATACTCCACACTGTCTCTCGCACACTCGACCATTGGATGACACAGTGTACACGAAAGGCAGAACAACGGAGAGAGGGCGGGGGGAAGCCGCAGACTCGGGAGGGGAAACAATGGGGTCTCGTGAACTGAGCCTCGACCGGTGGAGGCTACCGGAGCGCTGTGGGAGAAAACAGCGGTACCTTATTTTCTTACAGACAGACCACGCTGGAAAATCCCACACGAACCACAAGTTCACCAGTTCATTCGGGTACTCACTTTCCAGCGCCAGCGACAGTAATTCTTCGTGTCATTTGGTTTGAATTTGACTCGGTCTTATCAATAAAGTCTGGCACGCACAAAAACTTTTTATTGCTTTTGATACATGCCATTATTCTCACCATCTGTTAAGCTTGGATAAAATCATGCCCCGTTGGCAACCTCTTAAAACCCAACCAGTAAACTCTCAGTGAGAGGAAACAAAAACAGAGCGCCTTAATAGGGTGTTGGATTACAGAAAGCTGCCAGAGCTGCTTCACGTCTTTCGTTTCTCACGCGCGCGCGCTCCGGCCTTTTGCTTTGAGGGATGCGACCGTGAGAAATTCCATCCTTTTTCGCTGTTCTGTTGATGAAGGTGGAAAGCGCCGTCCCTGTCCCGCAAGCATTCGGCCGAGATGAAATCTGGTGACTGGGACAAAAGCTGGCATATGTTTTACATCAATATGAGGCTGAGCAAACAGTTCGGCGAGCGCTCGGTTCATTGTCATTCTGGGGAGACCGCTGCCATTAGGACAGGAATGCCGGAGCATAGGATGAAGGAGATTGCTTAGAGTGGCTTTGTGTTTACTTTGCCCTCTGAGTGTCTGAGCAGATGTAAACCATTCCAGGAAAAATTTAAGCCACCTGCTTTCAATATATACCTGTATGGCTAAAAGTGATTCTCTTTTCTCCCAGCCAAACCAGACAGGCCTGCTGAGAACTCGTCTGGCAAGAGGTAAACATCGCAGTAAACTAAATAAAAACAGCTCGGATAAAATGGAAATAACACCTCTCAATAACACTCCGAATCCCCGACGTACTCGACTCTTCTTGCTTGTGTATTGACGCCCATGTTCGCTGTTCTCACTCTGAATTCTCATCAGCTCCCTACAACGTTTGAAAACGCCCATATGACCTTTCCCAAAGATTTTATTGTTAACGGCAACCTTCTGGCCTACATTGTTCGCTCTTTCTGTGTATGCCCATCAAACTTCCAAAACTATGACGCTTCCTGAAACCCTCGGTAGAAATCTCTGACCTTGGATTCAAAAGGTGCAATCCCATAATCCCCTCCCGATCCAACCATCTATCCTGAGTATATGAAAGTCTCAGATGGTGAACTGCTAACATCGCTGGGAAAGACGCTTGGTGACGATCAAGGCCAGGTATTCAAGGTTAATACATGCGGTATGTTCTTGTAGAGACGGGGTTTGGAGAGAACCACCTTCCTCTGAATGTTTTCAGCAGCTGCTAAATGGATGTGTGTGTGCCAACTACTGCTTAAAAAGTCAACACTTCAATTTGAAAGTCAGTGTGGTTGAGAAAAGCAGAATTGTGTTATGTTTCGGGATTTACGGTAAAAGAGCAAAGTTCATCTTCTGAGGTGGACTGTGGCATAAAGTTGAAAGCTCAAGAACATCTACTAAATGGACTTTGACATGAAGATGTTTGATAGTCTCTTTCATTCAATTTAATTAACACCCATAAACTTTATGTCAAGGACTGCTTCTTGGCCAGATACGGTAACATCCTCAGTCTGTCACTTCCTGTACATCAACAACAGGCAGGATGGCCTCGCAGATAGGAGGACCGTCTCCTGATATATCCTGCGAATGTGATCTATTATACCAAATGCAGGGATGCTACTGTGTGCGGGGCAAGAAAACAGTAACTCCACCTTACAGCGACCATTCAGGTGTCACATTATTATCATCGTTTTATGAACCCTCATAAGTCAGTTAGATCGATGAGGCCTCACCTTGAACTCCAGCTCCATGCCGGTGACGTTCTCCCCCGGCTCAATCTGCGTCAGCCTCTGGATGTAGGAGTAGAGGTTCCTCGCGGGCACCTCGGTGTTCCCGCAGGTCACGGCCTCCAGCAGCGCGTCGTGGATGAAGATGTACTGGTCCTCCGTCTGGACCATGTAGTTCCTCTGGGAGCGCATGAGCGTGACGTGGCCGTAGATGTCGATGGTTTTCTCGTGCTTGATGCGTTCTGCCATGGCGTCGATCACAATGAAGCAGCCGGTGCGACCCACGCCGGCACTGAGCCGAGAGAGAGGGAGAGGGAGAGGACAAGGGGAGCAGACGGTAAGGTGCTTTCCTCACATAACCCCATAAACTGTTGAACCAGTGATTTCCCTGAGTGTTTGCCGTGTCTTCAGGCCTGCTACAAATCTGGGCCCTGTTGCAGGCTGTGAAAAGCTGCGACATACTGTGCCTAAATCAACTAAGTATCACAAAGATGCCAGCCTGCAATATTTCCAACAAAGGACGTAAAAATTGACATCAGCGATGAGTCAGCATTGCTGTCTGACTGGCATTAGGAAGATATCCTCTCCTATCGACATGCAATCCCGAAATATAATACATTTAGCTGCCCACCCAAACACTTCACATTTTTGCTGTGCTGGTGCCTAAATGGTGAAAACACCCTGACCAAGCAAGTTTCCGCAAGTGAATAAAAACCTCTTTATATGGTTAAATTAATATCAGTCTATACGTGTGTGTGTGTGTGTGTGTGTGTGTGTATGCGCGTGCAGAGGCATGTGTGTTGCTCAGGTGGAATGAGATCCGGGCCCATTGTTTGATAGAGAGGCTGGTTGATATGTTAAGGCACATTATGATGGAGTCTTGCCGGGATAATTAAATTTGACTGATAATCCTGTTAGATACTCCATCTGACTGCTACGGAAGATTAGGAAGAGCTCCTCTTCTGCCAACCTTTTCACCCCCTCTCCCGCCCTCATCTCCCTTTATCTTCTCTCTAAGTACCCTTCCGCCGCTCTCACACCATCCCCACCACTTTTCACTCTCACATTTGTACGTTTTTTCTAGACTCCATTTTCTCTCCACCTTTCCTTTTCTTTAATTCATCATTTCCATTCACCGCGTCCGGGATTTGACCTCACCTTCTCTCTCATTCTGCACATATCTCCTCCTCTAACTCCCGGTCCCTCGCCAACTCTCCCTCTCAATCATCTCTCAATCCCCTTTTCTTCCCTTCCCTCTCTTCCCTCCGCTTCTATACCTCGCTAATTCTTTCTCCCGAGAGCTTCCGCTCCATATTGCCTCCACTTCCCTCTATCTTCTTCTCCCCTTCGCTCCCTGGTATGAGTGAATAGCAGCTCCAGCTCCAGCTCTGGAGCTCTACGCTGTGCCAAGTCTGTAATGACAAGTTTCCAGAATCCCTCTCCAAACGACACGTGAGGCTCCTGCGTCTCAGACAGAAGCTCATTTGAATATAAACTTATGAACTCGGATCTACCACCAGCTTAAGGGGTAAATAGTCAACGCTGAAAGCTACTTATGGAAAACAGGGTCAGCATGGCGGTTGCTGTTGTTGTTAAACCTTAGAGATGATGGAGGTTGTTAAGGGAGGAATGTGGGTGTCTAAGCCAGTAAGAATGGTTTGGGGTTTACATAATGGCAGGTCAATCTCATTTCAGCACATGACCTATGAATTATTTTATACAAGTGCTCTTGGACTCCTGTTGATTTTCGCAGGCTCCCGAGCTTTTGAAAATTGTGCTGCCAAGTAAAACCCAAAATAACACTTAAGTGTTTCATGCAAGCACACACACACACACACACACACAATCAAGAACCAAAATTTGTTTTCTTTTTGGTCAGGAACCATGGGATTGTCTTCCTTGGTGATTTTAGGAATTACTCTGGTAAAGTAAATTATAAGAGATGTCTAAACTTAACCAGTGAAAAACAGAATTGAAGCTCTGGCAAAAAAACAAAAACAAACCTGCAATGGACGACCATGGGTCCTGCATCTGGAGGGTTGCAGGCCTTGACCCTGCGTAGGAAGGCCAGGAACGGGGTTGGGTGTTCGGGCACCCCGTGGTCTGGCCAGGCCGTGAACTGGAAGTGACGAACCTCGCGCTTCTCATTGGAGCCGCTCTGGACAAACAGAGAGATAAAAGAGAGCATTAAAGAAAGCTTATGTTGAACTGGACATACACTGAAGTTTTGCATGAAGAAACACAGAACCCACAATGTGTTTGTCTGTCTGTCTGTCAGTACTTTATGACCTCCCTACACTGTCTATGGCACTGAGCTCTCCGGGCCCATTCATTGTATATAGTTTTATTTTTAAAAAGGCTCAGTAATTATCCAAGACAGCTGGGAAATATTACTAAAACACGAGTAAACAGTTCATTTTTGGGGATTATTTTCAGCCATGGATTAATGCACTTTTGGAAGCCCAGTGAGTATTTACAGCAGCGGGACGTAGTATGTGGGATTGACTCATAAAAAACTACAGTGCCCATGTTCATGGTAATAAAGAAAAGTATCACCAAGGCTCACTGATGTGTTTTTAATAGTTTTTGGGCAAAAATGTAGGTTTGTGGGAAAGAGGAATAAACCACAGTTTATCAGGCTTTGGCTA
This sequence comes from Amniataba percoides, assembly GCA_037176925.1. Classification (NCBI taxonomy): domain Eukaryota; kingdom Metazoa; phylum Chordata; class Actinopteri; order Centrarchiformes; family Terapontidae; genus Amniataba; species Amniataba percoides. The sequence goes on along the minus strand of JBAJHX010000051.1, from coordinate 17,669,421 downwards.
CAGAGACAATACTTGGTAGTGTGATAAATTCAGTGATGGTTTTGGTGTATGGCAAATGTAGAATATTATCAAACTCATTCTTTAAAAACTACAAGAATTCATGGCTTGAACAAGTTAGATATTTATAGAACCTGACAAATATGCTTATTCAATTCAACAACTAATAATTTAGAGGTAAAAATAGGCCACTGTTATGTCACGAATGACTTGAAATCTCATCGGAAGGCTAAATAATGTATCAGGAAGTATGAAAAAAAACAAGAAAAACCCCGTCCTGTTCTCATGTGGTTGTCTGTCATGTTTGGTCACAAATACAGGCAACTGCATAGCCATACACAAACTGTGTCATGGCCTCAGAACCAAGTGCAAACACACAGTATGCGCAAGTATTTGAACAGATCAATAAACACGCAACCCTATTACACTCCACTGCACATCACATCACCTTGTAAAGAGCGAAGGTCCTGACAGAGTATGTGGCCAGCTCCACTGTGTCCAGCAGAGTGACCTGGATGAGGCCGTAGGTCTCCGTGCCCCGTGTGGGCCAGTACTGATCACACTTCACCTACGAGGGGGAAAGGAGGAAAAAACTGTGAGTGATGCAGAGCACTTTGTACATGTCTGTGCAGAGGAAGAGAGAGCTGACTGGGCGCGTGTGCACGTGTACAGAGCCAAAAAAAAAAAAACAGAGGGGAGTGTTGAAGCAGATCAGTGAGAGAGTTTGAAGAGTTCTGACAGTAATGTTTGGAAAAAATGTTCATATGGTGACAGCCCAGCGTGTGAAAAGGGGCTTTAGTGAGTGTGTGGGGTGAAGAGTGACAGAGAGAGACAGTTGGGGAAGAGAGAGTTCTGCTTTCTGGGGTGTGATCCTGCATTTTGAAGTGCTACAAAAGTGCGTGGCGTTGGGAGCTGCCACAGGTTGGTGGGCTCTTGCAAAGATCCACCGCAGAGTTGGAAAAGCCGAGTGATACCTGAAGTTCAACCCGCGCATATTTGACGCCGCATGTCGCGCCACGTTCCAACCTCACAAATCCCTACAAAACAACACCCGGCACACCAAATCCCAGCAACCCTGACCATAAAAACACTTTGAATTCCCCTGTATGAGGCGGTCATATTTGTAGTTCTTCAGCTGAGCCTCGGAGACCACAGAGGAAAGAGGGTGGAAAAAAAAAATCCCAGAGGAGTGGGGAAGAAGGGAGGAGAGAGGAGGGTAGTGGAGGGTGGGGGGTGGGGGGGCTTGGCAGAATCAGGCCAAACCAAACGCTATGTGCTGATCCCTCCAGTCCTCACATCAAAGACAGCAGGGAGCTCAGCTCAGCTCGCTCTGCATTCCACTGCTCCAGACTGGGGATTATGCGTTTTGGCCCGGGATGTTCGGGCTGTAATTACAGCTTTTCAACTGTTGTTTTCCCACCAGACCTTGAGACACTGCGGGGACAGGGATGGTCGTCCACGTAGGGGGGCCAGAACCCTGCCAAAGACTAAACAGGATCGCAGTAAAATGCCTGGTGTGAAAACTATATTATCCATTGATGTATGGGCTAGCAGCGTCACTGCGCCCCGCACTTGTGCGGCCCGATTGGCGCTAAAAAGGAAGGATACTGGCAAGATTCCCACAGTGGAGCCATCTGTGATCATCTGCGTTGTTAATGAGTAAACACATAATGGCATAATGTTGAGAGGTGTTAAACAAGATTAAATCATTTTCTCCAACAAGCAGCCCACACCGCCCTCCAACAGGAGATATGGAGGTAGCTGGCTGATGATAAACAGCTAAGCGTACTCGACTTGAGTGGTTTCCTCGTCGCACAGTGCATGTGTGACGACTTTATTGAATTTAGAGAGTTTAAGGCTAAGCAGTCATTCACAAACTACAGATTCGTCACGTTTACGAGACAAGTGCTTGCTCTCCGACGCTCAGCAGTCCTTCATTCTGTAGCGGTTGTGCAGCAGAACTAGAAAAATGTTTCACTGAGATTTCTTTAACGGCAACATCCTCCGCTAGACAGGCAAATATATATATATATATATATATATATATATATATATATATATATATATATAACACAAAAAAAACAATTGCGGGTGTGCTCATGCACAATC
>JBAJHX010000051.1:17633117-17667215 GCA_037176925.1 Amniataba percoides | reverse complement strand
CAGCAGAGCTAGAAAAATGTTTCACTGAGATTTCTTTAACGGCAACATCCTCCGCTAGAGAGACAAATATATATATATATATATATATATATATATATATATATATATATGTATATATAACATAAACAAAACAATTGCGGGTGTGATCATGCAAACTCTTGACACTAATTTGCACTGTTTCTGACCTGCAGTGGTAACAATAAAACTCATTTCAGAGTTAAGTGAGGGCCTCGTGGTGAGGTGAAAACAATCCTGCATTCTCACTCACTGGCTATTGCACAGGAAAAAAAAAAAAAAAAGGGTCAGGGTGGGGTGGGGTCACGGGCAGCAGAAAAAGGGCACTGGATAGAGGGGGAAAAAAGTTAAGGAGAAAACCATGTGAGGTGAGGTTGCATTTTAAAAGGGATTAGCAAAGGAGAGAAAGAGAGGTCTTGCCTTAGAGAAGAAATAAGAGGGCATCTGAGGGTCAAACAGACACAACAGAGACAGTTGGAAAAAAGTTGAAAAGGAAACAAGAGCTTTAACACAAGACACAGGTTAATAGGAATAAGAAGCACAGATGAGAGGAGAGGATCATTTTCTGAACAGGGCTCTGGACATAATTGGTTAGCACTTAATCATGATTCACACCTCAAGCCATCCTTGTTCATTTTACTCGAACATGACATTCTCATTACATCGGATTTTTACTCAGGCGCATATTCTGTTAACAACGGCAAAATGCCTCCAGGCTAAATGGTTTTCTAATTCATTACCTACCCCCAAGTTTAGCCGTACTTGTAATCCCCCTCCAGTGTCTTGCTCACCATTCAGATGCATTAAATTCTACTGTATTCTACTGTGATCAGCTGTGGCCTGCCACCCTGACCTCTGACCTCTGGCTTAAACCATAGCATTTTTGGCTCGGTCGGTTTTTGATTTATTTTATAAACTATTTTTGTCCTACATGACATGTCCTGGCTCTCTTCTCCTCCTTGTCCGTCCCGTTCTGTCGAATCCATCTGAACTCTGATGTCCTTTCATATCTTGAAAAAAAACCAAAAAACATCCTGCCCTGCTTTGCTCTGGTCTGTCTTGTATCTCCTCACTGCTGTCAAACAAACCATATATTCAACTCTTGCTGTACTTTATTGCTTTAACTTTACTGTAATTTAACCTTCAGAAAGTATCGTTGCCCTACTCACCTCTATTTGACTATTTTTAATCAACAATCTTTCTTTATCCTTTTTTGCTTAGCTTATTCTTTATAATTTTTACCTATCGGAGCCTACCGTTCATTCTTCCTCCTCATCAGCCTGATTCTATTTCATTCCATCCTCCTCTTCCCTTCTCTTCTCTTCTCTGGGGCATCAGTGTTGTGCTGGCTTGCTACCCTGGGCTCGCTGTCCCGTATCCCCCCCTTGTCATGCTGCCCCCCTCCCTCTTACCCGTGACTTCTCCTCCAGCTTGGTCATCATGATGATGTTGGCGGTGTGCTGCTCCCACACCATCCTCCAGAACTCCCCGAAAGTCTCAGGGAGGGCTCCCTGAGTGGCGATGTAAGCGTTCTGACGGCGGTAGCCATCAATATAGTTAGCGTTGATGTAGTCACTGCCCGGGACACCTGCATAATAAAGACAAAATGGAAGTCACGGAGGGTGGAGATAAAAAAAAAGAAGGAAGAAAAAAAAAAAGCGTGCAGGGTGAGGAGGAGAATGAGCTGTGACAGGTTGAGGTTGGAGAGAAAGGGGAGAATAAACAGGAGGGAACAGGTGGGTGAAATAGATGCCACTGATGCCGACACGCGCCGCCTTCACGTCTGTGCGCCGCCGCCGCGTCGCGTGGTGACTGACATCGGGGTTGTTTCTGCACCCATCACACGGAAACGCTCTCTGTCAGTGTAATTTTCTTTGCAGATGAATGTGATTCTTATTCTGATTCAGGGTGAAATAATCTATGCGGATTATTCAAAGTCTACTGAAAGCATGAAAGCAGGTTTACGTCCCAGTAATAAAGAGTGTGGATCATCTGAGGTCATGGCAGGGAGATTAATGTTTTCACAGGGCCAAGCGTCCTTTGGTGGTGTGGATTGTTCAGCCGTCTTGTTTTATAATACATGCTAAGACGATCATGGGCCTAATCTGAGTATACTCTGGATGTGTCGCTTTGAATGGCAATATGACTGTAAGGCCGTCTCTGTGTAAGACTCGGCTGACACTGCTTGTCCTGGAAGGGATTGTGTGTATGTGCGTGAGTGTGCGCGTGATGTGAGAGACCGTCTGTGTGTGTTTGATTTAGGATCAGTCCTGCTCATCTGGGGCCTAATACCATAATCCCAAAAATCACTGAGTCATAGCTCAAACATGCACAGATACAGCAAAGGACGCGCGCAGACGTACACACGGACGTGGACGCGTGCATTCAGCCGTGACCCGATTCTGCCGAAGTGGGACACAAAACTCCTTTTGAGTTGTCTGATCGCGCCTCACGTTTAAAAAGATAGAAGTCAATGAGCAAACAGTAGAATCCAGACAGGCAGGAACTCCTGCAGCTGATTCTCCTCTTGCAGATTATTTTATGAACGCCGCTCAGTCCCACACACTCATAAAACCCCCAAGCCACCATCGCAAGCGCACACGCACACGCACACACACACACACACACACACACACACACACACACACACACACATATGTGCACACACATTTAAATGACAGAGGAGTATGGGGTGTTTACACAACTTATTTTAAATGGGATGGGGACAGACGGTAAGAGGAGCTTCCAACATATGTTTATCAACCTCACTCTTTAAAAGACAGCTTGGCTAAATGCTTTGATGTGCTACAACTTTATTGCAAGGGACTACAGCAGCAGCACTGTGCAGATAAAACAAACACACACACCCAGTCACTTGGTGGCTACACTGGCTTGGCAGAGAGTGTGTGCTCATGAGCATGTGTGGAGGAGACTGGGAGCAAAAGTGCATATCTGTGCTCGTGCTCATCCTGGGCACGTGTTTTAAATCTATAGTAGGGTGTGTGTGTGCGTTTGCGCTCTTGTGTGTTTGGACATGCTCAAGAGTATATGTGTTTTCTAAGCTGAAAGAACGACAGACAGCCAGGGCTCCAGGACAGGCGGGGGTGGAAGGGCTGCTCACACATGCTCTGCCCAGATAAGGCTCATCTGTTTGGGCTTGGCCTCCCACTGCCTCCCTCTCTCCACGCTGGAGCTGCCAGTTTCTCTGCCTCAGGTCTTTCCCAGCTGAGGTGGGTGAGTGCGCCTCGAAATGCACACGGAGACTTTTTTTTTTTTTTCTTGTTTTAGACCGTTTAAAAAGGCAAAATCCAGTAAAACGGGCGCCACGTGAAAATAGTAACAGTAAATGGGCAATAAATTAAGTGTGGGCCTAATTTATCTCCGTAGACCTTTAAATGGTCAAACGAGAGGGGATATTAATTGTATGACGTGGGTAGACACTGCAGTTCATTTGAGTCCTGAAATGATCATTTTTATAGCTGATGCAGGCACAGAACTTTATAGGAGTTGTATGGGAACTTGCAATAAAACACATCTTTGGACTATTAATATCCCATCTCTCATGGACACCAGCTCTTACACACACAAAGTCATGCGCATGCACTTGAACACACGTGCGAGTACTTCTATGCTTGTGACGACACTCGCTGACATAATGTGCTCCTCTGTTCCCAACATTAACCATCACAGCTACGTGCCCAGTGTAAACCCGTACTCTGACCTTAACCCTGAAACCAAGTCATAAATCTCAAACAGCTCTTAAAAGGAAGAGGCCACAAATGCCCCCACTTCTACCCCCACTCTCAAATGAGTCCTCACAAAGAAGTACAAATGTGCACACACACACGCAGGCAAAACACACTTGCGTGCCTTACCCTCAATGCTGGAGAGTATAACCCTGGAGTGATCATAGGCAATGACGTTAGCGTAGCGGTTCTTTGGTTTGTTGACCTCCAAGTTGGAGTTCTCCCATGTGAACTGCTGACCGGGGTCGACGGACTACAAAAAGCAGAGGACAAGGTCAGAACAAAGAGGAAGCATCAACAGAAAATAACTTGTGGAGACAGGCCTGCTGGGTTATCCACTTTCATGAATTAAGGCTGTTTTGGACAGTGTCTGCAAGCTTTAATACATGAAGTTTAATTATTGCCTCTCAAAGGGTCAAATCAGTATGTGGCACGTCGACAATTACATTCTGATAAATGGTCATTCCGCATATGACTGAGGCTATTCACTGCAGTTTCAAAGGAAAAAATGTATTTTTTGCTCGGATTGCTGGAACATTGGTATTGATCAGTCAGAGCTTGCCAATGATGCTAAGAAGTAATAATCGTGAACCACATTCAACACCCTGTGTGTGCTGTCTGATTCTCTGATAATATCAGAAGTGGAGTATAAGCATTACCACTGAAAACTGAGCACTGGCAGGGGTGCTGTTATTTCTTTAAATCTGCTTTAAAATGCCAAAAGTGGCATCTAGAAGAGAAAAACTGGGCAATTCTGTGAATTGAGCTTGCAAGCATTGTCCATTGCGGCTGCAGCAAAACCTACATCATTATAGACCGAGTACAAATTGAAAATTAACATGGTATTGTTGTAGTTGGACGGGAATGACGGCAAATACGATATCCTATTTCAAGAAACAACAGAGATGTAGGGACTTTCCATAAAAAAGAAAAAAAAAAGAAAAAACTAACTACCAGAGAAAGATGATAAAAGCGCAATAAATTCCTCTGGGAGAGAAAGGATGGTTGTGTTAGACCAACACATTAAGTTCCTGGAGGGTAATTACAGTGTAACCACTGCTGTTAGCTGGGAGAGGCAGACATGAGGTCATTATGGGGCTGTCAATGGAGAGGGACGAAGAGGAGAGAGCCAGAGCAATTTAGCAATTCTGAATATTTTACGACACATAATTATGGTTTGGTTGGGGAACAAATGGACAGGAGTGGTACTGGATGAGTGCATGTATGTGTGTGTGTGTGTGTTGGAGGCTGCTTTCCGCGCGCTGCCCAACATCATGTGTGTCTGATTATTACACCGCAATCATTTCTGGCCCTCTCTCTCTCTCTCTCTCTCTTTCTCTCTCTCAATCCCTCCTCCATCCATCCATCTCTCTCGTTCCCTCGTTAAGGGTTCAGCACCGAACAAAGCACACAGTCATGCAGAGAGAATGCGAGGCTCAACAGAGTGGTTCCAACTCGCACCACAATTACATACGGCTTCTCCCTCACTGTCTCTTCCACCCTTCCTTTATCCTCTCTCCCAAACGTTTCTCTCCCCGAAAACATCCCTGCTCTGTTTTTCTACTCTTTGCATAATGTGTCCTTGTCTTCCTCTATCTCTGTCACACACAATTTGTCTCTCTCTTGTGGTAGCCAATTAGGGCCTTATGTCTCCTTCTTCACCCAGAGGCCGTCGGTCTAAAGCGTTTTTTTTTTTTTTTCGCACGGAAAAGAAAACATTTTCACCCCTTTAATAGCTCTCTGTGGAGCTCATTGTAATGCTGCCGCTATTTGCTACACAGCCAACATGTTGGGAAATATTTCGACTGATGTTTGTTTGTTTTTTTTTTCACTTAGTGCCACAGTTCAGCACACCAAGTTCAGGCAAGTTGTTATCTCCAAGTAGATGCCTGTTTTTTTTTTTTTTGTTCCACATTAACTGTGCTGCAAGTTAGAGGAAACTAATCAAGACGTGCCTTCTTTTTTTTCTTCCTGTATCTCTTGGTGCTCTATGCCTCTTTATTTCTATCTCTGTGTCTCCTCTTTCTCCAAGCAGAGCGTAGAAATGGGGGCCTTGATAACCATCTGGCTGTAAGCAAACTCTCTTTGAGCTTGCAATTTCAATTTCCCCCCCCCCCCCTTATATTTGTATAGATAACAACAAGACAGCGGAGAGAGGAAAATGGGCTTTATCTTGTATCGTTCTGTGAGGACGGATCAAAATGTGCCGTAGCCACGGAGGCCACGCGAGGCTCAATCTGCGGCGCTCGCCATTGAAATCGAAACCGGGCAAAGAAAAATGACGAGTCGACGATAAATAAGCGCGTGGCTGCATCAAAACCAGATGAGCTTCCCGAGTTGAAGATTTTCAGGGGCAGATTATCAGCATTCTTACCTCGTACTCTTGAGAGAACTTGAGATTGTCGTTTGCCTTGAGGCGCTCAATGTGATCTGCCAGCTCAGAGATGGGGACGGGTGGGTGACTTGCCATGCCTGCCGAGCACAGAAATAGAAAAAGAGGCCATTTCGATACATGTGCAACTTAACTCTTGGAGGAAAATGTTAAGAGGTAAGGATTCTCAGAGGAGGTGTTGTTTTAGTGTTCTGTCCATAGTCAGTGGAGGAAGCAAATGGATGTGGTGTTTTTTTTCCCTTCTTCCTTTTTTTTGTTAAGTGACCATTTTCTCTCCAGGCAGACAGAAAGAACAATGTGCGTGTTCTAAAAGTTACTGAGGCACAGTAACATGTCCTCAGAGTATATGCACACTGCTGGTGAAGACAAAAAAAGAATATGACACAGGCGGTTAAAAATTTAGCATGAATTTTTTTGGGGATGAGGGTGAGGGGGTTTAAAGAAGTTTTCCAGAGGCTTTTTGGTGAAATGTTGTCAATTCAAGCAGCTTCATCCTATATGGGATGGAAGGTTAGTTAGCATTAACATGGGAGAAAGAGAGAGATAGAGAAGAGAAAACGGACATGGACAGAAGGAAAACAATGGCAGCAGAAAGAAGAGAAGATCTATGGCGGACTAAGACCAACTAACTTGACAGACGCCGATAACCACGGTACACTGATACGCGGTATGCTGAAAAAGGAAACAACACCACGGTTAATCTTCTAAATACGACTAATACTGCGGACATCACACATCAAAGGACACAATGGTGTTTGTGCCCGTGCGTGTGTGCACAGGTTTGTGTGGAGTTTTACCTGGAGTCTGGAAATTGATCCTGCGCAGCTCCACGGGATCAGTGGGATGGTGGGACGACATGGCTTTGCTGCAGGGGAAGCTGCCCTTCCTGCCTTCGGCCTCTGCCCTTTTCCTGGAATAGCAGATGATCGCAGAGTTTTCATGCAATGACCTCAACCTGATGAACTGAACCTTTTTACCGCATGAAAACATGAAAAAAAAAAAGCTGAATCTGGGAAAAGGTGGGATTTGTAAACTTACGTATAACCTCAATTTTTGGGGATTTGTGTTTGAATAAGTGGACCGGAGTAAGCCACATAAAATTGCTCTTTGGGCATTTAGAGGGATAGCTGCAATTTTCTGACATTTCTGTTTCAAATTTTACCAGAGCTTTTGGTTGACTGCTGGTTTAGTGTTGCAGCTTTTTATATGTTAATGACTGGCTCATTGTCTGGGATGGAGGTGGCTGTCTGCTTTTTTTCACAGAGAGTTAAAAGTGACATCTATTCTCACATTTTCTTTGCTTTTAGTTAAAATCATCAACATGAACAAAGCCATGCAGTGCAGCTGTCATTTTTTTTAAACCTATTCTGAATATTCAGAATATGCTTTTATGCCTTTATCCGGTGCGCTGAATAAATTTTATGCTAGACATTGTCCACTGTAGGTTATAATGCAGTCATCAGAGGAGCATCGGGCTAATCCTGACTCTGCCGTGATCTATTATATATATAGCGTTCTTTGAAAAAGCTTTGCAAGGAAATTACCCCTGTAGGACAGAGGAAATGGTAATAGGCGGTGTTTGTTTACCTGTCAGGTTTGCTGGATCCAAACAGCGAGAAGAGCACATAAAAGAACAGACAAGGGTGAATAACATTAGTGTCCAATCAACAAACATCAGGGACTATATAACAGTGCTGAACTCATTGTTCTACCCCTCTGATTAAAACTAATCAGTATTATGTATATATGTATTATGTATTATGTTTTAAAGCACATATACTTACAAACCTTGAAGGCAAATCTTTAAAAAAAAAATCCCCTAATCCCTCCAACTGTTACATTTATATAAAAACATGCCAGAAATACATTACAAAGTGCAACTTGTCCACAAGTGCGACATTAATGGCTGTGGATCACCACAGGTTATGCTCCGGGGCTTCTGAACTTACTTTATTACCACCAAGGTTCATAATATTGTGGTGCCACATCATTCACAGCAATTATTCATGTGCATTAACAAACCCTGAGCCAGAAGAACAGATGATTATCATGAATAATGCTAATGGGCGATAAAGTTATCCTCTCCCATCTGGTACGTTAGCTAACTTTGCTCCATGTACGTACTGTAGATTTGAAGACAGATTAACTCAGATGTAGAGTAGTATGACAGATGTTACTGCTGTATGTTTCAGAAATAATGGAAATACATGACTGGGCTTTGCTCAGCCTCAGCATGGCTGAGTGAGTCACAAAAGGTTCAGGATTTAGTAAGGCTACTTAGTCAAGATTATGTTTCCTCTTAAGCAAAAGTTATCAAACTGTGGGGGGTAAACAAGAGTTGAAAAAGGTCTTTTTTTTTTCAAACTCTTAGTCTGACTCTTAATAGCTAATTCACCTTTCAGTGGTGCCAATTTGCCAAAATGTAAATGTTAATAACCTAAATAAACATGACTTGGGTGTTTGCCCACAAATAACTAACTGAATTTTTTTCTATTATTTCAAAAGATCAACCTGCCACAGGGACTAAAGATGCAAATTAGCCGCTGGCTATAATCTTGCATATTTACATGTAAATGTTTTTATTAATATGCATTGTCCCTGTTTCCCCTTTTTTTTTCTCAAATAAAATAAAAATACAAAAAAAAAATACAATCCAAGGAAAAAATTCAGTTTGCATCTCCCAAAGCATTGTGGGAACAGTCGTTCTATATCTTATCACATGATTATCCCCCAAATCAAAGAAAATAGGAGTGATCAAAATGAATGTTTTCATGGACAGCTATCAGTGTTTCTTTTTTTTTTTTTTACATCAGATTAAAGGTGTTGGAGGGAGTGCACTTGTCACAAGTTTGTGTGAGGGGAGCTCTACAAAGTTAGACTTTGAAAAAAGTCTAGATAACCATTGTAAAGGATTATAAATTGTGCACACCTGTCTGAGAGATAACTCATACTAATAACTCATAAAGCTGCTGGAGACAATACAGCCTAACTACGGGTGAGGATATTAAAATGCACTATCCTGCCCAAAAAAAGAGCTTTTTTTCAGTTGAATACACAGAGGTGCAACAAACCAAATTGGAAATGAAAACAAGTTAATCCCTGGAGAGTGTCTGTTGGCCCTTTGTGAAGATGTAGGCTGCCTCTCTAATTACTTTCCTTTATCTTGTATTGGCCCAAACTCGTAATCTTTCACCCATTCCCATCTTGTTTTCCTTTCTCCTTCGTTTACCAACCCAGTACTTTATTTTTTACATCTCGACGGCTCCCACCGCTCTCACCTCTTGAAGAGGAGAATGGCGATGACGATGCAGACAATGAAGATGACGGCCAGCACAGGCCCCACCACCCACAACAGACCCTCCTCCTCGTCCACGATTGGCTGAGGATCCACATCCGATGAGGTCACGGGGTCAGAATAAGGGCTGGTGGCGAACATAGTCTGGAGGAAGATACAGTTTTCACATGTAAATGAGTCAAAACTGTAGATGTAGATGGGTTTTTTTTTAGTTGGTGTGTGTGTGTGTGCGTGTGTGTGTGTGTGTGTGTGTGTGTTTTTACTCACATTCTCAGAGAGGTCTAGCAGCGCGAGCACAAAGAAAACATACTCCTGCCCGTTCTGCAGTGGACGGTTGCGGAAGTCACCGTAGTTTCGCCCATCACCGAGCGTGAACTCCAGGGGGAGGGTCTTAAAGTGAGCAGTGACATAGGCCCTTGGATCCGATTGGCCAGCCTGTCTGCGGATGCGGAGGGCACGGCTGACGCTGGTTCTGTTGATCTCTTTCAGGAGCTGGATGGGGACAAACAGAGGAAGAAACAGAGAAATGAGACAAAGACAGCAAAACATTGACAGAAAAGAAGAGAAATTGTATAAATAGGAGTGACAAGCATCAAACACTTATAATTTTCATCTAATATATGCCGAGTTCAAACAAAGTGCATCGTCAAAGGCCATCAGTCATGCTGAATATCAAAAATCTCATTTCTCTGACACAGCGAAAGCACTGCAGTCATCTTTCTGCACTTGTAATAAGAAAAATAAAAAGTGGTTAATATTTGGAGATTGTATTCCCGAGTTTCCTGAGAAAACGCCTTGGTAAAGAAGGGCAGTTTTGGCAATTTTATCCCACACAAAAACCCTCATTAGTGCAGTAACAAAGGGCTGTATGGAGCATTATCACCTCAGCGCAAATGTCTTCATCATCAACCGAATTGCTCCCACATTTATCCATCGAGACAGTGGGCACCATAAAGACTCCACTGAAACTAATCTCAGAACGGCATAATGAGGTGATGAAGTCTTTAGAAAAAGGCAGAAAGTGGAATTAGGTGGGAAGTGTTATGAGAAAGTATTGTTTGGAACAAACAGGCAGTCGATGGCCGGGCCGTCTACCTTCGCATAATAGGGCACAAATAGTCTGACACAACACGGGCGAAAACAAACAGTAGATTCAGCTCTACTTTTTGTTTATGTGACCAGAAAATTCAATTCAACATGAGAATACTTAATTCGTCCCTCAAGTGTCAATTTTAAGAGAGCGAGCGTGCAAACAAATTTATGCACATAAGAATTTTTTTTTTAAATTGTGGGTTGAATAGAGTGGAAATATGCAGAATTAGTGGCAGTGATCAGTCCACATCTGATCAAAACTATCCATATAACAAAGTGCAAAGCTAACAGACTATTTCTTGGACTGTGGTTTCTGGAATAAAAGCAAATTTCCCTCTATTTGTTTTAGATAGAGACGACCTAAAATACATTCACTCAGGCATTAGTTTAAAGCAGTCATAGTTAGTGATAGTGCTTTTAGTTCAGAACATGTTTATTATCAAGCTGTACAAGGGATCTTTGTGTTTTTCTAATCATTTCAGAGCTGAGCTTCATGACAGCTTGCACTCGCTCCTTGAGACAAAGGGATGTGAGCCAGCAAATAAATGAAAAAGTTAAATACTTCTGTTAACACAAGAGTAAAATTAAGCTGAGTCTTTCATCTCTAATAAAGGAGTTTATGTACATTTTACAGACGCTGCTGAACCTTTTCTTCACAATTATGTTCACAGGTTTGGGCAATTTCAATGCGCGTTTTGGTGAGATCATCTTTTTGAAGACACTGAAATGTAAAAAAGATCATAGGTGATGTACTGATTCAGAGGTTTGACCTTTTACAGCTTGTTTATTAGTATTATTACTTGGCCGTTTATTGGTACAATCACCCATCTGCTGCGTGTCTCACCTCATCCAGGTTCATCTGGTCGGGCTCCTCCCAGGGATTCAGGAACTTCCCTCCTCTCTGCTTCTTCAGTGGCACCACCACCACATAGTAACCCCTGAAACACAGCACACACTGGTCTTAGGCATCAGGAAATAAACTATAAACTTTATATATATATTGCTGTAAAGTTTTCCAATATCTCAGTCATCTGAGAAACATCAGTGCTCTGACAGTTACAGGAACACTTTGACGCTCTGGCTGGAATATTCACTTTTTTTTTTTTTTTTTTTACCTTTTTACTGAGCCTTAGAGGAGAACAGTGATTGAACTCTCATGGCTGTGTAATAAATATGATGCTATAATAGTCAGCTTTGCTTAGCATGAAGAAAACAGATAGCCTGGAGTTAATTAACTGATTTAAATTAAGGTGGATTCGAGACCTCTGTCTTGTCATCTAGCTCTCGCCAACAAGGACAGTTCCTAAAATATATGAACTTAACTTTTCCTTTAGTGCTCCACTTTAAAGAACGATGGAGTATTGTATTATTAATACGGCAGCAGCTGTGACATCGCGCTTTAAATCTCGACAGTGTGGTTGTTTGTGAAACAGATGGCCATGTCTGAGGCCACGTGTAAAACAATAATCAACGGAGTAGGGGAATTTTTCAGAAGCAGTCAGACCATAAGTGATGAGTGCACAGACGCCGAAATCATCCATGGATCTTCAATGGATGACTCACTCCAGTGCTCAGTGCTTGCACTTAAACACACACCACTAGTCAGAGTCACACGGCAAAAAGCGGCTAAAATTAGCTTAAATCTGCCAATTTTGAGATAAGCTGATGAATATAAAAATCTCAACCAAAACTAATCCAGTGTTTAAAAAAAAAAAAAGCTTGCCGTATCTTTTATTATTGTCATTAAGTAATTTCAACATCAAGGTAATGATAGTTTGTGTTATTATCTTGGATCAGGGTAAAGTGGGAAAGCCTCTTGTGTCTGCAGACGCCGAAAGAACAAAATACTGTTTGGGACTGAAAAAAGAAACCCCTGAAAGGTTTCTAATATGACAGGGACAAAGTACGGGAAAAGGACTGTGAGAACAGAAGTGAGCAGCAGTGGAGGGATTCAGGTCGTGCTTTAACACTGAAGGACTGCTTCCACTCGCTGTCTATATTTGTTCTTGGTTGCAAAAAGCAGATGAGATTATCAGCTTTGTGCTTTCATTTGGCTTGCTGTGGGAGTTCTCCGACTTGTTCTGCTGCCAACTCGGAGAAATCCCTCCTGATAGACCAATAAATGAAAAGCAGCAGCAGGAGGAAGAAGTGAAATTAGCTCACAGGGTCTATGGAACAATTCATTTGAAATTAACCTAATTGGAGTCTGATTCTTCTGCGGTTACATTTAAAAATACTCACATTGGGTCATTACCGTGTGTTAAACAAAAACACACCCTTCTTCCCTCATCTATAATCACTACCTGACTTTGGCTGTGGTCTGCACAGTTGGTAGCTGCACAGTCACCATGCCGTCAGCGTTGGTCTTTCCCACCACCGTGGGTTTGGTTTTCAGGATGTCCGGGGCCGTGGTGGCTGTGACGCGGTGCTGCAGACCCCCGGCGCTGTTGGCCCGGTTGGTGAGCAGGAAGGAGTACTGTGTGTCGGGCTCCAAGCCAGTGATCAGTTTCTGAGTCTGCTTCCCATCCACTTCCACAGACTGGCCTTTTCCGTACAGGATCTGGACACAGTGTGGGTTGTATAGTTTCAGTTGAATTACATACGGCATAGTGTAAAACACACAATGCAGCACATAAGTATCTTAACTAGCGCCCAGTGCCTATTTCTTTAACCACAAAAGAAAGAAACAAGAGTTTATTTCACAGAGGACAATATTTTCCAGTAACCTGTTTTATTGATATATTTGATTACACATTTTCTTGTAGTTTTTTTCTCCAGGTTTTTTACTGTTGTCTAGTTAAATTGCTGTTGCTGTGGTTTGGCATTAATGCAAATGAAACACTTTGTCTATCTATTTTACATTTAATGCCTTCCAGCAGCTCAAGGGGCATTACAGTATGTGCCTGCGAGGCTTTATTAATTATCAAATGGGAAATGTTGAAATTCATTAACATCAACCTAACAGAGAAAAAAGTACAATGAATAGTTGGAAATGATCTAATAAATGATATTGAATTTACAGTGTGAGTAAATTCCCCAGTGCCTTTTCCCCATCATTTATTTGCACCATGCTCTTATGCAAATCTACTCACCGTGAACGGCTGCGCAGGGTTCTTGTCTCGGATCTCCCAGGACAGCAGAACAGAGTTCTTCATGGCGGCCTTTACTCTGAAGTTGGTGGCAAAAACTGGAGAGCAAAGAGAAGAAAACAAATACACATGAATATGATTACAGTCTCATTTAATTCCTCGACTGAGCCGGCAGTGATGGCCTTACCTGTGTATCATTCTCTAGTACCAGACTCAAGCTAGCTATCTGCTCTGATCAACACACAGTGAGTGTAACCGGACAGGGATACTCGCCTGAGACCCAGGACTCTTACCTTACTTTGGGAAAAGGACGTTGGGTCTAAGACTACAGTGACAAGACAACAAAAAAGGACACTTAGGATGTTGTCACCAGATGTTGTGTGTCTGAGTGTGAGTGTGTGGCACTGCACAGTCATGTGCACAGTATATGCACAGATGTGCTGTTAGGAAGTGTTGGGACCTGAGCGATGAGGATGGATTGTTAGGGAAGTGAGCGTGAGTCCTACCTTGGTCTAGCCGCTGCGTCCTAAACTGGACACTGGGGCTGTAAGGCCCAGGGCCGACAGCTGTGAACGCGCACAACCTGACATCATACACAGTATCGGGGCTCAGACCCTCCAACAAAACACTCGACCCTGGGGTGGGCACCACAACTTCTGATGCGTTCCCTCGACTGTTTATGTCCCTGTACAGCACCGAGTACTTCATAATTTTCCCATTTTGTTCAATAAGCGGGACTGATTTCCACGCCAGCCGGAGGGAGGTGGCGGAGGCCTCCTCTGAGATAACGTTTTCTGGGTATCCACTCGGGGCGTCTTCAGGAGTAGTCACCTCCTTTACAGCCTCCTCTCCGTAGCCCATTTTATTACGGGCAGAAAGCCTGAACACATAGTTAGCTCCCTTGTGGATGTCCTGGGCGGTGTAGCGGTTCTCCTTGGTGGGGAACTCCACCACCGTAAAGGGAAGGACGTCGACACGGCCGAAGGTGAGGCGGTACCCCAGGAGCGGGGTGGGCGGGTTGGGAGGTGGGTACCACTGAAGCAGAGCAGTGCTTGAATCAGTGGCACTCACCATCAGATTGGGCTTCTCAGGCACTAGAAAGAGCAAAATAGGAGAGAGAGAGAGAGAGAGCGGGAGAGAATGATGAAACGATAATTAGAATATAATTGCAAAGCACATTATTCATAGCCTCAAGCAAAACTGCAAAATATGATTAATATGCCACCAAATGACTGGCTTCTTACTGGCATAGCAAGGTGTGACAGAGTGAGACATAAACCAATTCAGTGATTTAATGGCCTCTAATGATCATTAGTGATGCTTTCGTCTCAAAGATCGTTACTCGTTGTGTGTGGCGGTGTAGCTCTATTCTATCCCTCGTGTAAGAGTCCGTACAGACACACTTACACGGCAGGGCGGAGCAGACAGAGACAGGTTTGCTGCGAGCACCATCACCCTTGGCAGTATAAGCCCCCACTGATACGGAGTAGGAAGTGTCTGCCATCAGGTCTCCAAGAATCACCTCCTGCAGAGCAAGAAAAAGCACCGTCAGCTCATAGAAGGCAAGTACCCTTTGTGTGCCCTCAGGACAATGACTTTCAATTTAATTTTAAAAAAGTATGGGTCAGACAGGTCAAAAGCAGTCAAAAAGGTACAGCGTGAGTGACCAAAGGTACAATTTTTACTTTTTCCCTGACAGTGTGCAAGTACATTTCTCAGCTCTTTTCCACACCAACAATATGTTTCTTGGGCCAAGAAATACAATTTGAAGTTATTTTTCCTTTTTCCACGGTGCCCCTGCTTCTGATTTTGAAAAATGCAGAGGGGATATGGTTTGTGAGCTTTGAGACCGAACTTGGATTTCAAAATGCCCATATCAAATTATCTCAACAGAGGTGAAAAACTAGTTCACTCGGGTGCACGAAATGTTATTTAACTACGCAGACACTCAAAACTAATTTAGATCCATCTCCATCTAAACACTAAACACAATATTTTATTCATTTCTTGGCCTACAGAAAGAGTAAATAATCATGGTATTTTGAAAAAAACCCCACAAATGACTATTATTACTAGTTATCTGTGTGCTTTTCCAGGGTCCATTATTAAAAATCTGGGAAAACACAGGATGCAGAAATGAAAAAGGGACCTCCTGCTGGCTTTTAAGCCCTCGCTCTGGTCATAGGAGATTTCGAAACTACAATCTCATAAATATGACTCATCTACTCTCTGTGCTTTGTTGTTATTACCATTAAATAATAGGCTTAAAGCAGGGTTTACTCACATATTCAGCTGAGTCATCATATTCCCACTGGATGGAACAGTATAGATAAAAGAGAAAAATAGAGAAAAACACAATTCTTAATATGTAGGATATGATCTAAAAGAAGACTTATGCACAATCTTTAACAGCTATAACGGTTTGAAATGATAAGCACTAATTAGAAAGTTTAAATAGGCCTGAGATATATATTATACCAATATTTTATACCAAGTATTTCATTGGGTTTTTTATTTTATTTTAAACAATCTTAGGGGAGGTTTTTGCTCAAATAGTTTTTTTTACTTGCCATCATTCATAATTACTTTGAAAACACTCAGGTGTCATTGAGGAAGTTGTTATGGAGGCTGTGACAGATTGCTAGATTGTGTGTTGTGAAGTTGTACAGATGAAGAGTAAGAAGAACAAAAATTGGGTTTACCGTATCTAAATAAATAAATAATAAATAAATGAATATGAATAATAATAACGAAGCCATGTGCTGACTCTCTTATCTATTATAAGTCCATGTAAACCCTTAAAACTACAGGGGTCCAAAAAATGATAATGTACAATAAATATGACTGTATTACTTGTGTAAGACATAAAATGGTTCCTTACCTGAGCGTCCTCTATGAGGATGTCCTTGATGAAGGGCTGCCCCTGAGGTTCTCCGTAGTTCATTCTCACATAGTGGACTTGGTAACCTCGGATCTGACCATGTTGCCGCTCGGGCGCCGGTGCTCGCCATTTCACCCTAACGGCCGAGGCGTTCACAGTCTCTGCCTCCACCCCTCGCGGAGGGCCACTTGGAACTAAAAATGCATTTTGGGATAGAGGTCAAGGGTCACAGATGATGGGCACTGAAACCTCTCAAGTAAAGGCCTTCACTTCTAATCAAAAATAGATTTGATTCAGGGGCAGATAAAAAAATATATATCCAAAAACTGAAAAATTTAAAAAATACAACCCTCCAAAAAGTCTACAACTGCTCTGATGTCTGGGAAAAAAGTCAAAATAGTAAAAAAAAAAATGAGAGTGCTTGAGGAAAAACATGGAGGAAAAAAGCAGTGGAGGATAAGAAGCAAATGTAGAGAAAGATAAGAATGGCAGATAGAAAAGGATTTGTTGCCATAGGCAGATAAACAGTGGCAGGCAGTCAAAGAGAAAATACTGTTATCAAGAAAAACCTCTCTCATGCTGCCAAGAACTACACTTCTCTCATTCTAAAAAAAAACTAAAAAGAAAAAGGATAAAAAACCTTCAGTCACCTCTGGATATCTGACTGACCCACTCACAAGTGCTCTAAAGAAAGCTGAAGTCATAAAAACTTCAAAAAGATAATGTGGGATATTCAGCGTGAATCAAAAATGTTGCAGAAATATAGCAAATCACTCAAGTCACATTAAAATACATTGATTAAAGATGGTTTAAAGATGTTCAAACAATTATCTAAGAGCTGGAGAGGCGCTGGAAGGGCTGATGGTCGGTGAGAAAAGCCAAGGTGTGGGAAGGAACAAGGTACAGCTACAGCCAAAGGGTTTGCTTTGCCATTGTGAGTGGAGAATATAATGGGAAATCCCAACCATCCCTCCCCCCCCCCCAAAAAAAAAAAATCCCAAGAAAGGGGATTTTAGAGTAAAGGGGAAAGTGCGGAAAAAGATGCTGGTAAAAAAAGGGAGGATCAAAAACGGCTGCTGGAGAAAAAAGGGTTGCTGTTGACAAGAGTGGTGAGGGAGAAGCAGGAGGAGATTTCCGGATGTTCAGAGGTTTCTGGCGGTTATGAGGGAATAAAGGAGAGGTTTTCAAAAGTGGAAGGTCTGACAGTGGTTCTTAAATGCATCATCCGTTCAGACTGCAGCTCAAGGATAGACACAATGCCTTTTACTGGCCAGTGGAAGAAACTGCTTGTTAGTTTAGGGTGCTCTGAGCTCATTAGTGCTATGTTAGTCAGGTAGCCTTTGTTAGTGGGGTGGACCACCCTTAAAGACAGGCAGGGGGTTTGTTTGGGAACATACCATCTTCCTCTGTGCGGATAAGCAGCTGTAAACTTTCCGGTCCATCCCCAGCTTCCGTCTGCGCTCGCACCGTTATGCCATACTCAGTCCATTTCTCTAGGTTTTCCAGGAGGTACGGCGAGCTTTCCAGAGGAATTCCATCAATTCTTTTAGACATCTTGTTGCCCTCTGTATTGGCGTACTGGATGGCGTATCCCGTAATGATGCCGTTCTGAAACTCCAGAGGAGGCGGAGCCCAACTTACCAGGATGCTGGTAGAACTGGGACTGGTGCATGTGATGTCCTGGGGAGGTGCTGAAGGAACTGATTGGCCAGTTTTGAGGAGGCACAGTAGGTGTTGTTTGGGTAAATGTTAATTTGGTTCATGTGTGCGAGGTGTTATTGGTGGGTGGAGAGGTGAGGAAGTGAGGTTTGTCATGAAGGAATGGGGATGAAATTGAGCAGATGAGAGGACAGAGAACAGAAGACAAAGAAACATAAAATGAAAACAAAACACTGGAGAACTGAAGCTCTTACGAAAAAATGACCCTGCGACTAGAGAGCAAGATGGCTGAACAGAGATACTGAGTGATGAGGTGTCAACTTCTGTTTGGTAGAAGTGTTTGATTAATGAAAACGAGTGAATGACTCAAAAAAGATGCAACACAAAAACACTGACTAGAGCTTTAACACATAAACATACCTGCCCATAACTTACTTGTCCTTACAGCCTACCCAAGCTTCTGTGATCCATGAGGGAGCTCTCATCTCTATCTACAAACCTCCGGCTTCTTACCTTCTGTTTACTGATTCTCTTACAGACCTCAGATTGGTAACCAACAAATGACGCACTCTTCCTTTGCTGTCAATTATCCGTAAGTTGTTTGGTTACAGTAAAGTTCTGGGAATCATAAAGGAGCTATCTAATATTTGTTGAAATATCAAATCTGAGGTCGGTTAAGGTCTGGATTCATGACGGCCCCTTTGTGACAATACAGAAAAAAGCGACAGCAGCTGCCAAATGTCTCATCAAATGTTGTTTGTAACAGTCTGAGGTCAGATCTGGCGCTTTGTGTATTTGGGGTTCAATTATTTTTGTGTCCGTCTCTTTTTTGCATTGTCAGAATTTAAACTCTCTCTTTCAAACACTCACAAACACGCGCGCACACACACACGTAGCAGTATTTGCAGTTGGACCTACGCGTCTGCGGTGTGTCGATGGACACTTCGTTGGTATACGCCCCGATTCCATGCTTGCTCTTGGCGGCCAGCTGGAAGGTGTAGGTGGAGAAAGGCTTCAGGTTCTTCAGCAGGTAGGAGGTGGTTGGCTCGAAGCTCACCTTCTTCTGACGGTGGAAGATGTCAGGTTGTGAGAAAAAACAAAGAAAAAAAAATTGTATTTGCTATTGCATGGGGTGATCTTGTTATCATCCATCCAATCATCCATGCATTTAATCTGTGTGTTACCTCCTCTGTGTCGTCAGCTCGTCGGTAGACCAGTTCATATCCTGTGATCTGGTTGTCGGGACCACCCTGGGGTGGGGCCACCCAGGACAACAGGATACTGGTCTCAGACTTGGCCTCACCCTTAAATTCTGAAGGTTGGGATGGAACTACAGGAAAATGAGAAAAAAAATTAGCATTTTCTTTCTTTCATTCTTACAGATTTGCATGCTATGTCTGTCTAATGTATACTCCCTCTCTTGCTTTGCATTTCTTACCTCCAGTCTTGGCAATAATCTGCAGGTCCTGGGACAGCGGTCCGTCTCCTACAGAGGTGAAGGCCAGCACTCTGATGTAATAGGTCTTGTTGGGAGTCAAACCCTGAATGGTGATGAAGTTTGCGCTGCGCACCATCTGCTTCTCCCACTGCACGACACAAGCACACAAGACAACACATGAACACGAGCAGACACACAGATGCACACTCATGTATTAGATACACGCAGACAGCACAAGTTATCATCTGCCAGTCGGTCATCTGTGACTAATAAAAGTAGCGGCAACATTAACCGAAACCATGCACACGCAGGTACACACCTGGTTGACTGGCAGCATGTTATCTGAGGTGTAGTAGACTCTGTAGCCCACCACCTGTCCGTTTGGTTCCTCTGGTTCATCCCAGTGGATGATTGCTGTTGTGGTGCTCAGCATACGACCTCTGACCTGCAGGGCAAACAGAAAGAACTTCAGCAACACTGCACAGGAATAAAACGCACTGTAACTTCACTGTGCTGTTCCAGCAAGTCAAGTTTTTTTTTTAATTAAAGGTAACTGAAGACTAGAGCACAAAAACAAGATTTATGTAACACACTGTCGTTGTCTATGCATCTATCTATGTAATGCATGTATATGTATATATTCATTCTAAAACAAACTATTGCAATAAGTTTAACCTACGACAGAGCATAACAGGCAGCATGTTTTTCATAAGAACCATTAAACCATGAGCCATTAAATATTCATCTTTAAATATCATATTTCTACTTCCAACTGACAGCTGCAATAACGCTGTAAAAATGTAATTTTATGACTTTTCTCCATCCAGTCACACCCTGACCTGTCGAGGAGGCGAGGAGGGAGCTTGCTCGGCTGTGCGAGCCTCCACCACTTCGCTGGAGGGGCCCTGGCCAATGGTGTTAACGGCTGCCACCCGAAAGTCGTAGTGGGAGTACGGGCTGAGGCCGCCCACACTGTAGCGTGTTGTGGCAATGCCATCAATCTCTTTATAGGAGTCCACTGACCCTTTGGCACGGTGCTGAATGAAGCAAGAGAAGGAGAGAACAGAGAGAGGAAGAATATGCTGATTTAAAGCTGCATTAGCTCCACACTCTTATTAATGAGCCAAGATTTATGCTTCATGTGTAATGTAGGGGTCCTGCTCTTTGTGAATGTGGTATCAAGTCATTGCTTCAGTGCAGCAGATGTTTCATTCTTAACGTTTTAATTCAATATTCCTTGTGGGAAGTGAGAACTCATAAGACACCAGATTTCATTTGAACAATTTGGTGATTTTATTACTATCCAGAGAGAAGGAGCTCTTTCCTTTTGCAGCCCCACTTACTGATTCACGCTGTTAATAACAGTTTATGTTCATATAAAAATCTAGTGCAGCTTTAGCCATCTTAAGCTCTGTGTGTCAAAAAACCTGTGTGCACATGCGGTACAGCCTCTCTGTCTGTTAAGCACCTGTATGATATAGTAGGAGACAGGCTCAGGGTTGCCAGAGTCCCAGGTGAGTGTAATACTTGTTGCAGTTCTCTCTGTCACCACAGGGGTACCAGGAGCCTTTGGCAGAGCTGAGAGAGAGACGACAGAGGGTTTAAAAATCATTTATAATTGAGAAGTAATCTAATAAACTACTCATAAAACAACTAACTCATAGCCTGTTGGGGGAAAAAAGGTGGAAACAACAACACAAAATGAAGACATCATAAATATAATAAAAGTATACGATAAACATAATCTCTACTAAACTCTGTATGCGGGCTATTTTGAAGACTTGTTGTTAATTAAGTAAAAAATTAATTAAGGAATATATTAATTTCACATTCTGCAATAAAGAGAATTTTCCCTCCTCTGACTTAATAATCATGCCAAATACATTCAAATTAACATAAAAACAAAATAAAGGGAGTTACTTTATTTACTAGTTCATATTTCATATTTCTTTTGTGGTGTAAATGTTTTTTTAGTATGTGGCATATCAAATGCTCGTCCTCAGAGAGGAGAAGGCTACACTGTGGTTTTGTCCTTTTAAAAAATACTCTTTTGAATGAAGTGAAAACCAAAGTCTCACCAAGGGCAAGGTCAAACCACCGCTTCCTCTCTTAATGCTCACATGCTCTATTCACCCATAAGCCTCCCCATGAACAGGCAGATAAACGTACCTTTCACGATAATCTGTGCCACCGCCTCAATGACGCCAAGCGTCGACATGGCGACACACGTGTAATTGTTGGACTGACGTACATCAGTCAGCTCCAGGACGTTACGGCCAATGGGCATGTCATCCTCGGGCGTCAGGTCTTCTGCTCCCAGCATCCACTTCACATATGGCATCGGGGATCCGACTGCCACACAGGTGATGTTGACATTCCCCCCTGGCATGATCTCGCTGTCCGCTGGGGGGATGGAGAACCGAGGGGGGACACGACGAACTGACAGCAATGAAAGCAAGGAGGCAGGAGAGGAGAGGTGATTACGAATTCATGACCGTGTTGTCCAGTAAAGTGCAGAACAGGATAACAATCAGGGTCTATACACTGTACAGCATGATGATTATTTTTTGTACTCTGAGATGAAGTTTTATGGCATTCAACGACGACTGTAAGCATCCAGACAGTCTGGTGCATCACCACTGGGGTGCATGTGATATTCACATGTTTTATTCATGCTGTTTTTAGGTGTGCTTGATTAAATATTTTATGAACTGAAACACAAAAGATAGTCACACAAAAAAACTCACAGCAAACACACATGCACTCACAAAGCAAAAAAGGAGAAAAGAAGAACGCAGGGTACAGTATATCTCAAAGGAGTAAACTGTACAGGCAGGTTTAAACCTCCAGTACCGCACATAAAACAGCCAAGACACACAAACACAAATGGCAGTTTAATGGAAGAAAAGAAAATACTCGGGAGAGACTTAAAAGAGCCACACAGTTGTTACTGTACCAACCTTCTCGCAGCTCTGCAGAGGGTAGTAGGACAGAGCATGGCAGGAGGAGGAGGAGGAGGAGGAGGAGACAAAAGAGAGGAAAACGGAAAATACCAGAGAAGAGACAGGAGACACAGAGAGAAAACAAGTTAGACAAAGGAGCATGGCGAGGTGGCAACCGACGGAGGGAAAGCCAAAGAGAAACAGGCAGAAGGAGAGAAATGAGGAGAGCAAAGAGAGAAAACAGAGGCCGTAGATGGCCTGGGTGCTGCTGGAAGCCGTCCTGTTTAAGGCAGCCTCCACTGTCGGCTGTCTCCATAGACCGCCTGTCAAACACTCACTGAGCAGCACTGCAAGATTTTACTGGCCCTGCAAGCACTGTTAGACACACATCACTGACTTGCTGCTGTCTGTGTGCGCCCGTGCGCCCGCGTGCGCGCACGTGTGTTTATATATATACTTTTAACGTGGGACATAGACGTGTGTTTGTGCGTGTGTGCTCAGTCGTGTGTGTGTTTTTGTTCCGTATCCCTCGGAGCGATGGTGGAGACAGAAAAGCATGCTACGCTGTTTAAAGCCTTAATTTATTTATTTTTTTTTTTGAAGCGGGCGGACAACAGAGCAAAAGGCCACGGGAATAAAAATGTCTCCAAGATTCAAACATTTGGTGGTTATGCGAGTGTGTGAGTGTGTGTGTGCTGAGGGAGACAGCGCCTGAGGAGGTGAGATGCCTGTCAGATTTGGGGAGAAACACAAGTCTTAACCAGACAATGATTTGGTTTTTCTCTGAGGTCTAAAGGCTAAGAAGAGAGGGCAGAGAGATTAATAGCCTGAGTGAAACATTCAGCCCAGCACTGACTGATGTAAAGAGGCCCTCATTTTAAAACCCACCCAGTTTTATGGCTCTTCTGCACAGAATTATAAAACACAGCAGGTTTAATAGCATCGTATCACATTAACATGATAAACGCATATTCCTAGCAGAAGAGTCAAGTCTTTCTAAGAAAAAACGTAGGAATATCTTCTAAGAGCAAATGTCCCAATCTGCACATCCATTATCGATGCGATCCTTAAATCTAAAGTGCTCTAATTGGAGTCTGGCTCTCAGAAGGCGAGCTGGTTTTTATCCCCCCTCTTACCTCTGACATAGAGGTTAGCCGGGGTGGAATAGCGTGTCCCATCGCTGTTGGTGGCAACACACTCATACTTCCCCTGGTCTGACTCCTCACTCATCTCTATCTGGAGGGCACCTGTGTGGATGGAGGGATGGAGAAGAGGGGTAGAAGACAACGAGAGAGAGAGAAAGAGAGAGAGATAGAGAGAGAGGAGAGAGTCACACAGACAGATAGTGAGGAAGAAAGAGCAATTACACAAAGGTGGAAGACATCGGATATACTGGGTACAGTCCATAAATACATAGGAATAAACACAACGTTGAAATGGTAAGAACTGCATAAAGGGTAAATGAATCTGAGGGAGGTTTCAGCAAAAACAAGCTGAACCCTGTATTAGAAACACAGGGCTAAAAAAGGGAGCCAAATATATTGGGAGAAATTTACAAGTGTCTAACACTATTTGAAAGAATCTGCCCAAAAGTAGGGTCAGCTTCCTGTTTTAGAAATGCAAAGAAACCAAGGACAAAAAAAACAAAAAACACTGATACAAGACCTACAAAAACGGAGAATGTAGTCTGCATGCAAGGCAGAAACAAATAAACCGAGCAAACAAAACGTGGAGAAATCCAGTCACAAGTACAGTATTAAGAAAATTCTTTGCTGAAAATTAAGATGCAGTTATATTAGGGAGTAAATCATGTTTCAGTTTTCAAGGACAAAATTTTACAAAGATGTAAGATTGCCATGGCAATAAGATATCCCCAACCCTTTCGGATCCACCAATGGGATCAGGAGTGTGATGTCATTTTAAAAAAATACACCCAATAAGGAGGTTAAGACATCAACCGACCTCCGTCAAGGCCAACAGGTTAAAAAAAAGGAACGACATACGCAAAGCCTTGGGAAGGGACCGACGCTTTCTCGCTCCCTGAAAACAGAAAAACTGTCAAAAAAGTCAACCAGAGGTTCTTTAAAGATGGTGTGGTAAGGCAAAAAAGCGCCCATAAAAACTTTATCAAAAAAGTGGTTGTTTGGGGCTTTTTATCGATAATGAGAGAGAAAAGAGAAAGTAATGGTAAAAAACCATGAAGAAATGTGTGTGTATGTGCATGTCTGTGGGTCTATGTGTGTGTGTGAGCTGACTAACGTCTGCAAGTGTGTCTGAGTCTTTGCCATCTGGACTTTTCAGGCTGAGCGAATAACAGCTGGGAGGGGAAACAAAACTGGGACGTTTGATTTGGCAAATATAGACAAGGTAGCGGGAAAGGCCAGGTCAAGCTTAGGTCAAGACCCCATAAAAAAAAGATAAAAAGGAAAAAAAAGAAAAAAAAAGAAAAGAAAATTCTGGTCATAAAAAAAATTAAAAAGCAAACAGAGGTAAAGGTGGAAGTATGTGTCACCTCAAACTAAGCAACAAAGAAATCAATACAAGTTGTAAGCACGTCATGCTTTAGACTGAAAACAAAGTAGATGTAAAAAAGCTAAATGATGTTAAACCGATGGATACAAAAGAGAGATCACAACATGGTGAGGAAGGAAGCGATGGATTTCGGTGTTACAGAGTGAACGTCGAGGCTGGGATGGAAAAATGAAAGGGTGAGGAGAGGATGAGAGACGAGAGGAAGGGGAGGTGATTAAAAGTCATAGTATAATGAGTTGCTTGCTCAATTCCAATTCCTTCCTCTTGCACCTACTGCAGATCTGAAGCAGCTGGATGAGTATTACCAATATGGCAGAGGCCGGAGTCTTTTGGACTACACCCATATTGATTAATCCACCCTGAGCTGCCCTTTTTCAGATCTGCGAGACAAGTAGGAACCAGGGGTTGAAAAGGAATCGGGCCACTGTGTCATGTTGGTCCTCCCAGCAGTCTTACCTCGTATGGGCGTGCCACCTGAGTGGGCAATGAATGCACGAGATTAGAGAAGGAGAAGAAGAAGAAAATGTTAGTACCACAGGAGGAAGAACGGGATAAGGGAGGGAGGGACTTGGGTGGGGGAGTGGGTGGGGGTGGGGGGGAGGTAACTTGTAAAGGAGAAGAATCAAATTAGAGAGAAAGACTCAAAATATAGATCCTGAGAGAGCGAGAGGAAGGCAGAGGCATAGAAAGAAAAAGGCAGAATAAATAAAGACAGAATAAGCCTGAGAAGAGAAAGACAGATACTAGATAGACAGGGTGACAGACTGTGACGGAGCTTTAAGGAGATGGGTTATTGATTTGACTTCATTGACTTGCAGCAGGGGCAGATGTGGCTGTAGGAGTAGGGTAGTGTCTCCTCTGCACTCATCTGGCTCTCTAAAAGGTGGACTGGATCTCTAAGTATGCTTAACACGAGTCTTAACCTGCACTCGTCCACCAAACGGATCAAATCCAGGCGTAATCCTGCTAGTAAAATGGTGTGTAAATATATTTTAGATTTGTTCCTAAAAGAAAAATCCACCCTCCAATACTTAATGGCTGTTAAAAAAAAAGACCAAACAGCGTCCCCTACATCATATTTGTATTGATTTTTTTCATTGCTTGGCTGTATATATATATTTTAATCTCCTGGACAACTGGCAAAAGGTTTCCAAAGCGACATCGAGTGAAAATCCTTTCAGCGCGGTTACAGCTGAGTCTGACAGCAGCGAGATATTTGGTGATCTAAGACATCAGCAGCAAATGTCAAGTTCATGTCCCAGCCCCTCAGAATCAAAGAGCAAGGCTTTGTTTGTACTTAAAGGGGCCACCGACAATCACGCCGCAGATAAATCTGGCACCAGAAAGGAGCTCCAGTGACCATGATTCCTTGCAGCTACCAGGACCCCTGAGAGGTGCGGCGCTGTGATGAACAGTTACTGATCAATCTGCAGACTGTTTTTCATGATTAATCTATGAATGATTTGGTTTGCCCACAAAACACATTCATATTCAGTTTAAAAAAGAAGCAAATCATCACAGTCAAATTATTCAAATCGGCTGTTAAGATGCACGCGTCCCATTTTGTCTCACAGGAAAAGATTTCCGCTATTGTGATCGCAAACACTAGGTACATGTATACATCCCCAGCACGCTCTTTAGAAGTTGTCAAAAAGCACTCTGGGAAATTGAGCAAAACACTGACTGAAGCGAACATAAACAAAGAAATGGAGATTACAGCAGTTTTCAGCAAAATTGTGCCAAAAAGCGATGTATATCTATGTCTATATGTATATATATGAAAAAGTATTGAAGGGTGTGTTTTTCTTTACCTACGAAGCCTGTCTGAGTCTGTTACGGTGATGTTAAAAACTGGATGCGTCCGTGGCCAATTCAGCACTTCTGAGCAGTAGTAACCAGGTCCAGCATACACATACATCCTACACTGTGCCGTCTGGAAGTCTGAAACCTGGTCGCCATTGATTTCCTCACAGTGGCTCCACCAGAGGCCTACCTAACAGCCATCTAGAGCTGATGGCTTATTGACTCGTAACTCTATACAGCAGAGCGGAGAGAGTAAGTGTGTGAGTGGATGACAGAGTGAGTGAGTGGGTGAGTGAGTGAGGGACAGGATAATTGAATAAGTGAAGGAGCGGAAAAGTAAATAGGTGAGTGTGAGGAGCAAAGTTATTGTAATTTCTTTGGGTGTGGAAAGGCTGCAGGTGCACAGGTGAGGGTGGAGCCAGCTAACTCTAGGGTGACAAGAGATATGTGTGTGAGTGTTTGCTCGTGTGTGTTTGCGTTGAATCATCTGTAGTTTGCTTCTTTAACCAAAATGATGTATGGGTGCCTGTGGATTGTGTGTGCGTGTACATCTGTGCATCATATTATCTTTGTGTGTGACTGTTAGTAAAATGCATGCCATGCATTTTAATAACACCTCAACATTGTAAAAGGTGAGCAGCAGCAGCAGCGACAGTAGCAACATTAGTGAACAGTATGTAGAAAAAGTGGACAGTGAGGGTGTGGGCCTCGGGACAGAAGCACTTACCAAAGGACTCTGTGGTTAAAAAGATACAAAGAGAAAAGAAACAGCATAGACATGGCATTACAATCAGCACCATTGGTTACACAGAGGAGTTGACTTAGTAGAAACACCTTGAAAAAGCACTGGAACTCCAAGAAAAGTCATGGATATCGATCTACACAGAACTTTGCGCTTAAAAAGAATCAACTATTTTGTAAGCATCACACTGAATAGATAACATACCAAATATTTAACTTTTTTTTATTCGTAGCAGTTTTGTGCATTCTTTTAAAATGTTTTATGTCTTTGTAAAATAAATGTTAAAAAAAACAGGGAGTTAAGTTGAGCAGGGCGTTAAGCCAGAGAATTAGAAAAAGAAAAAAAAATGGGGACAGAAGCAAAGAGGTTGTTATCCTTAACGAAACCAGAGAGTCGGGTGTCCAATCACAAGAAAGGGATTTTGGGTCCAGAGTCGGTCCCTGGAAGCAGGACTGAGGTAGGAGGGGACAAGTTGGGATTTTACACACTACTGTGGCTATCGAAAAGCTGATTGAGATGGATTGAGTGGCTTGACTGGGAAAGAATTTATTCCATGTGCGTGCATTTTCCAAGCGAGCTCTCTTTGAATTTAACCAAAATTCCGTGATTGTATTTTCTCAAATAACATGGATGCAATGTCTGTGAGTCCGCTTCGCACCCACGCATTTCCATGAAATGAGGAAAAACAAAAAAGTTATTTTGTTGTTTAGTCACAGCAGTGAGCCATCTTAGAGAGGCCATTCCCTCGGTGCATCCCACCATCACCGGGGTCTACCTTGCAAATTCTGCGGGTAGAGAGATTCTTTGCGATCTGACTGGAGGAAATATTGTGCACTGACGCATGCCGTTACGAATATTTCATAATGTTTTTTTTTTTTTTTTGACTAAGTGAAAAATTAAACCCTTCGTGATGGCGGTGTGCATGGGAAGACCTCAGAGAGTTTTGGAGGAAGGCGGAGAAAAAAAAAAGTTGGGAGTTCACTTTTTAAGGCCTTGAAGAGTTTAGAAAAGTTGGCAACCACACACACAGTCAACTCATACCACAGCAGCAGCAGAGAGAGGGGCAGCTGAGAAATACAGCCAGAAACCACGGCAGGAGGAGTGCGGACCAGCAATAAGAAAAGGGGTGAACGGGGGCAAGAATAACAGAAGCTTTGTAGGAACAGAAATAAAAAATGGGTTTTGAAAGAAAGGGGGAGGTGTGGGGGGGTATATATTCAAAAACAGATAAAAGCAAAGTGGGAGGGAAGAAGGTGGAAATAAAAGCTGGGACTGAGAGAAAGAATGGAGGGATAAAAGCATCGGTTACCTGAGCGGAGCTGCTTGATTCGTCCGTTGTTATTGGACGTGTTGACCGGCAGGAAATCCTTGAACCAGGTAATTTCTGGGTCAGGGTTGCCGCTAGCAGCACAGAGCATGGTGGCGGTCCGAGAGCGCTCCACCACCTTCAGCTGGGGACCCATGTCTATAGTGGGGAACCCCGAGGGCAGCTGGTCCTCTGGAAAAAGATAAAGCTCACAAGTCAACACAGAGCGGGACATCATGCACGTACTTCAGCTCGGCAACATAGCGCGGCGTCGCTGTCCGATCAGACGAGCTTAAATACACCTTCTTCGACATCATGCTTCAAATGTGTCACTGTGAATTTAAAGCAGGACACTATTTAATACATGTAAGTGGGTATTAATACAGTAATTTCTCATACTAGATACAGTGATGTTGGAAGTATTAATTAAAGTTTATTTTCTATGTAAAACTACTGTCACATAATGGTAACCTTTTATGCAGCACTTTCAGCTTCTCTGCATGTTTTTTTTCACTTTTTCCAGAATTCTGGATCACAGGATGTGGTTCAGGTTGGTGGGTGTCCTGTAAGTAATAGATCTGCTAAATTTGGTTCTTGTTAGTGATACATCTGCTACAGATCGGCGCTAAAGCAATTTGTAACCCTGTTTCTATGTTTTCCTAACATACAACATAACCTGGCAAATATTCATTTTAATTGTAAAATTTCCATCTCATATATAGTATATACTTCTTATGTTAGATACAAAGTTTTGGTGGAGATCATTGTTTTTATTACCAGAACTGCGGAAATACTGTAACAACTTGTCGTTCATACCACCGTCACTTCAGTTTGTGCAAAACAAATCAGACATAAAGTGAGCTTCAGGCTCTCATAGGCTGATTTTGTTCTCTGGACGGAGCCGCGGCTAACCGTTCCCTCCTGTTTCCTGTTATGTTAAGTTAAGCGAACTGACTGCTGGCTGTAGCTTTATATTGAACAGACAGATGCGAGAGCGTTGTTGGACGCCTCACCTTTCTCTCAAGCAAAAAAGGCGAATAAATGTATTTCCCAAATATTCGTCTAACTATCCCGTCTCCCCTCCGAGTCGAGCTTTTGGCCTGAAGCAGACAGTGTGCGTTTCAATATGAGGTGAACACGATGCCTTGTACTTAAAGAGGCCTGAATTGACACCGAGCGGGTTGAGTCACCGGTCCTGTGTGAAAAGGTTTTAAGAGAAGCTGACTGGTCAAATGCAGGACTCACATTTAGACTCAATTTAGAGTCAAAATATGTTTCGCATCACATCTGCGCCCGGGGGCGAGATTTTTGAAGAATCCAATAGTGAGGTCAAACAGAATGAGTAACATTTCATTCCACCTGACAAACTATCTAAAAAAAAGCTTTAGGCAACCGCTCTGTGAACGAGAATCAATTGAAAATCAAATACTCTCCATTCTGCTGGGAATCAGTAGCAGGTGAACTACATGTTTTTTTTTTTTTTAGTCTAACTCAGTCTATTGCACACACGAGCCTCTCCGGAAGCCCTTTGCATGAATCAAATAGGCGAGTCCAATAAAGACACATCCACGGAGACTCGCACCCTTTTGGGCACGGCAAATCAAATGCGAATTCGTAGACATCCGAGGCAATTAAATCAAACATGAAGAGTCGTTCCAGCGCGATAAAGGAAATCAAAGGCAGTGGGCCAGCTTCATTCAGCTGAAGTGGGAGATTTAAGGGAGAGGAGGGGACAATGCTTCGAGGAGGTGGGGGGGATCAAAGACGCCTGAACTCACTCAAAATGGAGAGACACTCGGAATCCAAAAGGTTCAGAGCGAATCAGTTTTTGAAAACAAATTCTCAACTTTGTTCAAGGCTGCACTTTGAAACAGCGAGGTAAAATGTCAGATTCATGAGTCATCCATAATAAAGTGGATAAAGATAGACATGGCGAAAAAAAAAACGACAGATGAGTAAGGAACGTGTGCTCTGCGTTTTCACTGTATTTGATCTAAGAAGGCAGTCTATTTTCATTTTTCTCCCCTGTTTTTTTTTTTTTTAAATACCCAGAATCCCTTGTGACTTTATCCCTCTCAACCACACAGAGCCTCATTAACGGGAAATCCTAGCACTGAACCTCGCCAAGGAGATGCTAATTCTGGTAGTAGCCCATCGAACCATAGCCGATGGGTCGTGAGACACCAGCTTTGCGAGTGCGTGTGTGGCCTTTTAACAGCTCCGGTTTCAATCAATCACAACGCCCGACAAATGGAAACACGGACATAATAAACCAAGAGAACAAGACGAGAAGGTGTTTGTGTGTACGAGTATGTCTGCGTGGGCGGCTGGTGAAAGAGGGCAAAAGTGCCAAGAAAAAAAAAATGGAGCGAGAGAAAGAGTAGAGTGGAATAGAACCGAATAGAGTGACAGAAAGGAAAACACAGAGAGAACGAACGAGGGAGAGAAAGAGAAAAACAGACAGAAAGTGTGTGGGGGTGGGTGGGGGGAGATAGCACAAGGGACCCATACAGCATAACAATCCTGATTCTCTCCGCTTTCATTATGCAAACGCTTACTTCAAAGCCAGCCCCTCGTAGGCAGGAATAATGCATTCTATTTCATCTACCTGGGGTGGGACACTGCTCTGAACATTGAGGACGCTCAGTTTGAATGCTGCTCCCCGAGACCATGCATCTCTCTCTCTCTGCCCCCTCTTCTATAATCACTCAAGCATGCAAAAAGAAAAACAGAAATTGAAAAAAGAAAGAAGTACAAACTGAGTTGCAGAGATAGTAGACGTGTGTAAAAGAATGTGCAAACACAGGCGACCGAAAAGCGCAGGTACGCACGGAAATCTTGTGCAGGCAAAGAAAAAGAAAAAAAAACTAAACAGTTATTAATTTAAAGCTGACAAGGTGTGAAGTGATGTCAGTGAAAGCATTTGAGGGCTGATTGAACGGGCTGATGCACAAACACGCACATTAACACCTGCACATAACCAGCTCATCACCATCCATCACGGGGACAGGTGTAAGCAACACCAAAGCGTGTTTGGGACAAGACTGCTCCAGCGTGTGTGCATGTATGTATATGCGTGTGTGTGTGTGTGCACGCGCATTAAGAGCCCCCTGAGGTCAGAGCAGATGCGTAACCCAACACTCCCTTGTTGACGGAGCCTTCCACACATCCCACTGTTTCATTTGGACGTGCTCCCACTTCACTGTTTCCACTGTGAGAGATCCAGATAATTTCACAGCTCATAGAAAAACCCGGTCTCACAATCATGGGAACTGCTGCGCGAACACTGTCCTCTTTATGCGAGGCCCAAAATGAAATCCGCGCACATAGCTCGCTCGGTCTGTCATCTGCGAATCTGGGAGACCGCAAATCAAGTCTGCTCTTACAATCATGGGAACTGAAGCCATGAGCTGGCTGCTGTATCAGAAGCCAGAGTGTAAAATGTGCACCTGCAGACGAAACCTGTTTCTGTCATTCACCGCCGACTCTGGGGATAAACAGCATAAATGAAGGATGCAATAAAATTAACACTCATAATATATTGCATTTCAACACGACAGCCTTGTATGACTGCAGGACTTTGTGATTCTCACATGGTACATTTTCATAAATCGGTGCCTGAGAAGGGTTGTTTGTGAGGTTACAGTTTGTATTGCAGGCTGCACAATATTTTGTCACAACCACACTGTGAGTATATGAGGGTAGAAAGAAAACAGTGCAGTTGTAACAGATTTTATAACAGTTTATCATAGTAAGTTGTAAAGAATATGATGACCAGTAAGAATAATAGGGTATAACATAAGAAATTTTTCTAAAATGTTCTAAAATTCCCAGCAATATGTTGATAGATCTTTGTAGTTTTAACCATTGTTTCTAACAGCAATAACAACATTACGTTTCAGACTAGTTTGTTGTTGGTACCAAACCCTCAGACTTCCCAAACTTTGAAAGAGGCACCACAGGTGGCAGTAAAATATTATCCAAACTGTTTGTTATGAACCACCGCAGTTTACAGACCTACTTTCTGGTTCAGAAAACACTTACACTGCCAAGACTCCTGCTGCACTCACATTTACCTCCAAATAAAGTGGTCTAGATAAGTGCTGGCTTGTTTACAACCTGGCGGATCATCTGACAGCTCGCGTCTCTTGTCCCATCACACTTCACCGTGGCAACGTCTTTATACGCTTTGATGGCAGAACAAAGTCGCAGAAAAATTGTCCTTTTTACGCAAGTTTAAAAATGTACATTATTTAAGAAATGTACGACTTCATATTTCCAATTTTAAACTTCAGTTTTTTTGGACAGAAATACTTTGTCCGAGACTTGTTCTGATAATTCAAACAGACACGCACTCAACTGTTTTTTTCCGCAACCATGAATTATACAGTATCTGACTGTACACTGGATCCTGCAGCATATAATTGCTCTCAAGTTCATTATTATTTCAGCCATTGCCAATCACAGCCACTTACTGGAAGCCAAGATTTCAATTAGCATGGTTCTAATCCTCAGTAATTAAGTCGGCTGACCTTAACACCGGATCCCTCCTGTCAGAGAGTCAGTCAGTCAGTCAGTCACTGGAGCTGCGTCTTTACAGAGCCAGGGGAGACAAGGAGACATGACTGACAAGACTGCGTGTGTGGGGGTGTGTGTAGGTGTGGGTGTATATGTGCCTTTGTGAATCTGTGTGTGTGCATACGTGTGTGTGCTTTGGAGCTGACATTTGGACTGACAGTCTATCAGGGGCTATTAGCTGCTCCCAGGTGGCCTCTTATTCATCCACAATACAATGACTCCTCAGAGGAGAAGAAAGAGGCTAATCACTACATAAAGACCGACTGTCTTAGATTGAGGATACATCTGTGTGTGTGTGTGCCTGTGTGTGTGTGTGCCTGTGTGTGTGTGTGTGTGTGTGTGTGTGTGTGTGTGGGTGCATGCACGAATGGAGACGTTCTCCATAAAAGTAAAGATCAGACACGAGCAGATAGCTTCCATCAAGAGAGGCAGTGGAAAAAAGAAAAAAAAAAGAAAAAAAAATCCAAAATAGAAGCAGAGACACATAAGCAAGATGGGAAACGGAGCACGCCTGTATACACACACACACACACACACACACACACACACACACACACACACACACACACACACACACACACACACACA
>JBAJHX010000051.1:17604455-17633017 GCA_037176925.1 Amniataba percoides | reverse complement strand
ACACACACACACACACACACACACACACACACACACACACACACACACACACACACACACACACACACACAAACAAAGACAACCATGTGAGACAGGAAAAATTCTGGATGGATGGATGGAGCGGAACAACACAGAAGATGCAAAGAGTGGTCTGATGTGAATAATTTAGAGGTTGCTGTGTAGTGGACCTAAGAGCATCTGGAGAGACACAGAGAGAGAGAGTGAGGGGGAAGAAAGAGAAAAGAAGCAAGTGTAAAAAAAAAAAGAGAGAGAGGGGGAAGGTAAAACAAAGTATGAGGGAATGAACTTGAGCAGACAAAAAACACAGACGAGACAGGAGGAGAGGAAGAATTGCAGACTATGTTATTACCCCTCAGAGAGACAAGAAGGAAGGAGAGAGAGAGAGAAAGAGAGACATAAAGAGAGAGAAAGAGATGAGATGGTAGAACAAAAGGCTGTGCGTCCTTTCCCCACGAGCGTGTAGTGTATAGGCAGGCGATGTGATTATCCACACTCCAACAGCTTCACTCACTAAGACACTCTTGAGCTTCAAACTACCGGTACATAATGTTCTCCTAATGGACTCCACTAACACTAACATCACTATCTGCATTAATGGACTCTTGCTAATGCTAACAAAACCGTCTCCCCGCAGTGGGCCCGGGCTCACTCGTGCATACGTCTCTACAGTATATGTGAGGCGGCGAGCCTCAAATTATTCCGCGTAGATAGTTTTTAAGTTGCCACTGTGTCGCCTGAAAAACATCTCATTGGGGTCAATGATGCGGAAAACCTGATTTACTCCAGCTTCCATGCATACAGACAGTTATGACGTTAAACCAAAGACCATTTACCTACATAAAGATGAGCCTTAAACTTGACATTTAATGCAAACATTAAATGATTTGTGTCACGGTATTCCTGATTTGTCTGCGTCTGGCGGCGGAGTGAAAACAAACTGGGCTCACACTGACCTCGTAACACACTCAGTCTGGTGGAGGCTGTGATCTCCCCCGCAGAGTTGGAGGCGTGACATTCGTAAATTGCCTCGTCTCTGGGGGTCCTCAGTGGCTGGATCCTCAGGACCGAGCCGGACCCGTCGTCAAACTCTATTACCTGTTTGTGGGAAAAGACATGAATAACAGTGTAAGGGTGTCATTCCTAGAGGCCCACCTACAGAGAAATCTTTTTAATTGCACAGCTACTGTTTTGGTCTTGACTACCTGGTGCAGTATTTAGCAGCTAAACACTCTAACATCTCCCTCAGAAGTCAGTGGAGACCAAAACTAGAGCTAAAAGAGAGTCAGTTTTGCTTTCTTACTAAAATTCATTCAGGTGGGCAGAAACAAAAGGATATTTCTAATGTCTGCTGGATATTTACATACATCTAGGGGACTGTGCCATTTCTGCCTGAAAACTGACAGCATGTCAGTGTTTAGATTACAGCTTATTGCTGCTGCCTCTAAATTGCAAGCAGGTTTAGAGCAACCACCTCAATTCATAAAGCTTTAAATTATTGCACTGTGCGGCAGCAGCGGGCTTGTTTAAATGTTTGGCCGAAGCTCCGGCTGTTTGGTTTTAATTCTGACTTCAACACTCTTTGAGGCTCAGTGATAAACAGTAATTTTCAGAGACACTGAAAGTTTTTATAAGCCTCTTCCAAGTTTTTAAGTTGCTGATGGAAACTGAGGGGACAGAGTCTGGGAAGTATGACAGCACAAGTGAGGTTTAATCCTTGGCCACAGGGCATACCTGGATCCGAAGTGCAGGATCGTTCACCACACACATTAAAATTGATATCAGGTTGCGAATACAATGGATTTTTCAGAAATGCTAGATTGTACTTTTGAAATGCTCTTGCATAATTTTAATTCGCGCACGTGATTGATCTGGATTCTGAATTCTGAGAAGGTTTCTGCCGACTGAAATCCAATAAAACGAAATCCCACAGCAACTCCTGACCAATAGGACCGCAAAGAAAAACACACAGCAGGTACTCTGAGGCTTATATAGGGTAGATTAAAAATAAAATATCTCCCCGAGTGATTTAATCACAAACAGGATGACATCAAGATGAACTTAAACCTGGGAGGAAACTCGACTTATTAAAGTGGAAAAGCACCCTGAGCTTAGAGCGACACTGACTGTGGAGGAGAGAGGCTAGTCCAACATCTCCATCTGTGAGTGACTTGTGAGGTGAAGAAATAAATCAAAGGTTAGAGCCTTCGGGAAAATAATATGGGTGATCATATAAGGATCTCATATACTGTTGCCCAAGGCATCCACTGACATATGAAAGAGTTGGAGCATATAGCATTTCAAACGGTTGTGTAACCTTTGGTGTACAAATGAGGAAAAGCAGGTAAAACGTTCAAACAGTGCAATTTTGGTTTTCTATGCATTCTTGCAATAGATGGTGTCTATGTACATCCAGAATGAGACCGTCTATCGCATACATTATGTTCTCCCTCCTACCTCAACAAAACACAACACTCATTACTGAGTTAAATGTCAAATGTTTAGTGCAGTAAATAACAGCAGCAACAATACACCCCCCCTGACAGTGGGCACTCTGATTAGTCATCGAAGGAAAAGCACAGGTATAACTAATTCATTTTTTAAAATCTCTATTCAACAGTAATTATGGCTCTGCTCCATTTAGGCAATTTGAGTGAGTCAGCAGCAACAATACCAGACCCTGAAACCTAAATGCAAGGAAGCCACTTCACCTGAGGATTATTTCAATGTATCTGCTGATTATTTTCTTAATTATTTGAGTCTTTGTTTGGTCCATAAAATGTCATAAAAGTATGACAAATTTCAGACTCTGAGACTCTGTAGAAAACTTACTGACCAGAATAGGCAAACATTTTGGGAAACTGGCTTGCTTTGTTGCAGAGAGTTAGACGAGGAGATCAATACTATCCCTGTATCCTTCCAGTTAACAAACTGTAACAATAATTATGCTTCGTTTTTCTCTTTCTGATTTTAAAAAACAAGACATATTGTGTCAGTTAGTGAATTTTAAATGGTTAGTGTATTTGCCTTTATATTTAGCAGACTGTTATATGGGTGCTATCTATCACCTCCTCTTACCCTTTGAGTGAGTAAATAACCATGTTTCATAAAACTTCCTTCAGACAGCTGGATATCGCAACAGCTGTCAGTGTAGTATTGTTCAGTAGCTGGGTCATCTCTACAGACATTATTAATCATATGTGTTACATCTGTGCTTGGCAAGTCAAAAATGCATGCTGTGAGAAAGGAAATATTGACAACACAAATGGTCATCGTGGTTTTTTTTCTTTTTTTTTTCAGAAACCACTAATTTACACAGGCAACGAGTGTCTGTTGCTGCAAGGCTGAGGGAGCGATTTCTATATCAGTTTAGCATCAGAGGAAAGACAGGACACTTCCTTCAGTCTGCTTCAGCATCATACCTCAAATCTCTGGTTGCTGACTTTTTTGCCTTTCTTGTTCCAGACAATCTTGGGCTGTGGATCCCCCGTGGCCTGGCACACGAAGGAGGCCACTCCCCCCTGGACTCCTGTTTGGTCTTCTGGGGTTCGCGTAAATCTAGGGGGTGCTGTGTGGAGACATGAGCACAAAAGTCAAATTCAAACTCACAGTGTTGATGTTTCTGTGTGCACAAATTAAGCAACAATGGAGGAAGATATCCCCTGATGGATTATTGTGTTTTTCTAAATGCACTTAAGCACCAGATTTCCTCCTATTATACAACCATAATCTGTAATTCACACATCTGTAACACTTATGGTTAAGACCTCTGTTGTACTAAAACAAGAGCGTGTGAAAGGGGAATGGCAGATGTGTGTGTGCTGTTTTAGTGACAAAAAGGAAGCGAAATGATGCAGTCACTTGGATAAAATAAAAAAGAACATTCTTGAACACCGTGAGTGTGTGTGTATGTATGTGTGTGTTCGCGGTGAACAAATTCTTGGAGTACACATGCACCTATATCTGTCCATCAACGTGGTCGTGCGTGTGGGTGGCTCTGTGGCTGTGTATGGGTCTTTTTTTTTGCTGTACACGTGTGTGCACGTTCCACCATGTTTTTCTCTCTGTCCCTGCACCACCAAAGAAGCTTAATATTTCTGTGCCATAAAGGATTTATGAAGACTTACTCCTGACATGACCACTAAAGCCCCTCATTCCGGGGACGCCAACAATATCATAACCACAGCCTCCGCTGGATTGTGACATCATGACATCAAAAAGATTCGGCACGTCAGTCATGGCACGTCACCGCCAGCTCGCCTAATGGCATTCCAGCCAAACCAGAAAATCCCTACTTAAGGGCTTACCGCCAACCGCCCTGACAAAGGGAGAGAAATTGCTTTTTGCTGTTTAAAAGGAGGGAGGGAGAGAGGGAGAAAAGCTAAGCTTTCCAGAGAAGGAGAGAAAAAAGAGAGAGAGAGAGTGTGTGTGTGTGTGTTGAAAGAGTGGGGAGAGCTGAACAGAAGAGCGGGAGAGATAAAGGGAGCGAGTGAGAGAGACAGATGGAGAGCAGAATGGGTAAGGAAGAGAGAGCATGAACAGCAGAAGTGTAGGGAGAGAGGAAGATGAGCAGGAGGTGGATGAGAGAGAGAGAGAGACAGAGGGGGTGAGATAAAGAGAGTGAGAGCAAGAGAGAATGAGCCAGATGTACTGGCAAACATGGTCCGAGAGCCCCAAGCTGCCCAATCACCTCCACACCTCACTGGCTTACGGCCAAATCTACCTCAATGACTGGATAGAACAGTGAGAGTGTGTGTGTGTGTGTGTGTGTGTGTGTGTGTGTGTGTGTGTGTGTGTGTGTGTGTGTGTGTGTATGTGTGTGTGTGCTTATTTTCCTACCTCATACTCCACCATAACTATGTGTACACAAACTGCTCACAGACTGTATATTTGCTTGCGAGAGTGTGCTAGGTGATTAAACGAATAGACGATCGGCCGACAATTACCGACAGCAATCTTGATAGACTGTAGGTTGAGCAAAACCAAAGAAGGTGACGTCATGTTTGGGTTCTTCTTCACTGTGACTTTTCGCACAAGAATTTAATGACCGATTAATAGAATCACCTACAAATGAATAATAATGGTCACCTGATGTGCATCTTTACACACGTCTTTGCTTTTTTTTTTAGTATGTATGTGTATGTGCATGTGCGTGTGACGCATGAGTGAGTGAGCAAATGTGAGTGCGCCCATCTGAGAGAGAGAGAAAGAGAGAGAGAGAGAGAGAGAGAGAGAGAGAGAGAGAGAGATGGAAACAGAAAGAATGAGGAGCAGGAAAATCGCTCTCTTAATCCTCTTGCTAATCTCTCCCCCACAAAACAAATGAAAAGTGTAAAGCCAGCAGAGCCATACTAAAAGGCACGGTGGATCTTTCAATTTCTTTTTTATCCCCCCCCCCTCTTCATCCCCTTCTTCACGTATATCCTGTTTAATTGTCTAAGGTTCTCTCTTTCTCATATTTTGCCCCCTTATCTCTCTATCCGCTCCTCTGTCTTCACTGCTGAATCACTCCTTTCCCCCCCTCCTTTTCACAGCTGCTCTCCTTGCTACCTCTTTCATCCTCCTCCTTCTTACTCTTTCTCCATCTCCTCCCTCCATCTCTGGGGTGTTACATAAGTCTTCCTGTCACATTGACTGACTTAATGAGGGGGGGTGGATGGGCGGGGGTGGGTGTGTGCGCAACCGTATGCTCCGTACTTCTCCCAACTCGCAATCTCTCTTCTCCCTTATTTCTCTCCTCTCCTCTCTTTATCGGCTTTCATCCTTATTCTCTCCTGATGCCTCCACCCCTCCACCCCCCACCTCCTCTCCTCCCTCCGCTGCTTTTTCCCTAAAATTCACCCGCCCCGTTCTCCTCCTTTTTCAATCCTCATCCCTCTTCCCCCGCTCTCTATCTAGGTCCTAACTGTTCTGTCGTTTGCCAAGATCATCAGGACTCTTTTAGTAGGATTAAGCATTGACATTTAGGCCAAGGAAGGGGGGGTCTTAAATATTTGTAGTGCTTGTGGGGAAGGGAGGGTTTATTCTCAAGGTTTATTATTTCATTTTTAGATGATAAAAGAAGACGGACTTTCACAAATTCACTCATGATCTTTGGGTGGGGGGGCACTTTACAGCAGTCGCAGGCTTAGGCGCTCGTGCATGTCGCTGCCTCCTCACAGCCCTCCTCTTCCCCCTTAATATGACCGAAGATGGAAGTAAGGGTGAAAAGCACTGGGTCCGCTGAGAGAGATTTAGATGGAATTAGACAGTGCCAATCTTTTGCCTCTTGGTCTATGGGTGTGTGCGTGCATGTGTGTGTGTGGCATGGATGGGCAGTGGTCTACATAAAGGTCGCCATACAGTGGGATCTGATCTACACAGCAGATGGCGGGGATTACACAGTCAGCCTCCCACTCCGGACCACTTTCGAGTCACGGCCACAAGAAGTGTGATCAACTTTGATTACAGGATGAGATATTGTCTTTATGTCTTTTTGGTATTTAGACTCATAGAGATGGAAGGCATCTGTCTGGGCAGCACAGATGACCATGTGACAAAAACAAGCATTTTTTGGGGATAAACCCCCCTCAAATGAACCTGCGAACCGTAATGGGGTGATGCAGGTTCACCGGAGTAGCAGGAAAGACAAATAACAAGACTAAATGAAGCTAATGACACTTTGTAGGAGACTACAGGGACGTAGCTGGCAGATGCTGTCTTAACCTAGAGGGACGCAGCGAGAGAGATCGAGTTTGTAAGAAACAGATGCTAGCGCAAACCTTCAGGGAATGTGATTTACGAATATAGTGTATTAAGATTGGGAAATTGTATAAATTTCAGAATGGAAAGTACAGGTTTGGGCAGAAAAACAGATGGAGCGAACCACAAAAGAGGTGGTCTCAGGTTGTAAAAGTAAGCAAGAGTTTTAAAAGTGTGATAAATAATTGTTTCCCATACTTCTCTTTATGTGTTTTATTGCCAGGATCACTCCGATAAAACTGAACTCCCACAGATCTTTTCCAAAACTCTGAAAAGATATTGCGATGTATGTGCCCTCAGGCCTCATTTCGTGCACCCTCCATCACTTGGATGATCCGATGCGAAAAAGCATAAAGCAGACAGGCCTTTCCAAACAAAGCAAATCAACAAAAAGCGATGGACTCAGCACCCTGAAATGGACCCGCTATGCTCCACACTGCAGGTATGATAAATTGGAAAAGAGAAGCTTTGAGATGCTGGATTTCCACCCGAGTAGAGAGAATATAGAGTGAGTAAGCTTTAGTATAGCTAAAAGGAGCAGATGGGGAAGCCCAAACGTTAACAGTAGATAATCCTGTGTGTATGTGTGTGTGTGAACAGGTTGAATGGTGGCTCATCCCTCAGAGGAGGAAGAGGATAAATTGTCATTGAGCATCCTGATCAGATAGATATCAGGCGCATCCCCTTCGGACGCACTCATAGCCGGTCCTGGGGGCTTCCGAGTCTGCTTGCTCGTGGGCATGAATAGCTTTTGTGAGTATTTGCGTCTGTGCGTTAGACGTTTTGATCACATCTGAAAAGGCTGCTGGATGTCGGTACCACTTGCCAAGCATCTGTGCCTGCGTCTCACATTTTCCTACTGTATGTGTGTGTGTGCCCATGTCGATAGTTAGGCATGTAATAAGTAATTTCCCGTCCTTGCCAGGGAAAGATCCAGCTGCATAGTGTTCTACGAGGTGGTGGGCGGTTAGCTGATGACTCCCCAAATGAGAACTGAGGCAGGCTTGTCAGACAAGTTGAGGAACGAGGCCAATATCGGGGCCTGAGCCAGGGCCGTGATAGTCAGCCTGGAGAGTGGGTGGGCAGCTGGCCAGAACCATAACTTAAAACACATTAACATCAAACCGACACATTAAGAGCAAATTATCAGCTGCTTGCTTTCGTCCTGGAAATGAAATTGGATTGCTGGGGCCAATAAACACGGAGAGACAGCCATCATCCTTCCGCAGCACACATAAGTGTTAATTGGAAAACATTTTGTAAATTGGCCCATTTCAACATAGAAGATTTAATTATGAACAATTAAGTGCTGTAACTTTTGATAAAACTTCAC
Source organism: Amniataba percoides (assembly GCA_037176925.1). NCBI lineage: Eukaryota > Metazoa > Chordata > Actinopteri > Centrarchiformes > Terapontidae > Amniataba > Amniataba percoides. The sequence continues at coordinate 17,624,925 of JBAJHX010000051.1, read as the reverse complement.
ATTAAATATAACATGCTACTCAAGTTATGCAGAGTTTCCATCTATCTGAGCAGTGTCTCAACCAAATCTGGGCTATAAAATAAAAAAATGTTAATGTCCAAAACAGTGTTTCTTCTCATATACAGTTGTTTTCTTGTGACTTGCACTTTGTCACTTCTCTGTATGCATATAGATCTGCGCTTTGCTGGACCACCTCCAGCTGACATCACCAGGCATCACTTTTACACGGATGCAACGGCAAAATGCACTTCCGATAAACAGTAATGCATTTACAATTAACACGCCACTTAACCACCACGGCTGCCCCGGGGTCTGGCTAGTGCCGAGTTAATCAGGGTTAATTTGTTAGAAACACAAGGGGAGGAATTAATCAAAAAGGGTCTTCTTTTATACACAGGTCATTAGAAACACATGGGCTACCCACTGGGTACACAACTTTACTGGGTCAGGGCCGGCTTCCCATAAAGAAGAACAGAGGGTTTTCTCAGCGCTGGTCACGGCACATTACTCACAGACCACTGCTTAGCTAAGTTAGAGCTAAGCCGATGCTATCCACGCCCTTTTCACAGACGGCTGCACCTGCTAAGCTAATGCTAAGCTAACGCTGGTCGGATCCTGTTACTCACGGATGGGAGCACAGCTATGCTAGTTGCTAATAGCCTCACGGCTGTGGGCCAGGGCTGCAGCACGCACAGACGCTCGGGCAGCAGAACTGCATCACCCTCTTTCTTCTCACTGATGGGTCGACTCTAATAGATAAGAATGGAGAACGTATTGAGGGAGTCCAAATGGTCACTGTTTATCGACCAAATATGACAAAACTGATCTGATGGTAGATTTTGTGCCCGTGATCCAAGATATGACTCTAAAAGCCAATACTGGCAGCAAACAGTTAAAATACTAACAGAACACATAATGCATTTTAATTTTGTGTGTACATGACTTCTGAAAATGTTTGTGATGTGACCCATTTCTGTCACCTCCTATGGGGAGATATTTGCGCTGGAGTTGATGGAAAGAGGTCGTCAGGCATTCGTAATGAGGCTTTTTTATTTTTAAGGTTTAATGTCATATTCAGGATGAGCACGAGCTGGCACAGCATCACTGGAGCTGAATTTTAATACAATGCAATAAATGATTCCAGAAAACATACCATGAATTATTTAGATAATGACTGAAATTAGTTTTGTTGATAAGTGTCATGTTAATTAAGAATAGGGAAATTAAAGGACAATTTCAGTGCGATTAGAGTTGTGCTCATTTCGCCTGCGTTTCCTTACCAAACATCACTGTGGACTTTTCTGCAGTGTCACAGCAGATTTCCTTTCTGGTATTTTTAATAAACACTGTCCATCCATGTTAACCCTCGCCATGTCTTAAGGGTAAAAAATGACCCCTTTATTAGTTTAGCAGCAGAGAAAACTTCCTAAAGTCATTTTTTTTCAGCATGAAATTTAATGACATTTCCTGGCCTGACCCTGGCATTAGTTGTATCCTCTGAATAAAGGCTGCACACCATCAGAGTACAAATTCTGTCTTTGGGTCTCCTCCTGCACCTCTAAAGCACTCATGTTATATCTGTCTGTTTTATCCTTACAAAAACCAGCGCAAAATCACCTGAAAAAACACCATCTGACATTTTTATGCTTTGGTTTTTGTACAGTTTAAACAAACAAGATAAAATGTGTTAATTTATGAGCTTCAGTGGCCAGATTTTATTGCTTTTGCACTGAGCCAGACCAGCCGTTTTTCCCCTCTTTCCTGTCTTTCTGCTAAGTAAAGCTAACTGGCTCCAGCTTCATATTGAACAGAAAGATCCGAAAATGGTATCGATTTACTTGAACTCTTTGCATTAAAGCGAGCATACACATGTCGAGGTAATCCCCTGGAGAGCTCGAAATCAACTTTCGATGCTCTAATGAGTGAGCATCTGTAACTGTGATACATGCGTGTTAAAACTGTCACAATAAACAGTCAGGTGGTAGAAAAAAAAACGCTGCGATCATCTCTTAAAGATTCAACCAGTCTGTTGACCAGTGTAACTCTGGAGGCCTTTTGGTCATTTGATCATCACTTCAAAGTCTGTGAGGAAAAATCACACCATGACTCCATCATGGTCTAAACTGCCAAAAGCAGATGTTGACACTGTGACATTTTGCACTGTGGTTATGGGCAAAAATGTCGACCCGGATCTTGCCTTTTCTTTGCACTTTCAGCGGGTCGGGCAATACCGATCAATCACAGAAAAGAAACACAATCCATCTAAGAAAATAACTGATTCTGTTTCACACCCTTAACTAATCCCCGGGGCAGAAACCTTTAACCCTTGTGACCCAGCCTCTTCATCTCGTGGCAGTGAATCCTGACGGCACCTCATCCATCAGCAGCAAGGAGCCGAGAGGCTCGCACGAAACTGGATACTTATCGCAATCTAATCTCTTGTCTCCTCTAAGCAGTACACATGCTTGCATATATATACATATGAAACAGAAACTACAAACATGCTCACATGGGGACACACATGCCTCTGTTACAAGACACAACACTCAGTGATATGCGCAAATCTTTGATATGCATGTGTTGCATTACAGCTTCTCTGCCTTCTTATGTTCTTACCAAAGAGTGCTGCCAATTTCTCAACCCAGTAAAAGTCATGTCAGTTTCATGCATACTGCCCAAGATCACTAATCACATATTTGCCCAAAGGGGCATTGCAATTTGTGCACAACCTTACACCAGCTACTGCAAATTTGGAAAGTATTTTTTGGGTATTTTAAAAATATACCAAATGAATCAAACATAAAGAAGCTATTTTGGAAGCTTTTTTAATAGCAGAGGGTACTTTGCACATTTCTTCAGGCCCTGATGTAAACAAAAAGCTGAGATAAAACTAATGAAAAACTAGCTGATGTCATGTGAAAAGCAGAAATTTAGAGACTAGGCTTGGGGAATTTACAAAGAAATGAGTCTGCCACGTGTTGTGGAGGAACTCATCGATTTTTATAGCAACTTAGACCCCTGAACTTAGAACCTGCGGGAAAGCTGAATGAAATACTTGCAGGTAACCAAAGAAGGCTCCTGTCTAAGCACTTGGTGTCCAGTGCCTCGCTCAAGGGCTCCCAAAGTAAGCAAATGTAGCTTTGCTGTCATTGCGGGAGATTGACCCAAACACCTTTCCAATTCCAATCAACCTCGAGGCCACGTCGGCACTGGCAATATGGTTAAATGTTGACAGGTCAATCAGTCAACACACGAGCAAGTCCCATGTTTCCAATGTTGTGCTCAGGCCTAATATGTCATGTATGAAAATGTCATATTCTCAGAGAGTTTATTGATGCCCCTTTCTTTTTTTTAACATTAAGCTTTGAGGGGAAAAAACTGCTTTTACAACACATAAATGATGTGATGCAAACTGAGGCTAAAGAGTTTCACATTACCAAGCGCCTCCCTCGGCAGAATCCTAAACCACTCTTGCTTGGTTTCAAAATGTACCGTCTGCTTACTGAAGCACTGGGCTGCAACTCAGCATTCCCCTTCTGTAGACACACGCAAGGAGTTTTACTTCAGATGAGGCTTTTTTATATTTACATCCAAGCTGCAAGGGGAAGGAAGACAGCTTGTTGGTTTTGGGGTAAACGAGGGTCAGCAGAAAGAACCCTGTTGTTGTTGCATTGTTTCCCGTCGGCCTGAGTGACACGCGGAGGGATGCGGTTTTTCTTGCACGGGGGCATCTCGCCGCGTACTGTGGAGCGGTGGCCCAGTTTGCGACAGGATCAGGGCATTACTCTTAATCCACCAGATAGATGTCATATGCACGCACGCGCACACAAACACACAGAGAAACAAAAATGGTGGGTTAGAGAGAGAGAGAAAAAAGAGGGAGTAAAAGTGGGAGATATGAAAAAAAACACACAATCACTCACGCAAAGCTCAGTGCGCTGCTTGCATTGTTACACTAGTGCTTGTGTGCAGAATGCACATATGGTGCAGTGTCATGCAAGGCTTCAAACTATGCACATGGGATATGGTTCCATCTGATTGCGTCTTAATACCCCCAGTCCACTAGTGCACATATGGATGGAACTTGTGTAGCAAGCATGTGTGCTGATGGTGTTTCTAAAGTGTGCTAAAAAATGATGCCACTCTGCAGACTTAGAGGAGCGGCCTTGTGTGGTCTACTTTATAAGACCCTATTATGCTTACAATGGATTCCGTTCATTCGGAACTAAGTCAGAGAAGAAAAGCACAACTGAAGGCAACATTTCCGAGTACGTTTAACATTTCAAAACATGTAGACACGAGACGAGCCCCAAAGATGTCAGCGTCCCGGCAGCCTCCGTTTGAATCCTCTACATTCAAATCTCTGAGTCCCCACTGTTGATATTAAAAGAGGCATTGTACGTCATACACAATGAGATAAAAAGAGAAAAGAACAGCCTTTCCTCCCTTTTCCCCCCTCAAGCCCTCTGTCCCTCCTTTCTCACCAGATTATACGGATGTGGTGAGAAGAGGGAGAGAGCGAGCAGGAAAAGAGCAACGGAGAAAGTCACAGCGAATGAGACGAGGGCAGGGGAGAAAGAAAAATATGGACAGAGGAGACAAAGTATGAATGCTTTCCACCCTCGCTGCCACTGCGCTGCTCCCCCAACCATCATCGAGGAAGTCTGCGAGCATCATCGTTTTGATGGATGACTGGGCCTTTACTGGCCGACCCCTGGAACTTACACAGGGGACAAGAGGGCACAAGGCTGAAAGGAAAACAAGAGTGGTTTGTGGATGTGTGCGTATTTACTGGGCTGTGTGTTACAGTGTACTTTTAAAATATTGCAGGATCGTAATGGCTGCGTTTGTGTGTGTGTTACAGGGTGGTGATGATATACATTGTACAACTGCAAGCTTGGAAATACGTTTTCCTTTCAGCAAACAGTTCGTACTGTGCATGCTGTATGTTTTATCTGCTTTACAAATATTCTGTTTTTTTTTAACCAGATAATTACCATAACATATTTATTCTTATGGAACAAGTACCCTTAAAATAAATATGCAAATCAGAGTTCTACTAGACGCCATTATTACTGATGTCTCTGACAGGAGAACTCCCAGATGTTGTTTAACAGTCTGCATGGTGAGTTTGAGACGCTTCCTCCACGGAGTCTTCCATTATTCTCTTTCAGTCTGTCCCATCCTTTAGTCCTCCCACACACCCCTCATGTCTTCATTTCTTTTATCTTGAGTCTCGCCCCAAATCAGGCGGTTTCATCACCACAGTTATGAGATTCAGAGCTTCATCGCCATCCTGACAAATTGGCAGAGAAGTCATGCCAGGATCAGACTCTCTCTTACATTGGTAGGCACTCATGGCAAGTATGTTTACATGCACCCTACTGCCCCAGTAATGATATGGGTTTTTGGAACATCTCAATTATCGGTTTGCTTGTGTAAAAATCCTATTCTGGTTTTAGAAACCTGAGCTCTTCTATATAGGTTTTAGGAAATTTGAATGGAAAATTAAACCATTCTGCTAATCGATTCATTGTTTAAGTTATTTGTATGTACAAACGGCAGATATCTAAAAGCTTACAGCCTCCAAGGCCTGGTTTACTAATATGACAGTAAACTGAATATCTTTAGGTTTTGGATAAAACAAGCAATTTGAGAACGTCAACTTTGGATCTGGGAAATGGTGATGGACCTTTTTGACTTTTTAGTTTTTTTATTTTTATTTATTAATTACGGACGTGACTTATAAGAACACCAATGTGCATGTAAACGTACTCGCCGAGAAGTACATCGGGCTAGCTACAACCAGGGATCACACACACGCACGCGCGCACACACACACATACACGGTATGAACACAATCACACAAGCAGTGGGGAAATTATCTGATTTGCCATATGTGGTCTGCCTATCCATGCCAAGTAATACTGGGATGGACAAAAACAGCTGGCCTCATATCAAACCTGCTACAAAAACCACACACACACACACACACACACGTCGGATGAACACACACACTCGCACACATACAGTAGGAGTGTGACGTCAGGACCAGAGTGGTTTGTCAGAAGAAAATCAGGTCATTGCGACCCTCCGTGTGCTTGTGCATATGCTTACAAACAGTATGTGCCTCTAAAAGATATGTGCAGCATATACAACATATAACTTTTAACAGATAATATCAATACAGGGCTCTGAGCGTGACAGGACTCACAGTCGGCATCGGCGAGGAAGAGGAAGCTGAGGAGGAGCAGGCCCGGATTGGCAGAGTGCATCATGGGATATGTTGACACATGCATGCTGTATCCACCGTGAGCTCACTGCCTCACTGTACAACAGGACGATAGAAACAGGCCCTCACAACCTGCGGAGAAAAAACGAGACAGCATAAGAAGAAAGGTTAAAAAGAAAATGCAGTCATTAGACTCGTTCCAAAGTCCAAATTAGGAGAATTTCAGATATTATACAGGCTGTGCGCACTCATGACAACACACACACACACACACACACACATACATACACAGACTTGAAGTGTGTGAGTTCCCTCTAGGCCTTACACTCCAGTTATGCAGCTGCCTCTCCTCTTCTCGCTTCATTAGGACCATACACTCATTGCCGGAGGTGTGTTTTGGTGTATGTGTGTGCGTGTGAGAGAGTTCACAAAGTAGCTGATGAATTTCAACTTATAGCAAACATTTAGCATTAAAGCATCTGTCGGCTTCTAAAGTTCCTTCTGTTTTTTAAAAAAAAAAAATTACTTTTTTTTTTTTTTAATATCTTCCGACTAAGCAACGGCCTCAATTTTTTCGTGATTTGGTTTTCACCGGTTACACAATCTGCAAAGCAGGCCACAATTCAATACGGGATTTTCTTCCAAATGTGCGTCAAAACGGCATGATTTCAGATTGATGAAAAGGAATGAGTCGCTTTAAGATGGAGGGGTGGAAGGATAGAGCGCGGGATTGATGGATGATGGGGAGATTAAAGTGGGAGGAGACTGGCTGGTGTTATCTGCTGGCTATGTTGCACACAGTGTTGGGTCAACATACAGCTCAGTGTCTCTATCCTTTCATCTTTGACTCACTCCCTTTCTTATACTCTCTCAGTCTCTCCCTCGCGTCCTCCTTTCACTCTCCTGCCTTTTGACATATTTGTTGTTTCACTTTCTTTTGGCAGTTTTTAGTTTCCTAAATATTCTGCCTTAAATCTGTGATTCTCGCTTTCTCTTCCTTCCCCATTCACTCCTGTCTTTTACCATTACACTCTCCCCTAGAGTCTCTCTCTCTCCTCTCCTTTCAGATTCAGTCTCCAGTCAGAATTTTTTTGCCTTTTTTTTTTTTTTTTTTACTCTCTCCCTTTCCCTCTGTCTGTCCGTCGATCTGTCTCTCCGCCATCTGCAGAGCCTGGTGTGAGTGTCTGGCATTAGAAGAGACAGGCGTCAGTCTGTGTGTCAGAAATCTCACAGCTCAAATCACATGACACAATGAGACATGGCAGATCACTGCTGCTGTCCAGAAACTGACAGTGGTGAGTGAGAGACACCGAAAGCGAGCGCAGAGGAGGCAGAGCGACCGATCCGATGCGTACTGCACGTTTTTTTGCCCGATTGAACGTGTGGGCCCGCGCTGCTGCGTGTGCATGCATATGGGCTTGCTCATGCATATGCTGATGCCTCTGTATGTTCATGCATGTGTATATTACCACTGACTGCCTGTGCTGAGTCTGTGTGTGTGTGTGGATATCCAGACTTGCAGCTGTGTGCTCCTGTGTCGTGTGTACGTGCGGCTTTCCAAAACTGGACAGAGTCATCAGCAGTGGCAGCAGCAGCAGTCTTAATCCCCTCCACTCCTGAACAAGCCATCTGATTAAAAAAAGACAAGGGGGGCAGGGGTAGAAGAACGCGGGAACCCGCAGCTCGTAGCATCCCTGCAGCAAACAACTAAACCCACACTGGATTTTCCACTTGGTTTGGTCTGAAACAATTGCTTTGGGATAACCTAGATCTCTCCCTGCACAAATTAAGTCCCCTGCACAGTGATTTACACCACCACAGTTGGTATGGGAACTCAGCAATACAGTATGAAAAGGCATTATATTCAGGTACCCTGTGTGTCTATGCACAAGCCTGAGGAATTATGTTTTTTTTGTTTTACTTTGATTTAGTTTTGATATTAAATCTTAGTTCCACTTGAATTTTTGTTTACAAGGAATAAGGATCATCTTTTCATTTTGATTTTCTAATTATTTCTATTATTTTCTTTCTGGTGTCATTGTTGTTAAAGTGTTTGTTTTACTTTTGTTGTTGTTAACCGAAGGTTGTTAACTGACCTGCCTTTGTACTCACTGTATAAAACACAACCACAACCCCCACATACCCTACTGTATATTTAACTGTAACCTAAATACTAATGCCATTTAAAATGCATACTGGTAATGTGCTTTACTCACGCTCAACAGAGCATTCAAGTGCATATTTGTCTAATTAAGCCACATTTTTGCTGCATAATGAATACAGATATTAAAAAAGGTAGATCACGGATAAGGAAAGGGCATCTGTCTTGGTGTGTGTGTGTGTGTGTGCTCGTGTGTTGTGTGTGGCCACTAATCACTCCGGCTGATTCAATGTCACTGGAAAAGCCTGCATTATTTAGTATCTCACTTCACAGCATGTCACGTTAATTAAAGAGCTAAGATAACGGAGAGAGAGAGAGAGAGAGAGAGAGAGAGAGAGAGAGAGAGAGAGAGAGGGACAGATGAAAAGAGAGAGAGAGATGAGAAAAGGTGTGCGGAGGCAGGAGGAACGAAAGTCGAGTGGTAAACAGAGAAGAAAAGACACACTGGATGGAAAGAAGACACAAAGGAGATAACCTGAGCCACACACACACGCACAGCCAGGTAGTCACCAGATTGTAATCTCAGTGGCGGTTGTTGCTAGTATTACCGGGGGCCTAACAGAAAGCCTCCCTCGGTGCCTGAGCTTGTGCTGCTGCTGTGGATCACAGTCGGCTCTAAGTCATTCACTTAGATTAGTCCCTATCACTCAATTATACACTGTCTGTCTGGCCGGGCCTGCAGCGATCAGTCACACTTATCTCTGGGATAGCTTCTGACAGAACAAAGACTGACTCAAAGAGTGAAAGGAAAGCTTATGTTTTTTCCCCCCAGACAGACAGACGGATGCACGGGGAGGGGAAAGAAGATGAGGAGGATGGAACAGAAGGCACAAGAGAGTGAGAGTGAGAGAGAAGTTGGAATAAGATCATTAACTTTAACCCCTCGGTTAAAAAGTATATACACACTTGTATATGATATATTAAAATAGAAATGGTTCTTGATATACAGTAATTATAATACTTCTATTATCATAATTATACTACTTCATATCACTATACCTGTGTTACATTACATTGTCATTCATTATCTGTTTATACACCAGCATCCAATCATGGGTGTTTTACAAGAGGAGTTAAAGTTGTTGACTAATTGGGACGTGACAGAGGTGATGGGGTTAAAATAACTTGTTAAATGTGATATAATGTCCCTCTTAATGAAAAACAAACTAATTTCAGTAAAATATTTTTCAGTAAATCTAGAAAACTGCTGGTTACACCATCAACAGGCCTCAGAAAAGCAGTATTAGTAATACGTTATTGCAATAGCTAGCTGTTAATTGGATTAACTGCTTTTATTTATTTTTGTCCCATTTAGGTCAAGGTTTCTATTAACAAAAGCATTATCAGTTGCCACAGAGCTCAGGATGAAAAAAAAATCCTATCTATAAAGAGAAGGCACTGAAAAGTTGTGAAATGGGGAAGCAGAAGTGAATAAAAAAATGAAAGAGAGAATGAGATCCAAAAATGGCAAAGAAAGGAAAAACCAAAGCATGGGTGGGTGATGAGAGAGAGAGAGGAGGCTAGACTACAAAGCGAAGGCGTACTACAGCTGGAAGGGACATTGAGAAAGATAGAGACAAAGACAAAAGACAGATCCTAAAAAGCATAGCTTAAGGCAAACCGTGTGCCATGGAAAAAGAACACTGAGTATCCTAATTTGATTTGATATTCCCAAAGCTGAGCCACCAAATGCAATTAGACATACTAATTAACTTATTCTATTTGCCCTGTTGAAACAGTGGCAGACTGACAGAAATGTCAATGGAGAGACAATTTGTATTTGTTGCATCATAGCACTGCACGAAAACAAGATAAGCTGACCAGAAAAAAAACTATGTTTGCGTCTGCCTCCTTTTCCATTAAGAATAGTGGTGATCTTGAGTCTTTAAGGTTTCTCAAAACATCTGTTTGCGGGTGTATTTGGCCATTTGATTCAGTGCATCTGGGCGAGCGTGACAGCTGTCAATCAAACTGACAGAGTCTGAAGTCATCGTGGACCGGCCACAAGATTTTTGAGATAACAGATGAGTGATGTTAGCAAGAATTCACAAGAAAAAAATTACATCCATCAGTCTCCGGCCTTTCACGGGCAAGGCATGATCTTATATGTGATTTATAAAAGCACAAGATCTGATTTGGTAACCACGGTAACAAGCGTGCACAGAAAGTGTGTTCTGCTGGTGTAAGTCTGATACACTTTTAGAAAATGTCAACATGAGCAGAACTAAAATGCAACAATGAATAATATTTTTTGTCTTTGGTCAGGTCCAAATGAACCAGACTCCATGTGTGACCAGGTGTCGTCTTGGTCTTAAAGCATTTTATTCAAACTCCATCTTTTTTGAGTCCACAACTGTACTACCTCCCATTTTTGAGCATTCTGGCTGCTCACTATAGCTGTCTTATAGCAAAACTAACAGCTGTTTTCCAAACACTAACTTGTATCTTAAACTGCTCTGCCTTTCTCTTGTCTCAGTTTAGGTGGTTTTCCACTAGAAGGCTTTGATTGTCTATTTGAGCTACCAAACAAGTTGCCGCTGTGTCACTCACAGAAGAATCGGTGAACACGCGCTCATTGTGGATACACAACAAGGAGTAGGGGAATGGGATTTGCAAAAATGTCAGCAAAACATAACCGTCTCTCTCATAGCACAACAAAACATAGCTGGAAATGGCTTGAAGGGAGAGTGTTTGTTTGATGTATGTGACTACTGAACATTTGTGTGCGTACACACTCATGCACACACTGATTACCAGTGATCTGTCATCTCCCCGCTGCACACAAACAGACTCAAACAGACTCCAGAAGTAACCCTTGAGCATGTTTTCAAGAGAAATGTTGATCTTTAAAGGCACACAACTCAGTGTCAGTGTGTGTGGGAACGGCAGCGGGTGACATCAGGCTGTGACAGGCTGTGATTTTAATTGCCTCCGCATAGGTTGACTCACCTACTTTTAGCACCCAAGCGTGGCCAGTGCACAAAAGTGCTGTATTTTAAGTATGCATGCGTTTGGGTACAATAAGGACACAAGGCAGGGGATTTCGTTAGTCAGCAGCTGGCACTATATATGTGGAGAGAGGCTCATATGTATCCACAGATTCATATTCATGACTGTTCATATGCAACAATTTTGCATTTAAAAGAAAATGAAAGCCTATTGGGTGAAATTCTGTCAGTGCTGACTTTGTTTTTTTCCAAATGGCTTTTTCAAAATCTGTGCACAACAGGTTAATATCATTATTGTCCCATCTGAGCATGAGTATGTTACATTACACAAAATAGGTTGCAAGAGGCTTGCAAAGAAGCCAACACCTATGTGCAAAAAGCCATACACTACGATTTTATGTATTAAAATATGCTCTGAGAGGACTTATTTTAAGTATCAGCAACAACAGCATGATTCAGCTTTGATAATAAAATGTTTTCAGGTCACTTTGTCAAAAAAAGAAACATTCACAGGTATAGAAGACCTGCCTCTTGACTTGCAATTTGCATATGAAGACTTGTGACGTTGACTTGGTTTGAAAGACTTAAATTGGCTCTTATCAACTGCACACCACCACAGCTTTCTCCCAAAACATAATGGCTAAATGTTAAGTAGCAGTTTAGATGAAAGGAATTCTTACTGCAGGAGAACGGGCAGCTACATCATTTGACCCTCGCGATCCCTTAACGGGATATAAAACCGTGAGAACAAATGACCAAATAGTGCTTTTCACTGGGAGATGGAGCCCCAAAAACTCTGAGTAGTCATTTGAGTCGGGCTTTCAGGACACTGGCAGAAACAAGAAATCAATAAGACAAACTGAGAGGGAAGGAAGGGAAAATGTGATTGATTGAGATGAGGATTTAGGATGTCTGGCTGTACTCAACTTATCACTTCCTCTGCTTCCCCAAACACTCTGTCCTCCCTCCCTCTCTGCCTTCATTTATTCCTTCCTCCGGCCCGACGCCGTCTCTCCCTCCTCCTTTTTCTTCCTCTTCTCTCCTCTCGCCAACCTATTTCTCTCACTTTCTGCTCCGCTGTCTGTCTTCCTATCTCCAAAGGCCCAAACAAACTATAATTTCTCTTTTGTACTCTCTCACTCCTTGGCTGTGTGAGTTGTGGTCTCACCGATATCTCGTTTCGCTCTAAAATAAGACGGACTGGAATGTCAATCATACGTCCTATTTTGGGGGGTTATTACATTCCCTTGTATCCAAAATAAGAATCCACAATATTTTTCTGCACTCTAAGCGAGTTCGAGTCATTTTAGATTGCGAATCCAGCTTCCATTTCTCCCCCGAATACATTTTTTATTTTGATTTCAAAGTTCAATTTGCACACATTACTCTCTTTCTCTGCTCTCTTTCCTTTATGTCTGAATAAAAGCCTTTTCAGTTCGTCCTCCCTGAAAAGCTGCCCCGTCCTCTTCAGCAGCTCCTATCGTGAAAGCGGCCCGGGCGCAACACGTGAAGGATGAAAATCCATATTGTTACGACATTGCTGAATAATGGGCAGGCCTTGACAGCGACAGAATTTGCGAGCCTGCCTCGATGGGTGACGCTGAATGGATGGTAAACATTGTTACTGTTGATGTAACACATGAGGACAACCCAAAGACAATGCGCTTGCATCAATTTATTTCAGCGGCAGTAAAGCTGATAAATACTCTGTTTCCTTTTCTTGGCCTCAGCCGACGCGAGCAAAACAATGCGTCCCACCAGCCGCACAGATTTGCCCGTGGACTGTTGCCTTGAGGCGGGCAATTTGATCGCATCAATAGCCGCCGGAGCGCAGAGCCACGGCGCCCACGCTGTCTGATTGTCAGTCACACAAAAAGGCCAGATCCCTCCCACTGCTACTTTCCACCCGTCACCATTCATTTCACCTCTCTGACTGACGCTCCCTGATAAAGTAGCTGAAGTGTTCAAAAACACCTGGACCTGTTTAACGTCTCTATTAGTGGGCAGGATTTCATCAGCATTCAGTCAGTGGGTGGTTCCAGCTTTCCCATTCTGATGATAAAGCGTCCCAGATAACGGAGCTGAAGTGCAGGCTGAAAACGGCGGAAAACTGTGCACTAAGCAGAGTGCTGAATGTGGCCAATCGAAGGGTTAAGCCAGCTGTGACTAACAGGCCCACGCTGGGCCTCTATTGGACCATCTCTGGCAGCCATCCATGATATTGAGAGAGCAAGGGGGAAAGGAAGAGAGCGAAAGAGGGAGAGATGGGTAGACAGAGAGTGGAGTGAAGTTGAGTGGATTAGCAAGAGGTGGGGGGATGACAACATGTAATTACCTATTTACCCAGCCTTTAGTGGAAACCTCATCGAAAGCTAATTGAGCGGTGCATTAGTGAGAGGGTTGTAAAGATAGCAGCAGGACCGCGGAGGGAGGGAGGGAGGGAAGGACGGACGGACGGATGGAGGAAGTGAGAAGAAGATGAGAGATGAGCTCCAGCTGAGGGGCAGGAAGGTTAAAGAGAGGTAGATGGAGACTGAACGCTATAGTGGGAAAGAAGGGGTGAGCAGAGGGGAAAGAGAGGGAAGGTGAGAAAGAAAGTGAGGTAATGTGGTCGAGTGTGTGGCGATCCGTCACTGTGTAACTGGAGCTCCAGTGTTGGCTATTTAAAGTAGCAATACCACAATGGAAAAATACCAATTTGATGAATTTTTTTACTAAAAAGTAAATGAACATCAGCTGTTAAGTGTACTTATGAATCAAAATTAGAAAAAGGATTTCACAAATTTGCTTCCTCCTGCTCATTAAAAGACTGTTTAAAACATCAGAATTTTCCTGAATTCTGATGTTTTAAACACCAAATCTGTATTTACTTAATCAAGGCAATTACTGCCAGATTAATCAATAATGAAAATTATTGTTAATTTTGTAGCGCAACGTTATTGATGTGTTAATGTTTAAGGAGTGTTTTTATGTTCCGAGTGGTCAAGAGACTCTACTTCATCTCTGACTGCTAAGTACATTATATTTTTATGAGCTTATATTATGCTTTGCAAGTAAAATCTGAATCTGCAAAGTAACCAGAACCTACAGCCATCAGATGACCATCAGTGGATCTCAGCGCAGTAACAACACTGGGAAATGGAACTATTTGAGTGAAATGCCATACAATCTGCACTTATGTATAGTACTTGGGCAAATCTACTTATCTCATACTTCTGATATTATTATGCATGTGTGAGCATGTGCGAGCGCGTGCGTGCACCCGTATTTGTTGTTTCTCGTTGTAGCCATGATCTGCTCCCCCTCCAGCGGCATACACTGTACAGTAGGGAGCCTTTAGTCCTGGGAGGAAAGTGGCACATTGGAGGCAGTCATCTCTGTAATGTGTTTTAGTACATGGATGGATGGAGGAAGGATAGATCTATGGATGGATGAGCCTGCAGTATGGTTACGGTGTGACTGCTGTGGCCCTGTGACATGCTACACATATTACTTAAGGTTGCTGGGGCTGGACACACATAAGTACGAACATGTGTGCTGACACAGGCACATGCACACACGCACCTACACGCAGACGTGCGCACGCACACACACACACACACACACACAACAAACATCTACCAATCTTGCTGGCTGGATGACCTCCACAAGCAGGTGGAACACAGCAGTAATAATTTACAGGGCTTGAGCGGCTCTCACGTCAAATAAAATATGGATTTCCTCCAGACCAGAAGCGGGCAAACCCTTCAATAACTGGACCTTTTATCCACATGGTGCTCCAGTTATAACCCATCTCCCACATCCTCCCATATTATATACTAAACCGCGTGTTCAATAGGTGGTGGTTCTTCAGTGTGGAATAGGCCCTCAGCTCCCACTCTTTGCTCTGGGTAGACTGCATTTACCTGTGGTCGAGGATGATGTGAGCGCGCACCCATTCACAGAAAAACAGCCACGCACGTGTCCAACGCCTCGCAGTGACTGAGTGAACCTCCTGCTTTTTTTTGTTTGTTGCTTTTTTGCTTTTTTTTTTCTGAGTCAGAGGAGAAGGAGAATGAGGAGGCGTAAGAGGAACTATGCAGAAGTTCATGAACCCAGCTTCATGCATTCACTGAATTCCACAGCGCACCACAAGTGCAAGCGATGGCCTTCCTATTGTGAGAGAAAAAACACTTTCCTCTGCAGTCAGCACTAGCATGACTTGCACCAGATAAAGAAGTGCTCCATGAAATCACCTTTCCTACATGCCTCCCCTCGAGGTAATGTCATGGGGAGTGGACAAATTCCATCTATTCTGATGCAAACCCAGAGGGAACCCAGAGGAAGATCAGAATCTGTCGATATGCAAAAATACAAAATATTTGTGGCGCCAAAGAAACGGGGACAGAATCGGACAACTCAAGAAGCATGAAGAATAGCAATAACACCACCTTGAAGGTCAAAGGGGAAAGCGACGGACGGGGGAGTCCAAAAATACACTTCTTGATCAATCTTCTCCAATGTCATGTTACAACAGCGGAGAGAGAAGGATGGGGTTACAAAACCTCTTTCCTCAGATTGATTTTGGCCAGCAGAGGAGTGGGAGTACATGAGAATGACTCAAAATAACATGCAGGGAAATGCAAAGACGTGAGCCCTGCACATGGATTTTTGAACGGCTGTGACGTTTCTCCTCGTGCATGGCAACGTAGCACAGGATCCTCGCCAACGCCATAATCAATCCTAACTATTCTAATTAGGAAAGGAACATGTGCCTAAAACTAGATTACATCTCGCATATGGTGCTGCCAATTTAAAGTCGGTAACAAGTCTGTGAAAAAGTACAGCTGAGCGCAGTTTCCCTGGATGAAATGTTTAACAAGATGTCTATATAAGCAGAGAAATAGACGCAAAATACATGAAAGGATTCACAAGATTATTCGCCCTGAGCTGCGACACATACTAATAACAGACGCGTGAGCCAAGTCCTCTTGTTTTTCTGCGGGGATATGTGGACGTTACTGCGTGATGTTCACATATTACACATGCTGCTGAGAGTGTACACAAGCCCTCATATTTTCCATCGGCGGTCGCTTTATATGGATATGAAGTTGCATAGCTTAGGACGGAGGTCTGACAGCTGGAAGGGAGAGAGGAAAGAGGAAGAAGGAAAGAGAAGATCTCATCCCTCCAAGTTAAGAAGAGAGACAGGAGAAAGACAGAGAGCGAAAGAGAGAGAGCAAAACCCACATCCCCTCTGGCTCAGTAATTAAGACTGGGGACAATAAATATGTAATGGGGGCTTTTTCCACCAAGTGCGGCTGCCTCTCCTTCTTGGAGATGGGACCGCAGGGAGACAGGCCCAGGAAGAACGACTAAGTACACTGGCCATTAAAAATGGATGCAAGGAACACCGGCCCTGACTGGCCCCGTCGACCAACCACCCAGAATGTTGTGATGGGAGTTGCCGTGGTTACAGGGCTCCCAAATGGTCCTTGGTTGTCAGGGTGAATCAAATCAGACATCCGAGCACCAGGGCCAACGCTTCCACCCTTCCTAGGCTGGCTGCCGCTGGGGGCACCACAAACTCAATGATGTCATTGAGGAAGGAAGTTTGGACCTGCAGTGTGTGTGTGTGTGCGCGTGTGTGCGTGTGCGCTTTGAGGATGTAAGTGTGTTAAAAGAAAAGGAGAGGGAGAAGCAGAGGGGGGGCGAGCGAGATGGAGAGACTGACATGATTTCCCAAACAGCCCCCCTAAAAAAAGTTCTGCTTGTTACTATCAGCGCTCCGTCTGTCTCAAGTGGATCCAGCACTTTATATAACTGTAAGGCTACTTATTCCAGCTCCATGACTAAGACTACCGTAGTGTTTCCGAATAGTCTATTTGAATCTTGCTGCTTATTAACTTAAAAAAAATACGTCTAGTGTCCCACATAGATTTATCAGAAATGCATGTTGCTGCAAATTCGCTGAGAGATCATTCAGAGAAAGTGAAAGGAGGAAGGAGGGATGGAGAGAGCAGCGGCGGGAGAGGCACTCAGCGCCTTTACTTAAAGAAATAGAATATGCACTTATCCGTTTTTCTGGCGGAGAGGTAGATGAGAAGATTGATATCATTGAGATGTCTGCCCATTAGACACGCGGCTGCAGCCAGTTAGCTTAGCTTAGCAAGGAGACTGGCAACTTGGAGAAACAGCTGTCCCAGCTCTGTCCTCAGATAAACAAATCCCCCCACCAGCACCTCTAAAGCTAATTAACATGTTATATCTTGCTTGTTTAATCCGTTTTAAACAACAAAGCGTAAAAACGCATTGTGGGAGCGGTAACTTCCTGGAGTTCCCGCTGAGGTTCCGTTGCCCGGCAACTGCTCTCAGCCGTGAAATAGTCTGGCACGTAACTGCGGTAAAATGGCGAATTGTTGTTTTTATATTTCAGCTTTTTGGACGGATTAAACGCGAGATACAATAAAATCATTTATGAGCTTTGGAGGTACTGGCAGGTGGACTTCTGGACACTAGGTGTTTCTCTATGCTAAGCTAAGCTCATCGCTCACATGCGAAGGCGTGTCTTCTAACTCTCTGCCAAGAAGCTAAAAGGCATATTTCCCAAAATGTCAAACTACTCCTGGTAAGTAATACCATAATGATTAATATAATTACTCCATTAAATGTAAAAATCATGTGTAAAAGTACGGCTGTATTAACAGTGTAACACATTGTCTGCTCATAGCTTGTAAGATGCTGCGCAAGTTTCTTTACTTTACTCTTTACTCAGTCCGGTGCACATTGACAATGACATTTTTTTTATACAAAAAGGATGACTAAATCTGATTTCAGATGGACTAAGTATATGTAAGTATAAAGTATCTCAAAATATAACTTAAGTGCAGTATCCGAGTAAATGTACTCTAAATGTTTCCACCACCATGAAAAGGAAAAATGAACTCGATCGAGAACCATGGAGAAAGGAACAGCAAGTGTATGTGATGACATGCATGCATACAGTATTGAACATATGTGTTTCCTTCTGTGTGTGTGTGTGTGTGTGTGTTTGATCTGCAGGCCCCAGGGGAGAGGAGCCCTGTATGGTGCTGCATACGTTTTAATGGCAAGTGACAGCGATGCAGAGCTTGTCTTACAGTAGAAGGGACTGAGGGCCATGGAGAGAATACTGAGGAGGAGCTGCCGTACCATGGGGAGCTTTCTCTCATGCACACACACTCACACACACTGATACGTGATATCTGATGTGTGACATGCAGTGCACACCGGCTTGCAGTAGACTCATGCTTCTAGTTGGTCATAACAGTTATACAAACTCAACATCTATGATGATGAAGACAATGAAAGACAGAGATGTTTCGTGGTACTTTGCAGCTTTGTGTTTGACAAATGGACACAGCACACACAAACACACATACAACGGAAAGATGGATGTCGAGAGGCCGCTGTCTATCAAAGCGTGTCCTCGTTTCTATGTGTCACTGATGCTCCTAATGACGTCATCAATCATGCCACCGTGCCATTGAAGGGGATTTAGGAGTCAGGGGTCAGGGAGAAAGCCTATAGGCTGAATGAGACCAGCGCCAGAAAACTGCACTCGTACTGTAAATACTCTCCCCTGTCTAAACTATTCTCATAGAAAGTCAAACAGCAGCTTCATCGCTTTGACTGCTTGAGCTGTGCATCACTCATGGAATAGATTTCAGGGTTAGGTTAAGAAAAACGGTGCTTATGTACTGAAGTTGCATCCAGTAATGTGGAAATGCTGAATCTGAGGATATAATATGATACTCTGACATTGGGTGCACTTTCAGAGTCTGTGCTTGTTTTTTTCTTTTTTCCCCTTTTTTTCCTTTTAGGGATGAGGAAAACCTTGATAACATGCAGCAGCTGTATCCAGATATCTTAGAATGCTGCACCTCAAGGCGAGAGAGTCAGCTGTTTGTGCTGCTCATGGTCATATGGGGCTATCGCTAAAGCCAGATAAATACAGGAGACTGATGCATGTAAGTGCAATGTAAACAATTCAAAGCCTCTTACAGCACGATCATCATATCAGCGTAATCTGTCACATACACAAGATTACTTAACCTTCAAAGAGATGCGTGTATATTGATATATGACAGAAATGAATTACTTAGCCGAAGTGACGCAAGTCTCTTGCATGCATTATGTCAGCTTCTCTTTGCAGGATTCACAACGCTGTTCATTAAAACAGTATCGCTCTGTTTGAGATGATAAATATAATTTTGTGCACCATGCATAGGTGAAAGAAAAGATGCTCATTTATGAACAATGAAGGAGTGACAGAAAATACACACCTTCGGTATTGAGGTGCTGGCTCACAGGTAGACATCAACATAGGGATGAGAAGGTCACAGGCTGACAACTGATGCAGTCTTTTGATTTTAGTTTGTGTGCATGAACATTTTAGCCTTGTCTTGTCTTTTTCACAATGAAATATAGTTATAAACTGTTCCCCCCGCATGAGTTCAGTGTCAGCCAGCAACATCAGGGAAAATGACAAAAAAACACAAATCCATCAAAAAAAAAAAAAAGAAAAAAAGAAAAAAAAAAGACCAAATGTGTTGTTTGGAGTATTTTCACTTATTCTGCAGATGCTGAAATTTGCCAAATGCACACAAAGTGGCTGTATGTAACTGTAAAATGTAATGTTTTTATCAATTTAAAAAATCTAGAGTCAGTGCTTAATAAGCAGAGACATTTTTGACTGACACACTTGATGAAATCCAGTATATAACTGCCAACACGTACCGGTCTCTCTA
Source organism: Amniataba percoides (assembly GCA_037176925.1). NCBI lineage: Eukaryota > Metazoa > Chordata > Actinopteri > Centrarchiformes > Terapontidae > Amniataba > Amniataba percoides. Next base: position 17,604,816 of record JBAJHX010000051.1, on the reverse strand, counting down.
CTGATGGTAGTTAATGGAGAAACCTTAAGTGAATGCAAAGGTGTTTCTTTCAAAGGCTGTTCTTTAAAAATAAATGAAATTTTATGTGTGTTGGCTTTTTCCATTTCTCCTTTATAGTCTCTTTATAAAGACCCAACTCATCTCCTCTCTTCATTTTTTGCCCTCCCTGAAAAATGAAAAATGCTTCTTATGTAAGACTACACAAACTTGCATTAGATAAACCCTAACTATGTATGTGTGTATACATAGCTTTATATATGTATATATATATATATATATATATATATATATATATATATATATAGAGAGAGAGAGAGAGAGAGATATATATATATACATATCTATATATATATATATATAG
>JBAJHX010000051.1:17559998-17604355 GCA_037176925.1 Amniataba percoides | reverse complement strand
TAGCTTTATATATGTATATATATATATATATATATATATATATATATATATATATATAGAGAGAGAGAGGGAGAGAGATAGATATATATACATATATCTATATATATATATATATTAAAAAAAAAAACACAAGACCCGTAATCATAAAGGAACATAATGATCTAATCTGTCACTTCCTCAAAGTCTGATAGACCAATATATCAGCACATGAAAAGTAATCTATCACGGAGCAGCGGCAGGTTATGGCAGTGTGCTGATGGATAGGAGCTGTGGATAGAGAGGATGACTGAGTTGCCCTTGTCGGAGTTATGAAAAGAAGAGGGGAGAGGAGAGGAGACGAGAGGAGAGAGTGGTGGGTGGAGGGGGGGTGCAACGAGACCAAAATGTGTTCCGAACAGACTTGTTTGTCACGCTTTGTCATCGAGGGACATCAAGGCAGTAAACAGCCTGTGTGTGTGTGTATATATACAGTAGAAAGCGTGCGTGAGAGAGAGAGAGGCAGTGTGTGCTTGGCTGTATGTGTGACAGTATGTAATGAGCGTGCATGTGCACTTACTTATCACAATGACTGCTCACCGGGAAATAAATATTGCTTATAAGAAAAAAACACCTCACAATGCATAATGCGAATATCTGTGTGTGTGTGTGTTTCTGTGTGTATGAGAGCTCCCATTCAGGCATATGTATGTGCCGTGGAATCCAAAGCATTTGACCCCAATCTGTGTGTCTGCATTATTTATAGTCCAATGCCAGCTTCCCTTTGTTTGTTTTTCAAAGCTTGTCTGAGGAATCGAAGACTGGGAGGAAAAAAAAAGGAGGAGAGATGACAGCGAAATATGGAGGAGTATTCCAAAAAAGAGCACTTTTCTTGAACGAGCTTGTTTCCTCCTCTTCCCTCTCTATGGGTAAACACAACAAATCACATCAAAAGCATTATGGCTAATTGATCTCCCTGGACTTTCCGATAGTTTTCCCAGAGGGGTATAAAGAGTTCGGAATATACAGTTAGCGCAGACGGGCTGCAAAACAGGATCTCACTGAGAAAGCTGCCACACGATTCAACGCTGTACACACCAATAAATGCACTTCACAGTTGCTCCTCTCTTTATATCTGGCATACACACATGCATCCGCGCACACATGCTGCACACACCCTTCCCCAAGCCTAGCTGGCAGGGCAACAGTGTGTATCCTCAGAGACCTGCTGGGCCAAATCAATGGCAGCCAGCAGCCTTCCACAATGAGCGCCACCATTTTACTGGCTGCCACCCAGTGCAGCAGAGAAGCAGCTAAATAGTCTATGAGGAGAGCAGAGCGGCACGGCTAGGCTGCTTACAATGAGCACACGCCGCAACAGGAAAAAATATCACTCTGTTGCAGAGTGTGTTCGTGTGTGCTGGGCAGCCAATTTGTTGAGCAAGCTTAATGTATGCTGCCTGTGTGGTTGTGCGTACTTGTGTGCATGCGTGAGTTGGGCAGTCTGTTCAGGGTAAGCAAGCTTATCATAAACTGCCCCTTCTGTATGCGCGCGTGTGTGTTTGCGAGTGATAGAGTGTGTGTTGCCTGTGTGAGTTGAAGCCAGTGCAGAGGTTGACTGTTTGCTGAATTCCAATCAGAGAGATGTAGCTTTGCAATTCTCATTTGGATGATTGTTCTCTTTCATGTGGTCTTGCAGGCGGCATACGTTAAGCTCGCCTGAAGATAAATTGTCCCCCCTTCCCCTCCCTGACACACACATACGAACACATTATCTGTCATTATGTCTCTCTTTCGCACACACGCACACACACAAACATGCCGCTGCTGGCACGGCAGACTGGTTTCTAATCGGTGAATCAGCATATCAGCCAAGAAATGTCAGATTACGTTATAATCCTGCGTTTCAGTGCCTTTAACTCTGTTCACGTACATGTGTGTGTCATGGTTTTCGCACTGGCCTATTGTGTCTGTCCTTCTTGTGAAAAGAGGAGACAACGGAGATGCCTGCAGAAACACGCACTCGCACACAAACAACACAACCCTCGCGCACGCGGCTGCTCTCTGGGGAGCACAGACAGTTTTGGGGTCAGGAGGTAACAGAGCTGTGCAGAAGGATGGGGATCAATCTGTGCCGTGACTGAATTCTGAACCTGACTGTTGTGTCACTATGCTGCACAAAACACACACACATGCGCGCATGTGCGCGCGCGCGCACACACACACACAGTGCTACAACAACTGACGTCCAATTAAATGTATATAATTAACTTATTTGATGACCAGAAGCTGCTTAATAAGCTCTCTCTGTGTCTCCTAAAATGTCTCACATAAAAGCAAGAATTTGTTATAATACATTAATTAAATGCTCTAGTGTTTGGGGGTTTGAACAGCAACACAAAGGGTTGGAGCTGATGTAGAGGAATGCATTTTATGCCTTCACAAATCCAAATTTTTTTCATCTCTGCAGCACAATTCCTTTCCTCTCCATTTATTTACTCTGCGTTTCTGGGGTTTGCTGCTTGCTTACTTTCTTACTTCTTTTCTCAGATGGAATCTGCGCGTGATTTGCGTTAAAGAACAACGAGAAAGGCATAAAGCCATCCTTGACGTTAAGCTGCGCTGTACACTGCATGCCTCTGTGAGAGGTTAAAGAAACGGCTCCATTGAAAAATACTCCCTGGTTTATTGACGTTCAAGCCGAGACAGGAGCAGAGTCCCGTCTGTAACTCTAGAAGACAACCTTGTTATTTTCAATAAACCTATTACAGGAGCTTTTTATGAAAGGCATGGGGGAGGCCGGCAGTTGGTTAGGTGTCTCTTTGCTTTGGCCGGGAGATTCAGAGGATGCACAGGGAAAATGATGCCAATCTCTACACCAGGGGATGTATTAAATGACGGGTCTAATTTAATATTGCAATATTGAGAGACCTGCTAAGGCACTTCCTGTGTCTAAAGGCCATCCAGGAATGGAGTAGTGGGGGAATTGCTGCGTAAGGGGTTTGGGATACATTAGAGAGGAAAGAAACTGATTTCATGGTACATGTTTACAAGGTGATGGATGAGCTCAGTATAATTATACAAAGACTGTCTGTTGGTACATCTTTACCAAATGCACTGTCTTATGATATTAATGTTCCTATTACGCTTATTGTATTCACTGACTGTGACACCACATCACATTACACTGAAGTTGGCCCACGGGGATGAACAAGGCTTCACCACTACACATCTTCCAAGAGACACAAATGTGTGCAGACCTGCTCTATATTGAACATCCATACATGCAATACTCATGCCATTCACGTACACACACTGCCACCCGCGCAATTCTCATGATCAAATAAATGAAACACACAGTAAATCCATCAGATAGAGCAGGACATTTCAGGTCAGCTTCGTAAATTTGCATTCCAGCCTGTGGCATGCTGTCTTCTGAGGACAGAGCATGTCTAGTAATTTCAAATGTTTGGTGCTTGTAAAGAGATTATTCATCCACCACGAACACATGCGCATACACACTAACACACACACATGGACAGGGATGGGGTCGCACACGGATGTGCACACACACCCACACACTCGCACAGCCCACATGGCACACCGATACTCACATCCCGTAAACCTTTACACCTCATCGGAAGTCAGTCTCCGCTGTGATTGCTACACAAAGAAAGCCCTTACACAATCGAGACTAACAGTAAAAGCAACGACTGCACGCGCACTCACACACGCACGCACACATCGCATCACACATCATTTAATCCCAGGTGCCTTAGGGAGTCTGAGGGAAATGGGGAGGCAGAACATAATTCCTGAACACGAACAACAAGAAATGGGATTTGTGTTGGACTCTCAGCCCCCCAGAGAGGAGGACAGGGGAAACGAACAACAACAGGATGAAGGATAAACGAAGGGACAAAAGAAAAAGCTCGGCTCAACAGTCTTATCCCGATTCAATTGGCGAAAACAAACAAAAAGGACAATCAAAGTCATTAATTACAAATCTACAGACAAACAGTGGCGAGGGCTAATCCTGGACAGGCAGAGAAATTGGGAGCTAAGAGAGACTAATAGAATTAATGTGCAGTGGGTGATTGGTGGGGGCCATTTTGAGGCGTCCAGTCGCTGCTTGGCCCTGTCGCCTGTGAATGGAGAGGGCTGCGAGGCTGAGCCAAGGACTGTGGCTCTGCCACGGCAGGGACAGCGGAGGTAAAGACTCCCGCAGAGGACACAGAGCAAACACTCCCCGCTCATATAATGGACTGGAAAATTCCTGGCTCTAGCCTGAAGTATTAATCTGTGAAATGTTCATATAAACGTCTGTTTTGCTGCTCCATTGCTGATTGATATAACACAATGGTGATTCATGCTGGGTTCACATGAAAGGCTTTTACATTCATTGTTCTTAACACCTGTAGGTGGTTAGCTCTTTCCAAGGAAAAAAATAGAAAGAAAAAAAAGAAAATCCTCTGGCACATGTAGTGATATATCTTTCTCCTGGAGCAGCAAGAGTAAGCGTGAGCGGTGACAGCTACCGCGGCTGCATCAAGAAATGAGCGTCACCTACACGGCATGTTCTCTGAGAGGAAGTCCAAGGCAAAGAGCTGCCCCCAGTGTTTGACTGACATGTCATCTCTGGGAAAATACCACGGCAGTGACCTCTTAGCGCCGGAGACGTTGCCAGAACGAGAAGGGAAAAAATAAAACAAAGATGTGGACGGCTGCCAGTTTTAAGTGCATAAAGTTACATTTTCTGTCGCTTCAGAAACTGGAGCACAGACTGCCTGAGAGCCCTATCTTTGGATCTGTGAAGCCCATGACAGCGATTTCACAGGCATCAACCGAGTTCCGCGGCTGTGTCGATGGGACAGTGATTAAAGGAGTGAATAATAAGATGTAATGCAAACACATGTCACACAGGCGCCACTGTAGGGAGGAGGCAGACGATGTGAGAGGAGAGGGCATATCAACAAAAAACGGAAAGGAAATTAAAATTAATAAATTATTAAACAAAAAATAAGCTGCCTCAGAAAATGGAGAGGACAGAAGACCGAGGACAGAGAAGGGCCATAGGAGAACAGCTGCAAACAGCAGCAAATCCTCTGGCAGAGAGAAAGAAGTGATGTGGAAGTCCTGCAGCCGTGCCACTAAGCCCCCGCTGCAGATTAAACTGTATGGTAGTAAGGAGGGGTTGGTTGGTGGTGGGAGAGGGAGGGAGGGTGAGGGGGAGTGAGAAAGAGCAGGAGAAAGAACTGCAGAGGGAAAATAAAGCTTTGTGGCCTGGCACCAGTTTGCAATGTCAGACCGTCATGTGTGCCACGGGGAATCGAGGACGGGCGGAGAAGGAGAGTGAGGCGCGGGGCGAGAGGAGAGACAGGGGGGAAGACGATAACTGAAGAGGGGAGGCAAAGACGTTAAACGCGAGGGCGAAACTGAGCGCGGGACAAGGGAGGAGGGAAACACTTGAACCTCCAACTGTGGAAGGACGGGCGAACATGTTTTGGCTCCGACTGTGTGTCTGTGAGTTTTGTGTGTGTGTAAGTGTGGTTGGAAAATGGAATTGTTGTGGTCGTGCCTGGCTCCTTCAGAGTGTCTCCCTCTGATTGGAACATGAGGGGGGGAGGGAGAGCTGCGAAGGGATCGCCCCGACCACAAACTCTGTCTCTGTCATTGTCTCTGTCTCTCTCTTTCGCTCTTTCTGTTTATCTCTCACTCTCCGAATATCTCTTTCCTCTATTTTTGTCTGTTCCTCATTACACATACCCTGTATCTTTTGCCTCTTCTCAATCCAACGCAAACACACTAGGCATACACAGCACATGTAATAAATATGGAAATCTGATGCCAGTGCGTCTCTGTTATGGAATAGTAAGCAGAACACTGCTAAAAATGTCTGTGGGCCAAAAAAGAATGTTTGCTTCCTACATACAGCCGCCACAATACTTTGATAAAAAAAAAATACAAGAAGAAAGGAAACAACGAAGCAATTTTGTACTGAGAAGAGGAGAGGCAAGACTGGAGAGAAGGAGAGCTAGAGGAGAAGTGACAGACAGAGAGAACAAGCCCGCCTGAGTGGAGAACAGATGAAGTGAGGAAAGTCTTAAGTTAAATTTTTAATATCTCACCATATGCTCCTCTCCACAGGTGAAGACATCTTTGCTATTAATTACCTATTCACAGCCTGTATGTGGGTGTGATTGCGTGATGGATGGATGAAAATGGAAAGAAAGCAAGAGGCGGATGAGGGATGATGGGTGGGGGGCAAAACACCCCCCAAAAAACTGGCAGCATCAAGGCGTCACGCTAACAAATGGATCACAGAGAGAGAAGGCAGAAATACATGCCATTGATTAGGCGGAGGCGTCGGGGGTAGTATGGGAAAGTGAGAGCAGGGAGGGAAATCTGGAAGTCGGACAGCAGAGAAAGACAGGAAGGCTTAGACGCGGGTGAACTGACGGACAGATGATAGGGCGAGCCGAGATAGATTGGAAGCTGTCCCCCCCGACTGCCAGGTAAATCAATAGCATCGCTGTGCCTCCCTCCGCTCCTCTCAGCTGCTCGTCCACCTCCTCCACTCCTCTCTGCTCCACATCCTATCACTTTTGCAAGCGGCAACGCAGCTGGACGCTGGCTAACTGTAGCCGAAGCGGGAGCCGCCCGCCTGCCCACTCCGACTGTTACAGCCTGTTGTTCCCCCCACAAGGCTGTCTCTCAAAATAGCCTCCTTGAAAGCCTTTACATATGCAGCCTGATTCTTAACCGGTGGCCATCGAACTGCAATTGTCACAGTAAATTCAGATCTGTCAGCGTGCCTGTTTTCTCACTCATCTGCAAGATCAGGTCAGAAATAAGCACAAACTTCCGACTGTGAGACCAAAGACAGCTTTTAAGCCAGTCTTTTCTGTTCTGTATAATCTTTTTTTTTCTTGGCCGTATTCATTGTTTTCTGCAGAACAAGCTGACCCGAGCAGTGATCCGGCTCTGTTGCCCTGCTCATGTCTTCCTGGTTTAGACTGCGTTGGCCCGGGCTGTGGGAACCAAAGACACAGTCACTATAATTACCAGCCCAACTCATAACATCCCTGGCCTTACCATCACCTCCCCTAACCTGACCCAACCCTCCGGGGCAGTGACTTAGACATTTACGGCATACATGCATACGTGCACAGGAATGGCGCTATGCACTTGTGTACACAGAAATGCGCTGACAAACATGTAACACACACACACACACACTCACACACGCATACTCGCACACATTCACACACACACACACACACACATACACATACACACAGCTGGCTCTGCAGACACTGGCATCCATCACATCTTGTGAAACTTAATCTCTCTGAGAGGAGGAACAGCTGCAGTGAAACGCATGTACATGCACGCGCGCACACACTCAGCGCACAACCACAGTGGAAGATCAGCTGGGGTAAAGCACTTGTTCATCCGCAGACTGGCATGTGACAAGGCACCTCTGACCCAAGAGTAGCAGGCTATGGTCGTAAAACAGGTTCTAGTCCATTTTCCTAATGTGCGGAAATATACCTACAGAGCGCCGCAGAGGAAGCTAATGACATGAAATGCTTAAAAACTGAACAGATTTTTACATTTCTTTGACATTGTTCATTGGTATTTTAGTGTATAATTGCTTCATTTTATCACTAGCATTTCTGAAATACACACTATGAAAAAGAACTGCGATTTGTTTTACATTTTAGGTACATTTGTAAATCAGTCAGGGTATTAAAGATCATTTAGTTGATCCATCCTGGAAACAAAACATTGCATTTGGCTCCCACTGTGCAGATTTTTCATTGGAGCACTTAAGGCACTTTGCTGAAAAAATGTATATAAGATCAAGAAAACACATGTAAATGCCTCCCTCACTCTTTCTCCCTACATCTCTCTCTCTTTATGCACAGTTTATAAATATGTGAGTGTGTGTGTGTGTGTGTGTGTGTGCGTGTGTAGATATATACACACATATACTCAAACCTAATTGCTGTAAAAGTACTTGCATGATTGATTTGTAAGCTAGTGGGGTCTGTAATGCTGCCATAGACAGTGTTTGAGCAAGACTGCTGACTACTGCCGAACACGCGTACACACACATATACACACACGCACAGCCATCAGCACATTACAACACATTACAGTCAGTCACTGACTTGAGGCAGTGGCATAAAGAGATATATAAATGTCATGTATCAAAATTGCAGCAAAGCTGTCAGACACGCTCTATGCAATCTTTACAGCTCACAGGTGAAAGTGCATGCTGTGGGCTGCTTATTTGCTGTGCTGCGCCGGAATAAACCATAATCAAGCATGTCTACTTCCAATAACCTCCTCCAAATGTGCCCAAATGGACTGCGTTCAGGCTCATAGAGCGAAACCCACAGACGGGAATTCACCCATATAATCCACTGTGGCCTATTTGCGTCTTAAGTGTTCATGCAGTTTTGCATAAATTCACAGACAGCCCACTCAAAACAGGTTGAACTGCCATTAACAGACCCCTGTTAAGCTTTGTGTCTGTGTGCACCCCCAAACGTCTGTCCAGTCTTGTCTGAGCCGGTGGCCGTCGGCTCAGTCGTGAGAAAACACCTCTGAGCTGTTTTGAGGGGGAGCACACCAAAAAAAAAAAACAAAAAAAAAACCCAGAGGCAGGCACCCACCCCAGCGAAAACCAAGCGCTTTTCACAGCCCCCTTAATCTCTCTCATCAGCATTAAAACCCTCATTTTGAAGAGCCGCCCTACAGTGAAAGGGGCTGCAATCATCTCACAGTGGATCTGACAGGGACGCAGAGCAAATAAGCAGCAGAGAAACTGTAATTTACTGTAGAATAACGCCACAGTGACAGCAGAGGGAATAAAGAGCAGCACTGCTGGGTGACAGTCAGTTCATCACTGAAGCATAAGCTCCTGTGCAAATCAGAGCGAGGATGGAGGCAGGTAACAGCACTGATCAGGCTGAATTACATAGTTTCCCTAAATGTGAGAGGAGCAGCAGAAATGTCACAGTGATTGTTATTATTATTGTTTTTTTTTCCTTTCTGATGCGAACCCAAAGCCGAAAGAGCGACGAAACAAGTGATGGAACAGCTGATGGAGGCGATCGGGAGACATCAGGTTGTCAAATCATGTGGAGGGGAAACTGACACACACATAAACACGCACAAACACACACAAACACACGTGAACACACATATGCGGGCGCGCGTCGCTTCCATAAGAAGTTGCAGCTCCGTCAACACACCAAACTACACACACACGCTCACCATGTCAGCATCCCGCCCGCCGCCACAGCTTCTGCTGCTGCTGCTGCTGGAGAAAAGGTGGGGTGGAGAAGGAATCACCAGGAAAAAAAAACTCTGAATAGATTCACGCTCTCCGTCTTTCCGTCCGCCCGCCCGCCCGCCTGTGTTACATCCACCGTGGCTGCAGCCGCTCTGCCCAAATAATCCAGCACCGTGCGTCTGTTTCTCTCCCTCCCTCCCTCCCCCTCTCTCTCTCTCTCTCTCTCTCTCGCTCCAATAATTTCCTACCCGGTGAGGTAGCTGCTCGGTCCCCCCGGTGCGGCGGCTGGAGTGAACTTGGGGCAGATTTAAAGCTGCAGACGCGGCGCGTAAAAAACGTAAAAAAAACCCCAAAACGACGTTATTTTCTTTGAGAGAGAGGGAGTCCATGTGGAGTCGCCCCCCCCACACACACACACACGCGCGCAATCCCACGTCTGTCTGGTCTCCTTTTGTCGCCGCTCCCTCGCCCGGTAAGAGATGAGATCGTCCCGCTGGAGGAGGAGGAGGAGGTGATGGATCAATGAGGAGCGAGGAGGACGCTGCGCATCGTGTCGATTTTGAGCCATTTGGTCACATGTTATGTTTCAGTTTTAATATTTGATGAAAAAAAGGGGGAAAAAAAGGGGAGGGGGGGGGGGAGAACTGTCATCAAACACACTATATGACACAACACACCCTGGACACAATTAAGTGATAAATAAGATATAAGGATCCAGTTTATGGGGGAAAAAAAGTGAAGTAATAATCTTACTCCCTCACGTTTTTCCTCAGTTAGTTTGTTTAAACTTACTCTCCATCCCAGATTAAATCTCTTTACTTTTTCTCATCAGACTAAAGAAAAGAGGCTCTCTGTGAGAAACTGAGGCAGTTAGTGGTTGAAAGTTTCTCTCTTCCCACTGTGTCAGCCGCGGCGCAGATAGTTGTGTGATAACAAACTAAATCCCAGATGGGGCCTGCTTTGAGCGCTTAAGGCTCACAAAGTGATTAGGATTGGTGTGTGTGCATTTGCATCACAAACTGAGTGCAGTTCATGAAAATCCGATGCATTACTGTCATACATTAGTCATGTAGGCACTGTAACAAAACGCTCCAATAATGGTAGTTTAATTAACTTGTGTTTGACAGCACACAGAGCTCAGAGCTCACTTGGGGTTTCAATTGGTTTCAATTATGTCATGATCTGTGTATGATGTGTGCTTTGTGCGAAATGTGTGAATATGCAGGAGGTTTTACAACTGTCGGGACTGTCTGTATGCTGGCAAGGAGACAGGAAGTCAGCAAAAGGGACAGAAAAGGTGCTTTAATGCTAAATTTCAGTCTCTAAGCACATGCTTGAACCACGCACACACACGCGCGCACATATACACACACAAAGTTATCAGGGTGTGCTGACCTAGAACACCAAACACAATCAGTGGTGCAGCAGATTCCCATCAGCGCAATGTAAATGAGATGGAGGAGCGTAAACGTGCTTTTGTTGCAGAAACTCCTCAGCTCAGTGGGTACAAGAAAACACAACCTCAGGCTGGGGACGCACACACACACACACACACACACGCTGACGCGAGCCCTCACACACACCAGAGACAGATATGTGTGCTCTCTCTCTCTCTCTCTCTCACACACACACACACACACACACACACACACACACACACACACACAGGCACTCAAAAGATAATAACTCACACATAAGAGATAAGAAGGTTTGCTATGGAGATAACTTTGGTGGCTAAAATAGAATTTAGAGCTGTATTTGATGGGACTCATGACAAAGCACCACACACACACACACACACACACACACTTTTGCACAATACACATGCACTGAGCTGCACAGCACTGCTGTGTTCGGACGATGTAGAGGTGGTAGAGCTCCAAGAAATACCTCCCATGTTGCAAATTGCGTCGCATATGATGTTGTCGCTTCACACCCCAGTGCCTTCTCACTGTCAACACATATCTACACCACTTTCCAGCAGCTCTTGATTAAATATTCAGGCAATCCGCTGATAAATATGTATGGATTCATGGGTTCAATATTCAGCGCGCGTGTATGCATGGATGCTCCCTCTATGTGAAAACACACGACTGTCCGCACACGTTCACTCGGGCTCACACACTCCCTGCAGGCATACTGTGCCTACTGTCAACCAACTAATTTATCAGTTTTCAATGTCTTTTTTTTTTGTCCAAGTCATGCATGAACTTCCATCAGCTCTCTTCATCTACAGTCACTAACACAGCCCAGCACATCCCTGTTCTCTGAGCCTGCATACAGCCATACATTTGACAGTTCAAAGTTCAGCCTGCATCTCCACTTTATTGGAGTGATCGGCTCCAACAGGGTTAGCAAGCGGGCTTAATAACATACTCCAGGCTGTTGAGCAGTAGCATGGAATTTTTTTTTATCAATTTAGCATCTCACAGAAAATGTCCTGCTCACTTATGGTTTTAATCCTGTGATCCGGAGATAATAAGTCCACATATCACAGCGCCAGCAATATGTGGGCTTCGGACGCTCTAATGTTCTAAAAATAGAGTGAGTGGGACTGATAAAAAAATATAAAATATGTCCACCACATATTTGTCTCTCAACCTGTTGGCTTGACTGTTTACAAAGAGAAACGTGGAAAAAGGAATTCATTTTAACTGCCAACAAATCTTTCACTTCAGTCAACTTCATCAAGCAATTAAAGAGTCAAAGATGCTCACTTAGACATATTATACAGTTAAAATAATACTCAACAATTAACTTCCATAGAAACATTGTGACTTTGAAAAGAAAAAAGAAGAATTTTCTCACTTTAAATGGTTTAAAAATCAAAGGGTGGGTAGCCTGTTTACCAGGTACTGTCAGCTGAAGAGAGAGAGAGAAAAAACTGATGCCAGTGGACCCAGCAGATACTGTGACTCGTGAGGAAAAACACAAGTACAACCAATTACATTAATGTTGGCTCCATTCAATTTGGGTAGGCCCATTAAGCACGCACAGCCCTGAAACTGGAACACCTACTGCAAACTGAGAGCATCGTAAATTGTATTACTGAGATCTGGTTGACAAATCAAAATCACAAGAGGTCTAAGTTAGCTGCATTTCTGTGCAAACTGGCCAACCAGCAGCCATATAGGAGTATGGAAAGAAATGAGGAAAGACGGAGAGAACATTATATAAATGATAAAAAAATCTCATTAGAAGTGTTTAATTTAAGATTAATACCTGCACACAAACATTATAAGTGCAAACAAGCAGAGAATCAGTTTTAACTATATTTTATGTTTCGCCTCTATCAAGATGAATGGCTAGTTTTGTCTGTTGAAGGATAAAGATGAATTAAGATGAATGAATCCATAATCTTTTTTGTTTGTTTGTTTTCCCATTCCGAAATAATAAAAATGAAAAATTTATTCACTAAAAGATTCTCCAACTTGTTCTAAGGCTTCACTTATTGACTTAAATAGGGAGAACAATCTATGACAGAACAAGATTTCATTGTTGGTCTCGCATAATATTCTAGTAGATTTTACCAAAGGTTGAATCTTCAAATGTTCTCTCCAAGGAGTATCTGTCTTTCTTCCAAGTTTGTCTTAGCTCACAAAAGACACAAAGACACAAACAAAAAAGTAACTTTTCATTTTAATTTCTAAAATGTGAATATTTGCTTTATTTCTCATCTTCTGTGACAATAAAATGAATACTTTTGAAAATATGGTAACCATTTTTCACTGTGTAGTGACATTCTGTAGACTATGTAATAAAAAAAAACTCACCAGACTAATGAAAAATGATCATCATTTGCAGCCCTGAAGAGCACTATGATGTCAACACATCGATATTGAATCCCTGTAAGCGGGATATGAGACTAAGGGGGCTAACAAGTGGAGAATAACAATATGGTCAGAAAAACATTTGGTTGCACAGAAATTGGGAATGGGAGTCTTGTTCTATCACCTTGAAAGTTCAACTCATGACTTATGAGAGGGGCGCCGAGTGGCGGCCCATTAAAGCCATGACATTTCAATAATTGCCTCTAATCTCAGTATCATAGAGAGCCACAGTGCCACCCACTTGCACTGACACACGCGCGCACCTTAATCACTGGTGCTTAATGATTAATGCCCCACACATGCACTTGACCCCCTTACCCTCCCACTGACACTTGACCCCACCCCCATACACACACACACACACACACGTACGCAGGAAAACCTTTCCTCTGGCTTCAAAGACTAATGACTTAATGATAGACACATCCTTCCCATTAATGTGTATGAAAAATAGTGCTGTGTAATTGTGACCCACCGCGGATTCGGATTCGGATATATATGAGACATATTACACCAACGTATGAACACACACCACGTCATTATTCCCTCCTTCCTTAAGGCACCGACTTGGCGTTTACCAGTTCTCAGGTCATTCATTTTCTACCCAGACTTGTGAGGCTTGGCTGGAGATGGCATCTTCCCTGGTTGCACCTGGACAATTACAACCATAATTTCATAGGGGGAGACAGTAATGCAGCTAACAAGGAGAGCGCAGTCAGAGAGATGTAAGAGGAGAGGCTGCTGGCTGATTTGTCATACCTACGTGAAAGCTATATGCGAATCTCTAATCAAATATCCGGATTACACTACAAGGATAAACAAGGATAACATGTTTTTATGTCCCAATTCGCCACACACCTAACCTTCCTTTTATGATTTCTTTGCTTTTCAGGTGTTAAAAGGTCCTGATTGAGTCTTTTTGACTCCTATTGTAAATGTGTTGATTTGGCTCTGACAATGGCAAAGCCGCTCTGGCTTTGCTGCGAAGGAAAAAAAAAAAAAAAAAGGTATTTCAGAGGTTTTCAAAACCGTGAATTTATAAATTCACCCGAGTTGTGTGCTGGATTGCATTTTTATCTACATATGACATAAAAACTCTATTGCTTGAACTGATTTCCAGAAACACAATACGGATGAGCTCAGCTGGGCTGATTTATATGTTATAGGCTCCGAATGTTAAGCAGCATTACAAAGAAACACTCTGGGAACATGCTGTGAAATGCACTTTAATCACACACAGGAGACAGATAGGCTCTGTGCAACAAAAGGCAGGAGTGTGCGCACATTTCCGGCCTTGTGTGCAGAGTTAGAAAGACTGAAAATGAGGAGTGACGGGAAAAAAAATAGAGAACACGAGAGCGAGCAGCCTAGCAGTCCTAAAGAAGCTTTTATTGAACACTAAGAAGGGAGTATAGAATGATGAACATCCAGCCTGCTCTTTTCACATCGAGGAAATTGCATTTGGGAATATTGAGCTGGCTGGTATGATGAAGTACACAACCCCTCCTCCTCCTCCTCACAAACGTGCACAGTATTTTTCATGGTAGCCCGTATTAGTGATACAGAAAAGATCATATTTACAGAGTCAAAGCTGCATGCACGCATCACACGCACACACAGGATCTCATTTAGTCTGTGTGCATGGGTTGGATGAGCACTCCCTACTATTGAAAGAGCGGAAATGAGAATCGCTGCAAACAGGGGGGAGAGATAGAGAGAAAGGAGTGGTGGGGGGGAACAACAAGAGAAGAGGAAGTGGTAGAGAAAGAAAGACCGAATGCAAGAGCGAGGAATAAATGAGCGGATGATAAAGGGAAAGAATGAAAGAGGGGAGAGAGAAAGAGAACGAGAGAGAGAGAGCGTAAGTGAGAGGGAGACATCCTCCACTCGCAATGTGGCTTTTATTTTAAAGGCCGATGCTGATGATGATGAAAGTTGGAGTCAACAGGTTCCATACAAATGGCCGGCCGACAGACCATTAACCAGGGCTGCTGACTCCATCAAAATGAGTGACGAATGACAAGCTAAGCAGCTGACACATTAGTGAGGAACAGCGAGGCTGCATTGTGTGAGGCTGCTGATCCTCGAGGCCGGTGCAGAGACCCTGAAAATGTCAAGCGAGGAGCACTGAGTGGTCATTTGTACAAAATAAGGATATTTCATTGAGGTTGTACCTGTGTAAAATGTTAGATAAATATTGGATGAATGTTTGCATTCTGAGCACACACGCAGACATACATAAACACACACACACACACGTCCATCAACATGCATACAATGCAGCTGAATAGCTTATTTATGTGTACATAAATGCAGCCACGACAGAGACATAAACTACAAAGAGAGCTGTCAGTTACACGCTGTACAGTGCGCGCTTGACTAGCAATTACTTCTATACACAGAGCAACAAAGGCAGGCAGCAAAATAAAACACAATCAGTGCATCACACACATTCAGATGCTCAGGCTCGCACACACTCACGCGAACGCACACGGGTCATGGAGAAGTGGCTGTCACTGTGATTGGTTCCTGCTGCCAAGGGCGAACCCACAATAGCCAATTATCTGTCATTATACGCCACAGCAGCTCTTGCGGTCTGGATGCCTCTGCATGTGTCTATGTGCGCGTGTGCGTGCGAGCGTGTGTGTGTGTGTGTGTGTGTCATAGTGGGAGAGATTGGCAAATTGCTAGTTATATATTTCAGCATACTGAAAGAAAAGAGGAGAAATGTAGAAGGAGGGGGAGGAGGAGGGGAGAGTTTGAGGAGGCCAGGCAGAAATATGCAGAGTGAATATAAAAGGAAGCGAAGGGGAGATTGATGATTATATTTGACAGTTGTAGAGAAGATGGGATCACGGGGAGCTGCAGACCTCCAGTGAGCTGCGTGCTGATGACAGATGTCTGGTGACCAAGACATGCCTGATGCAGCGGGGTCGAAAAGTAGATGGCCACAGATTGAGGCACTCAGTCAGCGGGTGACGAGCGCTCCATCACGTATGAGCAGCGTGTGGCCAGGCATTGAGCAGACATTTGAAACTCTACATGACAGCATCTAGCATGACAGCGCCACTTTGTTGTGTTTCTATCTCACGCAGTAGGGCCCGTATGTCGAAACTTCCACTCTGATTCACAGCGGTGCGCTGCTTTCAACAGCCGGGCAATTTATTCAAATTAACAAGGCGGGTGGCGGAGAGGTGAACTGTTCCCTCTCATTTTCTCATAATGTGGGGTGTGCGCGTATGCGTTCGCCGCACTCAGCTTTACGATATGGGTTACGCTTAGTTAGGAAGTCTTCCAGCCATTATGGATGCTAATCTGACCACGGTGATGGCAGAAAGCTCCGATGACAATTAGAGGTGGAAATGTGACTATTTTTCAGTAAGAGCCATAGAATTAATGTTTTGGGGTTTTTTTTGCAGAGCAGCATTTGAATAATGAACAGAGAGCTGTGATGGCAGTGAATTCAATTTTCTTAACTCCTTTTATCACTGACGATATTATTACTTGAGACATAAAACAAGGATGTCTTGATCGGACAGTTCAGTTTAAACTCCACCTCAAGTCACAATACCTGCAAACTCAGAGCGGCATATTAATAGGAATCTTGTTGGCATTTCAAAGGTTCACACGTTTTTAAACAAGACTTGGTAAAAACGCAGGATACGGGACCGTGCAGATTCAATGTGCTCTGTTGCGGCCACATTGTTACAGACACAGTTGGGGGTTGTGTCTATGATGTGAATTCTTGGATTATATGTTTATTTGTAATTTTCTGTAATAAATGTAGTACTATTTGTTCTCTAAGTGTACTGAAGCAGTGCAAAACTAACGTAAACTACATCTGAGTGAAAAATATTATAAAAGCAATTGCAAGAATAAAACTTTCCACTCTTAAGATGTTTGATTTGACAGAGAACAAAATTCTAATTATTACTATTCCAGTGATTCATTAACTGCCCTGCTCTTTCATTTATTTGTATCTGCGGGATGTGTCTCGTTTTTCTGACTCACCCTGTGTCAAGTGCTTTGTCAGAGTGGTTTTTATTTGCCGTGCTAAATGCTGCGTCCTCACCCTCTGCACATGGAGAGTTTTTTTCTTTCTTACTCTGCTCCGTGATCGACTGTTAGAGTATGCAACTGTCAGCTCGGCCTCTCACGGCAGCAGGTTTGGGTTTTTTTGTCCACTTTCACTCTCTCATGACGAATAGGTTTGCTCCTGTATTCACAGCGTTACAGCACATAACTAACACCCCCACCTGTTCATTTTGAAAGAATGAAGAAACTCCAACACTCAAGCAAAAATATTATTCACAGAAATAATATTTTGAGGTTCCAGGTTCTGAATCTCTGAGATTTCAGTTGCCGTCCTGATACAATGCAGATAAATGGGATTGTGTATATAGTGAAAAACCATTATAAAATCATTAGAGGATGAAGAAACTCAGCAGCAACGAATGATTGAAGAAACAAAGTCTACAGAGGATTACACACACAGACAGATCACAGACCTCCCAGTTTCATTTAAACTACTTTCCACAAAATAAACTGTCCCAATGAAAACTGCAAGCAGTTATGGTGGATTACCCTGAGTAACCGGGACACAATAATGACAAGTTGCTGTTGAATATTTAAAATGTAATTTTTCCAACTCTGTGAGCACGAGAAATTTTATTCACTCTCATCATAACGCGGATGGCGACGAACGTTTCAGAGGAGAATTGTTCTCAGACTCCACAAATCCTCAGCACATTAAACTGAAAATATGTGGTTATGGATGGATAAAACTGGTGGTGTCCGAGAAAATATATTTGTTATTCAGGTAAACCGTGCCTTTACAACATAAATGAAAAGTGCCGTAACTAGATTCAGATGTACATAAAGACTTTTCTACCCCGTTCTTCTCCTCTGGGATACCAATGAGCCATCCTCCACAAAACTGACGTGACTCACTATTTATTAAAACTGGCGCTGGAGGTGTTTTTTTTTTATATACATCACCTTTATTTTGGATTTTCTGACGATGTCGGAACCTGTTAGCTTGGCAAAATGTCAAGGTTGTCCTTTCGTGCACACCGTGGTAGATTAAATTCTGGCAATAAGACAAAAAACTTTCAGCTCAAACTTTTGACGCCCGCTTGTAGCTCTCCCTGCAGGTCACTCAAGGGAACATTTAAATTCACGAAGATTATAAAATATTTTATCATCCCGACGTTAAACCTCTGTAGCTTTTGAGTTCCTGCCATTCTAGTTCAATAATTGATTGCTGAAGCGTCTTTGCCTCCCTATTGAACTGTCTTCCTATTTAAGCCTGAATAGTCCTCAGTCATGACGCATGAACCAAAGTCATCATAACATCCACTTCAGAATAAATCCATTTTGAACTGTACAATCTTAATACACATCCAGCAGGAATGCGTGTGTGTGTGTGCGTGTGTGTGTGCGTGTGTTCATGAAGTATAACACTGATCTGTCTCTGCCTGTTTTACAGCTATGCTTCCATAATCCCCATCCTAATCCACTGCCTGTATGTGTATGTGTGTGTGTGTGGTGTGTTTGTGCGAGTTGTCTCTTTATGTCTGTCTATGTGAGGCATGGTATTTAAGCTTTTGGCTTTCAGAGGGCCTCTCTTTCCCACGCCTTCCACACTATATGTAATACCATAGATAGCTCTCTAGTCATCCACTCCTCTCCATCGAACCACTCAACACAATGGCCTGGACAGAATCACTCTGCACTCCGCTGTCAGTATCTCCATTACCATTTCAGTCAACAGAATACACAGGGAGAAAATTGAATGGTTATGGGTAATATTACTTTTAAATGAGCTGATGAAATGCATGCAGCGATGGCAGGAGAGAAAGCCGCGAGTGATCGAGATGGAGAGAGGTGATTATGTCAGTGCAGCTGAGGGATAAAGAGCAGAACAACAAATCAAAGTTCCTCCCAATCTTATTTTTCTTCTTCTTTGTTACATCCTTATTTAACAATGTGGGGATGCTTTTTTTTAAAAATTCATCGCCTTTTGGCGATGGCTGAAAATGCTAAAATGAACGTTTTACGAGTGGCTACTTCCCATTAATGTTTTCAGTCTCAGTTTTCTAATTTCTCCTCTTAGTGGACACAATTTATATACTTTATAATTTATAGAATTAAAGTTTAATTTCGCTGTTTATTCTCTCCAGGGATGTGTGTCTCAACATGAGAGTTGGGACCCTACAAGAGAAACAACTCTGCTTTTTTCAGACTTTCACTACAGTCTTTTTGCTCATTTTATTTCATCTGGACTCTAAAAAGGTTCAAATAAAGAAAAGACACTATGATTAATGTGATCACCAGTGAAAGACATCTGCAAGGCGGGTCGTCTGTAGATGTTCCTTTTTTAGGGGTCATCAGCTAACAAGTTTGGGCACCGTTATTATCGGTCTCCTGCTTTTTTTTTTTTATAGGCAAAATGGAGAAGAGAGACATGCGACACAGGTCCCCAGCTGGAGAGGAATCAGGGACGTCTGAATTACATGGTCAGCGGCTTAAAGCCCCGAGCCACCACAGAGCCCCATTGAGTGTGTCCTTAGATGCGGTCATGCCAATAAAGCAGATTCGCTGCAACGCTAAAGAGAAGAGAGACACCTACAAAGGTATGTGAAGAAAGAAAGAAAGAAAGAAAGAAAGAAAGAGATCATGCAGGAATGACGGGTTATCCTAAAAGTTTGAGAATGGTCCTAGATGATGAATAGACGGAGGAGTAGTAGGTTGATGAGTGAGACCCTCAGCAGTGATAATCCCATTAGCACTGTACTGCATGTTAAGCTCTTTACTAATTACTGATGTGCATGTGTGTGTGTCATACGTGTAAGCATGAACAGTGTATGTGTGTGTGTGCATGTGTGGCATATGTGTAAGCATGAACAGGGTGTGTGTGTGTGTGGCTGACTCCTGCTCGGACCATCCTAATTATCAGATGTGACTCATGTGAGGGTAATTACAGCATCTGAGACAGTGGGAACATGGCTACAAATGACCCAGAAATCCACAGGCTAATGAAGCGATAAGACATGCACACACACACACACACACACACACACACACACACACACACACACACACACACACACACACACACTTTCCCGCCATGTCTCGCTCTCACCTCACACAGAGGGAGAGGGACAGAGCGGGAGAAAGAAAGAGAGAGTCAGAAAGACTGAAAGGGGAACAATGTTTCCCCTCAGACTGCATTAGAGCGAGTGGAGAGATTTGGGAGGAGCTGCCGGGAGACGCTCCGTCAGGCGGCTTCAAGCTCAGCCCCCTTCCTCGTATGAACTAATCTGGCTGCTCTCTGTTCTCTGTCATATCTGGCCACGGCTCCACGGTCCGCTTCCGTGGGCGCGGATTAAGCTCGGCAACCCGAGACTAAATTCTCTATTGAAGAATCATCTAGGTGTAATCCCTGTGTGAAGCCAGCCCCATATGGTACGGCACATTATATGTCTCACCATGAACATTACACAAAGCAGGCTGCACGCCCTGGAGATGCAGGAGACAAGCATGAGTAAGGTGTATTGGCAGCAGAGCCTAGGGTTTGCTTTAATTGTTTACGTGGAATGAAATGGGTTCACTTAAGGTTGCACCCCCCCAGGAACGCATCAACTAATTCAGATTTCTGACAGGATGTTTTTCACCTCAGTGATTAGAATATTAAAATGTTAATACACCTTGTCACATATTTCTCTAATAATCCTGTCTTAGTTTTTCTTTTAATATTTGCATTAACATTTATTATTTGTATTTTCTATTTGATTCTTTTTTATCTTCTACTTAATTCTCTAGAAAAACAATACACACTAAGTCAACAATTTTAAAAACGTGGTTAAAAAACAGGTTGATTATGCAAATAATTAATAAAATATTCTCTCTGATCTCTCAAACCAATCAATGTCATTCAATGGACTGTCACTGCCACAAGCCACTGAAAGTTATAAATTTGTGTCTTTTAAACTGGTGTTATCATTCTTATTCTTTCTATTTGGTGCTCACTGCAAGCGCTTCTTTCCCTCTTTACTGCTGTAGTAAAAAAAAAAAGACTGTTCTATTGAAAGTAGTACACAGCGAGGTGTGTATATTTTAAGTTTGGGAAAAAGAGAGCACTCGTATTGGATCAGCTCTCTGTAGTGGCAGATATTCTGCGTTTAGGGATTGAAAACTGTAACGTTGAATGGGCGCATCCCTTCAGATGACACCACAAAGAGTTTCCAAAGTGGACTTGACAGCTTGTGACCCCTTAAAACAAAGCTTCAAGCCGTATCTGACTCTGCTCAAACATACATTATTTCATTAGATGTTATAGAGGCCTCGGGGTGTAAAACTGTCCGTTACTTCAAGTTTATCGCGCAGCCCTTTTGTGGGAGGTCTTGACCCTCGGGCTGATGATCAAAGCAAAAAGCCATCAGAAACCTGAACTTGAGCGTTGTTGTTGAAGCTTCATGGCACTTAAAACCACTGCGTTTCCCGTCCCTGCGCTCGGGGAGGCAGAGGGCATTCTTCTTGTTTGCACCAGTTTGCACAACAGCTCCATTGACGCGGCAATTTAAGTGATAAGTGATACGAAGTGCGACCCACTCCTGGTGTTGGTCTGTGAGGCAGAGCAGGTTACCCTCGGCCTACGCTCCAGCCATCACAGGATCCCTGTCTCCGCCGCTCCTACGCATCTGAGCGCGTGTGTGTGCGTGTGTGTACATGATTGACTGTGTGTTTGAGTGAGTTATCTTGATCAAATTCCCAATTACACAGATGAGTGTCTCTTCAATGCTGTGCTCTTTGTAGCAGTACACAAACAGACATAAACGTCACACAAATACACCCACTCGCACGCACACACGAAAACAAAAATACACACACACACAGACACAGACACATACAGGCCGGCGGCACCAGGCACTTCATTTCCTATTCCACCCCCTCTCCTCATCCTCGGCACCCTCATATTCCACTCTGGCCTCCCCAACGCTCAACCCACAGTCACTATAGCAACCTCACACAGAGCTACTGACAGCCAGAGGGCTAATCATGTCGTTATAACATCTGTCAGAAAACAGAGACACACGCCCTCAAACACTGATACAACTGCACACACCCCCAGCAGCACTTGTGCAATGCGTCCTCACAAACAGACAGAGCATATCAACATACACACACACGCACACTACAATAAGGTCAAGTTAAAGACACGTCTCTTACCTTTGCTCATGGTTCATCCTGGAACATGAAGTTGGAAAGTGGGAGCTGAAATAGAACAGGACAAAATCTTTCATGTGAGTTTGAACTGTCTGCTTTCTGTCTGACCTACGAACAAAGAGCCAAATTGATTGTTTTTCCTTTTTTTCCCCCACTTTTTTTTCTGGCCCAGAAGAATCATTTGCTTGAAAACCTGTCTTGGATGAAACAGAGAGATAAATGAAGGGAGGCCTACACAGGGATCTGCTGGTAAAATGGGGCCAATCAAGCCTGCTACAGGAAGAACATGCCTGCTGGGTATGTTGCTCTGCTGCCACCTTTAGACCAGACCTGGTACTCCACTTACACCAGGACACTGACCTTAGAGCATCCATCCCACTTCTTAACTGGGGAAACAGGAACTAGGGAAAAGGAGGGGCGACTGAGTTGTGCAAACTAAGTTACTGCTGCACTACACAGTCGCAGACCTGCAGTGTTCCACATGCCGTGTCTGATTCAAAATCAATCCCCTCAGTAACATCTCACTTCCTTCAGTGTACAGTACATGCGACTCCCACTGAAGCGCTCGGCTCGCCTCAGCATACTCTGTGCATCATCTAACAATACTTTCAAAGAGTTTGATGAAATCTATTTTGGTTTTTTGAAGTTTGCTGAGGCTTGCTTCCAAAATGAGTCACACACAAACTTAACTCCAAAACTCCAGCCAGCCTCAGAAAAAGGAAAGTGCCACTCAGAGCAGCACACACACACACACACACACACACACACAGCCTACGTGCAGCCTCTGCATCTTTTAACAAACCAAAGAGGGTGAGCGAATGCTTTATATTTAGAATGGTGACGCTATGCGAACTTGAGCGCTAACATGAGAGGAAAGCTCAGCGATGCGTTGGAGAGCTGAATATTCAATAATGTATCAGAAGCAGCGCTTTAAAAACAGCTGGGGATCGCCGCTCTGTCTTGTCTTGTCTGCCGGTCTGTCTCTTTGCATGTCTTTCCTCCAGTCTGTCCACTGCGACGGCAGCAGGTTTGCCGCTCCTGTGGGGGGCTGATGTTTGGTTAAACTTTCATCCTGTCGACAGTGTCTTCTCTCGCTCTTTCAGTCCCCGAGGACGAGTCCCTCTCTGCGTTTCCTTTGCTTTCAACATCCCACCCCTTTCTTTTTCTTTTTGTACTCCCTCTCTGGGTGTCTTTCTCTGTGGACATGGCACAGCCTTTTAGCAACATAAATCATACACAAATCTGACCCAGAAGCAATCAGCCTTTGACAGTGGGGGGGAGAGAGTATATGTCTGTGTGTGAGAGTGTCTGTGTGTGTGTGTCTGTTTGAAGGTCATCTTGATATTCAGTACCTACCTGTCTCAGTACACAGGTCCACTGTGCTGCTTCATCCTTGAGGAATGAAAGAGTAAGAAATCTCCCCAGAATTCTCCTGCAAGAGAGAGAGAGAGAGAAAAGGAGGAAGAGAAGAGGAGAAGTAGGGAGAGGGATTAGGAACAGAGCCTTAGCCTTTCAGAACTCAGTGCTCTTAAAGCCAACTCTGGCTTTCAACTAAGTTCCTCGTGTTTGTGCCTGCTTGCACTCACTTGCCTTGATGTGCGTGTGTCTGTGTGTGTGTGCATGTGTGCGTGCGGGTGCCGGTGTATGTCATAGCATTGAGATTGATGCCTCGAGATTGGACACCATGACATAAACACAATTAATGCGGAGCAACTGTCCTAAAAGCAGGTCAGGTCAAATGGACAGCCCCGACTGAACTCCTATTCTGGGCTTTTACGGCTTCCATGCTGGCTCCTCACGGGCTGCGAGGGGATGAGGGGCTAAAAAGCCAGAGTGGGAAAAGCATACAGCACCTCGGTATGATAAGTACACGCTCTGACAGATCAAAGGGGGTTGCATTAGGACACACGTGTGAATACTAGCACGGAGGCGTGTGAAACGTAAGCAAAGAGAAGACGCACACGCGTCCACATGTCACTCTGCCGTGTTTCGCGACTGCAGTGACCCCCGCGCCGTTATCCAGAATTCTTCTGCCATCTATGGAGTGCAGCCGAGCGCACCGAGTCAGAGTGGGACAGAAATCACTTGGCTGGTGGAGTGAAATCAGGATGGGTCTCAAAGGATCACGGCCAGTTGCATAGTTATTTTTGTTATGAAATCCATCCCCTGTTAAACTTCCAGGTCTGAGACAAATGAGCTTCTGCAGTGGTGCTGCGAAAAATCCAAGTATACCTTTTTTTTTTCTTTTAAATGTAAATATCCAAAAGGGGGCAATGTTAAAACAGCTGATTCTTGTTGTGAGCCCCTGTTTACGGTGTGACACGCTCTGCAGCAGGATGCGAGAGGTTACAGGTGTGATATTTTACAGCGAGTGAGATTACAGCGCATAATGTTGACGACAGTATTAAGATGATCAGTGATTCTGTCACTGGCAACTGGATCAAGGTGCCATAACAAAGAGACACCACTAGTCTGTGCTGTTACACCGCTCCTGTGTTTGTGCTGCTGACCGACTTACTAAATAAGGGAGAAGACGATGATGGCAGCATACATTAGCGACAGGATCTGATGATGTAAAGATCAAGACTGATTTAATTACAGATGAAAACTGGGACATGTGTCACTCCATTTTGCATCCCGTGACCTCTAAACACCCACTGGTTTCAGGTTATGACAGCGACATCTCACATAATGCAATCAAATGAGGAATCTGTGACTCTTCTGTGGCTCTGATGATCCGCCCCAGACATGAGACAGATACCTCCCATACATGTGCACTGCGGCGAATGCATGTGCGCTATGTGTGAAAACGGGTTCGCACTTTATTTTCAGCTGATGACACATTCCTCCATGGACTCTGCGCCACTTGCACCACGTTTCTTCTGTAACGATCTAACAATGGCTGGTGAAATCAGTTGGGTGGAGGATTATTATAAGCATCGGTTACCCTCTATTGCGGGCGCCAGTTTTCCTCTCCATCATGTTGTTTTCCTGTTGGTGTTTCAGTGCTCCCTGGTTGGAAACCACCTTGTTAGTGAGAATGTGCTTCACCTGTGCTGGCCCAGCAGAAGTAATTAATGCCTCGGCAGCCGTGTGTGGGGAGAGGAAGAGTTTGGAAACTAGATCATTTGGAAAGCTCATGTTGGCGCAAGCAATTTCAGTTTCCAGGTCTTGCACAATGAGCTAGGACAAGTTATGCTTATCCTGTTTCAGTGGACACGGCATTACTGTAGTTTTCTCCCCGATTTTTGTGTGATAAAGTGGCACCCATGGTGAAAGTCTGTCCACAAACCCTTTTAGTTGCTTTGAATCTCTGTGAGGACTCCCATGGGAGCCCTTCACAGCAGCCTTTGAATCCCTTTTATGTGTATGGCTGAAGTGACTATACAGCGAGAGTCCAAATGTTAATAGTAATTTGAAAGGAATTCAACTCCAGTCGCTCCGTTTGGACATCACCTTAAAGGTTTCTGCTTGTGGCGGAAATGATTCACGGGCAAAGCAGCATATTATTTAGGTCACTAAAGTGCTTTCACGTACCCTTTTCACTCCACGAACCAAACTATTTCTGCGCTGACCTGCACAGCAATGGCCCAGATAATTTTTTGATGTCTAACCCTAACCAGGACAGCTCAGTGGAACTCGGTTTACTTTGGTTTGGCTTCACTCAGCATGTGTGAAACGCTCCTCTTAGGCCTCTGTCAATTGGACTTAACATCAAGGCATGTGGGTAATCAGGGCAGCGGAGTGGGCATCGGCGGCGCCATCATATGACCACATCTTAGGCCCTACTTTCAATGTAGCGTCGCAGTGGGGCCACGTATAACACTGACATGATTACCTACAAAGTTTATCTCCAGACACAAGCGTCTTTGAGCCTGCACCATCTCTTTTCAAAGTGGCAGTTAAGTGTGAAATGTTTCAAATGCTCATCAGTCTCGAGACTTTCTTGAGAAAATATGCAATATATATCTACATAGTGGCAAATTTAACTCTGTAAACATGTTTACACTTTCGAGGTGTGTATGCAAAGCCGATCAAAGTTTGCCAAGAATTTTAAGAAGGTTACTTCGGGTCAAGTTGGCAGCGGAGACCCTCAGAGCGGCATGACACAGTTTTGTGTAAACAACTTGAACTTGTTTACAACTCGCGCGTGTGTGTGTGACGTCTAAGGGTTCACACAAAGGAATAGGTATCTAATCTGCCCTGCAAGGATGATTGAGCATTTTGAGAAAAAAGTGCAACTCTACCGAGCTTTCACAAGTGACCTGCTGCTCTTGAACCTCTTGAAAACGTCCTACAGGGCGGTGAGGATTACAGAACAACAGCCATAGTCCCCATGTCCTCATCCAGCATCCATGCGAGACGGCGAGATATCAGGGAGATGGAGAGAAGGCACACGCGGAGCCGAAATTCGAGTCACACTTTAATCCTAAACTACATAAAAAATTAGCTCTTCTTAAAACCTAAAGTCGGATAAGTACAGCTAAATCTGGCATTTTGAGTCGAGACAGATTACAATGCTCCAGTGTGCCTTCGTGTCGTGACTTAACGCACCAAATGCAAGTGAATTTTCTTGGGCATTAAAGCAAAGACTTTGGACCGTTTTGAATCTTACGCCTCCATCGGCATTCTTGAGCAGACATTGATCCATAACGCACACCTGAACAAGAACAATGAGAGACAAATTCTCTGGGTTAACAGAATCCAAACACTTTAACCTCGTGCTTACTGAAGGTAGGTAAAATAAGTTTAGGTTACGGCTGAGAAGTACAGAATACACATAAGTGGTAAAAAAAAAAAGAAGAAAAATCAATGAATGCTAGTAAAAAAAATAAATAAAAAAAAAATCATTCCTACATTTCAAAAGCAACATCACGAGAGTGCTCCAGTGATTTAGTATTGCATTTCCACAAAAGTGGACAACTGGCAAGAGACAGACTGAAGAGAAAATTGTCAAAATTGATGCAGTAGTGAGGGAGACCTCCTGACTTTTGGTCCCTTGTCTAGCTCCGCTCTACACTCCCAATAATGCTACTAGATAGCATCTTTTTGTTAGACCCTCAAAGCCTGGCAAACGCCTTTGTCCTTCAAACTCCACACCCACCAGTCTGTCACACACACATTGTAGTCCAAGATAAGATAACCCAGGCGATATCGCTGGTGGGTTTTTTTTCCCTCTCAAATCTGACGTTAAATAACAGTGTTTCAGGCCCTGTAGTACTCAAGACTGTTAAACTGACCTTGACGTGTAAAATTGTGGCAAAGTCCCTCAAGTCTTTGGGTAACGATTATATGGAAGTATTGATCCTTTCCACTTTCTCTCTCTCTCGAGAGGCCGATACGACTCCAACTCTGCACATTTGCAGTGGGGAAAAAAAAGGCCGAAATTTAAGGAAGGTATTCTCTACATGCTTGCCGTAAGCAATCTACAGCAAAGCAAATTCCATGTAATGGCAGTGTAATGGCACAGCTTACACAAAGGGCACAAATATTCCCCGCTGCGAAACGGTGTCACCTCTTTGTGAAATAATCCCGTGTTTTCAGATTCTGTTTAACATTGCAGTGACGAGACAATCGCGATGACTGTTCTCCGGAGCGGCGGGCGCTATTGTGCTCTCGGGGTGGCCCCACAGTCATGGATATATGGTGACAATTGTGAATTATCATTTGGTAGGTGCAACAAATTACTCAGTGGTGTCCTCATTTTAAAGACATATTAGACGCTGCTGCGCTCGGGGGCCAAGAGAACGAATGACTGAGAGAGCGAAAGGAGTGAAAGAAAGTGTCTACAACACAGAAGGGAAACAAGAAAAATGAATGGGTGTTGCGGGGTGAGGGAGGGAGAGGGAGATAAGGAGAATTATAGCAAATGAGAAAGGGCAAATGAGATATAACAGAGGAGAAAGCACTTCTGGAGTGGAGAAACTCTGGCAGAGCTTTGCCCCGTTCCATCTGCTCGGCTCTCGTCTTTGAAAGGCAAAATTACACAGTACATCTAATTCCCTCGCACAGTTAACATCAAATTGTCTCATTGCTAACACCCTAATTTTTTCGTTGGCAAAAGACAATGCATGCGACTTGTCTCACTAAGAACCTGCAAAGTTCTGGGTAAGAAACACGTGACTTTTTTTCCTCTCCAAGGCGAAGGAGACGGAGCATTAATTTAGGCAGAATAAAGAGACGGAGGTGGCAGAATGTCACAAGAGGTGGCAGCGGGTGAGACCGGCACGACCTGACACCTGCTTATTTCTTGCGTTTGACGAGGTCACAAATGTTGGGCTGATATTGGAATCCCGCGAGTACGGAGAGGGAATGCTGGAGCAGAATGAGAATGGCCGCGGAGCGACTGCAACGGGTTTCCTAATGAAGTCTCTCAGTCCCTCCGCCAAAGTGACCCATTTTTTCTTTCTCTCCCTTTTTCTTCCCCCCACTTGCTGATACAGCTGCCCCAAATTCTTCACAGGCAAGAATATGCATAAATTTAATTAAAATGGCTAAAATCATTGGAATAGTTTCTTATATCCCCTTTCTCTGAACCATTAGTCCTTGAGTTTGCTTGGACTCCGGCGGGTGAGGAGTGTGACGGGGTCAGACTTCATTCACGGGAGAAAATGTCACCATGGAGATGGTAAATTACAATAACACAAATGAACTTTCACTTTAAAGGACAAGACAGTATTGCGAAGATGTAACTGTGTGCGAGTGTGTGTGTGAGTGTATTTATGTGTGTGGCATGAAAACAATTAGTCTTTTTTTTTTTGTTTGTTTAGTTTTTTTTTTTGAAAGTTGCAATCCTCTCTAGTTTTTAGCTAAAATGATTTCCTGGTGGCTTTTCCATGAGACTGTCAGACAATTAGTTCCGCTATACCCCCACCCCCCCACCCCCACTTCTCTTTAAATGCTGGGTTGAAATTGTTTTCAAATGCTCACCGCCTTGATTGTTTGATTGTTCTGACACAATGGCTCTGTTTTAGTTCAAATTAAAAGGATTTGGGAGGGCTTATGAACTGAAAGTGTGGGGACTTGTCCAAATTGCAAATCCTTGCAAGATAGCAGGGGATTTTGTTAAATATCTTGCAATTACAAAATTCCCCGGAGCGACTGATTATACAGCACTCAGACACCCACTATAAGTGCATAAGGTTGTTAGCTGAACAGAAGATGATCTGTTTCCATGCGTTTTCCATATTTTTTCCAAAGGTGCTTCTGAATATATGAGAGCCTGTTTACACTTGGTTTTAAGATGCGAATACTGAATACTAGTGGACAGCTGAGACACATCACTGTTCACACCTGTGTCTGTATGATGCGTCCCAGCTGACCGTTTGTGCTCAGATTTCATTACTGCCTACGCTACTTCCACTAGAAGGTCAAAATGCCTTGTTCACAGTTATTACGTCAGTCTGCCACTATGCAAGCACCAGATTTGTTTCACAAGCGAAGCTAGGAAAACAACCATTTTTTTTTTTTACCAAGGACTAATATATACATGCAGGCTACTCCAGCTGTTGAGCTTGGCAGGACAAAAACGTTTCTTACTTGGTGGGGTGGAAAAAATGAAAAAGTGTGTGTATGGCAGTGTTTTGTGTTTTTGCCACTAGAAAGGCACCCACGGGGGAATTCATAACAGTTTATTCACTAGAAGGGCTCCCTGGAAGGCGTGGGGATGAACGGGCAGTCATACAGCAGCGTTTGGTACATTTTATTTGAAAAAACTGTGTAGATTTTAAATTTGCTCCAAGTTTTTTTATTTTTTTTGTCATGTTAGCCCGAAAAGACTGTTTGTCTGACCGTTCGCTTGGTTGAGATGCTGAAGCTGTTGATAGTCTGTGAATATTTTCAAATGTCTCATTTTACCTTCCTCCAAGAGTTTAATTAAGTTTAATTTCCCAATTTTGGCTGTGGATGCTTTGAAACAGTAGCGAGTTTTAAAGTAATGTAACAAATGTCTTCTGCATGTCTTAAGGAATCAGTAAAATGATGCGATCGGTAACATGCACGGTGATGAGTACCTGAAGACATTTCTTAAGTAACTTTCCCGACGGAGCAATAATGTAAAACATCTGAAAAACTGTCTCGCGGACTGCGCTAAGCTCTTGGTTTTCCTCCACCGATGGCGTTCTCTCCTCTCATCAGGAACTAGGAGCAGATTTCTTCTGTCACCGCGGCTGCATGAACGTGCACGAGGGTGCGTGTGTGTGTGCGCACATGTGTTTGTTTCTTCCCAAGCATCTGCTGTCATACTGTTGGTGAAAAACGAGGTGCATATAAGTCATCCGGTGAGAGGTAGTCACTAATAGGATAGAGGCTGCTCCACAGGAATGAGCTATGGCCTTATTACCCACCTCCCTTCCTTGCAGCCGGTGTCCTCCCGTAAAAACACTGTTCCTGTCCTCTCCCCTACACACACTCCATCCATCCATCCATCCATCTACCCATCCTTGTGCCCCCTCCCCTTTCTTACTCAGTTGCCACCTTTTCTTGGGGACGTTTTCTCCTCTTCCTTCCCCCCAGCCTCTTTACACCCCCCCTCTTCCCTCCCGCCCGACACTCCTTCTCTCTTTACCTCATTCGCTCCACACCTCCCGTCGCCTACCTTTCCTCCTTCCTCTGCCACTTCCTTCTCTTCCCACCTCCAGCACCAGATTTCTATCCAGCATTAAAATAGTCCTCTTCCGCTCCTCTCCCCTCCTCATAGCACCTACCTGATTTACTCAGATCTCTGCTTTACCCACATCTCCCCCTGCTCCCCCCGCTCCAATCCTACCTTAACCTGACCCATCCCTCTCCCTTCCTTTCATTTCCTCTCCTCTCCTCTCCATACTCCTCTAAACTTTCATCATACGCCTCTCCGCTTGATCTATTAATCTCTCTCTGTTCTTTGCTCGGTCTTTTTTATCCCCTTGGCTCCTTTCCTCCCTTGCTCCCTCCCTCCCTTCTTCTCACCCTATTTTCTCCACCTCTCCCAGCCCCAGCACCTGCTGCTGAAGCTGTCTAGACTGGCAATGAAATGAGGAACGAGAGAGGGAGGAGGCGGACGGGAGTCAACACAAGAAGCGGGTAGATGTGCGCAAAAATAGGAGGGATGAGAGAGAGAGAAAAGAGACACTGAGAAAATATTGGGAGGAAAAGACAGAGGCAGGGATGTTTGAAGAGAAAGATGAAGCGGATAGAGGAGTCGAGTGGATAACATGAAAGAGTGTGGATGTTGTAAAAGGGTTCGTGATCTTAAGTGGAGTTGTTCACTTTTTGAAGAGAAGGCATTCCGCCGCTTCTCTGTGGTTCCTTTTGAGCTGTCAGTTTAATTATTTTTTCGCTCTTGTTTGGCATCTTCCACAGAACGCAACAGCAATCATTTTCTGCGGTTCTCTGCTTCACACCCACTGAACACCTCTGTCCACTCATCTGTCATTTCATTTTTGAATTGCGCCCCATTTCTTTCCTCTTTTCTTCTTTTTTTCTTTTTTTTTTTTATCCAAGAGATGTGATAAACCTGCCCAATTCACACGTTGTATCAAAGTGAAGAAACGTGATCCAAAGGGTCCGTTTCTTTTCTTCATGAATGAATTCTGTGGCGTCCGTCCCGTCGTATTGTTAACATGGGTGACGGGAGAGCAGGAGGGAGGCAGTGGGAAGTGAGCAGAGGAAAAAGAAATGTAGGCCGCAATTGAGTGATGAGTTAAATGAGGACAAACAGATGCTGGATTATATGACACACACACACACACAAACACACACAGTTTTGGTTCAGGGGTCTGCGTGTTTGTGTGGTTCAGAGCATATGTGTGTGTGCTTGACAGGAGGCAGTGTCCTGTCTGTCTGTAACAGGATGTGATAATTAACCTTTCTCCTGCTGAGCGGAGCTATTAAAGCTAAGGCTTTAAACAAGTTTTTATCACGAACACAACACATTACACAACTTAGGTTGTTTAGAGCTGTCGTACACATACAGTGACACTGGACCAGTTCACGCAGGGGTAGATAGGCCTATGCCTATCTACCTGTGTTTACCTACATGTCCTGCCAGCCATGAATTAGTGATTAATTGAATTAACCCACCAAAACACCATTAGATGACATGACGATTCATCAACTTGTTAAATTTTACCTTTTCATTTCTTCATCTTTTCTGCCATCAGATGCAACTGATTAAAACGACTGGCACAATTTCACAAAACACACCCATGCACAATAGTCCTACATTTATGTTACTCGAGTAAATGAATAATAGATGTGTCTTGGGCGTACAGGTGTGAATGCACTGAGGACTGAGACCACATTTGGAGGCGGTCAGGCCACATATGGCCACATTCTTTTAGCAGTGCATGCGTACAGGTACCCCGGGCCACTCAACTGACCTCCTCCTGTATTTATGACATACATGAGTCATATTGATGTGCACCAACAGGCATCAAGGTTGTTTTCTTGTCATATCATCTATATCATGTATTACGAGTGCCTCAAACATCTCGGGCAATTTGGTTTGCCTTGAACACATTAAGGAGTGGAATAGTTTCATTTGACCTCTTCTTTGCATACATTTCTGGCACACTATCCACAGGAAGCACATTCTCCTTCTTCCTTCTCTTTCATGCACACTAGTTAAGTCAATTGCATTGTTAAAAACAACAAAGAATTTGGTCAATGGTGACAGGAAAATGCATCATGTGGTCTTTGCAAACAGAAAAGTAAATGTGTTTATTTGCACCTAGAGCGGGAAGGTGAGAGGTCACTCGAGATGCACGTGGAGGAGATGCATGTTTCAAAAGTTTCTGCAAAATGCCCGCTTTAAGAGAGCCAATATAACTTTATGTATGATCTGATTGCTTTGCTTTGGCATCTCGTAACTTAAACACAATACTTGAGCAAATGTACTCAGTTACCTTTCACCATTGCTCACAGAGTGATAGTGCACAGAAAAAGAAAAGAGAGTCTGAGAGTCTCAAGTGAGGACCAATGTGGCAGATGGGCCAGCAGTAGAGTAACATATGACTTTGTGCCCCCGAGTGAGTCTCTAGTAGCAGCAGGCCAGCCAAACCTTAGCCACTAATGAGGCTCTACACACAGTCCCAACAGAGCCCACTCCAAACACTGGGAACCAGACACACACAAGGAGGGAGACAGGGACCAAGATGTAAACACATGCCCTCGTGCACACCCGCACACACTCAAATAAAAAAAATCTGACACACAACCTTGGGCACCAAAGCAAACAAACACTAAAGGGCGCGCTAACATGGCATCTGTGTTTGGTAAAAAACCTTGTAGCTACAATTGTGGTGCTTTTTAAGTCTTAACTTCTTTGGAGGATTGGCATCCTTCTCTACTTGTCCTCAGTTCTGAGGTGGGTGTGGGTGATTTGGACTAAATTCAGCAATAATTACAGTATCACAGTGTTTTCTCAATGTGGAAATGTGGCAGTAGTTCATATTCAGAGGCAGGATAAAAAGTTTCACAGCATCTTTGAGCCAAATGTTTTTTTTTTTTCATTGTTGTTCCATAGAAATTCATTTATGGTTACTTTAAATATGCTTGGAGTTTTATGTGATTATATCATCTCTTACAAATGATGAAAGAAGTTTTTCTCTGTTGAGAAAGAAGACATTGGTCTGCGATGACGGTAGCCTTAAACTGGCCGGACCTGACAGCTGACATGTAGTGGAAAGTATTGCACTATTATTGGGATTTTTTCTTTTTTAATTTGAAGATATACTGCTGTATTGTGGTTTACTACATTTCAGATTTCAGATCACATTTATCACATGCCTTTTCAACATTTTTTTGTCTACGCTTTTTTTTTTTCCACAGCAACTCAGATAAACTCAAATCTCTGACCATTTATCATCAAAAGACATTAGGAGACTCAAGCTTTTCAATAGAAATAACAAAAAGAAAAGAAAAACGCCACATTTTTTTCCACACTCACAATAAATATCACGTTCAAATTTTACACACACACACACACACACACACACACACACACACACACACCCATCCTGTACACCCAACCACAAGGTCAGGCCCAGTTGTACAGCACTGTAGCACATTTCATTTTCTTTTGAAAGTATTGTGAGTCTGCTGATATTATTACAGAGCATCCCAGCCTGAAAGTAATAAGTTTGAGATGTACTAAAGCTGAAACCAGTAATCCATAAATAAACAATAACAGTGGCCTTGCCTTTTAAAAACCTATAAGGCTTTTATTTTTTTTAGACAGACCCAGTTATGACTAACAGCTTGTGACAGGCGGATTCAGTTGCAAGAGGATTTACTGTATATTATTGGTCTTTGTGCATATTACACAGCGCTCCTGATATATTGTGCTGATCAAAGTAATTTATTAAGTTTTGTAGGGATGTTAATATATGCTACATTCTGTATAATACGTATATAAAGTGCCCTGTTGGCTGCTGATTCAATCCTGTGCATTTCTGATTATGGCTTTACCAGGGGAGTGCGGTGGGAGTGTTACCCAGAGTGTCTCTTTGTTATCTTAACACAATGTTATTGTGTTTCAGTGAGCGGGATCCAGAGCCAAATAAATTTTGAGGACGCAGATTGTTTCGTGATACGCATGCCGTGCCAAGTGCTGATGGCATGCTGTGTTTTATGGGTTGAAAATCAGAGGAGAGAAGTACAAGAGAAGGAAAACACAAAATGAGACACTCTCTTACCTTGAGAAGCACTTCAACACGTCAAAACTGCAAAAGGGAAGGAACAGATATGGGAGGGAGGGAGGGATGGAGGGAGGGAGAAGAGAGGGAGGAAGGAGAGGGAAAGAGAGAAAAAATATAGAAATTAGATTATCATAGGGCGCGGCTGCAGAACAACAACTTTCCAGGACACTTCAGAGTAGGATGTGTGAGGTAGGGCTAGGCAGAGTGGATTTACAGGGAAAAGTGAAACAGATTCTGCTGCAACGAATGCTATTTGACAGTTGCGTCATCATATTAAAAAAAAAAAAAAATCTGTCCCTCAAATCCAAGGGAGCCGTTTAAGAGAGAACTTTAAATAAACAAAGAAAATTGCCCCTCTGGATTTGCTGGATCTTTGAAACTTGTACTCTGCAGCTCCAGACTCAATCAGGCCCCAGCAGAGCAGAGCAGGAAGTGGGGAGAGAGCACTGGTTTGTCAGGCGCTGTTCTTCCCTGTCTTCCCTTACCAACCACTGACCTACTGTACTTCACACTGCTACGCTCTCATGGCTGTGACACATGCGGCCTTGGAAAGAGACGACGCAAACACCCTTAAGCTGCCAGTATACTCCGTCAGAAGTGCTTGTCAGATGCTTGACAAGCACTTCCCCCCCACACCACACACACACACACCTTTCCAACGCTGCATCAGGGGGTCTGTGCACGACCATTTCTGCAACTTCCTGGAAACCAACACACACTGATGCGTGCCTCACGCTGTCGTCGGCCAGCTGTTCGGAGGTGAGAAAGGAGACAGATCCTCAGTCTCCAACTCTTTTGTCTCTATTCTTGACACAACTATTTCTGTCACTTCTCTTGTAAACAACTGAGTGCAACGCTGTGAAAGTCTTCCAGGAAGAGGCTGTCTGGAAATGTGCGCCGTGCTCCTCGTATTTAAACAAAACCGCACCACCTCTTTCTGTGACGGCCGGCTTTTCACGCCTGGCTACCGGAATGGCCTTCCACAATGGCAGAAGACACATTTGATCTTACGTGGTTCCTATAGAGGACAGACCCGACTCTTGCACACAGACACACACACATGCACACACACACACACACACAAAAATAGATCCAAGTGCTTCCTAATTAAAAAAAACCTTAAATGCTTTCAGACATACTGTAAAGGTTGAACTCCCTTGAAAAACAAGGTATTCTTGTGACATAAATTAGCTGTAGCTCTCTCCGCTCGGTTTCTGAAAAGGTCACTAAACTAGAATCTAGGTACCACTTTGTTATTTTACTTTAAAGGGAACTTGGATACAGAATGAGTTATATTTAATGCTCTTGAAACTGTAAGTAGAAGCTCACGGGCGGCATGAAATGGTACATTGCAACAGATCCCCACCAGATTGCTGCAAAACAAACTCACAGACACATCATAAAGGTGGACATCCATGCATGTATACAAACAGGGGACAATAATGGATACAAGTATGTCTATCTAGACTAAATCAGATATAGCCATGACATACTGTCCTCTTTGCTTTGATTGTATAACTGCAATGATCATCAGCTGACACAGGAAAGAGCCCCACCTCCACCCATCCAACACCACAGTGGACTTGGTAAATGCCAAAAGGATTCATGTTGATTTGTTTTTTCGCAGAGAAGAAACAGAGCAAAAAAAAAAGAAAAAAAGAGTCTGATGTGACATGTGAAAAAAGGTACACAGCTTGTATTAACCAGGAGATCATCTCAAGTACTAGGCCATCAACACTTTTCATCTAAAAACATCCTTTTAACCAGAATTGTCATAGGAGAAGTGAATGAATTAATTGCTTTAGTGTGTCTATTTTTTTCTGTTGGTGCACTCATTGCATTGCCTGGCTTGGCACGCTGTCTTTGGTATTGGTATTTTATTGGGTCTTACTTAAGAAGGCATTTTTCAGCAGAGAGTGGGTAACAAAAGCAGACGACAGCAGCATGTTTTTCTCCTGTCAAAGGTAATTTGGGCTTACATATAAAGATACTTTGGTAAAACTATTTAGAAAAAAACAGGTGTTGACAAAAAAAAGAAAAAAACTCTTAGAATTAGAATGTGTTGAAAATCTTTTTAAAAAGTGGCAGCCAAATGCTGAGTCACCATCACCATTAACAGCACTGTGGAGTTATTTGTAGTCATGAGGCAATCTTTTCATACCGAGTCTAGACTGGGTAGATGTACATCTTATTTCAGTATTACTGACTTGATATTGTAAGATAAGATCTGTCACTGTAATTGTGCTTTCAGATTTCGATTATGGCACAACGGCAATGCGCATTCACAGTTATCTATAGTGTGTACTTAAGTGGTAGACACAGTCTGTAATTAACCTAAGAACAAACAGCATGACACCATATCCATACACTTTAGAGACAATCTGACACCCATGAATGCACAGAGACATTCAAACCACACACACACACACACACACACACACACACACACACACACACACACACACACACACACACACACACACACACACACAGCGATCAGAGTGTTTCATTAGTAAGGAGCAGATATATTACCCTCCCAAAGGAGACATTGACCAAGAGGCCATTGATCTACTGAGCTAAGCCAATCTGTGTGTGAGTGTGTGTGTGTGTGTGCGTGCGCATGCATGTAGAAACTAGCCTACTGATGGAGTCTTTCAGTTGTTAGAGTAAGCACAGTAAATCTAATCCAGTTGTGTTTAATGGAGAGAGAAAAAGAAACAGGCTGTTGACATATTCATTAGGTCCAATTACTCCATCCAATCACTGCCATCTCACTCACTCAACAGATAAAGACACAGAGAGAAAGGAAGCGAGAGCATCAGCAATATTTATGTTTTGGCAAGCTACCAGGAAAAAAAAAAAGAAAGATTGATAGTACTTGAATGATAAATAAAAAACATATTTATTCCACTTACTGAATGACAACATGGTGCATTTGGAGGCATCTAATATCATTTGATCTCATTCAAGCCTGGCAGAGTGCTGAAGTGTAAATCAATCTGGCTAAAACTGGAATTACTCAATTACACAGTTGTATTGATGACTCAATAAGGATCGCCGGGGCTCAGGGGTTGGAATCGTGACTTATGGTAATAATACAATGACACAGCCACATTTCCCATAACGAGCTCATTGTAAACACTAACAATCACAGGCAAAAACAAGAAAAAGCTATTTCTGGTGACATAGCATCTGCTGTGTGAGTGAGCGTGTGTGTGTCTGCGTGTGTGTGGGCTTGGTTGCTGCCATCTACATGTGTGGAACTTGTAATTAGCTTTCTAGCTTGTTCTCTAACATTGGATGCGAAGGTAATTGGTGCTTTTGGACACTCGCTCTCAATCTCTGTCAACGTGTGTGAGTGAGAGAGAGTGTGTGTGCGTGTGTGTGTGATTGTTGTAGTGTCTGTATTTTGGAGGATGGCCAAACCATTACTGTGTGCTCAGCCTGCTCTAAAGCAGCTTGTGATTCATTAGTAATGAGTCTATTTGCAACCTAAATGAGTGTTTGAGTGGCCGAACAGCGACGTGTGTGATGTGTCCACTTACTCTGCACGCCGCTGCTCAACTATTTTGTAGTAAAGCATGTAAAACACACCCATTCTCTTTCTCTGACACACACACACACACACACACAGAGTGATGTAGGAATGTTTTGCAAATGTAAAGTATGTTTTTTTTTGTGTGTGTGTGTTTGTTCAGCCAGCATGAGAAGCTCATGTGGAGATAATGAAGTCAGTCAGTTGTGTCATTAATTACTGTTTTACACCTGCTTGTCTCAGCTAATTAGACATGCTGACACACACACACACACACACACACACACACACACTCACCATACGCATGCACAAATGCAAACTTTATACAATAACACGTTTGTGCGCACAGAAAAAAAACACATATTCTATCACACTCAGACTCACACGCAAACTTCCAGACAAGTTTTTTTTTTTTTTTTTACACCGACAAGTCAAAAATACATTCTCATTTTCACTTTGAGGAAGGTGAGATGGCACTGCTAAACACAGCATGGCTCGGGAATCTCTCTCCCTCTTTTTAGTCTCGCATACAAACACGTCTTTGTACACCTCCTTCTCCCCTTTCTCACTCTGTCAGTCTCTCGTCCTTGCACTCTTCCTTCCTGCGCGCGTTTGGTTCCCACTGTCTCTCGGTGCACCGTATAGTCTATTCTGTGCTTCGCTCGCAGTACACGCACAAACACAGAGACACACAGACACACACATTATCTCCCAGTCTTTAAAGTCTCTCTCTTTCACTCTCAGTGTATGTGTATGTGAGACACTCTGTGAGAGGGTGTGTGTGTGTGTGTGTGTGTGTGTGCGTGTGTCTCCACCCAGCCCATTTTCTCAACAAAGGCCACAGCTGCTGCCGGTTTGCTGAATAAAAGATGACAGAGCCATGATATCAGGAGATTACCAGCTAACGAAACAATGATTTTGTCCAATTTAAATAGCAACATCGGTTGCATCACAAGCACTTCGCATGTCAACTGTGATATGATAATGTTTGCTACTGACTGAAAACTGTTTTCATCTGCTCAGAGAAACTCCCTGTCTCTGCCTCTCTCCTCTTTTTGTTCTCTTACTACCAGTCTCTCTCTCTCGCTCTCTCACCACACACATATTTACTCTGCCTCTCTCATCTTCCCTTTCTCTCTCTTTCTCTCTCTCACACACACAAACACACATACACACACACTCTCACGCGCACGTACAAACACACACACACAGAGCACGTAGAGCATATGGCTATTTCTCTCCTCTTTGAAGGGTTGCTTTGAAGCTATGGCACCCGTATCGATTGGCGCTCAGATGAGCTCGCTTCGCCAGAGCCCTGCGATTATCTGTCGCTTTATTTCAAACAGAGCGCAGGAGAGGGGGGCTTACACACCCATCACTCACTCACACTCTCACAGTCAGTTAGACGCTCATACATGAAGTGCGGACACGCGTGCGCGTCCACGCACAAACGGGGATAATGAGATGAGCTTACACGCCGAATCCCGATACTTAAGGCAAGCTGCGCCTCAGAACTGACAAGTGAGTGGTGAATGTTAAGAGAGTGAGGACATAGCAGGAGTTAAAAAAAAAAAAAACACACAATAAAGTCTGGCAAAGTGATGAAACTTAAGAGAAAAATTTCCCCCTACGGCTCTGCTCTGATTTAAAAAAAAATCTGTTCCTCCGTAGGAATTATGAAAACCTCTTTGGCGAAATGAACATTTAAACTAGAATGCAAAGCTGGTGTTAAAAAGGTTAAGCTCAGGGTCAAGGTGAACTTTTTTTTAAAAAACTTTTAACTAAAAAAAAAACTAAAAAAATAAAAATAAAAATAAAAAATATGTACTATCTCAGTTAACCGGGCATGGTCACCATGGTTTGGTTTGTGCAGACTGGAGCAGGGAAAATTTCGGCTTAATGCCCACAGGAGTGAGACGGAGAGTGAGCCAGGGTGACATGAAATGTTAATGGTCTGCCCAGAGCAGCAGAACCTCATAAAAGACTTGATTTAGAAACTACAGTGGCTTTCAGGAACAATGAACGCTGTCACATCACACACAGAGCTGGGTACATGCGCGCATGCACACACACTATCCACACACACATGCGGTCGACATACCACTCGTGCTTTGATTAAAACCTGGAGCTACGCTTCGGAGATGTCATTGAGAATAAACATTTCTGAGTGTGTAAATCATGTGCTAAAAGAGTATCACTCCTGGAAGCACAGTCAGACAACAATAAACAGGCCAACAAACAAACAAACACACAGGCACACACACACACAAAGATGACACAGAGCTGAATAAACATAGCATAACACAAACACTCGCATGCTGGTCCAATACTTACCATTATTCCAAGTGTCAATCATAACTATCTAACAGCTTATTGAAAACCAAGAGTGGATACATTAATTGGCTCAGGGCTAAAGTAGATATGTGTTTGTGACTCTACGGAGAGGGCAACCCCCTTGGTGGGACTTAATGAGGCCACACACATACACAAACACACACACCAGGTGCAACCACATGTGTGCACAAACACGGGAGCAAACGTCTAATTGCTGCGTTAAATGTTGGGAATTACCTTGATGCGAATGCTTGTTTATTCATGATGCTGAGGCGAGGGGATCACGAGGCTGACATTTAGTCTGTGTTTGAGAGGACAGACGGGAACAAACACATCCTGTACGCAGGAATGGCACGCACACACGGCAGACTACTACCAAATACATACACACACATACTGGTATGGTTTTCTGCACCAAAACACACACTAAATTAAATGTCACAACAGGGTTTCCTATTGATTTTAAAGCTGTGCATCAACTAAAGCGATTTATGATCAGAAGCATATCACTTCAGACTGGCCGAGCTGGTTTCTCGAGGTGAGAGCAGTGACAGTCACCTCAGAGCTTTTGAAAGAGACACTGTGATGTTTTAAAAAGTTCTGTTCCCCAAATGACTGATTCCAGGAAGATGTTAATAATGAAACATAACAAAATGTGTTACTCGTTGTTTTAGGTATGTTGAAGGGGCAACTTGCACTTTAATGACACTGGGAGACTCGCAAAAGATTAACAAGACCGCAAGTCTGTAGTCATATGAGGCTGCAATGCTCGTAAACAAAACTGCTAAACAGATACACAAAAGTTCTGGACAAATTTAAATTCTGACCGATTCGTGGGGCGAGCAAAGATCACAAAGGCCGTGACTGTTCACATTTACAAATGTCAACCTACCGGTGAGGCTGTAAGAAAAATAATGAAGGAACCTGAAAGATAATATCTTAAAAATAGTGCGATATTTTGCTGCACGAGTCAAAATCTGAAAACTGGAAAGCTGCTGCTGATGCCATAGGAACAGTGAGGTAGTGAGTGTACAACACACCAGTATAGTGCAACTTAACCCTGTTTCATTTCATTCATTGAAATCTTTATAGACGGTGTATTTGTCTTTTGCACCTACTTTACCTCAGAGATGAACGTTTTCATTCAGAATTATTCACCTGTTATCAGCTCAAGGTTGGCGATCACTCTTAATGGAGTGAATTTTTCTCACAGCTGCTTCAAACAAATTTCAGTTTTGTTTGGTAAATGTGCACTATACATTTTATACAGTGTTACTGTATAGTAAATATCTTTTATACCATCTATATTTTATATATATTTTAGGTGTGTGTGTATGTGTGGGTGTGTGTGTGTGTGTGGATCATTTGTAGCACTGTCAAAAGTAAGAAGGTGATTGGTTA
The DNA here is from genome assembly GCA_037176925.1 of Amniataba percoides. NCBI lineage: Eukaryota > Metazoa > Chordata > Actinopteri > Centrarchiformes > Terapontidae > Amniataba > Amniataba percoides. The sequence continues at coordinate 17,562,067 of JBAJHX010000051.1, read as the reverse complement.
CTCAACACGACACCTGCCACCTGTCTGGTTATATAGAGCTCATCGTGTGTGTGTGTGTGTGTGTGTGTGAGGTGTGAATGCGTTTGTGTGTCCAAGAGCAAAGGAGGTCTGGAGAGGTTGAGAGAGGGATGTCTGGGTGAGTAAGTTTATTAGCTGAGGTGGGAGGTTTATGTGCATAAGTGCACCTATGAGAGCCTGAAAGAAATGAAAATGTGTGTGTGTGTGTGTGTGTGTGTGTGTGTGTGTGTGTGTGTAGGTGTGTGTGTGTGTGTGTGTGTGTGTGAGGGAAAGACTCTGGGGGAGAAAGAGTGTGTGAATGTGCATGCACGTGCATGGTGTGGTGTGTGTGAGTGTGTATACTCGTTAGGTCGGTATCCAACCACTGCAATCAGCGGTAATCCTGACTCAGCATCAATAATGACCCCATTAGTCACAAACCCCTACTGGTGCACACACACAAACGCACTTTAACACACACGCACACACGCACACAGATTGCCAGATGGACACTTCCTCTCATTAGCGTGTACATGTGTGTGTGTGTGCAGGCACATGTGATATCCTCACACACATACAATGTGTAATGTGAGAGTGCTCGATGCACCGCAGCTCAAGATCAGTCGTCCTCTCACCACTGTCAGTGCAGGTGTTAAGCTGCATAGATTAAAAATAAAGTGTAATATGTGAAATTTCAAACTGTAATTGCAGCTGAACAGGGGAATTTTTTTTGTAGGTGAATTCTATGAAGGACAGCGTTTTAAATAGCTGATCCAAGATCAGGTTTTGAGGAAAATCTTATTGGCTCTCACTCTAAATGAAATGACTCTTTTTACAATAACCATGCATGCAAATGGTCGTGTGTTTCTGAAACGTATGGCAATACTTTATGCAAAAACACCCTCTCTCGTTAAATATGCACAAAAGTGCCCTTTGGTTTGATCATGTCTTTCAATGGATGCTTTTTAATTTTATGCATGCATGAAAGAAAGTTTCCATTTGACTTTCACACCGAAAGAAAGACAGATGTGGTCAAAACAAAACAAACTGATATCTAAAATTAGTTTCCTTCAGTGCTGTTGCAAGGGCATAGAGAACGATTTTCAAATGTACAGCAAATTCAAATTCATTTATGTCATTTTGTGCTTGTATTTGTCCTGCACTGTGGACATTAGAATCTATTTTTCTCTGTTCTAAAAAAGTGAAATAACAAAAAAAAAAAAGCAAAATGCAGAAAAACAACAACAACAAAAGCCAAGGATCAGACTTGAATAGAGACAGGGGTCATAATCTTGGGCCACATGGTGACAACTGGGCTGTCTCCATGGCAACGGACCAATTATCTGCCATGCGACATTGAGGTGCGATTGACAACGCTACACAAAGCCATAAAACTGGACATACAATGAAATCCACTCATTGTATTACATGAATATGAGCACATTCTAAAGCCTGGAGTGTGTTATCCTGCCTCTGTGTGTGAGTATTTTAACTTGTGTAAACAGTTTTATGTATGTTAATCCACTCTTTGTTCCATGATATTACTTGTGTGTTTGTGTGGAAAGAGGGAGGGAAAGGAAGAGCAAGAACATGAACGAATGAAAAAACAAAAGAAAAAACAAAAAGAATATAGAGACATGCACGCGCGCACACACACACACACACACACACACACACACACACACACACACACACACTTACACACACACACACATATGTCTCCACACACAGACAGTCTGATGTGAAAGATAAATCCAGTGAAAAGATGTATTGCTGACAGTGTAAAGATCAAAGGTCATTTTCCAAAGGTTAAGATCCAGTCAGCAAGAGCGGACCACAGGAGACCTCACCTCTGCAAGACCCTGTCTGCATGTGTGTGTGTGCGCTGTCAGTGTGTGTGTGTGTGAAATAGACACACAGAGTGACCATATTTTCTAGCATGTAAGGATGTTTGTCACAGAACCCACAGTAGGTATGTTATCTTCCCTTAATGTCTGTGTGTGTGTATATGTGTGTGTGTGTGTGTGTGTGTGTGTGTGTGTGTGTGTGTGTGTGTGTGTGTGTGTGTGTGT
>JBAJHX010000051.1:17520020-17552847 GCA_037176925.1 Amniataba percoides | reverse complement strand
ACACACACACACACACAAAGCATCCCCTCATGCCTTCTGTTCTAAATTTACACCTAACATGAGAACAGGAGAATGGGGGAGGAGGCAAGAAGGAGCAAGGCAAAGGTAAGGGAGTGTGGAAGGAGAGTGGAGGAAGAGAGGCCAGAAGCATGGAGACGGTGGGTGGAGAGAAGAGTGCACGGGAAACGAGCGCAGGGAGAGGTGAGAGAAGCGTGGACAGAAGTGAGGAAGAGGCAAAACTAAAAGAGGAACAGAGGAGAGGAGAGGAGCCAAATTTAATTTAGACAGCGGGCAAGAGAGATGGAGAGAGAGGCGGGGTGGTGGGGAGGAGGGGGGACGGAGAGAGTTAGATAGACAGGGAAAGAGGGAGGGAGGGAGAAGGACAGCGGTATATTAGTCAAGGTGTCCAGTCTATGTATTGCCTGCTGTGCAATACCACCCCTCTGATTTACTCTGCCGAGTGACTGATGAGAAGGAGGATGAGAAGGAGGGATGCAGAGATGAAGGGATGAGAGAGGAGGGAGGTCTCGCAACGAGCGTTTAGGCCAAATTAACGGCACCTCATAAATTAGACTAACAGCCAAAGCGGAGGGGCTGGAGGGGAGGGGCAGTGGAAGTGTGTGTGTGTGTGTGTGTGTGTGTGTGTGTGTGTGTGTGTGTGTATGTGTGTGCATTTCTGTGTACACAAGTAAGTATGTGGCGCGCATGTATGTGAATGATGACATGTCAAGGGGGAACAATTTGAACCAATGCAAACAGATTACGCTCTGATAAAGTAGCGATATCCAACCGCTCACTCACACAAACACAATCTTCCCTTGATTACCACACGCTCGGAACCGTTTTTCTGCTGCATGATGCGCTCATAAACTGAAACAGCGGGGAGATTGTACACGTTGAGGACGCTGAATTTAACTTGCCCACCTTTTTCGCTCACGGAAGAGCCTCGCACAAAGCGCCGTCATCGTGAATTTGACATGCGTGGCCAACAGATTTTTTGAGCGTATCTGCATGCGACCACGCCAAATGTTCACACGTCACTCACTTTCATTTATTCTCCATCCAAATTTGCTCCTGGCAGCCAAAGCGCGAGACATCTTTTCATGGTTTTGTTCAGGCTACTCAGAGCACCCGGTTAAGGTCAGGGAAAGGAAAATATCTTGGCCAAATGTTGAAAAAAAATTAACACTGGTTCGACGCTGATTTAACATGAACTGTATCGATTTTTTTTCCAACCAAAACCACATTGTTTCTCCAGCCTTCACGAAGTGGCCTTGCAAGCACAACATGTGGCACACAGGATACAAATCCCACTCTCAGGTCTTAAAGTCCTGCTTGCTTTGTGTGCCCAATCACCCCCTCCCACACTCTCAGTCATTTAGTAGGCTAAGGATGTCACTCTTTATGTCAGAAATTATATTTCCTTCATAGAAATATATGTATTGTGGGAGACAGGGTTACTGTGCGCGTACTGTATCAGTTTACACAAGGCTTCACACTCCTTTTATTCCCTTTTATATGACGTTAAAGTGCAGCGACTCAACCTTCTCCCTCACCATGTATGTTTTCTGTTGCCGCTGAGGCTGCACGTAGTGTAAATCCTCCACCGTAAACCTTATTTATGTTGCTCCCTGCACATTCTAAAGAAATGTTAACTCTGTCAGAGGTGCGGGCACTCGCCGATCGCTGTGTGATTACAGTGGTGCTTGACTGAGTGAGATACTAATACAAACACGCACGCACAAACACACACGGACACAAACGCGCCAACCCACCCACACACACACACCAATCTTGGCGGCGTAGAGTTGATGCTCAGAGTGATTAAAGCGGCGTGCCTCTGAGTGTGTCACCTGGGTGCTGCTGTATCTTAAATCAGGACAGTGGGGCTCAGATTGGGTATTGACTGGCCCGCAGAAGTCTCCATCCATCACGCTGAGAAACGATAGCACAGAGGCCGCCCTGATGTACCCATATACCACTGATGTTGCTCACTGGCTGGCTGAGGTGACGTAAGGTTGGGGTTATGGCACGGGCTGTTATTTATACTGCATGGTAAGCAGGCGGAGAGGCGCGTCTAACCGGCAGATGTGGACTGACAGGCGACACGTCTTCCGTCAAGGTATGGATACACACCCGTTCAGAAGCTTACAGAGAGGCAGGTGCACCTGTGACAAACACAGGCTGACAGACACATATGCTCAGACGTGCGGCACTTATCGTGAGAGATAAGACGTCCTTTTCTGTCTCCGTCCTGTTGTCTCTCACTCAGCGATACACACGCACACGGACGAGCGCACATACCCCGAGACGTACCACTCTGTTTTGAGGGCCTGAGCAGCATCTTTTGACTGTGTGCCTAATGATAATAAATGAGCCATCATGGGTGGGGAGGGAGGCACTAAGTCATCCCCTTCATCGACAGGAGGAAGACTGGGAGCCCCAAGGTCACCCCACTGTCAGCATCACTCTCCCTAACGACTCCTCTCACGTGCACACATGCATGCACGCACAGGCAGAGTGACACAGTGAGCGCCGAGCCATGTTCGGGCATATTCACAGACATGAACCCGCCAGAGCCCACCTGGAAGAAAAGAAAAACTGCTTCTAAGATACTTTACAGTAATTATCTTGGGGCTCAATCTTTAAGTTGTTGTTGTTTAAGGAAATTAAGGTACCTGCCAAAAGGTGACATCATTTCATATCTTCAGACAGAACTCCATTTGTGATGGGAACTTTTTCCTTTTAAAGCTTTTACTGAGGCAAGATGCTGCTCCATCTAATTTAGACTGTGAGACTCTGAGTTCACAAATTACCCAGATTAAAACAATCAAGAATTTAAAAATAAAAAGCAGAGATTAGAGAAAGGTCAGAAAGAGTACAGCGAAGATGTGTGACATATGGTTGGAAATCACTATTTTAATTTTCAAGTCTCTCAAAAGAGAGGAAGACTCTCTACAGCCCATTAATTGGTGATGATTGCCTCGTAAACCTGATTTTAATACTTAAGCAGTCAGTTATAGAACATTTTTAAGAGAGACAAACTGAACTTTCCAGTTCACTGGTGGTGACCCTTCACTTGTGCCTGCCGCCCTGCGCAACGTACAGAATATCACCAGCCTGCCTTTCCCTTTGGCAAAACAGCACCAGATCAGATCAGCTGAAGAAGACGAGCATTGCATAACTGAAACATGTCTCTATAAACCCCCCCTGACCCTCCTGATTTCCGGCCCTCTCCCTAATAAGCTGCCATGCACTGTCATCTCTCAGAGGCACAGATCAGAATTCAAATCCGGAGAGGGGGGCCAAGTGCATCGCTCTAGCCAAGAGACACAAACTAAAGGAGTCCAAAGCAGTGAATGTTATTAATGCTGTACTAAAAATGTAAGTTTGTGGGAGAGAGGAGGCATCAGAAGACGCGTTGGAGAAACGAAGGGGAAGGCAGCACTGTGGGAATTCTTTTCTCACACACACACACACACACATACACAAACACACATATGTACACACACATGTATAGATTACACGTGCACGCATGCATGCATGAGCGCACACACACGCACAGGTTGCAAGTTTAGACTGGTGCTGTAGAAAGCTAATTTGCACCACATTGAAATGCATCTCAATTAAAGAGAAACACATCGAGGTGCCAGGGGAGGAGAGAAGAGAGAGATGTGAGAGAACGGGAGGGAGGAACGGGGTGTGAAACAGATAGTGTGTGAGAGTATGAGAGTAATAGAGAGGGAGGGGGGGGGGGTTGGTGAGCTCAACTGTATTTGGCAAGGGAAGAAGGGAGGGAGAGAGAAAGAGAGAGGGAGAGCGAGTGTTTTCATCTCCCTCTCTTGGAAAAACATCTCATTTTGGGATGAATCAGATTTAGAAAGGGTGTTAGGAGGTTGAGGCGCAGCTAAAATCCTAACTAACTTCAACCTCGTTATCACCAGCTCTTTGGTTTTGTGCCAGCACACCAGGGCTGTCCCTGCAAAAACTGTGTGTATCGGTGTGTGCGTGCACTTGTACTCGGATATTTTTAAGCCCAAGGCCATGTACTGTTTGACAAGATGGGTGGATACGTCCAAGAAACAATAAGGTTTTACTTAAGTGTGTAGGCAACGGAGGGGCCTGCGTCAGTGTGTTTTTGGTATTTTTGGGGAATGTGTCGAACACTTCGTTTGTCATGTTTGACAATGTTAAAAATTGGATAATGTGCGTGAGTGCATTTGGGTGCGTGCGTGTGATTTAGAGAGAGAGAGAGAACAGACAACAACCGGAGGAAAGGCAGAAAAAAATAAACACACACACACACTTACAATCTGTCACATGGAAAAAAATCAGGATTGGCTTTGTATGCCGCTACCATTTTGCACGGACTGTCATGTTTCTTAATGCTGCGATGGTGCTGCCAGCCCACCATCTTAACAACAACGGCGAACACTAGTAGATCCACTCTCCCACACTGTCAAAAGATACTCAACTTATCTGCCTCTTGCGAGATCCCCCCAACCCGGCATTTGACTCTGCTCCAGTGCGAGTCACACAGCTCTTAGAGCGAGGAGCATTCTGGGAAATCTCGTCCGTTTGATCTCATTCTGGTGTAAGATGTGGCGCCGCACTCCTGACTGACTGCAGCGCTGTGACACCGTTATCATCGTGATGTAATGCGCCCAACCTCCCTTTTTTATTATGTCTATCAGCGATGATCAGATGATCAGGACTCTAACTAAGAAGAGCGCTCTCCTCATCACCACCTTGGCTGCCATCAGTGTCCGCATGCGGCCTCAGAATCATTTTCACCTGACAAAAAAAAAACTGATGGAGGTCGGCGAGGGTAACTGATTGGCTCGTTGCATGATTGCCTGGCCACGTCTACGATGAGGTTTGAAATCTCTCCAGAAACTTGTGAGAATCAGAGACCGAAACTCATCTGAGGAGAGTACTGGAGGTAAATTGAAGAGGGATGATATGGAACTCTCTCCCATTTAGATAAATTGCCTTTGATATGTTATTACTTTTACCTTAAATGTAGCTAGAAAACATGGAATAAAGTCCGATGATTAAATATCACCCACTGGTAGTGCATCATTTCCTCTACTGCAAAAAAAGAAACACTCAGCAGAGATGCAGCACAGTGGACCCTCGACTGCTGCCCAGCGACTCCCCCCCCTCTCGTGCAACCTGAGTTATCAGCGAGCGGCCTTCGTTTTCGTTTAAGTCGGTGGTCTTGTTCGGCCAATCCTCTTAGCCTCCCTTATGTTTGTTCTGCGGTCGCGTAGCTAAGCTAAAATAAGCAGTGGCGCTCTTTCATTCGAAACCTCGCGCTGGTGACAAGCATGTCAAAGTCAGAGGAACCAGCCGTGCGTCAGCGAAGGCCCTGACAGCTAAATATATAAATATATGAGCTAAAAAGAAAAACTGCTTACATGGGTTTTCCTCTTCCTCCAATACTTTGAGTTAGCATAATCTCCCTCTCTCCCCCCTCTCTCTCTCTCTCTCTCTGTCCCTCTTTTCTTTTTTGCTCACTTATTCCTTCCTTGCATACACATGACTGAGCAGAGCTGCCACACACACACACACACACAGGCCTGGGTACATGCCTCACCACGGTGGCCCCGTCTGTACTGTACACGGCCGATAAAACACCCCGGCAAAACTCCTCAAACAGCCTCCACCGGCACTTTGTCATGTCCCGCGTGTCTTTACGGCCCCTCGATCTGCCCTTGATGACACCGCTTATGAGCCTTTAAGCGTCCCCCCTCTGCTGACAGATCGAGTTGTCATTACATTAAGTAGGGCCTCTCTATTAGCGCAAATGGTGGCACATAACCAGATAATCGGCCGTGGACAGCAAGTGTGGCTATGTGGGAGGTGAGATGCTAACGGATGGTGTGTGGGAGAGTAATGTTTTATGTTGGAGGAAGTGTGATATCTCCATTATAGACAGGCTTAATTGATAAACAGGACAATAAAAAGCACCAAATGGCCCCATAGATTCCTGCCGTAGGATGTCACTATATATATAATGGGGAGTGATGGCACTGACAATAATGGCATATTAAGCAGAGGCTTTAGAACAATATCAATGTCATCATTGCAGGGAAATAAAAGACTAATAAAACCCCTCTCATATAAAAAAAAAGATGGAGGAAAGGGGGGGGCAACTCTTCCCTGAGGGATCCCTCAAATGTTTCTTTCTCCTCACACTCCTCTCACCTCATCTCTCCATCACACCGGCTCTATTTTACTCTCCTCGCCCTCCGTGAGAGGCAGACTGACTGCTAATTGTCACAAATGGCCACGTTTAATTCCCGTGCATAATAAGCGACAACTTCCACTGAGAGGAGGAGGAGAGGAGAGGAGAGGAGAGGGGTGCAAAAACACTTCTTTTCTATAAAAACAAAAAGACAATTCTGTCCTTTCTTTCTGTCTGTCTGTCTTTCTTTCTTTCTTTCTTTCGGCTTCAGGCGTGAGAAAACACTCCACGAAACGCTTCAGCAAAGTGTTTCGCGGAGGGAGATCACTGACAGAGGAGGGAATGAAAGAAGAAGAAGAAGAAGAAGCAGACAAAAGTGACCGGCTCGCAAATCGGCACAAACAATCAGATGGGGCACTTTGACATGTTTCTGTTTTTTTCTGCAGAGAAAACCAATGAAACAGCACTATATAGAGAGAAAGAGACACAGAGAAAGAGAAAAAGAGAGAGAAAGAGAGAGAGAGAGAGAGAGAGAGGTGGCTCACCACAGGATCCGGATCAGAGCTCGGTGTACGGAGAATCCCGAGGAGTTTCCCCTCGTCTTTCTGCGCCCCAAGTTGAAGGCAGCGGCGAGGCAGACGCGCTCCCACAGTCCCGACTCAGCTGAGCAGAGGAGGAGAGGAGAGGAGAGGAGAAAAAAAGGTGAGAGCACACTGAGGGAGGGAGAGAAGGAGCAAGCCTGTGGGCTCTCTCTCTCATCCCGGGCGGCAATCGAGGTCAACCCGCCCCCCCCCCAACCACCCACCTCCAACAACAACCCACCCACCTCATCTTCATCTTCATCTCCTCTCTCTCCACCCACCCCGGTAAATACATTTAAAAAAAAAAGTAACATCAATAATCACACACGTTAAGCGCACTAATCCTGGTCCGTACCTCTGAAAGCAGACAGGATGGCCACCGGTGAGAGAGAGAGAGAGAGAGAGAGAGAGAGAGAGTGAGAGATGGGAAGATATATATAAAAAAAGGAGCGGGCAAGGCAGCGGCTGTCAGATTTGACTTCAAACTGATGCTGACGATGCGCACCGAGATAAGCTCCGGAGGAGAGAGAGAGAGCGAGAAAGAGAGAGAGAGAGGGAGAGAGAAGGAGGGAGGGAGGGAGGGAGAGATCAGAGGTGCGGTGGTGAGAGGCAGATTCAGAGAGGTTTGATTTAACGATCCCACCACTTATTAAAAGTTGTGCAGGTGTCGGCCCGGATGTGAATCGGACCCAAACGCGACACGTGACCTCGTCAAAGGTGTCACGGTGAATCATTTCCGATTCTTCGGCCAAAAGGCACCTGATGTGTCTTTACAAGTTTTATAATCAGCAGCACGGCCAACTTGGAGCAAGCAGCACCAATGAAAGACACACACACACACAGATAGTAAAAAAAAAAAAACTTTTAAATATGTTGCATGTTGCTCATTTACATCATCAATAAAGGTTATTTGAATTTTTAAAAAAAGAGAGAAGGAAAAGGGGGGGGGGGTTTCTAACTTCAAAATGCACGAGGCTTCCTTCATGCTCTTCAAGGTGCATCCTCCTCAAAGATGACCAGAGACTTTTTGGCTTGCAGCCAGATGTACCTCAGGTGGTGGAGGCGTCTCAAGAGACAGGCAGCACTAACTGAGTTTATCATGCACATGTTCATTTGGTAAAAAAAAAAAAAAAAAAAAAAAAAAGAAAAGAAAAAAAGAAAAATAAGACTTAAAAATTCAAGATTCCTTCGTAATATTGATGAATCTCTGAAAATATATAAAAAATATATAAAAATATATGCAATGTTCCATTTTAAAGACTTTCTTTAATGCTGTCATGCACTGACACACACACGGTAAGGCTTCATTTTACAGCAGCGTTTTAAAGCAGCATCGGGTGACCTTGTCTTGAAAAAGGCGAAACCCTTCACAAACATTAGTAGATTAACCAACTGTTGGGAAATACCAGCTGTGCAGAAAAAAGGGGCAGAGGCGCTGTTTCACACAGGAAAATGCCTCGTATTTAATGAGCGTGGTTTAGGCCATCATCGCCAAACTAAATTGATTATGAGACAAGATGCGTCAACATCTGGGTGGCTTACCAACCTCATCTTTCGCAAATTTCCTTGGGGGAAACACTGCGTGTGCACGACGGGAGATGGGGAGGAAACAAAAAGGAGAGCGAGCGAACAAACGGATGATTCTGTATCCGCGTGTCAGAGCTTTCATACATTCATGATGGGGTTGGGAGGGAGGGGACTCGCACTACATTTCTCCCTTCATGTGTCATGTTAAACGCACTGGGATGTCTTGACGTTTTTCATGAAAAGTTAAACCCCAACGCGACACCGCGGGCAGCGGAATATGAAATGCATTTCACTCCATCGCCCCTCGGCCAGATGACACAGGTGACACTTCCTGTGCTCCTCTGGGGCTGCCTGGAAACGTCCAGTTCACACACAGTCGACGGGAGGAGGGAGATCCTAACTGAGCTCAAATAAAGACCTCTGTCCTCTGGTAAAATATTACAGCACCATCACAGGACTATAACAATAACAGGAGTTAAAAGCTGCAAAAATGTGTGTAGGTGTAATATTTCATTTTCATGTGATTCCTTCTTTTTCTGTGTGTGAAACAGTGCCAACCGCTGTAGTATTTCATTTTACTAGTATTTTCTTTTTCGCACTTTCATATTATACTTTCATATCAAAGATTCTGCAGGCAGAAGGTTTGTGTCCCATTTCCCGAATATCTCCTCTTTTATTAAGTGCAGTTTTGACTGCTGGGTTGACGGCTGTTATTCACAAAGCAAGAATGGCAGACTTTTGGACACTCTCCTGCGAAAGGACACAAAGAGAGAAATGTAGAGGTGGGGAAAAAAAAGAGGACGGAAGAGGGAGGGGAGCAGATGGATGGAGCTGAGCAGGAAAAGGGGCAAAGTTCGCGGTGTGATCCGGCGTCCGTCTCGTGCCGCCTCTCCTGTCCTCCGAGAGAAGAAGAGAGGAGAAAAGAAGAGGATGAGGAGGAGGAGGAGAATAATTCCAAGTGCTGAATCTTTTCTTTTCATATCTCATTCCTGAGTCACCGCTTCATCTGTCCACCTACCCCCAGCTCTCCTTTCCTGTCTCTCTCTCTCTCTCTCGCTCCGTCTCCATCCTTTCTGTCTCTCCACCCCCCCTCCTCTTCTCTCTCTCTCTCTCTCTCCCTCTCATCCGTCCCTTACTTCCCTGCCCTCCCTCTCTCGCTCTCTCTCTCTCTCTTTCTAGGAGCATTTCTTGTTTGTTCATGCACCCGAATGTCTGCAACATCCTGCTCTCTATTTACAGAGCATGTGGGATGAAATGTGTGTGTGTGTGTTTGTGTGTGCGTCAGCTTTGTACTTGTGTAACTCCACGTATCTGTATGTACATGCATGTGAGTTCGCCCGTGTGCTTTCTGTTATATGTCCAGCATTGCATAAATGTTGGATTATTGATCCGCGCTCACACTGCGCCGTATGCAGCGCTTTGATTTCCGCTCACCCAAATGTTAACCATCTGAAACTGTTTACTCGAGGAGACAGCAGCGTTAAAAGATACTTCCCCGTATGTGAATCAATGAGTCAACCGGCCCGTTAGATAATTGGTTGATCAATCAGATCGTTTTCATTTCTCCTTGCGAAGGGCAGATGGGGTCGAAGTCATAGGTAAGGGCAGGAGTGCAAATCATAAAGCCTTTACTTTCCGGATTTAAAGTTTCAGACTCTCCTTGTGTAAAGCTACGTTGGCTTCAGAGCGGTTTATTTAAGACACTCTGGGACTCAACACTTCACTAGATTTAGGCCTAAACCTGGATTTCAAGGTGATGAATCTTATTGCTATGCACCTGCTGTTATATCTGTATCCATCTGTCCATCTGTATTCGCTTTCATGATTCACCCAAATAATAAGTAGAAAATTCTTTGTCTGTGGCTCTTATGCAGGCTGGTCTAGGCCGGCAGCTTGCCCATGCTTTACTGTGTGTATAAAACATTCGCAGACCTTGAAGATTGGTGGAATTTGTTTTGTTTTGTTTTGTTTTGTCTTTTCGAAGATGGAACAAAGTTGAGTTTTCCCTTTGACGTTGCAGAGCTGGTTGTAAAATCTTATGCAATTTTTGTGCGCTCAGAACTCCTTCGGACACAATTTTCCCCCTCAGTCCTTTTCAATGGGGTCTCCTGTGAACAGGCACTGATGGGGTCACTGAGTCGGCCAAAGAATCAATCTCATGTGCAATGGCACAGAATAAGTCCCATTGGAAAAGTCTTAATGCTATATCGAGGCAAACTCCTCATCCTTTTGTCTTAATTATCCATCCCCTGGGCTGTCATCATTAAGGCAAGCCAGACACTGGGACATATTTGGCATTATATTTTTAATGCTACAACAACCGGTTCAGTAAAAAAACCACCACAGATTATTCACAGCGTGTGTCTTGGCTCGGCTCCATATACTGTGACACATTATTATATCTCAGCCCTCCCTTTCTTCCCCTCCTCGTCCTCCTTCATTTCCCCCCCTCCTCGTCTCCTCCAGTCACCTCCTCTCTTCCCTCATCCTCGCTTTTCCTCTCCAGATGCTTTTTCCTCATCCTCTCTGGAATGAAAAGGGTGAAACAAAGCAGCTTCATACATGTTCTGTAGATTCGCTTACAAGGTCTATATTGCTTTGTGTGTGTGTGTGTGTGTGTGTGTGTGTGTGTGTGTGTCTGCTGTGAGAGTGGGGCTGACGGTGCATTGTATGTGTGCCAGTTGTTTGTGTGCCTCTCAGTGTGCAGCAGGAAATTCAAAAACTAGGCCATATCGACCACCCAGGGGTTTGAAAGCTCAGGGGGTACCAAAGCAACATGGTTTAAATAAGAAAAAAAGAGCGTTTCAAACGCCATAAAGGGAGGAAAAAAGACAACGCATATGCACATTCTCACGCACACAAACAGACAGGCATACACGCACACACACGCACAGATAGGCACCCCTCCCATCTGATAAACCTCTGGCTCACATTGTGTTCAAAGAGTAACATCAAACACTTAATCACACACATATCTAAATAAATCTTATGCAGCTTGATAAACATCCATGTTTCATTTATACGTCCCTCCTCCGGCTTGGTGGCCAGCCATTTTCCTATAGATTAGGGCTTCCCCTGCTGACAGCCCCAGAGCGATGAGCTGCAGACCTTGTCACTATCGATCCAGCTCGGAGGATAATGGATATGAATGGGATTGGCTCTGATTGGTTTTGAATTTTATCTCAGAGGTGGCGGTTTAACTCAGCCTTTGACTCCATCAGTCATCGGAAGGGTTAAAGCAAAAACTTTTAGCCGTGCGTATTCAGAGGAGCGTGTGCTGGGTTTTGAATTCACACAGAGGAACAAGAGGACAAGAATTAATTTTCCAGTGTGAATCGCTTTTTCTTTTTCGACTTTCATTTTTGTTAAAGCTTAAATGTTTGAGAAAGCAAAATAAACTCCCACGAGAGTATTACTTCTTGTCTGTGTGCAAGAGGGTGGGGGTGGGATTTAAGTGTTTCTCTTTCAAGATGACAGGGAATATCAATATTGCCATTAATATCAGCCTATATCGTCCTCTGCCACTACAGGTCACCACCGCCCAACTGTAACTCCATTTAGACATTGATTATGCCATTTCACTGTTGACCTCAGGCTCTGACATGTCAGGAAATAGAGCCATAATGTAACCTCACACCGTAAGGTTAAGTCACCCTGCTGGATATTAGAGATTTAAGAAAATATTTATGATATCTGCTTTCAATTGAGGAAGGGGAGGCAGTAACTAAACACACTGAGTCATCTTGAAGATTGTGGCCTCTACGCTTTTTATGTGAAATACACTGTTAGTTATATAACGCTTTTGTTCACCACTGCGTTTACTACCGCTACTGACTCACTATCATTAAAAGTGCAACCAAGCAAATGTGGCTATAAAGAAACATTAGCAGAGGATAATAAGATTGCAGCTTTTAAACAGAGTGACAGAGAGTTCATACTGTCACACACAGTTGAGCGCAATTTGTTGGATGACAATGGTGTTTAATGCACTTATTGTTGATTTGATGTGTTTACAGAATTCATTTTTCAAGTCCAAGGTGTTGACAGCAGTGTGTGCTCAGGTTCAGATTCATCTGTCACAAATAATAATACATGCTATGATTAAAATGAAATGTAGGTACGCTGGTTTCTTCGATTATACAATAACAATAAGTGTAATGCAGATAAGAATAGAAACAATTAATAAACAACAACGCTTGCTGTAGTAAGCAATTGTAAATAATCACTAAGCAAAAATAGGTAGGCAGTGTCCACATTTAGGATCCTGATGGTCTGAGAGTTGAAGCTCTTTCTAAGCCTCTATGTTAGCCTGGTGTTGCTGATATCTTGTTCCTGATTGCAGCAGGGAGAAAAAGCCAATGGTTGAAATCGTCATTTCTTTGCAGAGCCTGTGATATGTTCAGTTAAATGAACCACTCTTTGCTGTGCCCCGCAGTCCTGTTCAGTGCTGTTCTGATACCAGGCAGTGATGTTCTTCGACGCTCTTGAAGGTGCAGGAGTAAAAATTCCTTAGTATCCGAGGGCATATCCAGAATTACCTCAAGCATCTGAGGTGAAACAGCCTCTGCTTTTCCTTCTTCACCACACAGTCAGTGTGCAGCTCCCAGATCAGGCCCTTGGTGACGTGGACACCAGGGTGCTTGACACTGTCCACCGTTTCCACAGAGGACCTGTTGATGTTGAATGGGTCCTGTCGCCTCTTCCTAAACGTTTTCATTGTCATCTGTGATCAGGCTCACTGCAACGCCATCACAAGCATGGTGACGGTGTTTGAGTCTAAATTGACCATACATGTATATGTAAGAGGAGCACAGCAAGGGGTTCAAAACACAACCCTGGTAAGCTCCAGTGTTAAGCATGAGGTTAAATGAGGTGTTCCTGCCCACGTGCAACACCAGGAGTCTGGTAGGATGTAAAGGACCCACTTGCACAGTAAGGTCTTTAATCCCAGATCCTTGAGTTTTGTGAGGAGGCTGGAGGGAACTGTGGTGTCTGTGCACAGCAACTTCACACAGCTCTCCCTCTTGTCCAGGTGGAATAGGTTGGTTTGGAGGGATGTAATCTCTGACCAGCCGCACAAAGCATTTCATCACTACAGAGCTGAGTGCTGTTGGGCAGTCATCATTCAGGCGGCCTGATCTCGTTTTTCTGGGCACAGGAATGACGGTTGACTTCTTGAAGCATGTGGTCATGACCAACTAAGTGAGGGTTAAATATCATTGTTAACACTGATGCTAGTTTGTCACATAGTATGAGGATCCACTTGTCCGACTGTAAAAGAAAGATTAATTTATATTCACATCAAGGCGAATTACTGCAAATAACACCTCTTGGTTGACTGGATTTTTTTTCTTGCTTTATATCTGCGTATCTTAGGTCATTTAAGTGTTACTAATGTAATGTGAAGATGGAGACAAATACACAGCAGAATACCACAGTGAAAGTAAAGTTTTAAGTCCTGTGGAAAATTTAAATATGCAGTGTAGCATATCTGTATTATGTTATGGGGCAATGTTATAGAGATGCAAAGTCTGCCTCAATTCTAAAGTGGTGTGAAGTCCTTTTGCTTTCAAATGCTCCACTGCAGTTCACTGCACTTGAGAAAAGCCTGTCTCACAAAAGACAATTTGACAGGTAACAGTAGGAAAAGCACAGGTGCATAATACAATTAATGATGAATGAATTCCATTCAGCTGCTTTGGTTTCTGGGTTCAGGTATTGTGTATGCTGGCTCACTGTCACACTGCCATTACTCACTGACACACTTGAATAGAACAAAGTCGTTGATAATGTTACTGCTCCAACCTTGATAAGTTATAAGATGAAATCAACTTTATTAATCTGGGAAAATTTGCTTGGTATAGCAACTCAGTACTAAAACAAATATGAAAAGAAGTGCAGAAATAAATTTTAAAATAACAAGAATAGATATATAAATACATATAAAATGTATAGACTGCAAAAATGAAATAGATTTGGTATAATCATAAATGTACTATGTTCATCCTCCATATACACAGACTGGTACTGCACTAGTTGCATATAATATGATTAAAGTGATTAAGGATTCGTGATAGAGGTGACAGATGGTGATGATAAACAGCAGTGTTATATTATGTTGAAATAAAGAGTCTTATTGTTGGATGAAGGACCTGCAATGACGTTCCTTCCTGCACTGTGGGTGTATCAGTCTGTAGCTGATGGAGCTGCTTAAGGCCCCCACAGTCTCATGCAGGAGGTGACCCACATCCTCTACAGAGTCCGGTGGCAGCCCACAACAGCACTAGCCCACTTTACCAGTTTGTTCAGTCTTTTCCTGTCCCTCTTTGAACATCCTCCACCCCAGTTGCATAGAAGATGGCCACTTTGTAAAATGTTCTTTACAGTGTACGAAGAACCTTAGCCGCTCAGCAGATGAGGACGACTTTGGCCCTTCCCATACAGGACATCTGAGTTATCTGACTGGACCAGGTAGATGTCCCGACAGTGGATGTTAACCAGTGCACTCAGGGGCTTCTTCGTGCAGAAGTGTATGATCATTTCTTTTGTCTTATTGGTGTTAATGTAGTTCTGCCCACACCAGTCAACAAAGTCCTCCATAACCCTCCTGTTTTCCTGTTCGTTCTCTTCTGATAAACATCTGCTGAAGGTGGCAGTGGCAGTCTGCGTCGTCTCTGAAGTCTGATGTATAGAGGGTGAACAGAAAGGTAGAGAGCACCGTCTCTTGAGGTGTCCCTATGCTGCAGACCGCCACAACAGACATAGTAATGAAGCTGGTCTCTTGGTGAGGCAGCCCATGGTCCAGGCAGTAAAGTGTCAGTCCCCTCCCACTTACCTCAGCTTCCCCCGGAGGGGTGAACAGTATTGAAAGCACTAAAAAAGTCATATTGTCTGCTGTGAAAAAGGACTATCACAAAACACATGTGGGCTAGCTATGAATGTTTGGTTGTGGCTCAAAGGTCCTTGTGCTTTGTTGGCTTTCCTAGCAAATACAGAATGAAGCATCAAGCCAGTCTGACAGTTCAGAATTAATGCCATTGATTTGAACAGAGGAATGAATGACTGAGCCAGTGATATATTAAATATTTTGTGCAACGAAATATTACTTATTGCCACGGTTGCTGAAAGTTGTTTGGGGAAATAATAACACATTACTTACCTCTTCTCTCTCTAACAAGATTACATCATTACTTTTCCTCAAGAAAGTAATCACATTTTACATTACTAAAATGTATGTACTATGTAAAAGTCATAGTTTACCTGCAATTTAGATCTTGTTCAGAATTTGTCTGGCAGTCACTGATTCTGCTGCACATACAGTATGAAGGACATTTCCCTCATTACGCAGTCCAGTTTTCCTGTAAGAGTCACATTCATATTGGATGTTTGTTGTAGATTATCATGTTTATGCATGTTTAAACCTACTGATCGGCTGTGTGTAGTTTGATTTTCTCCCTGTTCCTGTGTGGGTTTTCTCTTACTTCCCTCCACAATCCAAAGACATGCAGATTAGATTAATTGGTGACTCTAAAACTGCCCATAAATAAATGTGTGAATGTAAGTGTGAGCTGTCATCCATCTCTATATTGTGGCTTATACTTTATATTGACTGGCGACCTGTCCATAATGTTAATGCCTCTCACCCAATGCAAGCTGGGACCGGCTCCAACACCCTTGTGACCGTACGTGAGGATAAACAACATAGATAATGGATCAATGAATGGATGTTTATTTAGTGCTGTGAAAGTTAAAGGTATGAAGGTCAGACACATGTTGGTCAATGGCTCTTTGTGACAGTCTCAGACGAACAACACCTTAGTTGCCAAATACTGATGGTAAAGAAACTCTAGCTTGGTTTCCTTGCCTTTGTAGGGATGATGAAATAAAGTATGCTGGCAATGATTTTGCACTGAACAGGTTTCACAAAATCTTACAATATCAACACTGTCTGTTTACTGAACCTGTTGAGTTTGCTGCAAACCTTTCCATCTCTCTCTGTGCCCATTGAAAACCTGTCGAGCAGTGGCTGAGGCAACCCCACTATCATCAAAAACAGGATGAAGTTGTTTTGCTGCGAGTTTGATGACTGCTATGTATTCCCCACACGTGCTTTAACAGATTGCATATTTGTTGTAGATGGGAGATTCTGATCTGGACTTGACTCAAATTTCTAATGATATTCTTATCAGTAGACACAACTACACTTCCTCCACTTATCACCTTGCCCCCTTTGTCACTTTGCACTTAACATTTTACTTTCCCACGTGCACAGTCTTTTTGATAGTACTATAACTAATACTTTTCAACAGTCTCATTACTGAAAATTAAACCTACTGAAGTAGAGTACTGTCTTATTATGACGAGTAATATCATGACAGTAATGAGACTAATCTGAGTAATGAGATTTAAATTTGAAGCCTGGACGTATTTTAGCCTGCTTTGTGTTTCATATACTGTCCACCACAGACCCCTGGGCCATTACCATAGCCAAATCTCCACACCTGCCATGCTGTCAAAACAGAGTGTATATTTGCAACGTACCGGGGAAAGGTGCGCAGATGCGGCTTGCCAACCCCTGCCAAATTATAAAAACGTAACATAAAACCTTCTGCTGCTGTATAAACAACAAGTGGCTCAAACCCAGGAAGGGGTTTCAGAGAAAATGAATCACTGCTTCCAACCACCATGCAAGAAAAGGGAGAGAAGAAAGCAGAGGAGAGGGAGCGCATTTGGAGCCTGTCTCTGTGGCTTAAGATGTTATGCATTAATTCTCCGAGGGGCCTTGGGGTCCCAGTTTCCCATGTTAATTGATATCCCCATTAAAGAGATAAGTAGGCTCGGGGAGGAGGAGAAGGCCAGAGTGCAGAGAAGTTACTGCAGGGTGTAGTCGCAAAGGGTAAAGGAGAGGAGGAGGGAGATGAGGAGGAAGACAGGATGGGATGAGGAAGGAGGACCCAACATGAGAGAGGGCAGGGAAAACAACACACCAGTCTGCCGCTGGAAGATGACCCCCAAGTGTTTTAGGGTTAGCTTTTTGGAGAGAGGTGCGCAAGTGTCTCAGTAAATGTCTCGGTAAATACCCAACACTGTGTATGTGTGTGTGTCTGCCTGTTTGAAAGCGAGACGGAGCGAGAGAAAAGGGAGAAAGAGAGTGTGCTTATTGGCTGACAGAGCTGCTCTCACCTAGTTTGGGATGAGTCACAGTTCGCAGAGCCGTTAATTACGCCGACTGCTGAATCAAAACTCGGAGAACGAGAGCAGCTGTCTGCGCATTTACATATCACACAGCCTACACGGAGAGGAAGGGAGGAAGGCACGAAGGATGGAGAGAGGAGAAAGGTAGAGAGAGAGAGAGAGAGAGGGAGGGAGGGAGGGGGAGATAGAGGGGGAATTGATACGGAGAAAAGAAAACTGAAGAGGGACTAAAAAGGATTCAAAGAGAAAGTCGGTGAGGAAATGCAAGGTAAAGAATCAGGGCGGAGATGGGGAGATGGTGGAGATGGGGTGGGGGTGGGGGGGGGTGCAAAGAAAGAACGACAGGACTGAAGTGATTAGAGAAAAATGCTGCGACGATCACTTCATCTGCAGCCCCAGTCGTGGGATTCTTATTTCTGTGCTTGATTCTCTTCTGAGTTTTGGTTTTCGCATGATAGCGTCACAGATAAAGTTTTCACACTTTTCAAGACCCCAGAAGTTTTGGGAGCTTTCTGACCAGACCCACTGTGATTGAAAAACAAACACCTTTTTAGCACGTGGACTCAAAGTCACATGCTGACACGTTGCCTGCAACTCACCAAAGATCTCCATTTAGTCGTTAACAACAAGTAAATCAGTTTTAATTTCTCTTCTTTTTGTTTCCACCGTATTCCTGGAACTGACAGCCTTAAGGCCGCGCACTGACCAGAATAAGACATGCTTTGATTTCAAAGTCACAAACAAGGCAAGCCATTAGCATACAGCTGCCAACAGGCTAGCCTGCAGCTGCACTAAAAGCCTTTACTTTCCTTCCAAAAATAAAGCAACAAAACAACTCAAGGAGCACAACCCCAAACCAAGTGGCTGCTTCGTTGCTTTCGTGTACCGTCTGAAAACGAATGCATAGCCTGCGTTAAAACAAGTGGCTGCTTTATGTGGCGTCGGCTGCTGAACCCACGTCAAGCGCTGTGACGGTGTGATTTGAATTTCCATCGCTGGCTTCAAGGACACGTTTCCAATAAAATGTATTGACATGACAATGTTTTTTTTTTTTATTTGTCTTTAATAAAAGTTCAATCTTTCAGTTGCAGGTCTGCGTGCACTCATTTTGTAGCGCTGAGAATCATTAATCAATTTGCAACCTGGGAGAAAATAACTTGTTCCTCATATAATTCAACGCGCCACATACATGACCAGGAGAAGCAATGTGAAAATCCTACTCACTGTTTCTTTCTTTTGTTATTGTTTAAACTGATTCAATCTGGTTCACGTACCTTTTTAACATCTGACATTTTGCTCAGTTCTTTATCCCCTAAAATGACTGTCATTGGTTTGTAAATGAAGGAAAAAAAACCCTCTCTAATTGAGCACAGAGCTGGGCGGCTTTCGAGGAAGCGTGAGAGAAAAGCTGAGGGGGAACTGAAAGTAGAAAACAGTCGATGAAGAAGGCAAAGGATAAGTAAATCTCATTCTAGTATTCCACATATTTTGAAGGAGAGCTGTGAGTCAGTGACTGCGGTTGTAATTTGCCGCCGGGAACAAATTTAATTGAGGTGACTTCCGACTCCAGCTCAGATTTAAAATGCCGTCTCTGGGAACGCTTTAAAATCAAGTTTATGATCTGCTCTCATCAAACAGACTAGGTCACTGCTTTTTGGCCGTGGTGTTTACGGGCCGTGAGGGGAAGGCAGATGAGATAGTTGTGTCAATCACAAAGACTTCGTTCATGACAAGCAGGTGGCTGTGGTGGCTGTGGTGGTGGTGATGGGGTGTGTGCAGGGTCTCTACTGAACAGTCTCTCTCAGTCTCAGTCATCACAGAAACTGCACTCAGCTGAGTTAGAGAGAAAGAAAAAGGACGGGACTCAGTGTTAACAGACATGAGACTTTAAAGCCTAATTGATATTTTAAGAGAAATGACAAACACGACAATTGCACACTTTTATAACCAGAAAAAAACAAATGAATGGCGCCGTTAACAAAGTGCATCAATTAGCAATTTACACAGCATGACTCCAATTTGAGTTCTTCACTCCGCTTTTGCATATTATAACTCTTAGAACTAATATGTGTCATTTTTTTTGTTATTTTCCCTACTTAATACAATTGGATGTTGGTTTTGAAAAGAGGTTTCAATGTAGAGTCTGTCATTTTTATATTCAAATGATCAGTTGTGAAGTCATTGCTCAAACTGTTAACAAAACAAAAACATGATTCACAAAGTCCTAAAAGTCACAGATGCTGCCACACTGTCCCTCAGCGAGAAAAGGCCAAACAAGTCTGAAAATTGTTGAACACAATGCAATTTAAAGAGAAGACTGTACAGATAAGAACAGAAAAAAACATGTTTAATCTTATATATAAGTTTGTAAAGAAACAGGGATAATCTGTAGGTGTACAGCAGTATTTAGAGAACACATTACATACAGTGTTTTTGAACATGTCAAATCATGATACATGGTAAAATGGTCATGGTCTACATTTATATTACAATCAACTAAACCAACAAGCAACCGCACCCTCCCATACAACACATCAGGCCATAGTCAAAATAAATAAAGACATTAAAAAAGTGTTAGTCAATGGAAAAGTTTCTGTTAAAAGAAGTATAACAGTACAGTAAAGTAAGTATATACTACATATGCAACAACAGTCAATAATTCAGAATTAAAGTGATACCAGACTTTCAGCTGGTGTTACTTTGCCCTTTAGTTGTGTTCTGCTAAATTTTTGGATGTGTCAGACTTGCAAACCAAACCAGCACACAATTACCAAATATAAAATAAAAAAAAAAAAAAAACTGAAAAAAAGAGAAATGTCACAGTCCACATATGTAAAGTTAAGCTCAACGTTTTGGGATTTAACCACATTTACTGTCTTGAGTAAGATGTACAATCTGTAATTCCTCATAAAAACACATAGTTGTTGTTTTAAAAATTCTGATCGCGTATGAGTTAAACAAACAACAGTGTGTTATATTGTGAGCTCTAGCTGTGCTCGTAGGTGTACTTTTGAACTTTTTGCAAGAGCTGGGGTAGCTGTTTCATCTTGCCTGTCGCTTTTATGCTAAGATAAGTTAATTACCTCCTGGCTCCAGCTCCTAACGCACAGATGTGGTGGTATTAATGATTTTCTCAGCTCATTCTTGAGAAGAAAGCAAATAAGCCAAACTGTTACCCCATTTCCTCTCCACGTTTGACTTCCTTTGATTATATTTCAAATTAAGAGACAACTATTGTGATCATCAAAGAATTTAGAGTTACTGACCTTTATGATGTATTTTTAAAACAATGAGGCAGTTTTCCAGCTCTATAAATGTAGAGGAGGGGTGATATGAATCCAGTAACCAAGGCGATGTAGCAGACAATGCAAAACAGTGAGAAGCTGTATTCTTCAAATGAATAGCCAAACAAAATGACTGAAACGATAAAGGGTATGTAAATGAGAGCAGCAGATATGGTGATGATTATCATGATTTTAACGGCCTTCAGTTTCGCACCCTTCACCGCCTTGCTGTCCTGGTTCCCATCTCCTGGTTTCAGTCTTACGAGTGCGCGAAGTGTCTCAACGCAAAAACAGAGCTGCGCAATAAACCAGATGAAAGCCATTCCAAAGCACACATAGTAAATGGTTGGATGTGGTACCCATACGAGGATTATGCAACACACCAGCACTGTCAGCCAAGAAAGGACAGTTCCGGCCAGTCTGTATCTCAAGAGCTTGTACTTCAGGAATGACACAGGATGCACGACTGCCAAGTAGCGCTCAAAACAGACACAGGTCATGAAAAGCGGGCGCCCGGAAAACATGAATCCCAGAGAAAATCTGACTGCATACCAGAGGCTGTAAGAATATGAAACACTGTAGCCTGTCTTCATTGCAATTAACAATACGACATGTGCCATGCAGATGGTAAACTCACAGACAGCCTGGTTAAGAGAAAATATTTCTGCAGCTTTATCTCCGGGTCCTGCCAATATTAACCACATGACACACATGTTGGCGTGGATACCAAGAATGATATTGATTATGAGTGGAGGCTGGACATCTGCACAGGGGATCAGATGAGATACATCAGGTAGACTGTGATTTCCATCCATCTTGCCATCTAGCTGTCCTATAAAAAGATTAAGGATACTTTCAGAATATCTTCTATCTTCCGGCTGGGAGGAATTTGTGGTTAAAAAAAAAAAAAATCAATTCCTTCAGTGACTAATAAAACAAAGATAATCAGATATCTTAAATCTCTGCAAAGCAAGCATGCTACAGCTAATCAATAATGCATGGTCACTGAACTGCAGTGAACCAGAGTGAGTGCTTCAGGGTATAGACAGATCTTATATACCATGTTTTCAACATTTACATGATTTGTTTAGTTTAGTCAACTATGCCTAAAACATAAAAAAACAACAAAAAAACTTAATCACCTGTAAACTCCTAGCAAATGCTTCTGATCTGTGTGCATTTACAATCATGATCAGGCTTCCCTTCAGTGTGGCTTCAGAAAAGCTCTGATTAGCAGATGCGGAAACGAATGTTGTTTCGAATAATGGAAAGCAATTTTGATTTAGTCGCCTCCCTGCTAATGGCCGCTTTGGTATAAAAGGGTATTGCATGTAAGAAGGCACTGCAGTTACGTTGGTATATTGACATCTGCCAGTTACAATCATAGTTTGAATCTACATGTGAAAGACCAAACAAACATCCTCAACAAGACCAAGTGGGCTGCTAAATTACCATCAGTTTGGAGGATGAAATCATAAAACACAAAACTGCTGTGTTTTACTTACCAGGACAAAAAAATGGATTCCTGGTTTGAGCTTATAACTGTTGCAAAAAACCAAAATGGACAAAAAAGGTTGATTTTGGCCAGGAGACTGAGCACTGTCCAATTTAAATTGGTATCTTACTTTTAGAGCATGTTGCATTGGTACCAGTACAGCCCTGATGCTTTCTGAAAATACACGCCATCTGTTCCAGTGGGCCTCTCAGCTGTTTGAAACCTGAGTGCTGATGTAAACCCTTTTGCAAATGATATGCAAACGCACAAGTCCATTGACTAAAGTCTGTTTGTTGCAAAAATTTCAGTTTTGCATAAATCTACAGGCTGATTAGTGTAAATCTTGAAACAGTCTGCTGTGTTATTACAATGTATAATGGTTTGTGATGACAGGGTTCAAATTACCGGCAATTTGCAGAGAATAGCATTGTTGTTTAGCACTGATATGTTAGCTTGGAAATGCATCAATTGAGACTGCATCAAGAATCATGCAGGGTTGACACTCAGTCTTACATGTTATGGGCACTTGATAAAAGATAATTTACCAAATCTTTGGAGGCACAGCATAGCCTGGGCAAACCCTGCAAAAGCACTGCAGGTTTGGCACATATTCATTATTTGCACATACTGCTGTTCCTCCAAGAGACCTTTTAAAGACATAATAACCACCAACGGGACATACGTGAGAATAACTGAAATTGTAAGGATCAATATTATCCTAAAAGCCTTTATTTTTATGTTACCCATCCCATCCCTCTGCCTCACACCTTCCCCTGGACCAGGCTTTTTGAGGACATGAAGAGTGCCAGTACATCAGTAAAGCTGTACCACACAACACATGATGATCTGCACTATAACAGCATAGTGAAATACAAAAATTATTAACATGAGGCCAACGCCGGAAACCAATGTCCACAACCAGATTATACCAGATAGGACCAGTTTGTACCTCAGTGACTTAAACCTCAAGAAAAACACAGGTTTAAGTACTGCCAAATAGCGCTCCGCACAAATCACTGCCAGTAGCAATGGTCGACCGATCAGTATGAATCCCCTGAAAAACCTCCGGATCATCATTAAATATGGGTCAGGGAGTGCATATATAACCATTCCTAAGATGTCATGGAGGCAGATAAACATTTCAAAAATTGCCTCATTGAGGGCATAAAACTCTTTCGTGATCAGGCGTTGTGATATTATCAGCTGCAGGATGTAGATGTTGGTAGGAAGTCGGAGGATTGGACTGACCAGGTTGGGTATCTCCGTTACGCCTGTGTTTAAGAGGCTGTTTCCAAAAGTGGTATTATTCATGCTGGTGGTCTGTGGACAGAAACATGACTTAAAATTTATTAATTGCGCAATAGCACATGGTCAATATTTTTTTTTACCTCTTCTGCTTTTTGTGTATTTGTAAAAAATATCTTTTTTGATACATTTTCATTTATGTAGGTATGCCTATTTATATTAATACAAATTTATACAAATACAAATGTAGATAATTGTAAGATATCTCAGTATACGTTTAAGTATATACATTTTTTGATTTAGTAAGTGTGTGATCTGTAATTCAAATACAAAAATAAATCATGCCTCAAATTTTTTCTTCAGTAATACATGGTTCCCATTTTATCTTGTGATCACTGTAAAATGAGAACAGACCATGAAACAAAGCCCTAGAGATTTTGTCAGTAAATAAATCTCCACTCTTCTATTAACAAAACTATCCATTATTATAGATATTTTAAGAATTGAAATAACAATCCCAGTGCCAAACCAGTGTTATTTGTAGGCGTTTTCTCACTCCTCTTGATTATATGTGCCTCTGCTGTCTTTGCTCAAACATCTCAGTAAGTTTTGAATGAAATCCAAGGTATATATGCTAACGATATGCAAATACTTAAAGCTAGGGTTGGCAAAGCTGAAAAAAACAGCAACACCAAGAGCAAGCTACATTTGGAAAGTAGCTTGTCGAGTCATTAGATTCGGTCAGAATGAAATGATTGGATAGACTTAGTGCAGTCCTACGACACACACTGGGCACTGAATAATTGTCCGAGAGTACAAATCATTGATTGCTGTCAGCATGTAAAGAGAATTTTAAAGAAAATATGAAAAAACTGCCTCCAAAATGCACTGCCCCTGCTAGATCTGAGTAAATGGACCATCACCAGTGACATGATCGCTAACTCCGTGGCCTCACATGGTCTCTGGTCTGACGTAAGGGTGATAATTGAGGTGAGAGTGCTGAACGCCAAATGTTAGCGTGGTAGATGTTTGAAACTCTTAATTTCATGAGAAGTTACCTAGATAATGACTAATGTAAGCAGTGTGGGAGGTGAATAAAGACTTTAGATACACAGATTCTTACAACTTCATCAAAGACAAAAACACACTACATGTACTTTTCTTCCCACCTTTCTCTGTTTACCCCCCACTCTCAACAGCAGAGGTGGAATATAAATCATTTTCAACCAAACCAACAGTTAGAGCAAAAATAAAAAAGACAGACTGGATTGCATGTGTGTTTTCTTCTACAATCATGGCCGAGGGGTTAACTCTCTCTAGAGAATAGAGTCAGTAGAACCAGCAAGCTCAGATGTTCAATTTCTTTTGCTTGACACGGCCCCCAAAAGCTGGTGTCCAACAGGGTTTTTGTTCCATGACAAAAAAACAAACATCCCCTACAGCTCCTTCCAGCTGAGTCAGATAGAGGGTTTTTTTAAAGGTGGCTCAGTGTACAGACATGAGAAAAACTTGGAGATGAGGGATGAAATCTTTACTGACAATGACTTGAATCACCAGGCTCTCTCAGCAAATCCTCACTGCGCTGTATTTTTGGATCTACTAACCCTCCAACTGCACAAATCCCAGCTCAACCACCATACAGAGGGTGTCTGTCAGAAGAGAGGTTAATGTCTTCTCTTTATACTCGTGTCCAGAACAAACCGCACGACATTTGACAACACAGCTTAAAAAATGATTATTGAATTTTTTTTGTGCTCTTTGAACTTTGGATCTCAAGTGTCCCTTTGTTCAAATTGGGTGTTTCTAGGCAAGCAGATTTAGGCTCGCAAACGTTTACGGGACAAAGTGAATACACTTATATCCCATAAAGTGCATGTTACTGCCGGAGCCCCGATCTTTCCATGTTCTCTCCAGTCTTGCAGGTTTCTCACTGACTCCAGATGTGGCCCATCCCTCTGAGGCACACTGCCCCGGTGGGGACATGATCTGTATCTCCATATGAGGACGTCTAGAGATGCTCCTGGACTCCTTTTCCATTACCTATGAAACCTGCACGTCTGTCTGTCCCACATAGAAGGTCCCTCATCTGTGGCTTGTCCTCAGGTTTCTTATTTTTGAAGTTTTTCCTGATCCAGTTTGGGGGTCTAAGGACAGAGGGTGTCACAGTTGTACAGATTGTAAAGCCCTCTGAGGCAAACAATGTGATTTTTCGCTTTAAATAAATAAATTTGAATTTGAATTTGAATTTGAGGGCTCAGGTTCAGATGGCAGAGACCTTTCCTCCTCAAGACCCCCCGATGTCTCAGTAGGAGCTGAAGTCTGACTTTGATCATGGAGTCATTTCTCAAAGGATTACTGAGGCACAAAGGCCCCTCAGCTGTGATAAGAATTGATCTGTGATATTAATGAGAAGCTATCAAAGATGGATTGAGGCCAATTTCCAGTTTTTCTTATTATGTGAAAGGGTTACAAATTCCACTGTTTGTTTACCTTTGCTACCACTGGTTTGTCCATCTATGGCAATAAGAAACACAAGATTATGTCACTTAAATTCAGTAAAACTGTGTCGGCCTTTCAGGACTTGAGACCAAGACATTTTTCTTAAGAGTCAGTGATCAGAAGTACCTCTAAAACACCTGTGAATTATACATTTGGGGCAATATTAAAACCTTTTAAACAGAGACACACTCCAATACTTGATGTCAGACAAAATATATTATTAAATCATGCAAAATGGCTGCACTCATGTTATAATTCAAAAGTCATTACCATAGTTGTGTGGACACCAGTGGACTGGGAGGTCTGACTGAGCTCACTAATTGGACTTTATGATTTGCATTTTACTTTACCTCTGGCGCCGTGCAATACATCCTCTTATCTTTTTTACATATAATCTCAATTATACTCACACATTCCTGCAATTTTCACCTTTCTATATTTGCATTCATCTATTTAGCTATCTATCTAGCTTTTTATCTAGCTTTCTGACAATCTGTCTATCTATGCTGGTTTTGCAGAAGCATATTTAAGATGCCTTAATAATCTGTTATTTTGAAATACAGCATGAAATGAAGTGGAAGCTGTTGCTGAATCATTATTTCTGGTGGATTTGAATTTGCACACCTGTGAAAGCTGAAAAACTGCAGCAAACATAAACACGCTTTTGTTTGTAAGTCACATTTCTATGAAAACCAAAGTGTAAATGATCCAAGAGTGATTTGCAAAAATAATGACCTGTGACTTTTTGCCTTAGTACTACAAACAGACATTGTTTCTCTTAGCCCTCCTGAACAGATCTTGCATAACATGGTTTGTGTTTGCATCCTTGACATTTGTGAGAAAGTTCATGCGAGAACAGGTGGACAGACTTCAGGATACAAACTTTAGATAAGTGCAGCACTCACTAACATTTACCAGGCGCTCTGTTGTTTGGCTTAATGGATGAACAAAACCTTTCAGTCTACGAATAAGATAACTTCATCTTTTTAGGCCTCAGTGATCACACAGTGATAGAGGATAGTTTTCCAGTCTTTTTGAGGTAGAAGAGAAAGTGTAAAAGTGCACAGTAATAACAAATATAGGGGCCAAGTCTCCTTGAGATTAATGCGCCCATAAGCATGAGAATGAGTGATCACAATTTAAGGAATGCAATTAATCAGTGCAACAAGGGTTATTGAAATAATGAAATTGATTAAACTATTGTTAATCATTCCTCTGTCCTTACTGCCAGACCAGAAATCTTTCAAAGCTCTTGGAATAACAAGCCGGAGCCAATTAAAAACAGTTTTCTACAGGAAAAAATAATGAATATAACATAAAATATCAGTATAGTTCTGTTGAAAACCCACTATTAAACTATAATATAATGCCCATATATATATGTATATAAATATAGTTTGTCATATTACCCTTAGATATGACCATATTGTGCTCAATTTAATATCAGATAAGGGAGCTTTATTAAATGCTACAAGCAGGAAGTTATGACATAGCCGAGTCACAGCCATGCAGAGGGAGAAAAGACTAAAGCTGATTTTGTGGTTGCCTGCCATGCAAAAACAAAATTAGTGATCTAGATTGTTATGTTATTAAAAAATCACAACCTATAAAAAGATTAATTTTTGGTTTGCCCAGTTGTTAAAGCTTAGCTGTCAGATTAGGCAAGACAGGCGCTTTGAACAGTGCTGCGACACCAGACAATATTTGCAACAACAATAAGCGATGACTGTGTCTGTTACTGAAACTAGTAATTAGCAGAATGACACATTAATCATCTCTGTTCCTTACTATGCCTCAGTAATCATGTTGCTATTCTGCTGTATTATTTACTGTCAAAGGATAAATGAACACATCCCTGCTGATGGGTGAGAAGCCAATCTTTAACATCTCCAGATCTTCAAACAAAGGATTACATGGATCTCGTGGAGAGAAAAGAATACTTTCGGCCAGCAGTGGTTTACAAAGCGCTTTAAAATCCACAGGTTATAATTGAAATTTCACCAAGCAATATCTTAGGCTTTTTATTATTTGACAGATAAAAGTCACTAAACAGCAAAAAAAAGTCCCCATTAACATTAACCAATGAAACAAGTTGTTTCCTTACAAAATATCCCATGAGTGGTTAAAGATACAGATCCATATGATAGTTAACTTTAGGCTTAAGCAACTAAAACTTAAACCTTACCTACTCTGTTCCATGGCCTCCAGAATGAGGCACAGAAATGTTTTTTTTATCTGATCCTTGACACATTGACTGTCAGTGCCTTCCAAAACATTTACAATGTACCATTTCAAAATGAAACCTTTTTCTGATCTGACAATGCACCTTTGGCCAAGGTTTAGGGGAAGAGCATGGGCTGAGGTTAAAAGACTTTGTTAAGGTCAGTGGACCTCAGTTGTCATGGTCACCTCGTGGTCAGACCACAGTCGTGGCTCAAACTGACACTGACTGTCGATATGAAATTTGAGATGAAACACTGTTGAAGTCAAACATGTTACTTATTGTTGAACAAACCCGACCTCTTTCTTCTGTAGACCGGGTGGCTCTCTAACTCCCATCACAAACCACTGTCACCTTGATTAGGTTTTACCATTAATACAACAGAAATGTTAAAAAACATTCTAATTTACGATAAGTAAACTTGAGCCTGATAGATCTGAACATGGTGGTTGCTTATTATATATTTGAATAGACCAAGTGTGCCACAAATTGACAAAGGTCTGTAGACCAAGTATTCCAAAAGCAAACTCAGAGACCATCTTGACACAAGCAGGAAGGACTTAAATTAATGCATTAAGTCAAACTGTTAAAGAAGGGGGAAAATTAGGATACCGAAACAATGGAGCATGACAAGATTTAAGTGGGAACATCACATCTGTATTAGGTTTTACAATTCCCACTCATTTATCAATTCACTCTGTATGCTATCCCAGCGACCCAGAACTGTCCAGTCATTATCTGTGCATAGAAACATCTTTTCAAAGCTTGGAACCGAGGCTAATCTATCATGCCAAACAGATGCACAGCCCCAAGCTGTTCAATAACATTTTTTTGACAGTTATGTATTTTGTCTTCCTGTTTACAACCTTAGGAGCTCTTCATTATAATGGTGCTCTTAGTTTACCCCAGTTTGCAATGACGCATAACAGGCAGTGTCATTCCTGCAAGGACAATGTAGGCCTGACACGAGAAATGATAGACTTAAATGCTGAAATCCGGTACTGTTTACATTTTGTCCTATGTCTAACACAGATGGGCTCTTTTGATTAGTGGTACTGTTCAGCTGCTATTAAATCCTTGACTAGTTAAACGCTCTCATATTGCCAACAGCAAAGTAGCACAAAAATTCTAATTTCTCTGTGTTTTAGTGGGAGAAAGACAGTTTGAGAAGTATTATGCGTGCGAGAAAGTTGCTTTTATTACCAATATAATTTTCAAATTGAGTTAATACTTTTTTTCCTCTAACACAATATTGAGCTGTTCAGATAACCAGCGGGACATACTAAATTAATGATGATGCTTCTCATACAGTAACTACATTCAGTACTCTGTAGTGTGAACTACAAAAAAATGTTCAATATTGTTTCTCTACAGTGATTCAATAAAAACAGGTATTTAACCAGGAAGTGGTAGAAAAGTGTGTAACAAGCTGACCTGGAGAAACATTGCACGTCTTGTCTGGCAAAACGTAATGAGAGATACTCTGGACTAAAGCACCCGAAACATCAACGTATGAAAATCAAAGCCCA
Source organism: Amniataba percoides (assembly GCA_037176925.1). Classification (NCBI taxonomy): domain Eukaryota; kingdom Metazoa; phylum Chordata; class Actinopteri; order Centrarchiformes; family Terapontidae; genus Amniataba; species Amniataba percoides. The sequence continues at coordinate 17,523,081 of JBAJHX010000051.1, read as the reverse complement.
AAGAACAACATGCATGCAGACTGTGAATGTTCAGTGTAATTGCCAAGATGGGGAAACTTAGTTAACACTCACATGCTGAGTGGGTAGACTAAGAAAGCCTTTCTCTTGTGGGCAGCAAGTCTCAGGCAGCAAGTTTCACTATTTTCATGATTATTATTATCATGTCAGGATTGCTTACACCTACATTATTCTTTTCTTCAGATGCCACTGCTGATTTATGACTGTGATGAGTTCCTCCTTATTATAGTACAGTGTTGTGCTGTCACTCAGTTGCCTTCAGTGTTATTTTACCAAGTATAACTAATTATATTCACCTCCAGACCTGTTTTGTGATGACACCGAAGGAGGATGCTCGAAACAGGGTTCCTTTTGTGCAAAGCAGAGAGGACTCATTAGTAAATTTAGTTCCAGCAGCAGACAGCATACGGTAGTTGCATGTGTAATAATTACCTGTGACTACTTGTTTGAGCCGCACAATCAGCCGTCATCACATAAACTGCAACAGTGTGTACTGGAAACACCAAAGAGAGACACTAAAATAAAAAATGCACAAATTTGCTGTGGAAGGTCAAAATGTCTGCTGTTAAAAATGATGCTGGTGGACTTGTATGGTTTACTGGGACTCTTCCCAGAGCTGAGCTATCATTTAAGTTATTGATTGTGTGTTCCCTGGAATGACAAGTTAAAATATCTGCTGTGAAAACTGGTCCATTCGTTGGTGTGGTGTGGAATTCAAGGCCCTGACACAGAGAGTCTCTGAGGATGATATTAAAATTATTATTCCAAGCAATTTTCTTTGGTCCCCACACACCTCTGGACCCTGTAAATTAGTACCCTCCCCCGTCCAATGCCTCTTGTTGGTTGCCTGTACTACGGATAATTTCGGGTAAAGCAGTGTTTTCATTTATTCCAGCTAATTAGACCTCTGCTTAGGTTGAAGCTTAAGTCACCAAAATGCACCATTAAGAATATTTAAAGTGCAAGAGGACCGTGCCAACAAGGTGCAATAAAAGGATTTAAGAGGAACAAAAAATGGAAGGTAAAAGAGATGTCAGCTAAACGTGCTCTGTGCGCTCTCACACAGTCCTGTGAGGCGAAATAAGAGCAAACACCAGCGTGTTGTCTGTCTCTGTATCATCTGAACAAATGTGTACACAGTACACTGTGCCTCAGTACCCAAACACACAATGGTCCACCCCATGTATGGTTTCTGTATTTTAATGATAGAATACAACCAATTGGCACTCTTATGTAAATGATTTAACTTTTTTTAAATGTATCTTTACGATCATTATTCTTTCAACCAGTGCAACAATCTGAGTTTTTTCAACAAGAAACATATTGAGATTAAATCATCCAAATAAATGACATAACTATCTTGGGGCTTTCATTTCTGCCTTCAATCACTGCTGTACGGTCAGAGTACAGCGAAGCCACAATATGCCAACATAGAGACTGTGGACTGTCCTGGGTAAAATTATAGGGATGCAAGCAGTTAAACAGAGAAGCTCTCACCTGAGCACCAGAAGGTACAGCAGGTATCACTGGAGACCCCACGTATCTGATTCTAATGAACATTTGGAAGACAGAGTACACGTACGAGGCTTCGGCAATGGTATAAAACCCTTGAAAACCCCCGAAGGCAACAAAGTTACATAGTCTCCGAAGCAGCTCGAATGGGAAGAACTCCCCTCTCTGCTCCACTTGCAATCAGCCACAGGTTGTAGGCGCTGGTGGGAGGACCCCGCACGAAGAGAAAGAGAGTAGGCAACAGTGCAGAAGTACTTGGTGGGTCGCATGTAACACTCCAGGAAAGTTTCTGAGTGGGAGAAAGTTGAGCTGTTGCCTGAAGAGATGCTCATTTCAGCAGCCATTAAAACGATCCGCAGGTTCTGTGATCTTTAGATTTGCAGGGCTCCTGGAGGCGAGATAGAACGAGAGAGCTCGACAGTCAGGAATCCCAGAGGCAAGACAACAACCAGAAAACCAGTGTAATTAGATGAATCCCATTAGATGAGGATGTGTAACGCTCAATGGCCAGAAAATCATCATTAATCGTCGTAACTGTTAGCGTATAGAGAGATATCAGAGCTCTTGTCTTTGCATCTTGTATTTATGTGTTTGTTTTCTCTGTCAGCGTAAAGCTCAACTTTGGTCAGCCATTAAAAATGAAAATGAAGATAATGAAAAAGCAATTCAAGCTGATTGTCTTTTGAATTTCAATGTGCTCTGTGCAGTTTTATGAAACAGTCTCAATGCCTATATACGACCTACATAAGCAAACCAAGACCAAGACAGAGAAGACTTGCTATTTCTGGCTGAGTTCGAGTTGTTTCAGCCACTTACTGAGGGTCCGTCACTTGAGCAGCTGCTGGGCAAAGTAGTCTCCTTGAAGCGGAGAGTGAAGAGAAAGAGACCACATAACATAAACTAAAGTGAAACACTAGAGCCTTTGTCCACCAAATCAACAAAACTCACCCAAAATGAAATCAAAATGCATGTTTTTTGTCACTTTTACGTGGGTTCCTGATGGTTGATTGAAAAAAATGCAGGTCAAACTTAATCAAACTACCACGTTTGTACTCACAAAGGACACAATGCTCTTCATGCAGCGTTGACAAAAGCTTCATTATTTTTCTTGAATGTCTGTTTTGACCGATGTGTTTGCTCACAGAGAATCACCTATTTGTCTTTTGTGAAAAATGCGTCTGTGCACTTCACATGTTGTTTTGTTGTCTTCATAAATCTCGCTGACCTGATTCTTAATAGCCTTGAGTATTGTAAAAACACTCCTGTCTGTACCGCAGTTTGAAACCAACTGGATAAAGGTGACTTGCTGTACATTTTCTTCTATGTGCGCTCTTAACTCAGTTCTACCTCTGTGACGTGATGTGTATTGTGAAGCACATCGGTCAAAGGTGCAGAATTTACAGAGGGTATATACTCTTTCCTCAGTGTACAAGAACTATATTGAAAAGGAATAAGTTACAACCTTTAACCAACAGCATTTTCTCTATATGAAGCGCACATTGCAGGGCAGCACTTTGAACAGCTGAGAACA
>JBAJHX010000051.1:17503606-17519920 GCA_037176925.1 Amniataba percoides | reverse complement strand
GTTACAACCTTTAACCAACAGCATTTTCTCTATATGAAGCGCACATTGCAGGGCAGCACTTTGAACAGCTGAGAACAAGCAACACGGTACCAACAATGTTAACCTGTTTTCTTCCATCTTACATCATTTGTGAGGTGTCTTATTATCAGTTTCACGGAGGAACAGTGCAGAAAAAAGTGTGCCACGTGTCAGACGATATATTTCGGCATTTTTTTCTTTACTGCTTTTCCTGTTTGCTCCTTTGTGCCTCTGTGTTTTCCCAGAATTACCTCTTTCATCTTCACAACCAGCATCTCAGGAAGCACTCATTTTGTTAGAAAGATATTATTTGAATGTTATCTTATTTAAAATGTAATGTCAAAAATGAGTTTGTGTGTGTGTGTGACTCGTCTTTGACTCTTCTGAAGTTGTCATTCAAGATCCAAGGATGACAGCTAACCAGTTCTGTACTTTTCATATGTAGGTAAGGCAACAGGGACACCAGTCACGCGCACACACATATACTTGCTCGGATGCGGCGCATACACGAACACACGCGTGTTGATGGCGGTGCCGATGCTGCACATCAGCGAATGCTGTAGGGAGGCGAGAAAGAGACTGATTGCTTAATTCTTTTTATCAGAGGAAGTTTAGAGAGAGCGGGAAAGCAGAAGAAGAGAGAGCTGTCATCACTCCTCTGCTGGTGATGGGATATAAATAGCAAGTAGGTTCTCTTAAAAGTCGAGATGAAAACATATGCTTTGTTTCCAGTGCGTAGCTGTAACACGACTTTGAAACCTGAAGCAGGGAGACGACGGCTCCTTCATGTCTCCCTCAGTAAGCCAGAGAATAACGAACGACGAGAAGGCTCCTCTGAAATGCCTGACCTAATATTTGACAGATAGTCAAGACATATGTATCCAGGGACCGAAAGCAGATTTAAGGCAGGGATGAGCTCATATTGTATTTTATTGTAAAATTTTATTAGGTTGCTTTGTCTGAAACGGCACTCCAAAAGGGAAACTATTTCCTTTCTTCTTCTATTATCAGAGGAAATTCCAGTGCGTTATCATTTATACTGCTGTGTAATTGTGTGAAACCTTGTTAGGACATAAATTACATTTTTACATAGTGGGAAATGTCATGTATACCCCACAGTGAAGACACTCATCAGTGCCCGTGACATTTCAATATGGGGGACATTAATACTTCATAAGTTATAAGTGTTCCAAGTATGCATCGTAGCTACTTAATAAGATTTGCTCATTTGCTCAGAGGTGCTCAAAGGTTGATTGACACACTGTGGCACTCCCCATCCCAACACAGACTGTGAAGTTCATATGATCTGTCAGAAGTACGGGGAACCCTTGAAAAAGGAAACATTTGGTGGAGGACGTTATGATGCATTATATTCATGAGATCTGGGTTTTCTTATCATACTCCCTGTTGTGTAATTGACTAATCAACATCATCCAAAGTACACAGTCTTTGTTCTCTGGCTAATGTATTCTGATAGGTTCAAAGGCATGGAAAACAGAGAATGAGCAAGTGAGCGAGCGAGCATTTGAGTGAGTGAGTGAGGGAGTGTGTGTGTGTGTGTGTGTGTCTGTGTGCTATTGCATGTGTCAGGAGACCAATTACATTTCCAAGTTGTACTTCAAATGAGGCACAACGAATCGCTGCCCTTCCCTGATTTGGCTCCTGCAAAAATGAGAGCAAACCTCGGCTATACGCACGCATGCAACCGCACGCGTGTGCAAACACCCGCGCACAAACATGTCCTTTGTCTATAGTAACTCATCTGTTCATTTTGGCGGGTGCCGGGCTGAGTTACATAAGGTCTTTTCCCTGCGATGGCAGCTGCTTTGCTTAGGAGGTGAGGATGTTACAAAAATATTGATTCTGGACAAACAAATAGCTACCGACTCACTGACTGGGCAGAACTTGCAAGTAAACAGAATAAAAAATACCAATATTGATTCTGACAAATAAATAGCCACCAACTGACTGACACGGGCACAACTTGTAAGTAAACAACATAGCACGATTCAAATTTGAAATGGGGGGGCGCATCTCGACAGTTTGTCATGTGTCCATTTAGATTTGCTGACTAATCTCACCCCCATCGGTTTTTATGCTGAAAGGCTCAAAGTGCCCCAACTCTCTGTGGAGGTAATCTCACTGCAAGTAATCTTTAAGATACATGGACACGGAGGGAAAAAGCCCGGGTTTAAAAGCCCATATAAATTCATAAATATACACGCTGTAGGGACATAACCCAACACTGTATCCATGCATCCATTAATCCTTGGTAGTGAGTAATCCCAATGTGTTTATGCACTGGGCTAATCTCCCGCTCTTCTGCTAAGGGACTGAGGACTAGGCTCCCATTCGCAGGTAAGCCTCATTCCCATACCGCGGCCATAACTGCTAATCCCACTTCCAGATACAGAGGAGAAGAGCGGGAGAGAGAGAGAAGGAGACGCAGCTTAGGTGAGGTTGTGTCAGTTTGTTTGTGCATCTGGAAAGTAGACGCCACATCAAAGCCATGATCTTATGGTTGCTGACTAATTTCAGCATGTCTCTGTCAGCAGGTCAGGACCTGGGCGTTCACCTCTAAGCCACAAAGACAAATCAATCTGTTGTAATCAGCACAGAAGAACATGAATGACTCAGTTTTCTCTAAAACAATATGTATGTAAATCAAATTAATGTGTGTGTGTCTTCTGTTTATGTGATAAGTAAATATATAAATATAGCTCAGCCAGCGTGAGGATCTTCCTGTCAAAGAAAGTGCTCTCTCATCAGAAAATTAAAAGTATTTTTTTGCAGTTAGTCTAAAACAAACTTTCTGAACTCAAATTGATGTCACATCTGCTTGTGCATTTACCTCTTAGCAGGGAGTGAAGAGGTCGTTTTCTGTCAAAGTTAGTTGAGAAAAATCTTTTGCAGAGAAAAAATATAATGGCTACATCACTACTTTCAGTTTTAACCTGCCTATAGTTGTTGTTCTGAACCACCGATGTATCTAAAATAACCCCCAAAGCACTACAACAAGAGCTGAAATGACACAAACATGAGCACTTTTCAGCTGGGAAGATGTTTACTGTGAATGGCCTCCAAATCTGGGTCCTCCAGGTGGAGCTGAAATTAATTAGCACTGTGGCTCAGTGCTCCAGAAATGTCATCATTCTTAATGCAATATTTAATAGAAGATGGTTTATATTTTATAAGCTTATGGAGATAAAGATTTAAAGTTCAGGGGTTTATCGTCACAATGGGTTTTATTCTTCTTGGTGCTCCTGTAAATCTTATTGTCATTCCCTGAACTATAGGATTGCATTTACTTGAATTTTTCATAGATTGTTTTTGTTGTCAGGTCTTTTAATTGTTGTTCTTGTTTGTATTCTTTCATTTTTTGGTTTGTCTGTTTATTTATTTTCATTCCCACAGTGATGCAGCCCTGCTGTGCGCTGTCAGCCATGTTTTGTGGTCATGCACACTCTGGATGGTCTGTGCTTCTCTAGCTGCAATTTTTCATGTGACTAGTTTGTTGTCCAATCAGCCACTTGCTGGAAATAACAGGTTGCTTGGTGGTTGCAGTGCCTTGTCTAATCACATGCTTTAATGCAAACAAATTCAAATGTAGAAAATCTACAGTTCATCTCCCATTCACAAACTGTCAAAGTGTCTTGTACAAGGACATGTTGACATGGAGGAGAAAGGGGGTCGGACCTTTTGAGCGACAGCTGCCCCCAAGCTAAACTCTCGGATCACATTATATTAATACCTGCATGTGTTATAATACATTTTAATCTTGTTCACATTTCACAGAAACAGTTTGACTTGTATTCAGATCCTCTCTGATTTTGTTCCTTGTTGCTGTTTATTCATTTATTTTTTCACCTACTGTGTAAAATATATAAACCTGTCTTTATTCAGCTTTGTTGTTTAGTTGTTTTTGTTAACTGGGTGTCTATTTCTATCTATCCTGACAACTGTTCTTTGAACCATGTGTAAAAAATCTCTTCCTGTATTTTCCTATGCGTGTTTGTGACATGACTGTAGTACTGTAAAGTAAAACAGGCAGACTGCGGCTGGGCCTATACTTTTATATATGGTATACAGTATAGCCTTGGGACTGGAGGAGCTGTAGTGTGTGTGTGTGTGTGTGTAGGTGTGTGTGTGTGTGTGTGTGTGTGTGTGTGTGTGTGTGTGTGACATAGACAGAGAAACAGAGATGCCAGCCTTCCTAACTCTAGAGACCCTGAGGTCTCTGACCTATTTCTGCCTGGGAGTAGCTGCTTCATCATAAGCAGACACCAGCCACTGCACCTGGATGCTGCATGTGAGTGTCTGCGACGACCTGCGCATGTTTGTGTGTGTGTGTGTGTGTGTGTGTGTGTGTGTGCGCGCCTGTGAGACGATGCGCCCCGTGTCTCCTAGGTATTACTGTACAACTCTGTTTGGTGTGGACCGAATGCACGCTCACTCTCTCCTCCTGTCTTCTTTCTCCACTCTCCACCTTTCCATAGAGCAGCATTTTCCCACCACACACACGCACACACACACACACACACACACATTTCTTTCTCAATCTCTCTCAGGTGCTGCCTGCTGCGATGTCCAGTGCTGAGTGTTGCTGTATCTGCATTCACAGCAGGACACATGCACACACACATACACACACACACACACACACAGATCCTGTTACACTAAATGTGTTCACAGCAGGGTAAACCTGATTCAAACAGCTAGCGAGAAAGTCTAATGATTGATGATAAGACCGGAATATCCGCAGCCACAGCAAAATCACACAAACAGGTTATCTGGGACCTCCAGGCACTGAGCTGCTTTCACATGGCAGAGGAAGAGTGTTTGGGATCATTAGCCCACACACACAGGGCTCTAACAACTCCCCCCCTCCTCCCTCCCCACCTCCCCTCAACCCAAATTCACATGCATGCACCAACAGACCTGGCCACAGAGTGCACACAAACGCCCGCACATGCCAACAGATTCTCACCAGCTCACACTCATGTGCACTCTGCTGCTGCTGCTGCCTCCTTTCCTCTCGCTTTCTTTCGTGTACTTTGAGACAAGTTTCTGCTGAGGAGGCAGGCAGGTAAGCAGGCACATCAGCAGCGGGGCAGAGGTGCTGTTAGTCTGATGAGCAGTAAAGCTGTCTAGAACACCAGAATAGCTATGAGGAGCTGCATTTGCTCTCATGTTTACCAGCCTCGAATCCATCCTGGCCTGTAGCACTCGCCCCTGCGCTACAGTATACTTAACACCTCGTAGTTTAACCTTCAGAGCATGTGCGGCGAGCGAGGTCCAAACTCTCCCATGTGCCAAACTAAATGTTGTGCATCTTCTGCGGTGTTGGGAGCTGTTATGAGTTGAAGGACCGCATTTGTTGTTGTGTTATGGCATGATGAAGGTGTTGCTCCTGTACCAACAGTGTGATTGGAGTCTTTCCCACTGACGTAAGCCAGAGAGGAGTATTCTCATAGAGAACAGTGATGTAATGGACCGTGAAGGTACTAGTCAGGCTCCTTCTTTTCGCTCCCTCCTCCTCTCTGTCTCACTGTTTCACCCTCCCTCCCTCTCCCTCTCTCTCTGTTCCCATCTCTATGTTTTTTTTCTCTCTCACTCTCTTGCTTTCTTTTTTTGTCTTGGCAGGCTACTCCTTCTACTCCTCTGGGATCACTGAATTAAAACCCAACAGCTCCCTCGCTCGGTCGCACGAGGGAAGTGCATCTGGAGAATTCAGCTGCTGCCTGCACACTCCCCATCGTAGCTCCATCCCTCCATCATCTCTCCATCCCCGTCCATAAGTGTGGTGCACTCCCTTCCTCTCCCTCCCCTCCATTTGCCTCGTTGATGTGCCGCTCAGTCGCCAAGCTACGATACCCAGGTCGGTCCTTGAATGGTTTGTCAGATACTTTCTAGACACAGACAGTTCTTTTGTCACATTAACTGTCAGGAGCGTGAAACATTTATTAGACTCAAGTTCCCACTAAGGAGTCCCATACTAGTGCTCCTCCTCCTCTTTCTCTCTCTCTTCTTCTTTTCTTCTCTCCTTGTTCCCTGTCTTCATCAAAGAAGAACCACCAGCTCTGGCAGCGCCCGGGGAGATACCGCAACGAGGCAGACAAACCTCCCAGCTCTCGTCTCCACTTGACCATCCCAGTGTGAGGAAAAGATGGAAAAAGCACACAAGCGCACGAAAATGCAATAATAGCAGCACTGTTCCCATCTGCACACAAAGACACACACACACACACACACACTCTCGCAGTCTTGACTCTGTCCTGTGGGGGGCCCTCCTTGACTTTCCATTTCTGATGTTACAAAGGGCTTCAACTACTACACAAATAGACACACACACACACTTTGTATTTCCCTTTTGGAATAAATCCACTATAAAAACGTTTGTTATCTTCTTTCCAAGAAAACTGCTAATAAAAAAAAACACACACACACAATAACACACAAGCACGCATATAAACAAATGCACACATGTATGGTTGCGTGTGTAGGCATGCATAGGCACATATACTGCATGCATGAATGCATGCACACACACACATATACACACTGTGACTATATATATGCTATACATACACACACACACACACACACAAATACCAAAGTGCAACGGGGGTTTTGAGGGAGGAAGCCCACGACATAAATATCCAATTACCAAACACATCAAACGCACAGAGGATGAAATATTGATAACTTTGAGACATTTATGTAATCCACAATGGTGCCTTATATAAGTGTTCCATTTTACAAGGAGAAGCACAAATGTGCAGGGAGGTATTGTTTTCTCTCTTTTTTTTTTTTCTTTTAACATAAAAAAAAGAAAGAAACTGTTGTATGTTGGCAGACAATAATGTGAGCATATGAGAGCAGTGGCTGAAAGCAGTTGGGCAAGCGTGCTCCTCTCTCGAGCTCCCTCACAGGGAGCGCCCCACACAGAGGAGCACACGTGGATGAACGCCCCTGTAGCTGACGTGCGAGAGTGAGGCGCGGTCAGCTATCATTCTCAACATATCATTATAATGCTATCGAAACAATGCAAGCAAAATGAGCCAACCCGTGCATCCTTGCTGGATGCACTTTTTTACAAGGGGGAGTGACTGGGATGTTTCATTTCGCACTTTGTATGCGACTGTCAATCGTTCAGTGCTGAAGGAAGCATATGGACCTGACAGGGGGAGGCTTTGGGCTTCTGTCTTCACTGCTCCGCTTTGAGCAGCGGATCATAGAGCCTTCACAAACCCATAAACAAGCAAGGAAATATGGATTCTCTCTAATTAATTGTAAATTGTCACTGCTTGAAGTGGGGATGCTGAGTGATGTGCGCATGTAGAGTATGTGTTTGTGTTTTCATGTGTGAGAGAAAATGAGAGGGAACAGAGGGGGAGACTGAATAATTTGACTTAACTTTCGTGCCTTATCAACAAGCCACTCTTCATGGTTTTTCCTTTGAAACTGCTGTTCCCCACTAAGGCCGAATAAATTAGAACTCTAAATAGGAATAATAATGAGAGCATACATTATTCCTGTTGTTGGTACTGGTTGATGTTGTTGTTGTTTGTGTCGGCAGGAAGGCTCAGATCTCCATATATGCAAAAAAAAAAAAAAGAAGAAGAAAAAAAAAAAGGTAACTTCTCTGCATGTTTTATAAGTTTGGAGGATCATTTTAATGGTGACCCAAAAAGATGTCCTAGATATTTGGGGAACATCCTTTTGAAAAATTCCTGAAACTACAGACAGAGAGCACAGAAGGGAAGAGAAAGAGATGGAGGGAAAGAGAGAAAGAGAGGAGAGGCAGAGATGAAATTGAACGTCTTCCTGTATTGTGAATGACTCATGATTTGAAACGTATCTCTGTGATATCAGTCAAAAACGCGGCCCTCCTTTGACTACAGACAGTGCTCAATATGTTTGGTACATTCTGGAGACACAGCATGCTTGTGCGTTACATAATCACAAGCGCTGATGCCCTCAGACTGTGACACAGCCACTGCTGAGTGAGAGCGGGTGGTGAATTGTATTGAAGATTACGGACATGTCATGCCCATTTAAAGCTCATGGCCCCCTCTGCTGGGCTCTGGCAATGACCTCCTATCCTCGGCGGGTTTCGCCAGTGGTTTATCAAACCTTTTCCTCATGGGAACCCCCATTCTCGTGTCATTTTAAATACTGGTCCATTACTCAGGTGGCACTGTAACTGATTCTTAAATGTGTCATATAAATACCCTGTCAAGAGCTACACATACACTAAGAGCTGTGGGCTGAAATCCTTTTCAATTAATGGGTCTTTTAATTAAGGTCATTCTATTCCATCTATCCATTATTTTTACTCATTATTTCAACTCACATATCTGATTACTTTTTACCGTCCAATCCACTGTTTTTCCATTATTGCACAAATGCATGAAATGCACAATAGACAATCAAGTGAAACATAGATATCAGTTTAACTAATTTATCTTAATTACTTGAGTACATATCTAAGTTCTTTATTACTGTTTTTAATTATTAGGGCTGTTCCATTTAAAAAGCTCTGCTCCCCTTGCTCAAAACAAAATAATTGTATGGTACTTGGTGTTACCGAGAGCTGTGGAAAAGTGAAGGAAAGAAGGTGATGACTGTGTGTATTTTGTTTTAAGCACCACTCTCTTTCTGTCCTGGTGTTTAGGAGTCCCTCCTTCCATCTCCAAAGCTGGTTTAAGATGTAAAACATCAATCTTAATACTGTACACACACACACACACTTCAAGCAGCTATAAAAAAAGGCTGTTTGTAATAATAATCCTTGCTTGCAGGGGGCACATGTGTCAACACTTCAGAAATGATCACTTTCCTTGCCTGTAGTTGGCACACATTGCTGCTGTTAGTTGTCTAACAGACAGGAGCTGCAAATCTGGAGATGTCGGTCTGAAAATGTGGGACTGTGGTCCTACAAATGAATGGTGTTGGCAGGCACTGACAGTACTGGTTCCTAACATGAATAGCATTTACCTGTGGGAATTTTTAAAACTTTTGCTAGACACAAACTGCATTATGCATTAGACTGAAACACGACAAAAGAATGTCTGCTCTTTTTATGCCTCATATAGTTTCATTTTGATTGGAAGAAATTAACTTTTTGTTTTCCCAGTGGAGCATTAGATTAAACCATGTGTAATTTAATGTAAACATAAGTGTCCAAAGTGAGTAAGCGTGGCATATTTTTCTGACCTCACCAACACTAGTTAGTGTTGGTGAGCATGGACTGGGCCGGGATAGAGGTTAGTGTTGATTACTCACCTCCACCGCCCTCTTTTCGTGGAGAGCACGTCTGAAATTCCAACGGTGACATGTGAAATACAGACAGCAACTCCTATGGACTCACAGCACTGGGCAAGGAGGGGGGGTGTGCTGCTCCCCACCCCAAACATAGACCAGCTTCACGCTACACGACCAGGCTACGCGATCAGGCACCGGTTTTACTTTCACAATGATTTTTGGTTCATCAAATTACATGTAATAAAGGTGACCCGACCATTTACTGTTTGTGGGGAGAGCCATTATTTCAGGAGAGAGAGTGGCATTTACTCCTCACCAATGATTTCTATATGAATATAAATATATGATTTCATCGTCAGTTTCTGTACATAAATATACATAAAAAATACAGGCATTTAACACTTTTTCTTTTGTCCAAATAAGAGGCAAGTGTGTCTTTTAGATCAGAGTTACAAGCTGAATTCAGGCCTCAGGTGGATTTGTGTGTGAAACCCACACTCACTTCAGTGCACTTTTCCTATAGTATAGAGTCCCTGAGTCTGTGTTGAGATATAGAGGTAAAGAGCATGAAGCGGCTGTGCGTGTATGCATGTGTGTGTAGACATTATACAGTACGCATCATTGTGATAATCCCCCTCTCCAGCTCAGTCACAAGGCCAGTATGAAGTGCTACTGCCTGGTAGCACAAAGCACAACGTGAAGCTCATGTGACTGTATTAACCTTTCAGCGCTAATCTCCTGCAGTCACGAATGAGAGAAAGAGAAAGAAAAGGAGAGCGATGAGACAATTTGAAGTTTAAAGAAAGAAAAACAAAGCGCAACAAAGCGAGCAGCGAGAAAAAACAATTCAGATATGTTTTGCTGCTCCGCTGAAGCCCTCAAGTCTCGGTTTCTATCTATGGTTTGTTTTGAGACGGAGAACAGAGGCCCTTGATATGCAGAAGTGCAGATTTGGCACTGAATTGTCAAGTAAATCGAACCGAAGCAGAGATCACTGTGCGGCACCCCCCGTGGCTTCAAAAGCAACACAAAGGCCGCAGAGGATAACACTGACATGTTCTTATACCAACACTGACAGCGAAAAAGTCTCTATTATTTCTGTAGTTAGTTTTAGAGCTTGGAGAAGACTGTAGGTGCTCCTGCTGAGGAGCCAGTTACATAATGAGCCAGTTTCATCGGCTCCATGATATGTGTTTATAGTTTTGTCACGGTGGTCTTTTGGCACGAGACTCCATGGAGCCTTTGGCCGGGATCAGCTGATTTCATTGAAAGGCGAGCTACATTAAAGCTTCCAAGAAGGGCTTGTATTATTGGGCAGATCACAGGGCAATAACGTATGACCCACCAAAGGCTTATTGCTTTTTTTTAGAGGGGAAGGGGACAGTGAAGGGCATACAGATATCAGACACCAGTCGAAACAGGATCACTATCTTTACCTGGGGGGAAAAGATGAGATATTTTCACCTTTCAAATTGGCTTTCTTGCAACGTTTGATTTCTTGGGCACGTTTCCTCATTCTAAACTCAACCGTTTAAGCCTCAATCCCGATTTTCCACTGACCCAGCCGTCAATGAATAGAGCTATTTACGTAAAGAATAAATGGCTCTATTCATGCTGCCACAGTGGATGGTAGAGCGCATTTAGCGTGAAAACAAATGATTGTGATTGATTTAAGAAGCATAACATTAAGTGTAAAGGTAGATGACGCAAAATTTGTCACATCATAGCTAAAGATGTTCTTGACTCGGCTGAGCAGGGACGACCAAGGCCTGCCTGACACTATGTCATGTCTCATGTAACAAATATCAAATATCAAATGAAACTGAAGTGGAAACAGCTTTGCCATAGGCTAAATGTATAATGCCCACAATCACAGTATGAACTGGCTAATGTCCATCAACTTAATTTCCTGTTAGCATGATTACAGTACGGGTGAGGCTGATGGGAGTGTCAGCCTTTGCAGCATTAGCTCAGTCTGTACAAAAGTGATGGACCAACAGACAATCTTTATAAGGAAAACTAGGCCTGCTCATAAACAGCCCAACCCCCATCATTTCCACAGTATATACAACACTGTTTTTTTGGTCATAGTTTATAGAAAAAAAGTGAAAGCAAAGCACAGATGCTCAAACTCATACCTGGCTGCATCCACAGAGAAAATTTAAACACTTCAGTCCAAGTGTTTGTTGTGTACACTAGGGATGTCTCAATGATGCTAACCTAGATACGAATATAATTAAACCGATGCACAAAAACTCAAGTGGGGATTTTTCATTACCTCTAGCAATGCACTGTGGCTGACACTGTGCATTTGCAGACAGATCCCAATTAATGTAACACCTACCTCCAGTTTCTGTGTATTCCCACACTAACCATGCCGCCATGAGACCGAACAGGGACACGTGAGACATGTGTGTAACATAAACATTCTTTGCATTATGTAACATGATAGACATGGATGTCTTTGTTAGATAACTTAAGACATGGAAACCATGAGGCATCGCTGGGTCATTCTGATCCTCGGTATGCGTGTAAGGCTGGTCACATAGAAGTATAGTGTATAGTGAGGTGGTGCAAAGAAAGGTCTTATAAAGCAATTACTAAAAACATAAATGACACATGCACACATGAGAGAAGCCACTTCACATCTCCTGCTTGAAACACTAACTCAAGAGAAAACTGCTTTCTGTCAGGCTCATCGTGTTATGAGCTTTTTCCTACCGTATTTTTGTCCGACAGTCATATCTACTCTCCCTAACTCTATGTAAAGCCCTAATGGTAGCATCACTCACGCCCCAAACTCACAGCCCACCTATAATTGCTCCACCAGAGTTCATTGCGTGTGTGACATGCCGCCCGAGCTTCACCATGGCCCTTGTCAGGGTCTCAAAAGCATTTAACACGGGAGTGCTACTTTACTGCCCCCCCCTCCTCTACTCCCATAGAGACACCTGGTGGTACGAAGACACCTCAAGGTGGCAATATTTAACATGGCGATGTTCGTTTTTTCACCCTCCCTCCTTTTGGCGTCACCTGCTAACATTTCCCTCCCTGCCCAGGCCCAATTTACTGTCCAACCGTCCAGCGTCTACACACTCTGTGTATGTCTTGCGGTGGTGTGCACACTCACACTTGACATTTGAGCAAGATTGAAGGAACGAAAGGAAAGAGAGTGTTTTCCTGGGAGAGACTGGGCTTGTTCTGGAGTATAATTTTTATGTTTTCTCTGACAACATGGAATACTGCTTTTTGAAAGGATTCCTGGTGGTTTTGTTGATACAACACTGCACATCAGATGGTAGGCTGGCATTATGCAAATAGGTCTGATTATCTATGTGGCGATATCTTTGTATTTTGATGAAAAGAGTAACACCTGCACACTGGCTCCGCAGGCTCACAAATTTACCACCAGAAAATGTAATTAACTGTTTTTACATGTCTACATGTAATGTAATTATTTCTCACATGTGAGCTGCATATAGCTGTTCTTTTGGTTAGTCAATAGTACGGATACAGAATGTTGCTATATTTCTCATTATGTCAGTCGTGATAATTGTGTCACATTTTGCATTACCTACAACTACCTCAGATCTGTTCCTCGAGTATAACAGAAATGAATACCTAATATAATACATTTAAGCCAGGTTTGTCTGGTGTTTACAGCTGCTACAAAACACCAAAACAATTTGATACTATCTCCTTAGATCTGTCTACCTCCATCCAGTCCTCCATGGTGGACACCCTCCAAGACGGCCAGACCTCGCCCCAGGATCCAGAGCTGCCCCCGGCAGAGGTGGTACCCGTGGTGGCCCCCCCTAGCCTGAAAGAAGTGCAGCAGGCTGTGCAGGAGGCCTCGGAGCAGGTGGAGGGTCGCGGAGCAGAGGAAGTGCTGAAGGAGCTGCTGGAGAGGGTGGTGGAGGCAGCTCTGGGGCAGGTGGAAGGGGGAGGCGAGTCGAAAGCGGATGAGGCAGCGGAGCAGGAGGAGGTTGAGGAGGATGCGCCGGTTGTTGATGAAGGAGAGGATGAAAGTGACGCTGAAGCAGAGGTGTTGGAGCAGGCAGTGGAGGAGGAGGTGGAGGGTGAAGATACAGGTGCCAAGGAGGAAGATACGGGTGTTGAAGGGGAGCAGGAGGTAGTAGAGGTGGATGCACTTGAAGATACGCCCGAAGAGGGGAAAGGAGCTGTGGAGGGGGAGGCTGAGACTGCAGCAGGATCTGTGGAGGAGACCACTGCAAGTGTAGAAACTGAAGGAGGAGAAGAGGAGGGAGAGGAGGTCATCGATGAGTCTTTAGATGCCGAAATGGATCACGAGGTTGTAGAGGTAGCTGTAGCTGCTTTAGAAGAGACAAAGGGGCATTTAACAGTGGAGGAGACGGGGGAAGAGGACAACAAGGAGCAGGTTGTGTTGTCGGTAGATGAGGGAGCGGCTGAAACAGAAACACAGGAGATGGAGAAAACTCCAGGTGTTGCGGAGGTGGAAGTAGGTGGAGAGCCAGAGCAGGACACTGTGCCAGAGTCTGAGCCTAGTGTGGCTGATGTGGAGCAAACAGAGGATGCAAGAGGAGAGGGAGAAGCTCTGGAGGAAAAAACTCAGGTAGATGAATTAGAGGGTGATGGGGTAGTGCCACCTTCTGATAATATCGAGATAGAGGCCGCACAAACTGTGGTGGGAGAACCGGTAGAGGAGGAGGAGGAGGAGGCAAACATAGTGAAAGATACTGAGGGACCAGAGACAGAGGACGAACAAGGCCATTTAGAGGTGGAGGGAGGAGCCGCTGCAGAAGAGGTAGAAGCAGAAGGTACAGAAGTGGGGGAAGCAGAAGGGGGTGAGGAGAGTGTAATCAAAGAGGAATCAGTGGCGTTGGTTAATGAGGGGGGTGAACAACTGGCAGAAGAAGAGGAACACGTTGCTCTACACACCCCACTCGGAGGTGAAAAAGAGGATCAAGGTGAGAAATGGCTCTGATATGAGAAAAAGCTAGATTGCTGGAAATGTGTCTGTACGATGGAACTGAAAGCTGGCACAAAGAAATTAAGCTTCAGTGTGGTGGTTTGAAATTGGCTCCATGCCCTGCTGAACTAGCAGCACTAACACCCGATACCTCAAAATACCCAACAAAAACAAAACTTGCCCATTTTAGTGAACTGTCATCCCCAGTCTTTATCTATGAACTATCTGGAATGTTGAATATGTCAAATATGTTCATAATATGGGTCACAAAAATTATGGTATTTATCTTTAAACACTCAATTGCATTAGCAGCCTTGGGTAAGCTCGCATTGTTTGCATCTTAACCTACTTTAAGAGAGGAAAGCTCTTAAATGAAGATTATAAGCTTCACAATAGCATTGCTTTAACAACCCATATCCTGAAAACATTTCATGTTAGCTCTGCAGTTCAGTTTGAAATTGAGCAATGAAATGTCTTCAGCAAGCTTTTGGTTGGAAGCACTTGAGAAAATCTTTACTCAGAATATCTTGACAAGATCATTAATGATTTATCAGATAAAACTTCTAAAATTCTCTCAGAGCCAAGATGATTATTGCGACTGTGCAAAGACTCATATGCTAAATACACATTCTGCCTTGTAAAGATACTGTGATACTGTGAGTTAGCTTACAAATGCTTACAAATCGTGACCCACCTGTTACTCTCGGCTGTAGCACATCTATGTATTATTCTACATTCCATAGGCCCACTCGACAAACCCTAAACCTTGGCCTCTTGGCTTAATTTTCATGTGTGTGTCACATACCAAACCCCTCTTCTAGAAATGCTGGTGATCCCTGCTCCTGAGCCTGACGATGGTGCTGAAGTCTCCATAGAGCAGAGCCCTGAGAACCAGGCTCCCACCCCAAGCTCATCCCTAGGTGAGGTGAAGGGCGAAGAAAATGCCCTAGGTGGCAATGAGATCACCACCCCTACTGATGACCTTTTGCCACACGACCCCATTGTGGCCCAGCCTACGCTGGATAACTCTGTGAAGGATGTTCTAGCTGAATCCCCTCAGGCAGAAGGGGAGGAACTAGGAGAAGCCAATGAGCTGGTGGAAGATACAGCTGGAACCACAGGTAAAACGGAGTAATAAACCCTTTGACTTATTGGGCCCATATGCACTCCTCTGCTTTTGATTAAGACATTTGAGGGGAGTTGAATGAAAAGAACACAGACTGTAGTTCTCAAGGGCAGTTTCAGAACGGCGTACGAGGCTATAAATGGTTTGGGTATATATTACAGCAGCTTTTCTGCAGCTTAAAACTTGGGGAGAATAAAGAAGAATAAAACAGATCATCATCATGAATCTGCCAACAAAATGCGCAGAGGGCCAAGTTGATGTTCCATTTGAATAAGCAGTGGAGCGGGCTAACTACACACTATGACGAGTGGGGGAAGACCGGAGAGTTGGGACCATCTTGATATAATATGCTATTTTTTGCCTCACTAAAATGGATGAGAAGTATCTGCTTTGTTCTCTTTCTATGTCCCTATGCATCATACTCTTTCCCCTTTGAGGTGGCGTAATTTAAATCAGCTGGAACGTAAAGTAGTTGGAAGATTTCTTTCCTCTGCAAAATGTATGTGACTGTGTAAAGTAGATGTGATATCAGAGTACAGCTTCCCTTATGCACAGCTGAGGAACAGCTAAATCACAGTGAATCGGCGGCCGTATTTTTGATGGATGAATAACTATATATTCACCCCTAAATCCAACGCTTTATCCTCCTCACCCTTCCCTTTTTTTCCCTCTCTCTCTACCTTAATGTGTCTGTTTAGAGACTAGTGAGCTGGGTCTGGAGGCATGGAAGATTGGAGCAATTTCTGCCGCAGTCTTCCTGGTTTTGGAGACAGTCGTCATCATCATCTATATCGTCAAATGTCGTAACAAAAGCAGGTAAGAAGCACCGGTTTCTGTGCACTTAAGTTCCAATAGCACTAATTAAAAAAAGCTGCCTTATGGCAAAAGCTTCTCTGCTGGAATCAAAAGTACAGTCCAAATGTTCTTTACTTAAAAATGCTTAAGTTCCAGC
>JBAJHX010000051.1:17475185-17497830 GCA_037176925.1 Amniataba percoides | reverse complement strand
CCCACGGGGGCGGCAGGGGACGAGTGTGGCTCCAGCACAGGAAGGGGCCAGTGTGTGGCCATCGCAGCAGACAACCGCCGCCACGGACCCCAGTACCCTTACGCTGGGCGCGATGACAGGGAGAGGTGGCCGCTGAGATTCTTCAACCGCACTTGCCAGTGTAATGGGAATTTCACTGGCTACAACTGTGGGCGCTGTCGACATGGGCTGACTGGACCGAACTGTGATCAGATGGTCTCCGTAGGTAAGAGGACGGATGCTGCCTAAACTCAGCAATCTAAAAATTCAGTGTCTATCTCGTGCTGTACCTTTAAGTTCTCAGTGGGCCTCAAAGATGTTGCAAAATACATCAGGCGAGGGAACGAAGGCAGCGTTTATTGTTAGGGAAAGGAAATGTCTATGTTAATTTTTAATAACATTTTTCTTTCCTCTTCTCCTCCTCCATTTCTCCTACACCTCGACAACCCTTTATTCTCTCTCTTCCTGCCCTCCTGTCTCCCTCCACCCCATTAACCTCGCTCCAGTCAGGAGGAATATCATGCAGATGAGCTCGGCTGAAAAGCAGGCATTTGTGAATGCCCTGGACCGAGCTAAGAGGACCGTCCACCCTGACCTGGTCATCTGCACGCGCCGGTACATACATCAGCACCCATATGCTACACTGTTCCAGTCGCTCTGCATGGGCCTGATTGTAATAAAATAATCGTGCTAGGAATGTTTAACTGATTTAATGGTGCAATTTCAAAGCCAGCCAGTCGTTGGTTTCGAATCAGGAGTGTGAAACAGACAGCCGAGCTTTGCCCAAGGACCCGCAGGCTCAGTCTAGCTGAGTCAAAGCTCAGTAATATGGCTCTGAGTCAACCCCATGCTGCGTTTTGAAAAAATTATCAGTGAAATCACAAAATTTCTCATGGCAGTGTTCTCTTTAAGCTGTAGGTGGAAGAGCAAATTATCAGTTTAGGCAGGAGTAAAGGGATTCGTAATCTTCTAAGTAACAGTACATAAATCTGTGAATAACCTCCTTCCAAGTCAGTTGAGGATTATAGTAGATTAATTTTTGCAGCAATTCTCAGCTGCAGGTAGAGGAAACCTTTTAACCTCCTAATAAAAAAATTAAATTTCTCCAATATTAATGGGCATGCCCAGGTTCTTAGCTACCAACCTCATATTTGAAGCCAAGTCCCCCGAGGCAGCTATAGACAGAAATTAAATGCACATATAGAGTCTACCAATCTGCAGTGCAAGTACAAGTCTATATTATCCCACATCAAATGAGCCAATATGAGACTGGATACTGCTTCTGTTTTGAAAAAGGAGGAGATAAACAGGCTATTTCAGAGCAGCGTGGAGGAAAAAACACAAGGTGACATTTACCTTTCTGCTCCCCTCGTCTGCAGGTACCAGGAGGTGTTAGGGCCCGATGGCAACACCCCGCAGTTTGAGAACATCACAATTTACAACTACTTTGTTTGGACCCACTACTACTCTGTCAGTAAAACCTTCCTGGGGCCGGGCCAGACCAGCTTTGGCGGTGTAGACTTCTCCCACGAGGGCCCAGGCTTTGTCACCTGGCACCGCTTTCATCTGCTGCAACTGGAGAGAGACATGCAGGTGAGGAGGAGGAGGGGAGGAAGGAGGGGGAATTAGCAGAGAGAGAGAGATAGTGGAAAGGATTCAGGGGGAAGGAGAGGAGGCTTTTTGGGTTGATGGAGTGATGGAGGAAGTGAGGATGGGAGAGCGGACGATAAGAGGAGGAAGGAAAGAGTGTGGGGATTTGAGGAGGGGAGAGCTTCGCTGGAGGAGAGAGGAGGAAGGATGGAGGGAGAAGTGACAGAGGTAAAAGTGAAAATATACAAGTGGAAAATGACACGAAAGTGGGGGTTTGAAAAGTCGAAGCAATGTTATATATTATAACGCTGTGGGGACACTATAGATGATGGATCCACCCATGAACTTCTGCCCTTTTCTTTTATTCCAACCACCTCGTACAGGACATGCTGGGTGACCCCACCTTCGCCCTGCCCTACTGGAACTTTGCCATCGGAGGCAGCGACTGTGACATCTGCACTGACGACCTGCTGGGTGCCAGGAGCTCCTTCGACATGAGCTCCATCAGCTCCAACTCCGTGTTCTCCCAGTGGAGGGTCATCTGTGAGAGCGTGGAGGACTACGACACGATGGGGACCATCTGCAACAGTGAGGACGGCCGCAGAGGCGCACCGCACCACACCGAGCCACACGAGGGAGCCGGCGTTGATATACAGCACCGCGCTCAGCTGCATCGGGAAAAGAGGGCAAAGAGCTCGTAAAGAGAGCATGTAGAACATAAGCAGCTATAAATAATACCTCACAGCTGTTGTGCTGCATTCAATATTGCTCGCTATTACCACAGTTTGCCTGAAACTGCTCGACTTGTCAGACAACCCATTCTGAGTTGCCGCGCGCATCTAAACGAGTGCCGCACGCCGCCGTCTTAAGAGGCCGGATTCAGAAACATTCTTTTGATTCAGCTGGCCTTATTTCTCTATAGTGAGCAGACATCAGACTAAGTTTTCCAAGTGCTAATTCCCAGTGGGTCAAAAGGTTTAAAGCAGAATAAGGCAACTCTGTGTTAGACTGTAATAAGCTGGACTTTAGGTGATCAGATTTGCAGGGATTGGATCCCATTCCGCCTTGGCACCAGATTACAATCATTACTTTATGGTTTTCAAATACACCTCATTCAAAACAATACACTTGTTTGATCCAGTATTACAGAACAACAGAAGAATGCCAGTCCTTCTTTACTGTAGCTCCTTGCTATAAACATATTTTGAGGGGGAGGGTCCTTTTTTTAGCACGATTGCACATCACTGGTAACAGGTAGAACATGTGAGTGGCCAACGTGTGAGTGATCTGTCTCATTAATCCCCTTGAAGAGTCACGACAGGCCTGGTATTTCCTGCGTCAACAAGCAGCATCTCCTTAAGTGGGTTAGGGTGGTGGATGGGTGAGTGGGGGGGTTTGCCTCATTTGTGCATGTGCTTGTTGAAGACAGGAATCTAGCAGTCTACTGGTTCCTTTGATCTGAGGGAATAATCTTCAAACAGACAGACAAGTCAGTTATGTAGCCTTCTGTTTATGTGCCTGTGTGTGTTTGTGTATATGTGGGAGAGAAGGCACAAAAAAAAGAGGAAGAAAGAGATCATGCGTGCAACAGGGAGGAAAAAAAAACAAAACTTCTGTTCCGTCACGGAGCTCACTCTCACTACTGTTGACTTTTAGTGAATAATTCACAGAGAAAACTGCCATCCTGTCATGTTTAAGACTGATCAAACCAGTCTAGACTCCCACACAGAATTAGAAAGTAGTTTAATAATACAACATTTCTAATCATCTCTCTCACCGTCTCCGTGGGGTCCGACCAAAAATCCGCCGCTGTTCTGTTATTGTAGTCATCTTTTTGTCTGGGTGTAGAGGTAATTATGGTTCACTTGAGTTAGACAGCATTAGCTCTGACCTTGGGTTCTGTCCTTATCGCCCAGACACGGAGACCAGCCCCATCAGGAGGAACCCAGCGGGCAACGTGGCTCGGCCCATGGTGCAGAGGTTGCCAGAGCCCCAGGACGTGTTGGATTGTCTGGAACTCAACACCTTCGACACTCCACCTTACTACTCCACCTCCTCCGAGAGCTTCAGGAACACCATTGAAGGTGCGTGGTTATGCGGCGGCCCAGGGGGGATGTTCGGGGTGAGTCGGGCTCTGTTCCGACTACTGAAGTGCTATGCGAACGCAAAGCCAGAGACACACACGCATACGCGCACACACACACACCGGGCCCTCCACCCACACGCCCATATGGTTAGCTCCAACACAGCATTTGTTGTTCCTAATTTTGGTAAATCGGAGCTTTAATTTAGCTTTGCTGCTCTGTATTCTTCTAGGCTACAGCGCCCCCCGGGGGATGTACGACCCCGTGATCCGCAGCCTCCACAACCTGGCCCACCTCTTCCTCAACGGGACCGGCGGACAGACCCACCTCTCGCCCAACGACCCCATCTTTGTCCTGCTGCACACGTTCACCGACGCGATCTTCGACGAGTGGCTCAGCAGGCACCAACCGGGTACGCGCAGCCCGAGCTACATGCAGGCACAGAATCGTGAGTCCCTCAGAGGGATGCACAGGTGGATGAACCTGCTTTTTGTCTCATCCTGCAGGTGAAATAGTTTACCCTGAGGAGAACGCTCCCATTGGGCACAACCGCAGATTCAACATGGTTCCTTTTTGGCCGCCTGTCACCAACGCTGAGATGTTTCTTCCCGCTCCGGAAAACCTGGGATATTCCTATGAGGTCCAGTGGCCAAGTGAGTAGCAGCACACGCGCAGACAAACATACACAAAACCCAATGACACGCCTGATGACCTTCCTCTCTGTCCCCGTAGCTCGTGCCTACACCCTGTCCGAGATCATCACCATAGCCATTGTTGCGGCGGTGCTGGTGGTGGCGGTGGTGGGCGGAGTAATCGCCTGTGCTGTGCGAGCCCGCTCCTATCGCTCGGCGGAGGCCCTGGAGCCGCTGCTGGGAGAAACTTTCCGACGTTACTCAGAGGACGACCGGAGGTTGGACAAATCGCAGTCCGTTGTCTAAATCCGCGCCTCTCTACAGAGGCCCTAACATTTTCATGCATTTGTTTTGCTTTTTTTATTTTCCCCACTTCTTCTAATAAAGCTGAACTGGTTGTGAACCCAGAGCCCACGCGTCAGTGTCAGTGTGTTTGCTATAAATTGTTGGGCTGGCAGAGTGCGGCTGATCTTTCATTTGACACATATAGTAGGAGAGGTCAGACTGCTTGGAGAAGCTCAGCTTATAATGAATGGGCAAATTGCTACCAGTAGATAAAATATATGGGCATATATATATTGGCAGTTTCCCTATAGTTTCCCTTCATCAGATCACACATCGCTAATACATCAACATAGACAACGTGTGATGTTTGTGTTCCTATTCCCTTCATTCTGCATTTAATCGAGGCCCATTACTGTGTGAATGATATGCTATGTGGTAACAAACCACAAACGGGTCTTTATACTAGAGGCCTTCTCCTGCAGGCATAAATTTTCTTGTCTGAAGCCTGAGGCTAACCAGCAAATCAAACCATTTACATTTAAAGTTGCTTTTCACAGATGAGTCAGATGAAGTGTATGCAAATGTCCCCGTCTCTATTAACAGCACACACACACACAGCGCCCTCATGTGGATTTCACGCATTACTGCGTCAGAAGAGGAAGGATTCAGTTGACTTTTTCAGTGAACTCCTCTTCCCCCGCAATCATTAGCCATATGTTTAACTCATATATTATACATCAGGACCAGAATATATCACTTCTTGTAGGTAATAACAAGGGGGGCGGGGGGTCCAAAGGGGGAAGACTGAAGTATGGCGTTAAGGATAATTAACTGCGACAATGTCACCACAGAGCTGCTACATACCTCAGACACACTGTCCACATTTGTTAACGGTGGTTCAGGAGAGGGGCAGGGTCAAAGAAGTTGCACACACCCGTTAGTGACGACTGTAGCGTCAAGCTCATGTTCCCTTGTGTTCACCTTAACTTCACACAGTTCACTTTGTTCTCGCGTGTACGCACACATGGTTTTGGCTCAATTGAAAACATGTCCCCCTTTCTCCAAAACTGATATAAATGCCAGATCACAGACATTACCTTTAGGATCTGAGCTGTGTGGAAGGATAATTACATCCTCCCGTCCAGTTTTGATGCTTTCATTCTGCAAGGGAAGACCATATTGAGCCTTGGAATCGAAGCTTTGCAGGAATTGTGGCCAAAAGTAAGTGGGCAGCATGCTCCATATTGGTTCTTATGATCTCATGCTGTATTGCTATATTCAGGGCTGCAACTACCACTGAAGAAAGATGAAGTCTTGTTATTAAAGGGGGGCTGAGGGGCCACTAGAGGTTTTGTAATTTCAAGTTACACATACAGAAGTGGGTTTTGAAAGGTTGACACAAGTATGTTTTTTGACTCTTAAATGTGATAATTTGACCATTTTTAAGTGAGAAAGAGTGAAGGAATGCACAGGACAATTCAACAGTACAGAAGTGGAGAATCTTAGAAGAGCTTTCATGCGGCTGTTAATGTATTCAGATTTTTTCACAGGAAATGAATCAAAAAAGGTTTTCAGGCTTTTTTTTACAATGATGTGTGGGTGGAGGGGCTGCTTAGATTTGCGGCCTCAGTGATCGTATAACCAGCTATGGCCTTGCCCAAAGCGTAGTTAGATGACAGAAGAGATAAAGGAGAGAAAAGTGCGAAATTTTTTGACCGGCAGATCTGACAGAGCGGTTTTTAAACTCATAACAAGATGATGCGGCACGTCACGCAGCGTTTCTCTACGATAACTGCACGACTGCGTCTAATTATTTCTTGCTTCAGGCTTTGCCATTGAATAAAGCAGCACATACTCATTTGCTTGTGACAATCTCGACTGAGTGCAGAACTGGCGGCATCTAAATACTAGCTGTAACTTACTATATCTACGGTAGACCTACAGTATGAACTGTGGCTACAGTACGTCTCCCTGTTGGAATATATTTTAACTTTCTTTAAAGAGAGCAACATTTCAAGACTCAGCACTGGACTGAATTACTTAGGACTGGCATTTTTGCAGTGCAGGCTGGTATCTTGAAAAAGAATCTCATAGGAGTGGAAGGAGAAGAAGAGATTTTTTTTTTGGATCCACCATCAGTTGGCTGCTCTCTCTGTACCAGCAGGTTACAATGACAGCAAAAAAGACACAATCCTGTGGATTTATTAATATAGATAGATGTGACAGCCACACACTCACACAATCATTTGGCCACTGCTACCCTCCTGGGAGAGAGGATCATTAGTGCCTTTCATGTCAAGTGTGCTCGCATGAAAGTCATCTTATTCCTAACTGCAGAAAAGTGCATCGCAGCTTTGCAGCCACAGTAGACAGGCCCCACTGAAGGGTGCGAAGGGCCATGCAGTGGAAAAAGGTCCCATTGCTTGTGGCCTGCTGGCATATTCCTCATAAATGTTTGAGGGAAAGGGAATTTGAGCCTGCATGTGAAAACCAGCAGATCGGTTTTCTTGCTTAATGAATGGGAAGAATGGGAGATTTTAATGCATCTGTTCCCTGCTGCACCCACAGGCGCCGTATGGAAATCCACTGAAGCTCGCGTGATAAAAAAATATAGTGATCAAAATATGTAGATATGTTTTTAGATGCCAAACAAGTAGCAGATATATACGACTTTTTCATATTTCACAAAAGAACCATTATTTTGTGGGAGAGAAATACACAAACAAGCATTTTGCCGTTTCTCCATCTTAAAACCCTCTTCATGCCAGCCTTTAGGCAGGGAAATCGTTCATCTGGAGAAGGATAAACCAGACTGTGATGGCTGGGTTTCAATAAAGCTTGCAATGTGAACAGATGGCTTTGATTAATGCGGAGGCTCCAGACAGGATCTCCCTAGATACCTCCTATTTCCTAAATGAGACATTTGTGTGCAAATGTATTGTTTGTCAAGTTGTCACCAGTAACTCCAGTAATTCAAGTGAAAGTTCTGTGCATTTAGAGGTAAATGGTGCAGGTTTATCCTCCCTCTGTGCTTCACTGACTTGGGCTGGAAATGTCTTTGTCCTAACTTTGGACTTCTTTCTTCAGCTTTCCCTACGATGTTGTACTTCTCCAACTAATCCTCCTCTCCTCCCCTCTCCTGTTGTCACCCTAATCCCTACACTGTGATTTAGTGCTGCCCCGTCATGCCATGATATACTGTATGACACACACTTCATCCTGGCACCTTGACTAAACCTGAATATCCTGAATATGTATTCATGTTTGACAAAGACAGAGAGAAAGAGGGCATAACCACAGCAATAAAACATCTCCAAGGCAAAATTCACTTCACTGGTTTGGAAATAGATGCAAAAATATGCAAAAAATGCAAAAGAATTCTCGCATCTCCCCTTAAAAATGTAACTGCAGGCACAGGCGTCCTCGTTTAACAGTTCAGGAATCTCAGAGTTTCTCAAATACTTCTTTCTGGTCTGCATCTGTGGGCTTTGAAAGTCAAACAATGTGATATCCACTGGCTTATCCTGCTCAGTATTATTCCTGAGAGACACCACAAAGCACCAGATAACAAGAAAGACTTCTGGGTTGTTGTCATCCCTCATTAAAATATGACCATATTTAAGGTGACTGCTTGTTTCATTACGACACATCTATACACAGCGGTACATCACGAAGCAAGTGAGCCGAATGATGGAAGTCCTGAACTACAGAAAGTTTTGTATCCAAAACTCTAACAAATGAACATTTAATAAGATCACTTAAAGTACATTCAGTTATGCAACGTTAGATAATGCCAAACACACACACGTGTCTGAGGACTACTGACATATGTGAAATAAGATGAATGACTGTGAAGAAAGCATAAACATCACAGTATAAATAAAGTCATATAAAACACACGAGAAGGTTTCTAAATAAAGACTGCACATTACGCTATTGCATCACATATTTGAAATCCTAAAAAAAAAAAAACTAATCAAGTTAAAGTAATAAATAATAAATCTGTAAATAAATAAGAAATAGGTATTAGCAGCTGCTTTTAACAGATGTAACACTTTTATTTTCTACTCTACCTGCTCAAAGGTATAACAAGTAGGATTTGTTGGTTGCTGTTTGCAAAGTCAGTGTTCAAAGTTGAGCCATCTTGAACATTTTATAGTCCCGTTCTTCCAAACCTGCGCACGGTTATTGGCTGAGGGCTTTGCAACACTGCCCAAAGACCTAGAAATGTCCCAAACACAGACATAATAAGAAAATACAGATAGACATTTCTAGATGATCATAAGTGATGGCTGAGAGGGATCATTTTTATGTGAGTTTATATATATATATGTGTGTGTGTGTGTGTGTGTTTAGGAAAACCCTACTTTTTATACCTTTAACACAAGGTGGTTGTTGTTTCCGTATGTAAAATAATAAATAGAATATGAGAGGAGGATGAAAGAAAAATGTCCTAAAACCTTGTTGCCATACAAAAGATTGGCAGAAGCACTTGGCATGATTTGGGTCTTAGGAGTTTATCACAGTAGTTGACTCTGAATGAACAGAAGTGGATAGATGGTTAACAGAGTGACAGGTTCAGGGGTGGTAGATTAATCATGGGCGTGTTTACATGGGCAATAGATAAAGAATATTATAAATACTACGATAAGGTAACACAGCATTTCATCATCAGTCGGGACAATGTGGTATTGGCTTATCTAATATCTGCTTTAGTGCCTTTGGTTTCCATGAGCTTCATTTCTGTGGTCGTCTTCAAAATATCCCATTCATAGGAATACAGAGGTATTCATGATTGAGATTTGGAAATAGACAAAACATGTGCACGTCAGCTTAATTAACACCTTCACAGGAGATTCCATTGGGAATACTGTTAGCAAGTAAACACACCCAGACTGTGTTTGCAGCGAGAGGTAGCTTCCCAAAACTAAATCCAAAATTTACACCGAATCTAGATCACATTAACTGTCCACTTTTGCCTTCTCAGGTTGTGTGTGTGAAGCAGTTCTATAGGAGGCAGCTACATTATTTTTAGGGCTACTTTACAAAAACGTAATGACCTGCGTCTCAGGAGAGCACAGTTAGGACTACAGTTCCCTTGGTCTTCTTCAGGATGTCCACTGCCTCGGCGTGAGTCACTCCCTCCAGACAGTGTCCGTTCACAGCGATGATCTGATCTCCGCGTTTCAGCCGGCCGTCCTCTATCGCCGCCCCCTGCGGAGCACAAAGACTTACTCCATCACCCAGCGCAGAACAGAGATCACAAGCTGTTTTATCGCAACGCCGGGAGAGGCAGACAAAAGACGACAAAACACTACAGCGGGAACTGAAAGGAAATGCAGCAGCTGATCACAGGGAAATAAAATGTCTTTATTACTGCGCGATGAAAGGGTGCAACAAGTTTAACCAATTAGGTTAGAATTACACAAAGTGAAACTTTTCTCTTTTATTCTTTTCTCTTATATGAGCACAGACAGTCTGACAGTATAACCGAATGCCGCGCTGAGATCACATCCCTGAATCCCAGGATCCCCGTTGAAGGTTTCTCCCCGGAGGACGTTTGCTCACCTTGTTGAAGACGGTTTTGATGTAGATGGGCAGGTCTCCGTGAGGGCTGCCGAACCCTCCCACGATGCTGAAGCCCAGGCCCGACGATCCTCTCTCTAGAGTGACGGTCTTGTACACGCGAGCGCTGCGAGAGCAGAGCGCGAGACGGTGCAGGTGAGTTGCCGGGCAGGTAGGTGTGAGTGTTTTTTGAAGCAAGAGTTGCCCTGGCCTGCTCCGCATTTAATGTTTGTAAGAAGTATCTCAGCTTATCAGAATAGACAACAGGTGAGAAAAGAGGGGCGAGTTTCTGATGTGCTGTATGCTTAAATTCAGAGCTTTCAGTGCAATATACAGGAACACAGTTTCTTGATGCGGAGCTGTTTTGCACAAAGGATGCGGCAGATGTAAGACTGACATAATAATCTGTCTTTAGTTAAACATACATGAGGGTTACAAATAATCATTTGAAGAAGAATGTGCGTTCCAGTTAATCATTTAAAATGTCTGTTCACAAATTGTAAAGTTTCACAGTATTTTCAAATGTAGTATCTAATTAGATAAACTGCTGTAAAATCCAAAGTGTTATTTTCACATTGAAACGAAACAAAGAAGTTGGTCTTTGGTCATTTGCTGAATATTGCCTGAAAAAAAACTGATTAATTGAAAACACGTAAGAAATACGTGGCTGTCAAGAAGACAGCTCATGCTTCTCACACTGTGTCTGCACGTCCTTATTATTGCCAAGAGGTCCAGGGCTCTGCCTTTGTCCCTATTCACTGAATAAACCAGGAGGGGACCAAAGTAAGATCATACGACAGCAGGAGACTGTCAGGAAACGGATTCTCACCGGAGGCTGTTGTGAAAGCAGGGCAGGCTGCTGGGCTGGCCTGACGACCGGGCATGCACATCATTGTGGTCCTTTGAGCTGCACCAACCAGAGCCGGCTGCCACCTGGATGCACACACAGCACATTATGACAAAAGAATGAATACGCATGAGGACGGATAAACATATTTTAAAAAGCAAACTTTGTCAGTCATGAACTAGCAGGAAAAATAATCTGATATCCTGCTGCTTTAATAACACTGTCCTGATGTTAATACATGCAGAGCAATAAAAATATGAAACCTTTTGATGCTTCTTTTTTTTTTTTAAATAAAAACACACAATGTACTTGTCAAGAGCAACTGACATCTGGTTCAATCCTCTTCTCTCTTACAGCAAAAATCTTTTCAGAGGCTTATTAACATGAAGACAAACAGTGTGGAGTAAGTGTCAGACACACTATTGTCTTAAAATTACAGTATAATGTTCACATGCCAACTAAGAGATGACTGAAAATACAAACTCATCTCATTTTTTTATTCCTTGTTAATGCCTTGATATTTATTCAAACTTGTGTGTGGGTGAGTTAAGGAAATAATGACCTAGAGGAGGCAGGAGGCATCACTGTTGCTGATGTACCACTGCGTACAGATGTGTCATAATGAAACAGGTAGTCACCTTAAAAATGGCACCGCTGTCTTTCTTTGACAACGCTGGACTGAAACTTGCTGATGTTGATGCAACTTAGTGCCTCGCAGGCATTAGAGATTAACTACCATATGTCTCCCTGTGACATTACCTGCAGACGGATGCTTCCTGTGGCGTTCTTCAGCAGGGCTCCGGCCTGGACATTAGTCATTCCCTCCGTGGACACATCGTTGATACTGAGGATCCTGTCTCCTGTCTGATTGACACACACACACACACACAAAGTTGTTCCTATGTGTTTTCTTTTTTTTCCATTACTTGCAGAAAATTAATTCCCTAGACACCTTAACCAACACTTCCACATAACCAATCCCAACCCCTATTTAACATGTTTTTTTTCTTGGGGGCTTTAAGAAGGCTACAAGTTACTTTTATATGTATATATTGTATTTATTTCTGATTATTTCCGAGGTTCACCCTGGACCGGCCGCCAGTCAATCACAGGGCTGACATGTAGAGACAGGCAACCAATCTCACACATACTCACACCTACAGGCAATACAGAGTCACCAATTAACCTAACCTGCAAGTCTTTGGATTGTGGGAGGGAGCCGGAGTACCTGAGAGAAAACCCACGCAGAGCATGCAAACTCCACACAGCTCCACACCGGCCTCAGCTGGCCACCGGGTTTGGACCCCTGACCCTTTTGCAGTGAGGTAACAGTGCTAGCCACTGCATCACCGTGCTATTTTTGAACCCTTACACAACCAGTGTTGATGAGACATTAGTTTTTATCCTAATGAATATGCATGAAAATATGTTTATCAATAATTTGCAGCTTTACCTTGAATAACCACTTGAATGAATGCTTAACCTTCTAAGGATAACTTTTTTTATTCAAACGGGAGGTGAGTTTTTATCATGTGATGAAAGCAACAGACTTGTCCCAACATGACTCATACATAATACACACACACACACATACACACACACACACACACATACATTGACTTTCCCCACCTGTAATTGCTGTGTTTTGGCTGCCAGTCCATTGGTATCCATGGTAGCAATAAAAAGAGGTACGTTGTCATGGGGACTGCCCACTCCTCCTGCTACAGTGATGCCCAGCGAGTCACATGGTCCCTTTGGTGATATCATACACACATTACAGACATGTTAGACAACACCAGTGGATCACATGGAAAATCGTGACATAAACACTTAATGTCATGTGAGCAAAGAAAGTGCTAACTTCCTGAAAATACACAAAAAAATTTGTAAGTCACTTTCTCACACAAAATTAATGAATGAGAACAATAACAGATTATTATTTCAAATATTTTAAGTCTTACCTTTTGTATTATTACTTTTCTGATGCCAGATAAGTCCTGAAATGCTGCATGAGAGATGAGAAAGGGATGTTTGCATTATCAACTTCAAGAAATTATGAGGATTATTCCCACTTTGAAAATTGTTAAGCGTCTGAAACAAAATCAGCAATAACTGAAGTCTCAACAACAAGAATTTATGTGTTGAACATAAATGAACAGGAAGGGCCACTCACAGTAGCTCCCTGTTTTGTTATCTGTCTCCCTCTGGTGACCAAGAGACACATCACATCCACTTGAGGGGGTCAGGGTGGAGCAGTCAGAGTCTTCGCTCTGGATAAAACACAACTTAAAGTACTCCTAGGTTCACAAAGTACTATTGTTAAAATAGTGCAAATGACTAATAATTGAACTATAGAAAACATTAAAATTTTTGAGCTGATTTAAAAATCTCTGGACTCTCAACCCAATAGAAATCATAGCTAGATAAAAAATAATTCACCTGATAAAATACAGTTTTATATTTTCTTTGACCTGTCATATATTAGACATAAAATGCCACGAGAAATATTTTACCTGGCTGCGCTGTGAGTACTGCAGCCCAGCTTTAAAACGAGCCACCTCCAGGTGGACCGCCCCACTGCAACCCTGAGAGCAAAGTGACACAGCTCACGTTAGTGAGAAAGAAAGTGTATAAACTGCTACTCGTTAGTCTATAGACTTTATATTTGTAAGTGTGAGTGTGTCAGACCTGTAGCAGCATCTGTGCGTGTTCCTGTGAGGCTGCACGGACATCTTCCCCATTGATTGACAGAATCTGGTCACCTAGCAACAACCTGCCATCAGAATCCGCTACGCCTCCTCTGATGATATCTGACACAAAGATGCCCGTGTCATTACTGTTGGAGGAAAACAGAGGTCAAAAACGGTGTCTGTTCCACGCTTATAGACTGAATTATGTGAGCGGTATGCCGGCTGTTTTGCATAACGTCACACTTGATTGTACAAATAAATACATGAAGCTTCAAGAAAATCTGCATCTAAAGTCTGCTTGAGTAAATAATGTGCCCTGTGTGTTCCCTGCAGTGTGACCTTACGGCATGGCTCTCCACCCTTAATGGTGATTATTAGACGCTGTAACGGTGTGTGATTTCATTATGTGTTTATCATCTCTTTTTTTCCTTAATGATCTCTGTTGCTACAGAGTCTATGACCTCTAAATAAGCAAAGCCCTCACAGCTTGAGATACTTGTACTAAAAAGAGTTTAGATTTACAGTGTTGTTATTATTATGATGAAATTTTTTTTGTAAAGTACGGTTAAAAATAGGTATTCTCTCTAAACTTCAGTTACTAAAAAAATGTTATCCAAAAAAACTGTTGCCAAAACTTTTCATTTAAAAATCATTTATTATATAATTATACCATTTGATACTGTCTGAAAAAAAAATTAAGTAACAATTTTTTCTGTGCCTTATCACATGAATGTAGATAAGCTGTTTTCTCATATTATGAAATGAAGACTTTAGTTTAACATTAGGAAGACTGTGGATCAGCACATTCAGTCTGCATGTCTGTTTAAGGTCAGGACAGAAAGATGATTAGCCGATTAGCCTTAAACCAAATGAAGGTTGGCAAGTGTTCCTTTGAACTGAATAATCAACACGAACCCTTCCTGTTTAAGCTTTTCTAATTTCAAACCTAAAAAAAAAGCATTCTGGAAACTTCAACTTTCAAATAAAAAGTGTATATTTTGCTTAATCACTTGCTTTTTTATATATAGTGGTGTGATTCAGCTAATTAAGGCATAACGCATTATACCTCTTCCCCACGGTGGTGAAGCCCAGCCCCTCTCCGGGACGAGGCCGCAGCTCCAGGCTGAAGACGTCCCACAGGTCCTCCTCCCTGTAGGCCTCCTGGTGCCTGAAGACACGCAGGTGAACGCGCTGGGTGGTGAGACGCAGCACGCCGATGGCCTCGTCGTGAGTAGCCTGCCGCAGGTCTATGCCATTTACCTGGGAGGAAGAGAGAGGGATGGGGTGAGAGAGACATGCGGCCAGCGACTACACAAGTAGATGGATTTTTCAACAAGCGACAAGGAGTGCCTTATCGCGTTTAACGGCTACATCAAGGGCCAAAGCGTCAATATACGAGCGTGTCTTTGCTTTGAACCATCAATAACTCCTGTTGCTGTGCATGAGTTGTCTCGTGCATGCTGATTCTGATGCTGCCGTCATTGGCTTGGCAATTCATTGTCTCATATTTGTATTTCTTGTCGCTTCATTTGTAACGCTAGATGACGGCACTTACTAACGCTGACATTTTCATAAATGTTGACCAATGTGTGTTGGCATTATAAATAAAGGAATAAAACAAGATCAATTATATTATAATATTTTATAATGGTACTGAAATTGGAGACACATTGCATTTTCCAGACAGTGAGGAGATGGGAGAGATTCCATATGAGCAATTTTTATTTTGGTCCTGTGCTTACAAAAATAATTCTCAATTGCTGGGTTGGTAAAAATAAAAACAAGACAGAGCAATGCCATTAGCAACTGCAATTTATGTTTTATATTATAAACTATAAGTGAATGCCATCTGATCAAATCAGATTTGTAGAACGATCCAGTCCTAAATGGATATACAGTGATGTATTTGCGGATACCCATAATACCTCTAATATCTGGTCTCCGGCCTGCAGCCTTCCATCTCTCTGTGCTGCTCCTCCGTCGTTTACTTCATGGATTATCACTGCCCCCTGGTGGAAGAAATCAGGAAGCACTCTTATCATTTGTCTGTTAATCTGTTAATATTTCATCCAACACAATGCGCTTCAACGTCAAAACTAGTGAGGTACTTCCACAATGAAGAATCAATATTTGTGACAATGTCAGGCTTATTGTGAAAAAAACATACACAAACTGATTTGATGATGCAAATCTTCATTATTTAGGATTATAAAAGATTATGAGAATGATTTCAGCTAAACTTCCAGGCAGGTTCCGCAAGACAGAAGACAACAAACGTCCCTTTACCGAACAGTGTTGAATGAATGATGTGATGTCAAGTCTTAATTGGCCGCTCTCACCAGCAGAGTGTCATATCCTCCCACGATGCTGAGGCCCAGGCCTAGATTCCCTTTGCAGATTTCTATGCTGGTTTCCCTGCCAGCCACGACTGGGCAGCTCAGCGGGTCAGGAGGTGTGGGAGCCGATCCCGTCCAATCAGACCGCCCCGTGGGGGAGGTCTGTGCGGTACTGAGGGACGAAGAGGAGGAGGAGGTTACGGGGAGGGTTAGGGAGGAAGCTGGAGAGACAGAGCAAGGATAGGAAAGAGGTGTGTGTGGGGGAGGTAGAGAAGAAGAAGAGGAGGAGAGACTCTTGGAACGGCTGATGGAGAGCTTGACGGTGACCCGGTGTTTGAGAATCAAACTGGACACCTGAATACAGAGAAGACAGGTGAGTCATAAATCATTAAATCAACTTGACCTTGAAGTGTGTATTGTGTGTGTGTGCGTAGGTGTGTGAGAGTGTGTACCTTTTCCACTGACAGTCCTGCCACAGGTTCATCACCCACTGCTATAATTCTGTCTCCTGCCTTTATCCTGCCATCCTGCACACAGACATGAATAAAAAATGGTCGAGGAGCAAAATGAGCGAAATTTGTGAAAGTGTGTGTAACAGAAGGAAGGAGGGGAAGTGAGATTAAAAATCAAACACACCCTCTGGACAAATATCCGAGTTTCTGTTGCCTGGGGCCCTACATGAAAGTTTATTAGCACATGACGACATCACTTCAAAACATGGCGACCGTCATCTCAGTGTTCATCTTTTTTAAATATCATCATGAATGCAGACCAGAGACATTGCATCACTCTTTACAGCTGATTGAACTCATTCACACCTCTTTATTCTGATTATTAATTTACAAAGTTACAATTAAGATATTGAGGCCTAACAGATGTGATAATTTCATGAATTGCTTGCAACCTGCGTGATGAAATAATTCCACACACACACACACACACACATTCATTTAAGATTTGTATTTGCTGTACTGTGTTTTTTATTTTTACTTATTTACTGAACTACTTGTACTTTACTTGAGTATTCACCTTGTATGCTTCTTCATGCTTCAACTCAACTACATTTCAGAAGCTTCACTTTAAAGTGGCCCCACTTCAACTAGCTAAAATATTACACCTTAATGCATCACCAATAATGGTCCAATAATGTAACACTGACGGAAGCCACTCTATTGCCTTTTAATACTTTAGTACTTCCAGTAAAGTCAAATTATTACTGCATATTCATAGTAAATGAATATGTGATGATCTATACACATTAGAAGGCGGAGAGGAACAAATGACGGGAAAGAGTAATAGAATGTAGGCTACACGAAGGAATCGATCAGCTAAAAACAAATTTATGTTATTGAAGAAGAGGCTGGAGGTCATAGTGATGCTACTGATGATGTCACACCTTAAAAGCAGTGCCGTGCTGGCTCAGGGACGTGACCACAACTCCATCCTTGGACTCGTCCTGTGCGAGGCAGAGGCCAAGACCTGCGTGATCCTGGAGAGATTGAAACAAAGCAGACAACACAATCTAACTCCGGACCAAGTGCTGGTGAAGCTCAGAGATCTGGATCTGCTATCATGTTTACAATGATGTGGTAAGGTCTTTACATTTCCTCTGGTGTGATTTTTTTTGTTGCTACAGTAAAAATCGGTTGCTTGAGCTGTTAGATTTGTGCAGCCGGGGGCCTGACAATGGTTAAAGCCAAGATTTACTGAAGGTTTTGTACCTGAGGTAGGATGATGTGCTGCATGTCTCTGGATAATCCTCCACACTCTGCAGAGTCTGTCTGGGAGTCAACTGTGTCCTCAGCCTCTGTTCTGGATCCCTGGGCCATTTGACTCAGACCTGTTTTATTCCTGGAAAAACCAAACCAAATCGTATATTTTCCTTGAACCGGTCATCGACACCTATTCATTTTTTATTGAAATTTGTGAGAAAGAAATCGCCCTGCATGTTACCTAATGAGAATTATCTTGACTTTAGAGGGAGCGTTGTTGATGATGGTGGAGGCATTTTGGTGACTTCTGCCGTACAGGATCTGACCATTGATCTATAAAACGAAAAATCAGGTCATGTCTTCATATCTGTTTTTTTCCTTTCTCCCATCCATCTTTACATGATTCTGCCATCAGAACCCCCCCTCCCCTTTGGTTGTTCCTCTACATCCTTTTTTCCTCGTCATTTCTAATACACAGCGCCTCACTGCAAGAGTCCAAACCAGCACCGACCATCTTTCAAATGGTAATTTGTCTGATAAATCTACTGTACAGGTACTCAACGCTCTCCGCTCGCACATGCTTCCTACCCACAACCCACTGCTCTCTTTTTGCTGCTCTCAAATGAAGCTCTGATATTTTGTCTCTCTACAAGACTCCAACCTTTCTTGGCCTCTAACAAACGCTCTTATCCATTAATGTCAACCCTCCTAACTGATTGTTCCCATTCACTCTCCTCTTTACCTCGAGTAGCTCATCTCCAACCCATATTCTCCCATCTAAACCAGCAGGTCCCTGAGGGTCTATAGCTGCCACGTAGACACTCATGCGGGCCCTGGAACCATCCTTGTTCCCCGTGAGGCTGACTCCCAGGCCGTGAACCGCGGGGTCCTTCTCCAGCTCTATCATATGGAGCTTCCCAGACAGGCTGCCATAACGCTGAAGCATCTTTTCTAGGAGAGGGCATTAACAAACAGGAGGCTGTTAGCAGGAGGGTATGATGGGTGAGCCATACAAAAAAAAAAAATTGTGTGATCGCTTCATGTAATGACTGACACTTCATGTGGAGAGGAAGCATTGCACCCTAGAGGAGCTTGTGGGAGTGTGTGTTGCTGCAATTTGTCTGGAAGGGATGGTGTCAGTCATGCTGAGGGGAAGGTGAAGGATGTCTGTGTTTCTTTATAATGCACAAATACAGCATGACTGTATGTGGCTTGTGTGGGCATGCTTGTGCCAAGAGAAAAGTAGTCCCATGTTCTGTATCACTAAAGTTGAAGATATATTTATATGTGAGTGGATTTGGTAATTTATCTTTGTGTGCAGTGCTATATCTGCATGTATTTAATTGTGTGTATCCACACAAATGTCTGCATAACTTACATATATGTAAATAATTAAAAGGGTCCCTTATGCAGTTTCTGACCACCAGTGGTGCTATTGATCAATGTTGTTGCAGGTGGATTCCTACTTTGTTTGTATTACACATTCCTGCTCACAGTTTCACAGTTTCACTGATCTACAGGAGGCAGTAACATATCAACAAACATAACAATATGCCAAAAAAAGGCAGTGAACAAGACTGCTAGCTGGCAAACATGGATGCGAACAATGAAAGTTTCTAATTTTTAAGAAAATCAGTTTTGAAAATGAGGGAGGAAATATATTCATCACATTTGTTGAACCTCAAGGATACACTCAGTGAATTTTGATGAGAAACACTGAATGCAAACAGAAACTTTGTTTACAACACAAGTCCACAGGGCACTTTTAATACTGTATGTGCATTGAGTAAACCAAAGAATAGATAGAACTTGAATAACTTGCATCACTATTTATCATTTATGCCAAAAAAATGACTGAAAGTGTTAGTTATCATGTGAAAAACTAAAAACCTATTCGTACAAATGGAAGTTGCTCTCCTAGGACAAACTGTACAGAAAAACATGTTTTTTTAGGCTTTTGCATTCTTGGCTCATAATGCATTCTCATTAAAGTCTGGGCCAACTAGCTTCGCATGAGAATGGCGTGAAAGTGATTTGCTCATATAGCTCTTGGTGGCTTTCACATAATGGCC
This sequence comes from Amniataba percoides, assembly GCA_037176925.1. NCBI lineage: Eukaryota > Metazoa > Chordata > Actinopteri > Centrarchiformes > Terapontidae > Amniataba > Amniataba percoides. The sequence goes on along the minus strand of JBAJHX010000051.1, from coordinate 17,477,999 downwards.
CACTTCAATAATGTTCCTAACTGTGAAAGGTATGCATGACTCATGACATGTTATTTGAGTATCACAGTTTTTTTCTTTTGTAATGGATATAAAGTATGCCCGGGCCAGAGGGCGTCATGTGACCCGCACTGTGTGAAGTGGGCCACCAGACTGAAATCACCACACAGCTCCTGCTCCTGAGGGCTTTGGAAGATCCCAGTGCGGGTCCGTGTGACGTCTTTATGATGCAGACTTACTCCTGCCCGTGTCATCCTCCTCATCGTCAGCTGCAGCCGTGACTGGTGTCGTGGCAGTTCTGGGGCTCCTCCGATCTCTTCTATCTGATGTCGGCGAGGGTACCTTGGGAGAGGTATTGCATTATTGAACAGGCAGAGTTGGAGATGCCTCAGGGGTCCTTCGGGCATGAGTTGGACTACCCCTGAGGCTTGTTCAGTGTGCTTGATGTAGCGGTGGGAAAAACTGACGAACAGGATGAATTAATGAACGCAGTTTTAATGTCAGCTAAAAATAACATGAAAGATGACCAGAATCATGCATTATTTTGTAACCGACTTACAAGTGCATGGAAAAATAACTTCAAAAGAATGCACTATCTATTTAGAGAGTTATGCATCTCCACCAAAGAGAAAAACAAAGGGTTTAAACAAACAAGGTAGCTGCAAGGGACTTTGAACTACAAGGGTTCTATCTACAAATATGCACGTTAATTACGTTTTTGGGAAGTTGGCTTAGTGCAAATGCTAATGCTGCACACACATGATAACACACACACACACACACACTAACACACACACACAATAATGTACCAACCTTAAAGGGGGTGGGAGTGAAGGGGTTTGTAGGGGAGACACTAAGGAACAGACCACTGAGAGTCTCTGCTTCCTACGATCATGAGGGGAAACAGATATAGTCTTGTACGCGTCACCACGAAAAACAGCAATGTTCCTCTCAAAAAACCCTTCAGAGCTTCTTCAGTCTTTTTGGAATACCTGGTAGGTGTTAATGATTCATCGCCACATATATAATATAGTGCGTGCGTAACATTTCTCTATACGCCACGGCCATACGTGGCCAAACATCAGTCGCTGTGTGGGAACAGAAACTGAGAAAAATAATTTCACAGCTTGTCATCTGTTCTTCTGAAATCTGAAGTCACGGCCACGACCTTTAAAACACAAATAAGTAGCTGCTACTCTTTTAACTTCAAGTCAGTGTACGTTATACTGTATATTTTGCTGCATATCATTGACTACACTGTAGCATCAGTATGTCAAGGAGTAAACATTATACCGCGTTTAACTCTTTAAACAGAAAGAAGATGTGTGAAGCTCAAAGTGTCTCATAGAGGAGTGTTACCTTGCTGCTGTGTGAGTTGTACTGCGGTGTTGGAGTTAGTCTCTCGTGGTTGGTGAGCATCGGGGACTGTGGGCGAAACAGAAGATGCAGAGTAGGCAGATGAATATCTATATGACTGTGAAATGTACAGCAGATGCTTCAAATGGCACATTCAATATGGTTTGTTATATGATACCAGACAGGCTTTCAGGGAAGGACTCTTATGTTCAATACGTTTTTGTATTCAGCAGACGTCATATTGCTGATACAAACTCCCACTCATTGCAGACAGTGTTATGTATGCATACCTGAATATACACTGTGCAGCATATTCCAAGTAAAGTAGCCGTGTTTTTGGCCTGTTCATTTTTTTCTGAGATGACATACCTGAGGCCTTTGTTGTCCAGACTGAACCAGGAAGACCACGGAGTCTCCACCTCTGCGGATGGCCTCCACCGCCTGCTCATGGCTGGCATCTCTTAAGTCCACACCGCTCACCTGGGTCAGGTCAACACACACACAGCAAACATCTGACAAAACTTTTTTTCAATTTCCGAGACTGTTCATGGATGAAACGAAACAGAATCTTTCTTGTAGTCAAATATAGTAAAAATTACCTGAAAAGACAAGGAATCACAATGACGAATAAGTTTTGTGAATCCCATATTGCCTTAAAGTTGCCCTGCCCATTAGTTTGCAACAAAGTCTGCAGGGACCTGATATGAGCACAGCTACTGGAAGAGATAGCTACCGTGGTATACACAATATGACAAAATCTAATGTCTAATGGTAAAATAGTGCTCCTCGAAACCTCATTTGTTTAATGGATTTCCTCATTACTGTAATTCAAATATTCATTACACATTTGTAAGATACTGAGATGCAGATACACACGCTGCAAAGTGCAATCTGCAGAAAATGAATGCATTATTGCAGTGCCTTTTAAACCAACCAATCAGAGAGGGTCTTTAAACCAACCAATCAGAGAGCAGCTTCAAACCAACCAATCAGAGAGTGTCTTCAAACCAACCAATCAGAGAGCGTCTTCAAACCAACCAATCAGAGAGTGTCTTTAAACGAACCAATCAGAAAGCGTCTTCAAACCAACCAATCAGAGAGCGTCTTCAAACCAACCAATCAGAGAGGGTCTTTAATACTAGAACTACCAAGGCAGTCATTTTGACCGTTCTGAAATTTTGCAATGTAATAACTTTGTTGAATTTAAACCCATGTAACTGTAGGACCCTGAATTTTCCTAAATGTGTGTATATTTTATTCAACTATTGTTATTTTCTTAAAATTACATAACACAAAAGAGTTCTGAGTATTTCTACCTAGAACTCCCAAAACGGTCATTTTGACCCGGACCCTATATTATGACCTTATACGACCTTATAAACACTGTCGAATTTCAGAATTTGATACTTTTCCCTCTCTTTTTTTCCCCTCTCTTTCACTGTTGCCTAGCAATTTTTTTTC